>JAEIFJ010001989.1:2500-750100 GCA_018903435.1 Leucophenga varia | reverse complement strand
TCAAAACTTTAAACGCGTTTTTCTCGAAACGGTGTTTTCCTCAAAGTCGGTCGAGCAAGATTTCTCAGAAACGGCTGAACCGATCGGTCATGAAATATTTTACACAAGCTTCTTAACTGTATTTTTTAGTAATTAATCGAAGGATTTCCCCCATCCGATGAAAATTTCTTATTTTTTTAAACAATTAAGAGCCGAATTTTGATTAAAAGAAATCAACCTTTTTGCTTTGAGTAGCCGCCATTTGTCAATAAATTTTTTTATGCTAATTCCTTCGATTAATCACTAGATTACTTATTATATTAATGAAATTTATTTGGTTTTTGATTTTAGTTGATCCAGTCCAGAGATATCGTGCACACCGCAAGAGGCCTTTTTTTGCGTTACACTCTGTAAAATTGGCAATATCAACGTTCCCGATAATTATTTTTGGCAATAAAAAATGTGAATATAGTTTAAGGTTGTCATAATATACCTGCCAAGTTTCAAATCAATAAACCAAATGGTTGCTTAGAAAAATTCTTGAAAAATGCCTTTTCGACCTCCTAACTGTATATAACCCTTTAGCGCAGAAATTCAGAACTTAAGCTTTTCTCTCGAACGACTAAATCAAGTAAGAAGATGAAAGTGCCACGCCCATTTTAGGTATAGCCCCCATACAAACATATCGTTTTTAAATGTTTTGTATGAAAATTGCTTTATTTATGAATGTATTAACTCCAAGTGGGTACAAATACTTCTAATGTTTTCCAATGTCAGAACTAAAGGTGCCACGCCCATTTTAGGTGTATTTACTTCAATTACCTTGATTTTTGGAATTTTTGTATAAAAATAGGTATTATTATGAATCTATTCGATTAAAAATTGGATAAAAACAATTCTTATATAACGTCCAATTCAAAACCAAAGATGCCGCCCATTTTTATGTATAGCCCCATACAAACTTAACGATTATTTCCGAACTTTTGTTTTGTTGTTTTTTGTTTTTGTTTTCGATTCGATTGCTTACGAACAGTCCAAGTCTAATTGTCAATTTTTCAGTAGATCAACTCGTCTTAGGAGCTAATCATGCGTCTATAAGGTCTACGGTTACAGTATTTTTTATTTTATAAGATTCATTTCTATATTCCAAATAACTTAATACAACCTGATCAAATATATTATGCATGTCTGCAGAGCATAAAAATGAAAAAAGAAAATAAAAATACAAAAAACTGAACAACGAAATCAGAGCAACAATTGCCAAAATGTCATAACTAGATGTGTGTGTGTGTGGTGTGTGAGTGTGTGTTGAAGTAATGCATTTGTGTATTAGACACCCAATTCTACGTACACGGATGACAATTCAGCAATTCTGTTGACAGAGTAATGATTACTATGACAAGAGAGAGAGTGCAAGCAACAACGACGCTGAAACTGACGCTGATGCTGACAACGATGATGCTATTCTGTATTCTCTTACTTTCACATTGAATCCATTGTAGCCTTTCGAAAGCTTGTTGATTTCCAGTTGCGGTTTAACTTGTTTCATCTCAATGTTTGCATGCTGCATGTTCAACCATTGTGTCTAGTTGAAAATACATACAACGACTCAGGACAAACTGAAAGAACGGCAATGATGACAAGCTGTAAGATGATGACATCGGTTGGCAGTGCGTTGATGCATGCAACAGCAACATTGTCATTCTACATGCTGCTTTATGACGGCAAAGTGAGCATACGCTTACTGGTTTGGTTTGGTTTTGTTTGGGTATATATGTATAAACGCATACTACGTACAAGACAAATGTTTGCTACACATTGTGAATTGCTTCTTTGCCATGTTTGCTGTGAGGCACTCTATGACACAGGCACACTCTTGGCCTGAACGCAATGCAAGAACAAGAATGAATGTGTCATAATCCCAAATAAACTTAATCAAAATATAAATTTATATACTACGAAAAATATTTTCGTACACGTTTGTAGAGCTACAATATCTTGCATGCAACAAATCACAACACAGCACAATGAAAGTGTTGGTTTAACAGAAACAATGTTTGAGTATGTGTACTTGAGTCTACTTTATTCATAAAATAACTACTTACCACTTTACAAATTTTCGTAGCACGTCGACATCGCTAAGACACTCTACCGGTATGGTGGGGAACCCCGCTTGCACCCAACGCCGAGGCAGACAGCACAGCTGTGGCCGAACTATTCGAACGTTTCGATGATGGTGAATCGTAGGCTTGCTGTTCACGTTGCTGCTGCGTAATAATCTCCTGCGGCGTTACAGCATATGGAGAAAATAAGTTTGTACGCAGCAGACAAATGCCAATGGAGGCGATTAATGGCTACAAAATTACACAAGTGGAAAAAACGAATGGTAAGTACATAGATGAAAATTAAATAAATGCGAATAAAATTTATATGCAACGCAAATTGAAAGCCTGCGCAACATATACTTACCAATGGCACTTGAAGCGCAGCCAGGTACTGCCTGCAAATGGCTTTCGTTCCTCGGCAGACAGAGAGTTGCCAATGCCAGCACCAGAGCCCGTTGCCAAAATATCTGTCGAGTGTAACGCATCGATATCAATTTGCTTTTCAATCAATTTAGCTATGAAAATAGCTTTCGGCGCGTAAACTTGCAACAACTGTGCATTGAGTTGTGCTGTGGCATCTGCATTCACATTACCACCACCAGCCACCGGTAGCACTTTGCAACGCCGCCAACTGTCGTTCAAGTTGCACTTGCAGCTGTAATGTCGGTCTCACATTTGGCACTTTATGTCGCTTATAGAAAATTGTTTTTTGTAATGTGCCGCTTGCTGCCAAAGAAGCCATAATACATGCAGCAACTGGTAGTGTAGCTTGAACAGTTGTTGTTGTTGTCTGTTGTCTGGTTGAACATTTGCCAGATATAGCGTTGCTTTAGCATCACATCAATACAACTGAGTAGCACAATGTTGTCCTCGCCACTTGACCATAACATTCGCCACTCAATAAGTCCTTGACACGCATACAGCAGTATTGCAAAAAGCAGTGCAAACGTTTTTATATGCTCGGGGCGCAGAAAATTGTCGCGCAAGAATTTATCAACAAATTTTGCATCGATGTAAATGAGCGCAGTTGTCTCGATTTGGCGCGTCAAGAAGCGAGCAGCGTACAAGCAACACGCGCTAGATGCGGCAACTCCTTCTCCACTTTCTCATCATCGACACGGAGGACAAATTGTTCGCCTTCCGTTTCCTGTTTGAGATTCAATTGTTGCAGCAATACGTGCCATGAGTACCGCACACGCGGCGCGTGCTGTGGATTCGGTTGCATATAGTGTATATGGCGGTTATGTTGTATACAGTTGTTACGAAGCATTTGCAACATTCGTTCCATCGACGCGCCAATGGCATGACGTAGCAGACATGCCGTTTGTATACCAATTCCATTGAATATCTTATGCAGCTTATATTCCGATTGTATCTCGAGTAGTATGCGCATCAATTGCTGTGGCGCGTATTCAACTTCAGTACAACCGGCAACGCCTGGTCAGGCAGCAGCAACATCGGATTATTGTGGCGAATTTAATTAACTGCAATGAAAATGTGTGAGTGTGTGTTTGTTGGGGCACACGTAGCACATTAGTACTGAAGTATAATAATAATAATAAGAATAGTAATAGTATGCTGCGTTACAAACACGGTTGCACATGTAGCTGTCACAATATAATCTCAAAAAATGTGTATATACATTTCTATGTGTATATATTTATGCAATTTTCGACAAGTTCAAGAAATCGAGTACTATTGCTGCATATTTAAATTAAATTAGCTACGCGTAATGTATTCAAGCGCTTCTAATAATAACAAAGAAAACTTACCTGTGCAAACAGCCAACTCTCATCAATTATTCACTTTGGCGGCTCCGGTAATGCTATAGATTCAATACTCGAAGCATTCACAGACAAGTCATTCAAACTGCAAAGGAATAGGAAAAAAATATGAGTACCAACGTTAAACAAATGCCATAGTTAAACTACGAATTTGTACAACAATCAATTTAATTGGCCGTAAAAAAAAAAAAACAAAAAAATATTTATAAAATTTCTACAACCACTTACAGCGTCATTTCCAATGATTCAGGTTCACTAAATTGCTGCTTTCAGAGAAGCAGTGAGTGCTTCATAAATTGCTTGCCGCTTTGTTTTGCATTACTCTGGGCGATTAAACGACGCCGCAAGCGTTTCAGCTGTAGTTGCAGTGCACGTTGACCATTATGCAGCCGGTCTAGATTGTTTTAGTAATGTGCAGAGGTATCCAGGATACCACAATACAATCGCCATCAATATTTTCGGAAGCATAGAAAATCAGCGTGAGCGTTGTCTGCCAGGTGCCTGTTCAAATATACGAAAGTAAACGTGGGAGTGTGCGTATGGAGTGCTATAATAAGAATAAATAAAAGAAACAAGAATTGTTAAGAAGAGAAAAAAAAAAAAAAAAAAAAAAAAAAGTAGAAGAGAATTTTCAACATTTCGCCGGCATACACTTCATTGTACTAACCTTATTCAATAGTTGCGCATGACGTAACAGCGCTGCCAGCAGTAATGAGCAACACTCAGCGTTCGTTGTGCACAATTTACAAAGGAATCCAAAGTGGTCGGCAATTAGAAAATTCAGGTATTTACCATCATCGAATAATTGACGCACTTGTTGCGGCCGCCATTCATGCGCCAAGAACTGAAATTGAAAAATAAAAGATATTAGTTTATCTACAACGTCTACATCTGTTTTTAGTAGAGACGCACTGGTATGTTAAGGTAGCAGCCGGTACAAATTACGCCTAAAAGCATCCTTTAGTTCTTATGATTTCATTGAGCTTTTAGCATTTTTGAATTGCCGAAGTGAAGAGAACTTCGAGTGCAGTTTTGTGCGCGCTTAATTAAAATAGTTTTTCACTGCGCGTTGACACGAACTGACTTGACATTGTGTGGTAAAAAGCACCAAACCAGAACGAGACGAGAACAGAACAGAACAGCATAGAAGAGTACGATAATATAAAGAAGCGAAAGGCAGGCAGCGAGATTGTTGAAAGTACGTTCTTGAAACTTAGCAATGATTTATGAAGTGATTTTCTAGCAGTTCAAGAGAAAAATTACACGAAATTTTTATAATATGCAGAAAAATTTAGGAAATTTTTATGTCATAGCTTAAGTAGTGCAATGTAAGACTTTAGTAGCAATTAAAACATATGCAGTTTTATTCTTAAATTCAAGTTTAATGAAAATATCGACAAAAACAAAAGTTTGGTTCTTGAATCAATAAATCAATAAAATTAAATTTAAACAAGAAAAAACGTTAACTTCGGTGGAACCAGAAGCTTAAATACCGTCACACACTAATCTTTGAATAGTTTATGTAGGTCATCAGTGGCTTAAATACATTTCTAAATATATATTCGAAAATAATTAATTTTCCATACATTTGTTCGAAAATAATCGATAAGTTTGTATGAGGACTATGGCGTGGCACCTTGGTTTTGTTATTGGATGTCATTAGAAGTGTTTTTACCCAAAATTGAGTGAATATTCTCATAAATAATATCTATTTTTATACAAAAATTCGAAAATGGGCGGTAATTTTGTATTGGAAGCTATAGCTAAAAATGGGCGTGGCAGCTTGGATTTAACATTAGATCGACATTAGAAATATTTTCACCCAACCTTGGAGTGACTACATTCATAAATAGCTATTTTTCATACAAAAAATCGAAAAAAACGGTATAGGAAGTTTGTATGGGGCTATACCTTAAAATGGGCGTGGCACTATGACACTTTTGAACAGCTTAGGACCAGAAAACTTAAGTTCGGTTTCCAGGTCAATATCTTTAAAACTGAGCAGATAGAGGAAACGCATACATACAACGGACAGACAGACAGACGGACATGGCTAGATCGACTCGTCTCGTCGAGCTGATCAAATTATATATACTTTATAGGGTCTAAGATGTCTCCTTTAATGCGTTACAAACTTTCTGACAAAATGATAATACCCTCCACACTGTGTGTGACGGGTATAAAAAAAAATAAATAAATAAAAATATAAGAAAGAACGCTGAAGTCGACTATGCTCGATCTTTATGTACCTTAAGTAAAATCTTATCTTAGTACAATACTTTGTTGTATTAAATTTTTTTTACAAAAAACTCAAGAATATGTGATTAATTTATATGGTGGGCCTACAATTGTTTTTGGTCCTATCCATATTTGGAAGTTTCATTGTGACTATAAAAGGCATAATTTTTATTAAATTTGAAGAACCTAGAGTAAGAAACAAAGAAGTTTTTATGTAGAAACCTACAAATTTTGGATTAGATTTGTAGGGGTTATTCTTCCAAATGGACCTGGGGAAAAACAGTTAGTTAGTGATCGCTTGACGGCTCTGGAGCGTCTAAAGTTTCAAATATGACAGCCCTATCTTTTATTGTCTCCGAGATAATCTCTGTCATTCGGCAGACAACAGTACAGACAGACGGACGGACATAGCTTTTACTCTTTGGGTACAGGGGTATAAAAAAATATTAACCTAAATATACACATAGATAGGATCTGAAATATCATTTAATTATATGTATGGTGGAATAGGTCTCAGTTTTTTCTTTTCAAGTCTGTTTAAAAAATAAGTTTCGATTTCCAATTTACAGAGATAATGTCATATAAGTAAAACCCTAAGTCCAAATTTTGGGAGTGTTTTTTTAATTCCAAACATTCACTTTTAGTTTTACTCGGGGAAATCTGCAACTCCTACTATAAGACTTCCCATTTTTTTTTTTTTTTTTTTGGTAATTAAATTGAAACAAGAAAATTTGTCTTTTTATTATTTCAGGAAAACAATCAGGTAGAATTTAAAATTTTGCATTATTGAAAGCTTGAAATCTATACCGAGCTGTGACAGCTTGAAGCTTAGTGTGTGTAATCTTCACATGTTTCAAACCCTGAAGTTTTTGGCAACAAAATATGCTAATGCCTTTCAGAAAATTAAAATTTTCCATGATTTAGATGACAACATCTCAGGCCATTAAATTATTAATTAGTTAGCTACCGTTAAGCGTTTACTGCATTAAATTAAATAAAACATTTTAATTTATTTAACTATTTAGATTATTTTCTGGAATTACAAATCTTTTTTTTTTTTTTTTGCTAAACTATTTCGAATTATAAACAACAGAGCAACAGAACGAGTAAATACATAGCAACCAACCTTTTACTTAGGTTACAAGAGGCAACTCCCACTGCAAATTGTATGCACATAGTCAGCTACTTTTCCAAACTGCTGCAACTGTAATTCTAACTCAACTAGTACTACTACTAGTACTGCTACTCTATGAACTATAGCACATATATTGCACTGTATGCGGTGAACCGCAAAAGCGCCACAAAATTACGAGAACCGACAAAAAAAAAACAAATTTAAATCAGTGTGCCTCATTCAAACCATTTTTAACTGCTACTGCTGCGCCCCTTAAACTGCGTCAACAAAAATTTTCCCAACATAAAAATAAAATAATCTAAAGAAAACGAGGGAGCCGAAAATGAGAGCAAAGGAAAAAAATCAAATTAAACTAATGTATGGCACTTACATTACTGTTGCTGCTACTGCTACGGCAAACTTCACGCAGCAACGCACGCTGCACAGCCACTTGAGTCCAGACGCCTGTGAAAGAAGCACTAACGGATCAAGCAAACGCATACCCAGTAAGAGCCTAAAGAGCGTCAACAGCATGCGGTCGAGTACGAAGCCTACACTATCATCATAACCCGCAGCAGCAATGGGCAATGGTGGTATATTATTTTTTGCGGATTCACCAGCACTATGACCACCACCGCTCATCAAAAGTAAACTGTAGTATTTACAGAGAAATTCAGATTCGGTCAAAACCAAACGAAAAACTGATTGCAATGCATCCTTATGACGTGAGCGGCAACAAACGTTATGCAATGCGCCTTCTAACGAAGCGTACAACTAGACCACAATACGACGACCATGTGCATGTCCTTGCGCTGTGTTGATTGCCGTCGCTCTTGAATTTCGTTTCCGTTGCCGTTGTCGTTGCTGCTGTTACTGTTGCTGTTGCCTAGCAGTTCTGACAGACAAACGACAAGCTTTTCGCATAAAACTTTTGCAAAATTTTGTTTATTTCGCTTCTGTGGCTGACGCCCTAATGTCGACGTTGACGACGACGATGACGCTGATGCTCTAGCTGCCGCGGCCATTGCAGCGGCAGCTGCCGAAGATGTCGATGGTCCCTCCTGTAAATGTAACCAGTGTAATGAGGATGATGCAACGCTCTGTTGCTTATGTTGCTCATGTACTGCTTCAGCACTCAGAGTTGTCTTTCGGCCGCTGGATTATTTTTCAAAATAAAGTTTTATGTGATTTACTAAATAAATTTCCTCGGTTTTAAGGATTACATTTGCCAGGATAATCGTTGCATACGATAAATTACTAAAGTTACGAACATCCTTTTGTAGGAGTTGTGGTGGTGGTATTACAGTTGAGGACAACGACAAAAATGAAGACGACGACGACGTTGATGTTATTTGTTGTTGTTGTTGTTGTTGTTGTTCCAAGTTGCAGTCATGAAAAGAGAAGAAAACAAACACTTATTAGAACGAAAGTTGCCAAAGCATATAGATACATATTTTTGCCGTTGACTGCACCCAAGCATTAGAGTGCAACAAAGTGTGAAACTTTGCATAAATTTGTGTGACAAAGTTGAGTACGGAACATATTTTCCGGCAGTAATTAGAAAAGATACTTTTGCCAACAGGCAACTTCACTCAACTACGAGACGATAGCATAAGTAAAAGCGATTTTTACTAAAAGTTATAGCATTTCTCAATTTAATTTTTTGTGCTGTCGGAAAATTTAAATAAAATATATCATACTGTCTGTTTATACTACGCTTAATAGTGTTGTTGTTTATGTTTTTTAACTGATATTATATTTAACTTTGCATTGCAGCATTTTCAATTTCAATTAAAGAAAAAATATATTGCCGCAATTAACAGCAACAAATAAAGCAGCAGCGGCGTTGGCTGCTGCTGCTACTCTCTCTGCGTAAGCCACTGAGTCATTTTCAAAAATTAAATAAACCTTAATTAGGTAGTTAAAGTTTTTAAGCCGCGCACATAAATTACAAGTTAAATGAAGTTGAATAGAGGCATCAAGCGAAGCAAACAACAACAACCACAAGGTAAACTGGGCTGACACAAATACGAAAAAAAGGCTGAAAAAACAAACAAACTTTAGCAAGCAGTCAGTCAACTGTCCGTCTGTCTGTCTGTCTTACGGTCTGTTCGTCTACGTACATCAATCCGTCTGAAGTGAGTGTATGTTATACATCATGCAGGTAAAGAAAAACACGGCGTATACTTAATGCAGTCCATTGCAGAAAACGCTATGTATACACACAAATAGATATAAATACATGAATGTGTATGCATGTGTTTGAGTAATTAAGTCGGTTGTCGTTGTTGTCGTTGCTGCTGTTACTGCTGCTGCTTCTGTTATTACTGCGTGTTTTTGTTGTTGTTTTTGTATGTTAAGCTAACATGAGTAGCTTAAATACGCATTAATAGTTGAAAATGTGCGGCGGCGTTAAAGCGTTGGTATTAAAAATGTCACGTATACGACATGTTGCACACAATGTAGAAACCATAGGGAAAAATATAAAATAAATCCTTTACTTAATAATAAGATACAACCGAAGCAACAATACGCTACCAATAACATTTAAATTAATTGAAAGTTCGAAAATCGAATTCTGATTTAAATTTATGATTTGAACAATGATTTTTAAAAAAAAAAGGTTAAGTTTTTCAGCTATCAATGGGTCTAGTTCCGAAAGATTGTAATGGTGATTTGGTTTAATACAGAATATGTTCAGGAGACAAATCCAATGTAAATCAAATGTTTCTCAAATGTTTGTATCTTTTTTTAATCTATTTTACGATATTTATTTAAAATTAAATTAAAAATTAATCAAAATACAGATTATCTGAATTTTAAATTTAAATAAATTTCATCTTTTGTAATTTTTGAACTACTTTCACTAACTCAAGAGCATTCAATTGACAAAATGTAAACGCTCTTATTTTTACAAGATATGTAGAGTGTATTAAAATCGTTGAGCTATCAATAGCTGCGCATTGTTTACATATGGATGATGCTTACATTTATTTATATTAAAACCAATATATATAAAATAAATAAAACAATAGAAACGTTTTACGCTATTGTTAAAAACAAATATGTATAACACAATGAGTATAGAACAATATTAATATTTCAGTAAAAAAAAATTTGATTTTCATAATTTTGTTAATTTAAAAAAGTTTACATAGTAGCTTACACATTTACTGCTCTTTTTATAAGTAGCATCGCTAGCAAAATAAAACTTATTACGAAAAAAATTTAATTTAAATATATCGAGCCCTTTCTGCGAATAAAACGTAAGCGTCACTTTTTCGAAATTGTCTTTGACCTATAAAAGTTCTTTATTGATAAGTCTTAGTTCAATTAATAAGAAAAATAAGGCATGTCAACCCAAAATTCAAAACTTTTTAACGCTTCCTCTCAGTCAATTTATTTAATATAGATTTTAAATTATTGTCTAAATAGCATGTACCCGCGGCTATGCTCGCGTTTCTTTTGCTTCTATTTGGTGGCTAAATATAAATTGTTTAAAAAATTATCTAAACACGAGAAATGCGCCCAGTTTCAAGTCTCTACGTCTATGCAATCCAAAGATATTTCTTTTTTTTTCCAAGGCTCCCATTAGGCCCCGGGTCAAAATTTTCTAAAATCCCGTCTAAGTGCTCACCAGTAATAAAAAAAAAAATTGTTCAAAAAATCTATATTGGTTCCACATATGGGTCCCAGGTCCAAATTTCGGAAATCCTTTGAACACCTTGAACGCCAAAAATAGTTTTTTTAACCATCTTTCAAATGAGCCCAGTTTCAAGTCTCTACGTCTATTCATTTAAAAGATATGGTTTTCCGATTTCAAGGCCCCCCATTTGGCTCAGGGTCAAAATTTTCCAAAATTCCGTCTTGTTGCTCACCTGAATTCTAAAAAAACCCAAAAATAAATAAATTTTTTAACGTCTTTTTGATCCAAATATTTGGCTTTTCTAGTTTCAAGGCTCCCATTAGACCCCGGATCAAAATTTTCCAAAATAACATAGCCTATGTCACTCGGGAATAGTCTAGCTTGCCAACGGTGAAGAATTTTTAAATCGGTCCAGTAGTTTCGGAGCCTATTCATTTCAAACAAACAAACATTTCCTCTTTATAATATTAGTATAGATAAATTATTAACCCATAGTGAAACTCATATCAAAAATTTTTTTTTTTCTGCATGGACATTTGAAGTGTTTTCCACCATATGTGTGTTCGTCATTGAGTTCGCTACAACGAATATAAACATCTATTAGCATATCTGATAATACAGGTCGACAAAAAATAACTTTTTTTATTCAAGCATCATAATAGGCTTATCTTATAGATTTTTTATCGCTGAATGCGAATCTGGCCTTTAACATGTTCCATCACGTCGAGGCTTTGAGAAAATATTGATTTAAAAACTCAAAAAGCCTACTCTGATACTTGAATAATTTTCGGTGTCGATCTTTGTAATAATTAACCCGTTCTCTCTGTCTTTAGAATAATTTTCTTTTAATATTTGAGAAATGAAAAAATTTAGAATAACAGTCAAGCTCCCATTTACAAAATTAGTGATTTACTTTTCAAATAAATTTTTATAATTTTATAATTCTTAAACAGTTAATACATAACAGACATGTAGATGCTGTGTAAACGGATGTGAGACGTTATCAATAGACATGAAAAATGAACTTTTTTAAATAATGTACCACACGAACCAGTTGTGACCTTTCAACACAAACTAATCAAAATCATCCGATCATGCAGAAACTTCTAAATTGATATGCTTAAACTGTTTGAGAATTATAAGAATTTATTTAAAAAGTAAACCACTATTTTCGAAAATGTGAGAGTCTGACTGTTAGTGTTCTATTTTAACATTTTCATACATATGTAGAGAACAATTTCAAGACTGGAACAGCACAGATATAAGTGTTTTGTGTATCAAAGCTTTGATGCTACTGAAATCGAAGTGTCACGCCCATATTTTGACATAGCTCTCATACTAAATTAGTGCTCATTTACGAAATTTTGTATGAATTTTCTTATTAAATCTCCGTTTTTTGGTCCTAAGTAGTTTGTATGTCAGAACCAAAGGTGACACGCCTGTTTTTAGATATAGCTCCATACAAATCTACCGCCCATTTTAAGTGAGAATAGTTATTCACTTCAAATTAGGTAAAATAACTTATAGTGTCACCCTATGCATACACTACTATAACATACAGTCCCCACAAACTCTATTATTTAATTTAAAAAATAAATAATAATAATTTTTATACAAATTTGATACATTTGCTTCTTATATGAACCTTAACATGGTGTCTACAATTGGATTGTATCAATTTTGAACCCTTTATCACCTTTACGAAATACTAACTACGCCACTGATGAACATATGTGGTATAAGCTATTTAAATTTTCGTGTGGCTGGTATTTGTGCTTCGGCTCTCTCGAAGTTAATGTTTAAACTTGTTTTTTTTGTTTTTGTATTTTAACTAAGCTGCCAATAAGCCGATTTATTTTCAGAAATTCAAAATTTAACAAGCTACAGCAGCAAACAGCTTAGTGGCCTCAAAAACAAAACGAAAAAAAAAAACAAATTCTAAAACAAAAACAACTTCATCAGTAAAATAATAATCATTAAGATAACAGAAACAAAAAACATTTACAATAAATACAATATTTGTTTGTTGTATATAAAAGCGGATATTTAATGCCAATGAGGATCAATTTAAATTTGTTGCCACTTTCTACTATTACTTCAGTGATAGACAGACAGACAGACGGACAAATTGGCAGTCAGTTGGAAAGATAGATAGAACGACAGATATACAGACGGACGGACAGACAAACATACAAAATTCTGACAGTTTGTTTCCTGTTTTATTTGTCTATTATGTATATTTACTATTAGGAATATTATTAGGCATACATACTGTATATGTTGCATAAATTGTGGTATTATTTCAATTATGCTATACAACAGCTTTGAATATTGATTTCTGTTCTGTTTGGCGCTTTGTCTGCGGCTTGTCTTTCTCCCCACTTACAACTTTGTCATTCTGTGTCTGTGTCTGTTTCTGTCCAAACTTTGTCTATTCGATATTTCCTCTGTTTTTTCATACTAAATAAATAATTCAAAGAATTTCATGTTAGTGGCGTATTTAAGCTGGTATTAAGGCATATTTATGTGTAGAATATATTTCAAGAATTGAAATTAATTTAAAGTATTTGCATACAACAATTAAATGATTCAACTTCAGAGCTTTATTGTTTTTCGATAAACAAATGTAAGCACTAATTGCTAAACAAATCTCTCTCTCTGTCTGTTTCTTTTATTTAATTGAAAATAAAATAGAATAAAGAAGATATCGATTGATTACTTTATAAATATTGTTATTGCTTTCTTGCTTTCGTTGTTATTATTAATTTAAAATTCAATTCAATTATGAATTTTATAAATTGAATTTTAAACAATTTGAATAAGAACAATTTGCATTTTTGTACAATAGCTATGCAAAGTATTATTATTATTATTTCGAATTCTACATTTAAATACGCACCTTTTCGATAAGCAATTGCAGCAGTAGCAGAAAATTCTTGCTATCGGCCAGCACATATTTGCCATTGTTGCGAAAGAATGCTTCGAGCTGCATATAGCCATGCCAGCTATCAATATGCAAATGTCCAGCGCGCATAGCACGACAGACAAGCGCATAGATGGTGTGAGGCTCCTGCGTTGTTTGATAAACTGTTTGCGCGCTGACAACATTCGTCGATGTCGCCGTTGTGGCTAAGTTTTGCGCTGCGTTTAACTGTTCCACACTACGCTCGTAGAGCAGCAGCAGTCAAGCAATTGTTGCGCTGTCGTAGCTTCTATAAATTTTTCTAGCATACCAAGTACCACCTCCTTTTGCGTATCCAATTCACGTTGTTGTGCAATAAATGCCTCAGCAGCGGCAGCTGCTGCGGTTGCCCTCCTCCAAATTGAAATTGTTGTAAGCATTTTGAGCTGACGTTTGTTGCTCAGCCGTTGTTATTGTTGTTGTTATTGTTTTGTTGCATTATCATCCATTACAATAGGCGCCATAAAGAACAATTCATAGCTTAGAACTTTCAATGCCAACAATGCTACATCACGTATGCAACCATTTGCAAGCAGATTATTCGTTATGCTGATAATCTTTGGTATTGTAATTAGAGTTCGATCGCTTTTGTGTGTCAGCTGTATGAGAAACTTCAACATTGGTGGTATGATGATGTGTGCATTTCTGTTTTTGGAAGAAACAAAAAAATTAAAAATTAAATCTAAAATTTTATATAAAACTTTTAAAATCGTAAAGCCACAAAACGACAACACCGGCACATGTAAATATTATTTTGATTTTTTTTTTTTTTTATATATTTCTAGTCAGGGAATAGTCATTGAGACATCGTTTGATACTATTTAAATGCGCTTACAGTGGGTAATAAAATTATAGAGTACATTTTTTTAATATTGAAACACCGTTAAAAATTAATGGATTGACGGGAGCAGAAAAGAATTTCAATATTTGCGAAACATTCCGAAACATTTATGCTGCACTCAATCATTAGCCTTCCTAAAATAATTTATAAAAAATATAAAGCTTGAAGTAAAAGAATTATCTGATTTGAACCAGTATGGAATAAATTCTTTAGATTTAGATGTGTGACTGCAATACTGTGGTGATCCCACGAATTCTAACCTTTCTCTAGATTATTACATGGTACTAGCAGATATCCGGCGTGTGCTACTACGTTGTACGGGTGTTTCGGCTGCTCTTTTTTTATACCCGCCACACATAGTGTGAAGGGTATATTCATTTTGTCTGAAAGTTTGTAACGCATCGAAGGAGACGTCGTAGACCCCATAAAGTATATATATTCTTGATCAGCTCGACGAGACGAATCGATCTAGCCATGTCCGTCTGTCCGTCTGTCTGTCTGTATATTTCTAAGCATCTTTTTCGTTGAAGATATAAAGATATTAAGCTGAAATTTGGAACTTAAGCTTTTCAGGGCAACGACTATTATGAGTTCGAGAATTAGAGTGCCACGCCCATTTTTAGGTATAGCCCCCATACAAACTTACCGTTTTTTTCGATTTTTTGTATAAAAATACTAATTATTTATGAATGTATTCGCTCCCAATTGGGTAAAAACATTTCTTTTGTCATCCAGTGTTAAAACCAAGATGCCACGCCCTTTTTTAGGCATAGCCCCCATACAAACTTTCCGTTTTTTCCGATTTTTCCGATTTTTCCGATTTTTTTTATAAAAATACTAATTATTTATGCATATATTCACTCCAATTTGGCTAAAAACATTCTTATGTCATCCAATGTCTAATCAGATGTGCCACGCCTATTTTTTGTTATAGTCCCCGAACAAACTTTCCGCCCACTTTCGAATTTTTGTATGAAAATTTTTATTATTTATTCATGTATTTACTCCATATTGGGTAAAAACTCATCCAATATCATGGTACCACGCCCATTTTAAGATGTTTCTTGCATACAAATTTACCGCCCATTTCCAGATATTTTTTAGAAATATGTTGATATATGTACATATCTGTATTTTTAGATCAAAATTTTAAATTAATATTGTGTGTAAACTTGGGTGACCACTGATGATTAACATACACATAAACTCTTTAAAGAATCGTGTGACGGGTATTTAAGCTTCGGTTCTACCGAAGTTAACGTTTTTTCTTGTTTGATATCATTTTTACTATTTGCTTTTTTTTTTTGTTTGCAGCGCAACCAAAATGGGCTGGAGCTAACTTAATAACATTCTAAAAAATACCACTTTTTTTTATGTTACCCAAAATGTATTAAAAAATCAAAAAGAAATTTTGTGCATGGAAAATTAGAAAATCGACTTCTTAAATTAGCCGAATATGCATTAGGCATTGTTTTAGTGGAATTTCAATTTACTTGCATTGTTTTTTTTAAATGTTATCGCTTTGGGGCTCATCGGTTGGACGGTTTCAAGGTAAATTGCGGACATAGAAAAATGTTTACTATATATATAGATAGATATATACGCATTCCATTCCCGATTTGGAGTTCCTTGGTTAAATTTTCATAAGAAACCCTTAAATATCATAGCTATTTCAACGCAGGATCAGGAATATAATATACTTTATGGTGTTTCTCCAGTCCCTTTCTTCCTTGTACAAACTAAAAAGACATTTTTACGGGGTAAAAAAAAATATGTAATAAAGCTTGATAACTTTCAAGACATATTGAACCCACAGAGCAATTTCGGAAAAATTCCAGGGTGTGCGAGAGATCGAAAAGAATAACAATACAATTTTTTTATTAATAAAATCTTGTTGTCTTATAGTTTTTAAGCACACTGTATTGTTTCATATCTGCTAGAGTGCTCGCGTTATTTTAGCATAAATGAAATTTTATTTATTTCTGTAGCATCCTCAGCCGCTGTTGTGGCAACAGCAACGGTTTTGCTGCTACCGATTTATGAATTGTAATTTTTGAAAATTAAATGGGAAAACATAAATTCCACAAAGTCTAACTTCAGACGGACATAGAGCAAACAAACACGAATAAAAGGGATACACCACTCTAGCAGCAGACAGAAAAATAACTGAAAGAGTTGTCTGCATTTTATGAAAGACAGGCAGCCAGGCAGCCAGGCAGCACTTTCACAATTGCCACATTCATTCATTTCCATTTCCACTAGTTATACTATACATATGTATATGGTATGTTCATGATGTGCTATCGTTTCCGTTTCCGTAGCATCCGATCATTCTGCATTGCAAATTAAATAACGTATAACAACTACGAAAATAAACAACACTAGCTGCTCTTTACTCACCTGGCTATACCGCTTTCAATTAAATCCAAATTGTTTAGAATTTGATCAAATATTACATTTTTTGAGTCGAGTATGCTGTATGTGACGTTAAGCTCTAGCAATTGCGATAACAGTTCCAAAATGGGAGCCTGAACGCGAGCATTGGATTTCATAAAAAGCTGCAAAAAAAAAAATAATAACATAAAACATAAAATAAATAAACAAAATAAAGTGAGAATATTTTTATTAAAATATTTGCCGTAGCAAAATAGTAAATAAAATTTTTGAATCAATTGCAATATGCAATAGATTCGTAAATAGAGAAGTTTTATGTGCTAGAGACGGAAAAAAGAATATTTTCAAATTTGAGTTACCGAAACAGAAAATTGTCTAAAATAAATAATAAATTGTTATTTTTCGTTAGCATGAGAGGGTGTCAATTAAGACTTGCAATGCATATTGCTTATTTCAAAAATAACTGTTACTAAATAACAGTTACTTTTGTAACAGGAAATGTAAAAATTTATATCAATTTTTTGTGCATCTCTAATTTTTGTACAGAGTTTAGATTGAAACGATAGACATGCAATGATTTTTTAATCAAACAAATTGCTGTACAACAAAATTAATTAACGTTAAGTAAAATCGTGTAATACTATACACTACACTACTACTGCGAGTACTCACCGTCAAACAGTAGATGACTAGCGGCTCGAATAGCTTTATATGCTTAGCGCACTCATTCTCGCCAGCGGCGTGCCATGTATGGAATTTTAAACCTTGTACAAATAGTTCACCATACAGCAAACTGTAGTTCGTTAAAGAGTTAGTACCTCCATTAAACTGCTGCATTACATTTGTTACAATTAGTTTGCTTTGACTTGACGTCGACATTGAGACTGTGCCGTGTTCCGTTGCTGTTGTCATTGCCGGGGTCACCAATGTTGCTGCTTTTGTTGCAATTGAATTTATTACTCCAACCCCCTGTCGCTGCTGACGCCTTTGTTGTATTGCATTTGGCCACAAAGTATGGACATACAAATGCGGCATAATAGTCTTGCTTTCGGTTACCATAATTTTGCGCAAATAAATATTTCAACAGTTGCCGCAGACATGTAACGCACTCAACGGGTGCATAATTTATGAGTTTGGTCAAAAAGTGTAGTATTTCTTCAATTAATTTTAGAATGTTATTTGATGGAAAACCAGTTGCTGCTGCTGCTGCCTGATGAGCATCATTGCCAGCAGTTGTTGGTGGATGCGTTTGCGTAACTCCTTTTGCTTTTAGCTACGCCTGTTGCTGCTGTTACTGTTGTTGTTGTTGTTGTTGTTGTTGTCGGCGGTTGGCTTGTGGTCGCATGCGAACGCAACTCAAGGCAAAGTGATAGAGTTTGTACACAAGTTTTGAGTAGAGATATTAATATGCTGCCAGCTTCATGATTGATTGTAATCTGAAAAATGCAAAAAAAAAAAAAAATATAATGAATATTTATGGTGCAGCGTATTTAGTAAATAAGAATTAAATTTTCTTTTTTTTAATAGTTTCACTTTGGCTCACATACGCAAGTTTTTTACTGCACACAAAATAATTTCCGTACACTCGAAAAGTCAGAAAGTGCACACCTAAAATTGTTACACATTAAATCGCACCCACTCGTTTTATTGGCGACATTATTGGGCGCCGCAAAACGACTTAATGCAGCGTAAACATTAACTCAGTTATTCAGTCAAGACCTTGCCAAACCGTAATGCCGTAAAGAGTTACTCAGTCATTCAGTCAGTCAGTCAGCCGTGTAAGTCAGTTGTAGCATTTGTTTAATTTCAGCTGGGTTTACAGCGTATTTTCGAGTTTTATGTGAAAAAAAAAAAAAATGTTGCATAACAAAAGACGCGTACGTGATTTTTAAAACTATTTCTTTAGCTTTTAAAATGCACCGAGAACAAAATGTGAAAATCTTAAAACTAGCCATAAAAAAAATCTGTGCGCGCAAAACGCAGTAAAAGATGCATTCGAATAAAGTTTTGCCATTTCAGCAATCTCCGAATCCGAGTTGCAAACACTTTTTAACACCAACAACAATACACATGTCGTCTATTCTATCTAAGACGTGCCTCCGCAAACGGCACCACACACACACACACACACTCACCTTGTAGCTGTCATTAGCACCTCTTAAAATGTTGTAAAGTTTCATGTAAACGTAATCGCTGCCAAAGTAACCCAACGCCTGCAACATTGCAGTTTCGCGTGTGTTTGTAATCGTAAAAAGCTCAGTTTTTGGATGTTTTGGTGTACTCTGCTGCAATGGTTTCTGACGCGTAAAAAGATGATAGTAAATATTAAGTAATTTCGTACAGTGCCCCAGTAAATAGTCGACCAGTGAACCTTGTTCTGATGCAGCGGCATTTGAGCTAAGTGCAGCACCTAAAAGTATGCAGAAGAAAGAAAAAAAAAACGTACAATTATAATTGAGGCATAAATATTTTTTTTGTTTGTTTGTTTGTTTATTTTTTAACAAATTAACCAACACAAACACTTTAATATTTTTCCCCTACCCCGAACGACGACCAACCACCGCATTTGGTTGTCAGTAAATAAATAATCATATTTGCAACATGTAACAACAAACCAAAATTAAAAACGCCAGAATAACAAAAATTAAAACAATTATGTAAAACAGCATAAAAAACAGGCAGAAAAAAATGAATGCAATTAAATATATGACAAAAAATGTGTATGTATTTTAAATAAAATAAATATATTTAAATGAGAGCACACACATTGAAACAAAACCAAAGTTGTACGAGAGTATTACGAATGGTCTCTGTATTTATATTAGATAAAAAATATTTACAAAAAAAAAAAAAAGAAAAAAATTATACTAAATAAATCGACAAGAGAAACGCTACAGTCGAAAAAACTCAGTTAAATCTTAAAATTATGTTATAAATTAATAACAATCTTATTCTTCATTTTTTTCCGACCAAACGTATAACAGGAAAGTAATCTTTAGGATATTCTAAGAAAAATTTTCCAAATAACCAAAGAGTAATCTTTCTAAAAAATACATTTTTTAGTTTCGGGGAAACCGGTGCTATTTGGAAAAAATGTTGGCTCAGACGCACTGGTGGTCAAATTTTAACGATTTTAATTCGATTCGATAGTTTGTCTTATAGAAAAATCTTTGCTCTACAACTACGTAGAACATTGTTCAGCCGTCAGAACATCGCAAACAGGTGTGAAATCAGAGTTGTTGAGCTATATCCGTCTGTCCGCTGCTCCGTGCTTCCAAAAAAATACCATATACGTAAACATATATTCGAAAATAATTACTTCTTCATACATTTGTTCAAAAATAATCGATAAGTTTGTATGGGGACAATAGCTAAAAATAGGCGTAACACCTTGGTTTTGTAATTGGATATCATTAGAAGTGTTTTTACATAAATTTGAGTGAATAGTCTCATAAAAATACCTATTTTTATACAAAAATTCGAAAACGGGCGTTAAATTTGTATGAGGGCTATAGCTAAAAATGGGTGTGACAGCTTGGATTTGACATTGGATGACATTAGAAGTATTTTTACCCAACTTGGAGTGACTACATTCATAAATAATAGCTATTTTCATACAAAAAATCCGAAAAAAACGGTAAGTTTGTATGGGGGCTACACCTTAAAATGGGCGTGCCACTTTGATTTTAACACTTAAACTGCTTAGGACTGAGAAAAGCTTAAGTTCCGAGTTTCAGGTCAATATCTTTAAAACTAAGCGAATGAATCGCATAAATACAGACAGACAGACGGACAGACGGACATAGCTAGATCGACTCGTCTCGTCGTGCTGATCAAGAATATATATACTTTATAGGGTCTAAGATGTCTCCTTTAATGCGTTACAAACTTTCTGATAAAATGATAATACCCTCCACACTGTGTGTGACGGGTTTAAAAATTGTGTAGCATTACCGTAAATGACGATTCTTTATCATCCTAAAATCTATCTTCAGTTTAAATTTCAAGTGTCAAGCTCATCATAAAGGAAATTCCTTTGTTCCTAATAGCCTCGGTCTCGCCTACACCAAAAAAAGTTTCGGGGCGTAGTATCCAAAAATGGCCACCAAAAATATTCCCTAATACTTATATTCCCGAGATATTCTTAAGAGAAAAGTTTTTTCTGTTATTTTTTGAAATATCGAAAATGGATACCTTTTTAACAATGAGGTAATTATCGTTAGTATTGAATTAAACAAACTCAGGAATTTAATTATGTGCTCAGTAAAAATAATCCAGACACAACTTAATCTTCCAATGATGAGTAATAAAAAAGTGCTTCATAAAAAAAATTTAAAATATGTTCGAAATGAAGTGAACAGTAGGACAGAAAAAGCTATGTAGACTTAGCTTACGATGCTGATCTGTAATATATATAAATTCTTTATGGAGTCTGTCACGCCTCCCTCTGCCTATTACACTCAATTGTACAAACTTACTACAGGGGAGCGATTGCAGGTTGCCACTGCTTACAGTTAAAATTAAAAATACAATCAGAAAAGACTGAATTCCACAAGATAGAAATTCAAAACTTTTTAAAGAACACTCGTCCTCGCATGCAATTCTGTTTAATGCAGCGTAAAAGTATGCTACGATTTACAAATATGCATACAGACTCATACTTATTCAATGCAAATAACACAAGAGATTTTATTGTAATATTCGAAGCATTTCAATTTATTTGTCAACAATTTTTATATATTTTATATATGAGAAATATTCACAAATAAATTAAATTGTATGTATATAGTATGTATGCATAAATATTTATAAAAATTAAGTGTTAAAGGCCTTGAGGTCGAATGAAAGAGCGCTTGAAGGGCAAAAATAATGACAGAACGGGTGCAACAAGCCGTTGGTATGCATTACATTAACTAATTAATTGAAAACAGCACATAATGAGCTTCATATATAATATATATACACAGTCACATATTCATTGCTAATTTATATTTATGCATTTATTATGGTGAAGATTTTCTGGCCTGTATCTGTATCAACATTACAAACCACATAAAGCAAGTTTGATATGTATAAAGTGGTTTTCATTTAATGAGTTACCAATATATTAGCAATTACTGTTAATATACTCTCTACAAAATCAAAACAAAGAAGCTGAAGTTCTAAAAAGACTGCATTTTATTTTATTTAATTTTTTTTTTAATAAATTTATACCAATGTTTTTTTAATTTATGCTTAATTAGAGCTTTAAATATTAGCTCTAATTCCATTTACGATATTCATTTATGTGGCCAAGGCATGTGGTGTACCACATAAAAATTAATTTTAACAAATAAATTGCATATTTTAAAATTCATAAAAAATGATTTTGAAGGAAAACAATTTGATACGCACAACAAATTCACATTTGCATAGCATACTTAACGGCGTTTCAGTCTAAATTAAAGCTTAAACTTTGATTTTATCAGTGGCATTATCAATTATGACACTCGACTCGTTGATTATATCAAATTTATGCAGCCGAGTAACACAAGAGTTGTGTGTGTGCTGAAAAATGATGCTAAACTACAAAAGCGATACTCATTTCATTGAATCAGTATGTATGCAAAAACATTGTAAATTTGCATAGTATAGTTTTAGGTGTCAAAAGTGCTTTCGGCTTAAATTTTAAATTTTCTACACTGCATTGCAAATGATTTTTATGCAAATTTTATATGCACAGACCAATTGAAAATAACATAAGCCTGAGTCGATGATTTTATACTATAGCATTTTTGTTTGAAAAATATTTAAACATTTAATGGTTTATTAATAATTTAATTACTCTTTGATTATGGTAGATTATATTAGTGTGTATAGTATGTACATTAGATATGGTATTGTGGCTAGCATAATAAATAAAATGAAACCTGACAGCACTAATACAGTTTCACAATTTAAATATAACCCCCTCACAGTTTTTTATATGTGTAAATGAACTAGCTAAAATAACCGGCCTTGCTCGGGTTGTCGCAAAAGTTATTTTTAAAAATTTTTTGTCACAAAATAGTTTTTCCAGCGCCCATTTTTACAATCAATCATAGTTTTCCCGCTCTTTATAATCCAGTTTTTGTAAATTTTGGAGCCACGTTCTACAACCATCTTTCCAATGATTCATACTTCTACTATTCTTATTAACATGTACACTAGGTTTCATTCCTGTGTCTTAAAATACTTGCAACCACGCCCTACACCCATTTTTTCAAAAGATCATGTTCTTCACGGTCTTAGCAACATGTATGTAACGGGTTTCCAATAAAAACGACAAGACTTATTGGAAAACCCGTTTTTTTCCAATAAGCCTTTTAGCCAAAACTAGTGCGGAATTTTTTATGCCATTTATGAATTAAATCAAATATCGTTCAGGTGATCAGGTTTATACGATCCTTTCAATTTTTGATGACTCATTGCAACATTTCCGCTAGAATAGCAGGATCCGCGTGTGTGTAACGTGAGAGCTAGTTGTAAAGACTCGATTCCACGGTGCCGAGCACAGGATTGGTAAGCGCCAAACAACGCCCCCATAGAGATTGCAAACTACATATACCAATTTCGAATTTAACGTAGTCTTGGGCGTAAACTTCTCTCCTTGGTGGGGAGCGAGGCCTATCTAACACCTCTGCTGACCTCTGGGTCACAGCACTCGATTGTAATGGACAACTCCACCCCGAGTTTACGAATAAACTCAACCCGCATATGGGTGTTAAACCACGATGCTCCCTGAGGGGCCACACCACTGGTCAGCACGAACAGTAATAATCGTGGGCCAGCTGAACACCCGTGGTACCAGTTTAAGGACTCCGGTCAGACCTCGTACCCACCAACCAACTAACCAACCATTAGGATACTACCAATTTGAGCCCCGACGAATTAAGGTATGAACTGTTGTGAATAGCATACCGAATAGTCAAAATCATGCACATGGGTCATGATTTCCTCAATCGGCAGAGCGAGGCCTTCGACTTAACAGTTGTTAAGGCCATTTCGCTATATTATCGACTCACCGAATTGTTCACGTAATACAACCATCGTAACGTTAGCTGTATGGCATGTTGCACGATCTTGTTGAAAAAGAATGTGATCACCATTAATCTTATTACTGAGCACAAAAATCAACATATATTAGATTTAATAAAGATTTTGGATAAAAATATGTTCACATCGGTTCGGTTTTAGTATCAGAAAATTGTGCATTGTTGAAAAAACTAGCTTGAAAATACAGTACAGTATTCAAGCCTTGATTCCAACAACGTTAACATTTTCAATTGTTTTTTTTTTTTTTTTGATTGGTTAAATTTAATAATGTTGTTGAAAATACATACATTTAATTAAAAACAGCCTCAAACATGTGAATGTACTAAAAATATTTCAATATACTCATTATAATTATTATTGAAATTGAAATTAGTGTTGTAGTTGTAGTTGCTGTTTTGCTATTTGTAAATACATATTTATGTAGGATATGTGTCGCTATACAAATTGAAATTAATGCAAATTTAGTTTTATTATTTGCAATTTACATACAGTTTTTTTTTTTTTTTTTTTTATTTTCATGCTTCTTTTTTTTATATTTTGTTAATTTCTGTGGTTTTTAAATGGATTTATACTAAATCGAATTATGTACTTGCTGAAATAATTTACGACTTTTGCGCCTATTTTTATGCTATGGTTTTGGTTGTTTTTGAATTACATTACATTTCATTATTGGAAAATTTATGCTAATTTCTTATTTACTTGATTTACAAAAAAAAAAAAAAAAAAAAAAAAGAAAATTATAATAACAATAATCCAAAGTACGATTGAATATGAAAATCTATTTAACAAAACCAATTAATTAAAATGATTTATGCGTTTTTTGTCGCGCTACGTAAAGAAAAAAATATTATTTATTGTAAAAATATATTGTAAATATAATTAGTGCATTTAATGATTTCAATAATTACAGCAACAAAAAAAAAAAAAATAAAATAAAAAATAAAAATAAAAAAATTAATAAAAATTAAAAATATAATAAATGAAGTGAAAAATAAATATTAACTGCTTTATGTTTACAGATTATTGTACAAGTTACCTCTTTTTTTGCAAGATGATACGTACAAAAAAAAAAATATACACTCCCCATTTCTAATAAAGCATCTGAATAGGACATTCGTGTAACGAAATAAGGTTATAATGAAAAAAATAAGTCCACAGAGTCAGCAGTTAGACGGACATGAAAAGTAAATTTAAAATTTAACACAAAAAAAGCTACTGTTGCTTATCTAACAAGAAAGAATGTTTAAGTCGAGTAGGCTCGACTCCGAGAAACTCTGTAGCCAATTTTTATATTTCCTATGGGGGTTACCCCTAAAATGGGGCTAGAATATGATTGCCCTATCTCTAATAGTCTCCGAGATAATCGTTTAAATATGAAAGACAACAGGACGGACAGACAAATACAGCTATATCGACACTCCTTTTAATGCTGATCAAGATTATATATATTTTATAGGGTCTATAATGTCCTCTTCTGCCTGTTACATACATTTTACTCTTAGCGTATAGGGTATAAAAATATTTTTATTTTATTCTGTGCAGTTTAAAGATTATATATTTCCCCTTTTCAATATAATTTATTCAGAATTCATATTTTAAAAATTTATTAACTATTCTTGCCAAACAAACCATTTACGAATTGTTTAAACCGATAACATTAAAGTTTGTAACCGATAGCAGTGAAGTGAAACATAATTTTTTCGTTTTTAAATCGTACAAAATTACTTAAATCGTAAATCGGAGAGTATGACTCTTCAAAAAATCTTTCAAGCATGCTCATAAGCAAAATATTCATAGCAGAGAAATGTTTTGATATAAAATTTCTACTAAAGATAGATGTTTTTTGTTTTTTGTTTCCAATCAAAAACATCACAACAACTTTAAAGCAATTGAAACCAAATCTTTAGCTTACACTCAACTTCATTACATACAGCTCACACCTACAAAAATAAACTTAATACAATATAAATTTACATAAATTTTAGCTACAAATTCATAAATTTAGCAATTCAATAAATTTGTAAAACTATGCAGCACATCACAGACATTAAATCACATAAGTACATACATACATAAATGCATCTATTCAAAAATACAAACAGTTATGCATATGATAAACATGTTATAATATATGTCGAGACAATATAGGCATCATTTGGTTAGTTCAATACATTTAACATAGTATATGTATAATAATTCCAATGTATAATTTCAGAACCGGAAATAATGTAAACACAACTCAATACACCCACCACTCAATGAGCATGACTCACCTGCAAGTAATTTTCCCATAACATCAATCAAATCATTCTGACAATTCAAATCCGCAGCTGTTGCATAATTGTAATAGGAGAATTTCATGCAAATTTCCATAAAATTATATTCGGACCAGGCGCGTTGATAAACGACAAAATTGAAATGGCGCAACAGCAGTCGCAATGCATAGATGATGCCAAACTGTAAGTAAAACGCAATAAATGTGTTTAGTTTTTAGTATTAGATTATTATTTTAAAAATATATACGAAAAGTAGTACAAAAATATACATATGAACCCAAAAGAAAACAAAGTTAAATTGTGCGCGAACAAAATAAATTATTTATTTATTGCTACAGATTTCTTTTCGTTTTTTTGTTTTTTTTAAGGAGAAAATCAAAAGTAAACAACGATAAACTTGATGCTGCCTTTCAACTAACTCCTGCTACGTCGTTTTACAAAATTTTCAAAATAGTAATACATGGAGAAAAAGTTTTACATTTCCGTAGGCGTGAAGCATACAAAAAGAGCAGCAAAGAAGCAGGGAGTGGAAGTTGAAAAAATATGTTTTTTTTTTTTTTAAATGTACATACACTTGATGAAATATAGGTTATATAGGTTCTTGTACACCCTAATTTCATGAAGTATTTAAAATTTGAAAGAAAAAAAAATAAATACAAATTTATATATAATAGTAACAATCTTTCTATGTCCGCTATGAACTCTGTAACCGTTCAACCGATGAGACCCAGAGCAGTTTAATTTAAAAGGCAATAATGCAAGTATAATTATAGACTACTAAAAAAAATGCATTAGGCACATTCGGTTCATTCGTGAAGTCAATTTTTGTTTTTTTTTTTTTTATGTTTTTATACTAAAAAAAACAAAAGTACAAAAATACCATAGAAAAGAACTGCAATTGCAGTTGTTGACTTCACACAGAATCATATTGTTATGCTTAAACTGTTTGAGAATTATAATATTACTAGCAGATACCCGGCGTGTGCCACTACGTTGTACGGGCGTTTCGGACTTGCATTGTTTACTTTCAAATGTAACCAGTTTGGAACCCATTGGTGTGACAGCTTCAACAAGAATCGCGGACATAGAAACATTTTTACTATTTTATATAGATAGATAGATAGATAGATAGATAGATAAGAATCTATTTGAAAAGTAAATGACTAAATTCGAAAACAGGAGCCTGACTGTATGTAGAATTATTGTTAAATTTGAAATAAATATATTGAAGGACATTAAAGATTCGTATTTATTGCGCCATTGTAAAGTACCACGTTTTTTATACCCGTCACACTCAGTGTGGAGGGTATTATCATTTTGTCAGAAAGTTTGTAACGCATTAAAGGAGACATCGTAGACCCTATAAAGTATATATATTCTTGATCAGCACGACGAGACGAGTCGATCTAGCCATGTCCATCTGTCCGTCTGTCTGTATGTATGCGTTTTATTCGCTCAGTTTTAAAGATATTGACCTGAAGCAGTTCAAGTGTTAAAATCAAAGTGCCACGCCCATTTCAAGGGGTAGCCCCCATATAAACTTACCGTTTTTTTCGGATTTTTTGTATGAAAATAGCAATTATTTATGAATGTAGTCACTCCAAGTTGGGTCCAAATACTTCTTATGTCATCCAATGTCAAATCCAAACTGCCACGCCCATTTTTAGATACAGCCCCCCATACAAACTTACCGCCCATTTTTGAATTTTATATGAAAATAGCTATTATTTATGAATGTAGTCACTCCAAGTTGGGTAAAAATACTTCTAATCTTATCCAATATCAAAAGCAAGGTGCCACGCCCATTTTTAGCTATAGCCCCCATACAAATTTAACGCCCGTTTTCGAATTTTATATGAAAATAGGTATTATTTATGAGAATATTCACTCAAATTTGGGTAAAAACACTTCTAATGACATCCAATAACAAAACCAAGGTGCCACGCCCATTTTTAGCCATAGTCCCCATACAAACTTATCGATTATTTTCGAACAAATGTATGAAAAGGTAATTATTTTCCAATATATATTTATAAATGTATATAAGCCACTGATGATCACACTAAACTATTCAAAGATTCGTGTGACGGGTATTTAAGCTTCAGTTCCACCGAAGTTAACGTTTTTTCTTGTTTTTTTTTTTTTTTGTTTCGCATTTACGAAAATGAAACTCACACTTATTGGCCGCCGCCATGCACTACTTTAGTGTTTTTTTTTT
Source organism: Leucophenga varia (assembly GCA_018903435.1). Classification (NCBI taxonomy): domain Eukaryota; kingdom Metazoa; phylum Arthropoda; class Insecta; order Diptera; family Drosophilidae; genus Leucophenga; species Leucophenga varia. The sequence continues at coordinate 721,469 of JAEIFJ010001989.1, read as the reverse complement.
TTTTTGTTTGACATTTTTTGGTTACTTCAATCGAACGAATCGAATTGAATCACATTGCATTGCGAAACATTTAAAAAGTAGCGCAAATATTTACCTGCAAATTTTTATCATTCAGCGCCATCAATTTATTTGTCATGCGATACAAAACTTTTGCCAAAACTTTTTCCTCTTGCGCCATTTGACAACGTTGAAACGCGAAAACATTGCCGCAAGCATCCGCAGCAGCGCGCCAACACCGACAATGAATGCATCCCACACAGCTATAGCCTCATCCGTTACTGCTGCCTGCTGCTGTGCTGTTGTTGTTGTGTCGCATTGGCTGTTGTAGCTATGCCGTCTGTCAACACTGCTGCAGCATTCGCTCTGAATAAATTACGCAACGTCACGGACATACTGCCAAATATGCGATATTCGAAAAAATCCCAAAGCAAATTGAAATTTGTACATTGAGTTTCTAGTGGCATACTACTAACGTCGCTTGAGCATTTTGAGGTGGCGGTGGTGTTGTTTGTTGCTGTTTTTGGTACAGCATCTTGTTGCTGTTCATATTGACTTGTATGCTGTCGCTTTGAAGTTTGTATTATAAATCGACAAATACATGCAGCAGCATGTTCCCGCACGCGTACATCATCATCGCCGAGCAGCTGCAGTAGTTCATCCAGAAATTGTGTCTAAAAGCAAAGAAAAAAATAATGTTTTTATTTATTTATTTCATTTTTTTTTTAAGTTATTAAGAAAAGTTGTAAAGTAGTTTGTTATGTTCGCAACTACAGCATGCAGCAGCTACTTACTTACAAACATTTTAGAGACTAGTTTGATGTTTGGCAGGTGTATGACTTGGCAGTTTGTGAGTTTTACTTATTACTAAAAAAAAATTCGATATATTTTCTTTATTTCAATGTAAACGAATCAAACTCATTTCATGCATTTGCCAAATTAAATTGCTTTATAATAAAAAAAAAAAAAAATGAAAATAAATATTATAAAATCAAAGTAACTACATACTACAAAAGTATAAACACTTGAGTGCACAAAAGTTCAATAAAAGCTTAAAGAAAATCGGCTTCAATTGTACTCTTGTAACATGCTTCAAAATCAAAATCAAAATAAGCAGAGCAGCCTGCTAAGCACAATACCCAAAAAAAAAAAAGGGCAAGTACTTTTATTCTACAAGACAAAATCTGATGCTTGAGTCAAGTTGTATACATATGCGCTGCAAGTATTTCGTTGTTGTTGTTCTTGTTTTGGCTATTTTTGTGTAATAAACGATTTTAACTACTTACCTCATAAGTGCAGACAATGTCATCATCATGCGCGGGCGCTGCAGCAAACGTTTTATTGTTCTGTTGCTGCCTATGCACGTCTTGATCCCCATCACAACCAGCATTTCCGTAGTAGCAACGCAGTAGATCGTAATTTAAATTCGAAATAACTTCAGCGTATTTATTTTGGACCAACCAATATTTATTGTGATGACAGAGACGAAGTTTGCTCAAGAGCAATTTCGGTGATATGACTGCTGTACTCTGTACAAAGGAAGAAGAATCTGGCTCATTATTGTGCTTGCAATTCGATTGCAATTGAAAATCATTCAAAAGAGCAACTACAAGCTCATCATTATCAACAGTAAATGGCGCCGTTCGAGGACATGTCCAACTTATTGAAGTTGCTGCTCCTGCTGCTTTACATTGGTTGGCAGCAGCATCAGATGAAATTGCTGCTGCTACTGCTGCTGAAGCGTTTGATGCTGATGATGCAGCAGTTCCTGGCCTCAAGTCATATGCATGCATGGTATCGTTTGTATGTCTTTGTTGCAGTTCTGTTGGCTGATATAACTTCAGCTGCTCTTGTTGCTGCTGCTGCTGCTGAGTGCTTAAGGCATTATCCTGGCGCTTTAGTTGTGTTGAAGTTTGTTTGCCAAATGTTTGTTCTGCCATTTCTTTTGCTGGTGCTGCATACCATTGTTGCACATTTTGTTGTCGTATGCTTTCATCTTGTCGTTGCTGTTGCTGATGAGCATGATAATGACATGACGGTTCTGTCAAATATTTGGACACCACATGCGGAAATATCTTATCGAATGCATTCAATGCCTGTATGACCACTGTATGTATCTCATCCTCCAAACCCTTAAAGGAAGAAAATGAAAGAAAGAAAATTTTAAGAATCATTTTAGGAAAAACTTTTGTGCATAGAAATGTGCAAGTAAATAGATTTAAGCAGCGCTATTTATCGTATCGTATGCAGTACTTTTCGTCTCTAAACGAATTTGTATTTTATTGTTTGTTTGTTTGCTTGTTCGTTTGCCTCAGTATGTGTGCGTTTTCTACTAACGAATCCCTAACAAGCACTTCCTGTGCAGCCATGCCATTGTTGCCAAGGCTTTAGTAACATCAGCAGTATAAGTAGTAGTACTAGTAGTCCTGATGCACAATAGTTTTGCCACCAGTGCCGCTAGCATTGCTCGCTTCTATCTTGGCTTTTTATTTTTACTTTTTTTTTTACTTAAAACGCTCTAAGTGCCATTGAGACGGATTTCGCTCTTTTATATAATGCACTAATATGATTTTCAGTTAGTGTTTGTACAAATATTGAATGCTTGCATACACAATAGCTAAATTTATAAAAAAAAATAAAATAATGTGCTAAAAAGAAGTCATACAACTGATAAACTAACATTATGTAAGTAGGTGTTGGCCGTAGCACTTCCGGACTTCGACTATCTTCTTAGACAGACAAATTATGTTAAAAAATTTTCACAATCAATGCTATTTCCGTCTTAAATTGCTACCTATTTAATGTCATATTCAAATGCTGAATTATTGAATTCAATATATGAAGTAGTAGTCTAAAAAAAAAAAAATTAAATCAAATTATTCCAAACCCCCCTTCTCCAAAAAAAAAAAGGGGGGAAACAGGCCCCCCCCCCAGACAGTAATCAATGTGAAAGTTATGCGCTGCTTTAGCTGCCTGTTCTGCCTGCACCTTTAACTATGAATACTATATAATTTTCTTATGGCTTTTGCAACATACACAACACTTCCTTCCACTGCATAAATCGTAGCATGAGCAGCAGGAAATAGTGTTGGTGTGTGTTGCTAGCTACTTTCGGGGCATTTGCAGCTGCATAGCGATAAGAATTCTTTTATTTTGCAAATGCCGGCAGCTAACTGGCAAGCTCAATGCTGCCAAAGTACTAAAAATAAAAGAGTGTAGCATAAAAAGGAAAAAAATAAAAAAAAAAAAAAAAAACGAATGGTGGTAGCAAAATCCAAAGGAAAAATAGCAATGTACTAACGCGCGCTTTCATAGGTGTGTCTGCCAATGTGTACATTCGTTCGGATATGTACCATATACCATATATGTTGTATGTGAATAGGTGGTGCTCTTCATTCACTTCTATGTGTTAAAATATGTTAGCTTGTTGGCTTAGTATACAAACATTCATACCAAAAACAGCAAAAAGGTGGGAGCGAATATTTATAGAGAAAAAAAAGCAAAAATAAAAAAAAAGAATACAACAAAAAAAAAAAAAAAACAAATTCTAGCGAAATAAGAAAATTCGCTTGGAAAAATAGTCACAAAAATGTAAAAGAAAAGGAAATGTTTGTTTGCATGTGTACGAGTTTACATTTGCACATTTTATGTGCATTAAACTAATACACAAACACACACAAACACAAATAAAGTCACTGCCATAGCGGTTTGTCACAATAAGCGCCTAAGGTTATGCTACATTTTATACTTGAAGGTCTGATACAAGATCTGCAAACTTTGTTTTGAGCCTAGCAAACTTTTCCAAACAATTCTATGGATAGCACATCGTCGCGTAGAAGAACTGATTACCTTTTAAACTATCCATTCTCAAGAAACAGGTTTTCTACGGCCCAAAATACATGGGAATAGATCCATGAGAACCCAGAACCTTTTTGGCTGTAAACTAGTGTTATTGATCAGCTAGACGAGACGATTCCAAAATTTTTTTTTTTCGGTTTAAAAAATATAAACCTGAAATTTAAAATAGGTTGTATAGAAAAGCTATTTTCAGAAGAACTCTCTTACAAATCCACAGCCCATTTGCGAGTTTTTACGTTAACCCATGATCAACCCATTACATCATATAGCCCCACACAAAGCCAACTCCAGTTTTCGAATTTTAGTCAGCAAATCGTAAGTCTTCCGTTAAGAAAGCATGCCTCAAATATATATAACAATTAGAGTTCTTTGAAATAAAGCCTCGGTCTGACTGAAGCTTAAATTTGTCCATGTATTTTTTGACTTCAATTGCTGGACGACAGAGACTTTAGGATTCCAAATATATTTACGAAAAAAAGTCTGCGCTCGTTAGTCAATTTTTAACAATTGAAAAGCTATTTGTTCAGTCATATGAATAGAAACTCTTAAATCAAACCTTTTACGTATTGTGTAATTTTTTCAATTTTTCACTTTTTCATTTGTATCTTGAGGTTTGGGGCTTAGCAGCATTTTCCACAAGTTAAATTATGTACAGCGACAAACAAGCAATTGCAATTATAAGGTGAAGGTTAAAACTGTTTAAAAATTAGAGTGCCGCCTTTGCTTTAAGCAACATTTATTTTTTTTTAAATGATTTTAACACTATACGAGTATAAGTCAGAGTCTTTGAATTTTCATCAACACAAACAAGAAAAGCGGAAATTGCATACACACTGTAACTGACAAGCAGCAGCAAATTTCAAGCTGCAAGAGTTCAAATCGAATTCAAACTTTAACTTTGTGCTTATACAAACCTCCAACAATATAGCCAGCAGATGCTGCAGATTGATGCGTTGCATTGAGAGCGTAAGACCAGCACCGGATGCATGAATGAAATTGCCAATAATCTGTTGCACGCCACCGCGCAGTATGGGATCCGTGTGTGCGTAGTAGTGCAATACATCGAAGAGTGGTTGAGAACTGGTTTCGACTGTCACAGCAGCAGTAGTACCAGCAGCAGTAGCAGCAGCAATAGAATTTGCTGTACTTTGGACAATTGACTTACGCATCGATTTAGTGCGCTTCGGCGGTCGCGGCGGCAACATGCTTGGCGGTGTATCTGCTGCTTCCTCTGTAACTGCGTACACTGACTTCCGTGTAGAATTTGTTGAAATTATTTCCGATTTAGAGAGGGTGGCTTTGGCGTAGTCGTGCCTAGTTGTTGCTGCAACAATACTGGATCTGCGCTGCGACTCAACGTTGGCTGTTCCAATAAATGTGAACAGGTACTTTTACCAAAGTGATCATCTTTAATCTCAAGCAATAACAACTCATCATCAGCTAAATCATCTAAGAAATTCGTTTTTAGTGAAAATAACGTCTTGCGTGCTGCTGCTGCTGCATTTGTAGAATCACTGCTGACTTTTTCGTAATCTGCTACTAACTGTGAGCCACTCGAATCACTTTGCAACTGACTTGGGCTACCGCTGGCACTTGATGATTTTGAATTGTTATTGCTGCTGTACTGTGGTGGTGCTTCGAGCAATTTTAATTCATCATCACTGATTTCCAACATCAGCTCCAGCACCTGCGGTACCAAACGCACACACTGTGCAAACGCACACAGTGACAAACTTTTGATGGAGACGCGTGTCACATTGTCCTGTTGCAGGCCCCTGGGTTCGCCGGTTAGCAGAAAACGCACAGCAATTAGCCGTGCGGTGTAGTAAATTAACGATTGCTCATGTATGCTGCCAATCTTCATTGCAATCAGCGGCAAACCGTCAATGGTTTGCTTTAGCGGTGAGCTATCAGCGAGAAATGGATTTGCTGCAAGCGACAAACAAAAAAAAAAAAAAGGAAAAAAGAAAAAGAAGAGGAAAAGCACACATTAATTAACTAGTTTCTGCCTACTTGCTACAATACATATCGCAATAGACATACACTTACCATTCGGTCTCCTTTTGACCAATGGATCCGTTTCATCAACGCTACTACTGCATTCTGCTGTTGAATTTTTGGTATTGGTATCAACCAAAACCGCGGTGGAGGCAGTAATCGATGCTGTTGCTGAGTATGAGTCATCAATTGGCGTTGCTGGCTGCGATTGCTGCTGATAACGCTCATGCTGCTCGCTGCTGGCGAATGAGACAAGCGAAAGCGTATCACCACCCAACGAAATCGATGCACTAGATAATGCATCCGATCTATCGGTGGTGCTGTTGGATGGCGTTTTAGCGGGCGCCGCAGTTGTCGATGTTGTTGCAGTCTTTATTCCAACATTTGTCTGTCGATTGAAGAGCTTACTAACAGACTCCGAAGCTGCAAAAGATAAAATACAAAATGCATTCGCATTCGTTAATGAAGTTTAATGCCACAAAGTTTCTGAACTGACACTAATGCCACGAATAATTCTATCGATTGACCGCAAAGAAATGCTGGCAATTATTGAATTGCATGCAATGTGCAAGCAAATTATTTTTTCTCCCCCCAAATAGCAAAACAAAGTTACATCCGAAATGAACGTTGAAAAATAGCTTCCGGTAATAGTTTTAGCTTTAGTCCTTTCTGATGATTTTGTTGTTGTTGTTTTTTTGTTTTTCTTTTAGTGAAAGAAAAGGCGAAACTTTGACTGACAAAGCATGCTCAAAAGTTTACAAACACGATAAGGCCATAGAAAAACCTTGAATGAATTGAAAAAAAAAAAATACTAGCTCCAGCTAAAACGCTTTTATTCGATTTTAATTAGCTTGTTCTTTTATTGAAAAATTTCAAACTTAAATTTTACCCACGAGATTATTTAACTAGGCTAAATAAATTGTTGTTCTTCTTCTATATATTTTGTTGCACTTAATGGATTTTCCGGCATTTTGAAATATTTTCAATGAAATATTTTGGATTTTAAAAATAAAATAAAGATACAAAATATATTTGGCTAGGAATGAAGTCGGGTAGTTTTGAGTTTTGAAACCTGAGCATAAAAATCGAAAACATTACCAGGCTAAATGTTTAATTTATTAAAATTGACAACTAAGCACAAATGAAGTCAATAAAAACATGGAAACACGTTAACTTTGTTGGAAGCTGGAATAAATAGTTTATGTGTTATCAACAGTGGCTTAGATAGAACATCAAGATAAGATGAGATGTGATGGGGTCAATGGTCAATGCTGCAACTCAAGTTTAGACACAGATTTTAAACTAACAAGAAAAAACGCTGAGGTCGAGTATGCTCGAATGCAAGATACTCTGTACCCAATCTTTATGAACCTTAAGATCGGTTCTATTTTACTACCATACCTCATTAAATTAAATTTTCATACAAAAAAAAATAAAAAATTTTTGTTGGACCTACCCGTATTGTTCTATCTCATTGGGACTATCACAGACGTAATTTATACTCAATTAGGACTTCTTGGAATAAGAAACAATGACGTTTTTGTGCAAAAACACAAAATTTTGTGGTACATTTGTATGCGGGCTATATCTAAAATTTGGTTGGTGCCACCCATATTGGGATATTTCTTTGGGACTATCATAGACATAATTTATAACAAATTAAGACTTCCTAGAATAAGAAACAATGGCGTTTTTATGTAAAAACCCAAATTTTTGGTGTAGATATGTAGGGGGGTACCCTTTTAAATGGGGCTAGAGAAAACCCGTTTGCAAGTGCACACTTGGTGGCTTAGGAGAGCTTAAGTATCAAATATGGTGGCCCTATCTTGTATAGTCTCCGAGATAATCTTTCTCATACGGCAGACAGATGGACGGACAGACAGACATTTTGTTTGGGGGCTATACCTAAAATTGAGCGTGGCACGTTGCTTTCATATTGGATGACATAAGAAGCGTTTTTACCCAATTTGGAATGAATACATTGATAAATAATAACTATTTTTATACAATAAATCTAAATCTAAAAATTTTTTAACTTTGTATCGGAGCTATACTTAAAAATGGGGGTGACACTTTCATTTTCGAACTTAATTAAGTCGTTGCCGGGGAAAAGTTTAAGCATCTAATTTCAGTTTAATATCTCTAGAGCTCTCCGAATGAATCATATTGAAATAAGCAGACAGACAGACGGACAGATAGATATATATGACTAGATTGACTCTTCTCATCAAGCTGATCAAGATTAAATATACTTATGGGGCCTTACGGTGACTTTCTTATTGTGTTACATACTTTTCGACAAACTGAGTATACCCGTTCAAAATAAATGGGTATAAAATTATTGCGACTTACAATATTTATTTAAAACTGTTTAGATAATTTTATTAATTTTTTTGTTTTTGTTTTTTTTTTTTTTGTTAATGTTAGCTAAAAATCGCAGACTCCTTTACTCATCCATTGTTCTAAAACTTTCATAAGATTTATTTACAGGAAAAAATATAAAACGCACACAGTAAGTGCAATTTTATTTGTTAGTTATGTGCTTTTATACGCGTCAAATATTTCGAGTTGCAGCTAAGAATAGAAACAATACAGACTTTTGGTTTTATAAGTGGGATAATTCCACAGAAAAAAAGGAACAAAATAAAAGACTTGGAAAAACTCATACCAAAGCGCAAATATTGTACATAAATACACGCACACTTACATACATATGTGATTTTTATTTTCTTTATATAATTATGTGGAGCTTTTGCGGTTTAATAGTTTGTTTAGCAAGTAAAATAAAAACAATAAAAATGGCATGAAAAAAAACTCATTTGTATATAAAAATAATAATAAAAAGGAAGAGATTCTTTTTGACTTATGTACTTTTTAAAATCACATGAAGAACAACAACAAAATGCTTATTATGCTAGTCAGATAAAACCTAAGTTTCTATATGCTTCAAAAAAGAATTGCGTATCTTTTAGTATAAGGAATATTTTTTTCTCTAAAAAATGATAAGGACAATCAATTTCTAATATTTATCATATGATAAAAAATATTCAATACAGAATACAAATAGGGTACAGGAAAAAAATATAGAAAGTATATAGCGTTTATTAAAAAATATATGAATTTTTTGGTAATATTTGTTTTTTTCTCTACGCTATACAAAATGCATATGCATTATAAAAATATGCAGTTAAAATAACAACAATAACAAAAGAATAGTGTAAAAAAAGTTATTTCTAGCTGCGGATATACATAAAACTAGAAACAAGAACTCAGTTTCAGTAAAAAAAAAAAATAAGGACAAAAATTACGTAGAAAAACTTCAGATTGCAAATAAATGCAGTGTGATAAACAGACACTCATACATACATATGTATAGTATATAGTATATAACAAAATAACGAAACAACAACACAATAGCTACTAACACAGATATACGAGGATTATTTAAAACAAATTTTTAAACTTTAGTAAACAATTTAAAACAAAAAGAAAAATCGTACGAAACTTAAATGACATTGCCCTGTAAATAATAAATTTTTCAGTGTAACCAGAATGGAAACTTGGAAGACTTTCCATCAGCTTTCCAACCAACTTTCCAAAACCCATGCATTGTAAATAATTATATAAGAAATTAAATTGTCTCATTCTCTCTCATTGTTAAAAATATAAAAATGTAAATGTAAATATCGAAAACGATAGTACAGGTCCAGATATGTAAAATTATAGTTTAATAACATTTTTGTCGAAGTTGTGTTTTTCTGACTAATTGTACCCTTAACAAGTTAAGTTTTATTTCCTGCACAGTACTTTAATATGGCACTGCCTTGAAAAAAGTTACAAGTGAGAAGTGATTAATCAAAGTGTGTAGATTAATGAGTGACTAACCGTTTTTGCTCTAATTTGTTCCATTTCGAAAAAATCGCATTTGTACGTCTGTCTGACTGTGGCTACACGTTTAATTCCCTCTATTCTAAAACACTGAGCTGAAAAACGAATATAAGGCTTTTCTTGGACTTATAAAATAGTAATATTAATCCAATATTACTTGACAAGTAGATTTAGGAAGTAAAGTTATGCATACAAATCAAAATTCAATAGTTTAAAAAGCAACAACGTTGGTGCAAATCGACCAGATCAGCTTAATATCAGATTGGAAGAGACCAAAAATAAATAAGTCGAATTTCATAAGCAAAGAAGTTGGTGCAAATCTGATCTGGCTATATGGCAGCTATATGAAAGACTGGTCCAAATCAAGGAAAAGTTAATAGATCATCTTAAGTACGCAAAAAATATTCACGCAAACCAAAATTGGAGAAAATATCTTAAAAAATTGTAATTTATTAAAAAAAAAAAAAATCATAGTGATATGAGCTTAATTTTTATACGCGAGAAACTTCGTCTGCTTGGGATCAGAGACAAACAAGAACAATGACATCAGCTTTTAAATCAGACGCAGATTTATTCTGACAAATCAAAGCTTCTTTGGTCTCGGTAAAGCAAATGCGAATTAGAGTTTTATCCAGAACAACAAAAATCAAACTCTACAAGGCGTTGATTCTCCCATGGGTCATGTCAGGGATCAGCGTTGCGAACGTTTGAAAGGAAATTTCTTTGAAAAAACTTTGGAACTGTCGGAGTGGACACCGAGTACTAAATTCGAATGAATGACAAGCTGTACCAGTTATAAAACGACATCGATATAGTCAAACGAGGTTCACGGCAGCGAGGACGACCGACGCTGCATTGGAAGAACCAGATCTTAGAAGACGTCCGCAAGATTGGGCTTCGAAATTGGAATTGTACCATGCCTGCTGGGGGAATGCCCTAAGTGATGTCCAGGCTTGTAACAAGCTGTAATGACCATATATGCCTACGGAAAACGTTTCAGATCCACTAATTACGCTGTTTATTTAAGATGCCCTAATTACGGAAAACGACTAATACAGCTAAAAAGGTACAATAAAAAAATAGATATTATTTGATCAAACCACTTATGTACATGCTGCTTTATGTTGTAGAATTGTAAGACAGAGGGAGAGAGAGAGAGAGAGTAGAATGTTGCGGGTGAGTGTAGAGCTGAGGCTCTATATTGCTATATGCATGTATTGTAAGTCTGCATACATGCAATTTGAGTAACCGCATTTTATCACGTAACCCATTTGTCTTAACCACTTTGTTGCCAATTTGAGAAACGGGCAAGCGGACGAAAAAAACGAACAAAAGCGAAGGATGCTCTTTATCCAACGCAAAGACAGAAGAAATAAGCAAGAAGCGAAAGAAATAAACAAACAAAATAACAAAAAAAAAACTTAAAACGAACAACACAATAAGAAGGACAACAAAATAAATGCAATGTTTCAGGCTTAAGCCGCAAAAGTAGCGTGTACAACAACCATAAGAACAACAAAAACAACAACAATAAAAGCGAATAAAAACAATGAGGACACAAAACGCGACAAGAACTACTCATGACATAGAAACGCCGGATTTAAGGCAACATTTACGTCAAGTGGCAGGCAATGTATAACATATATAATCACAAGGATGAGATGAAGAGTAGAAGGACGATTTAGAAAGACACATATGGTCACAGTATATGTGAATGAGAAAAATAAAATGGAGATAGAGTTAGTTGTTGCTTCTATTGGGGGCGTTACTGCGCAAACGCCCACAACTCACTCGCTTAATTAGTACTTCCGGCTTTGCTTGTTACACTTCTTCTCTTTGTTTATTTAGCCTGACGTCCGTCTGCATTGCAAAAACCTTTGCAACTATTACTGCTGCTACATTTTCTACCTAACTACTACTCAGCTTTATTGCAAACATTTTAAGCTACGCTTTAGTCAATTATTTTGTTACTTTTTGGGCTGCGTGTTTGCTAAGACACTAATTTGCTGTTTTTAAGCTTGTAAAATTTGTGTGAATGAAATAGGTCAACCGATTTCATTGAGAAACACTTTGTGATGCTCAAATAAAAATATTGAAAAATGAAAGAAGAAACATTCGAAAATTCTATAAATAATAATAAAAATATGAAAAAAAATGAACTGAATTATACAAAAAACAAACAAACAAGAAAAAACGTTAACTTCGGACATGAAGCTCTTATACCCGCCACATGTATCTTGATATTGTCATATATATTATCGTGATTAAGGTAAAATTTGGGGAAGGGATGGATGGGAGTCAATAGTCCGATATAATCAAAGTTTAGACACAATAATATGGTCAAATTTTAAGCTAAGGACAGATAAACAAACGTTTTCTTAAAAAAAATCGGAAAAGGGAGGTTAGTTAATATAGGGGGCTATATGTTATAGTGGACCGATCCTTATAATATAGGTGGTGTGCAAATAGGATGATATTAGATATGTTTTCACCGAATTTAGTGTGAATAAATTTATGTATATTATCAATTTTTATAAAAAAAAATTCAAAAATGTGCGGAAAGTTTGCATAGAGGCTGCACCTTAAAACGGGCGTGGCACCTTTTTTTATCATTGGATGACATAATAAGTGTTTTCACCCATTTTGGAGGGAATACATTCATAAATAATGCCTATTTTTATACAAATATTCGAAAATGGGCGCTAAGTTTGTATGTTGGCTATATCTAAAAATGGGCGTGGCACTCTCATACTCGAACTTAACATAGTCGCTGCCGAAAAAAGCTTAAGTTCCAATTTTCAGCTTAATATTTTTATATCTTCAACGAGAAAGATGCATAGAAATATACAGACAGACAGACAGATATGGCTAGATCGATTATCAGTCTCATCAAGCTGATCAAGAATATATATACTTTATAAGGTTTACGATATCTCCTTCAATGCGTTACAAACTTTAAGACAAATTGAATATACCCTTTACACTATTTGTGGCGGGTATAAAAATAGCAGCGATGGGTTTGGGAATCAAACAGTGTGATGATTTGTGCTGGCAACCCTAACAAAATTATATCGTGTTTTATCGTGTAATGTTCCATTTCTAGTTACTAACTGGCATAGACAAAGAAAACTATTCGGCAATCTGTGTAAGATCTTTTTATGAAAGTATGTACAAAATAATTACCCCAAAACAATCAAACAACTTTAGATTTTATTCTTATTTTATTTCATAGTCAAACAAAAACTTTTACATTCTACAAAATGAATTCTATTAAAATTTTTATTTTTTATGTAGCTCAATCGTACGGCAATCGTACGGTGCAAAATCAAACAATTTAACGCATGTACTCGCTATATTTGTCAAGCAATTTGTAAGCAATTTATCAATAAAACTTTTCAAACGATAGTTGCAACTTAAACTATAAACTATGAAGCAGCAGCATCAGCAGGCAAAAAGCAATTTGATTGCAAACGAAACGGAAACGTTGTTGCCAACATTGACGACGACATGGTGCGCTGCCGCCGTCGTCGCTGCCACTTGCAATGCAAGGCACAACAAGCTCATCAGCTGAAGCAGGAGCAACAGCAGCAGCAGCAACAGCAACAGCAACATCATGCACATGCATAAACGAAAATGACATAAACGAGTTCTCGTATATTCAATGAAAATTCAATGAATACGCAAATAAAATTAAAAGCAATAGGCAAGGCAAATATTGTATACCGCCTGTCTATATGCAATAGCAATACTAACAATATTGTTGCTGCTCTTTTGTTGTTGATGATGTTGTTATTGTTGTTCTTGTCGATATGTCAACAAGCAACAATAGCTATAATAGCAACATTGACAACAACAACAACAACAATGATACTTTATTTGCTTCCCTTACACCGACTCAAGTTTGCACTTTGCTGCCATCTTTTAGAAACTTTAGTGCATCTAATTTTATTTGACAAAAACACTGACTTAAGACTGAACAAAGGACAAAGAGCAGCACTATTATTTGCCTATGGTTCATTTAATCGAAAGTGCAAGGGGAAAAAAAAACAAAAACAAAAACTATTTCTGCCTAACAAAGCGATGCGTGATTCAATGCTAAAAATTGGCAATGAAATGTCACGGATTGCACTCTGCTGTTTTTTAGTCTACAATTATGCAAAAATAATTTGATTTCTACGCCCAAATTGCAAATAAATGTGGTCGGAAAGGCTGAGCCAGAACAAAAACGATAGTCAAGCAGAATTGCACATACAAAAAAATTTATGGCATCGGAATAGTTTACTAAATTGTTAGTAAAATTGGTAGTTGTCTGCGATGCAACGCTTTAAAAACTTGAATTGGAAACTGAGCTTTTGCATTTTACTATCAATAAATGAAACAATAATATAAAAATTAAAATGGGTTTGTATTTATGTTTGGGCTTTATAGGAGCCCAGATTTCTAGAACGATCATCCTGAAATTTTCACAGAGTCTAACTGGGACCCTGGAAGTAATAATTATTCCTATCACAATAGACTACTTTTTTAAAAAACCAATCATAAGCCTATTTTTTTTTAAATCATACATCACTGACATATTTACTTAAAATTTGATACAATGAAAGACGTTTAAAAAACATATTTGACATGTTTCTGGGATTTTGGAATATTGGACTTGAGGCTAAGTGGGGGCCTCGAAGTAGATTTTTTAAAAATATTTATCTAAATATTTTTATTATCCACACATAGTGTGAAGGGTATATTCAGTTTGTCTGAAAGACAATCGGAGACCCCATAAAGTATATATAATATTGATCAGCGCGGCGAGACGAATCGATCTAGCCATGTCCGTCTGTCCGTCAAGTATGAAAATGAAACTGCCACACCCATTTTTAGGTATATTTCCCATACAAACTTACCGTTTTCTTCGATTTTTTGTATGAAAATAGCTATTATTCATGATTATACTCACTCCAAATTAGGTAAAAATACTTCTATACCCATTTTTAGGTACAGGCCCCATAAGATTTTCCGCGATTTTCTAATTTTCGTATAAAAAGTTATTATTTATGAATGTATTCACTATATATACATCTATACATATAACATATATACTAATGATGGGCGTCGCGCGGAATCTCCCAAAAATCCCATCCCGTTAGTCCCCGCTTTCGGATTTCGGTGCGGGATGGAAACTGTTAAAATTTTCGGGAGTTTTCGGGATAGTCGAGGTATCTCCCGAACTTAGTTTTAAAGAAACTCGGAACTTAAGCTTTATATATATACATATAACACCCTAAATTATTACAGACTCAAGACAAATAAGCAAATTAAATAAAAAAAAAAAAAAAAGTTCAAAAAAATGCTGCTGTGCCGACGGCAATCGCCCATTTAAAGGCGACTAACCTTTCTGTGCTCACATACAATTTTGAGCGCTGGCAATGTTAGCATTTGTAATATATCATAGGAAAAAGACTAATTTTTGGTTTTTTAATTTTTAAAAATATGCTCCACCAAATCGAGAACTTTGAAAATTTTATGTGTCAAAGTAGACAAACAAAGGAATATCTTCTGAAAATTTCATAGGTGTACCTTTAAAGTATCATGGTAAAAGCATCAATTAAAATCTTTAAAAAAAAAATTTTGATCGAATTTTTTGACCGAAAAATTTTTTTAAAATTTTAAAGATAGATATGAATTTTAAAAAATAAAAGATTTTTCAACAAAACTTTTTTTAACTGAGTGAGCAGAAAAAAAATAAAAACTAAAAAACATGTTTGTCGCTATATCTTCCTTAATATCGCCGATATCGGAAAACTAAGTATACAGAAATATTTCTCAAATCAAGGGCTATCGAACCTCATTTAAGGATATTCAATATCGTTGGGGGCACTTTTACATGAAAACCCGGCTACACCCTTTGGTAAAAACTCTTATGTCCACATTTTTTGACTTCAAGCCATCCCTTCTCAAAATTTACCCTAAGCCACTGATGATCACAATTGAACTAAACCAAGATGTGGCGGGTATTTGAGCTTCGGTTCAATCGAAGTTAACGTCTTTCCTTGGTTTTTTTTTTTTTTTTTTTTTTTTTGGTTATCGCTTGAAAAAGCCCCGTGGTTACTTCCCTGCGTACGATGAACCCATGATTGTGATAATCAATGCCTCTATGAACTATTTTATATTTGTTTGTTGATTAATCGATTATTAATACTTGAATCATTAATCGATTACACAAAATAATCGATACTGATTGATTAATAGATTAATCACACTGACCTAATGCAAACATAAAAGGCGATCAATCCAAAAAAATTGCATATTTCTCTATTCCCACATTTACAATTAAAAGGCATTATGACAACTTTCTTCCTGAGTTTCACCACGCTTAATTAGATTCGTTGGAAACTTTAAAAATAAATTACTGAAATAGTTTTGAAATTATTTTCAAACACCCCCCCGAGCACATACGTAAAAAGTAGTCTAAATAATATTCAAGTCAATACGTTTTACAATGTAACTCACCTGCATTTGAGTGCGAAATTAAATTATTGAAGAACGAACCAATAGTTGTATCGTTACTGCTCGATTTATTGGGCTCTACAGAAGCAGCATCAGAAGTTGCTGCATGTGCCTCTGCAGTGGTGCCAACGCCTTCTGACGCTTTTTGCATGCCACCAATTGTGATTTCTGCATCGAAATCAATGCTATTGAAAGATTCATTGTCGATGTCGCTCAAATTTTGTGACTTGTCATCACTTGCACTCGTCGCTGTTGTAGTTGGTGCATTGAGTAAATTTAGTTCATTTTGTGGCTGCTTTATTTCATGCAACGAATTTGATTTGTTGTCGGCTGACTTAGCAGCAATATTGGCGGCATCAATCAGTTTATCAGCAGCGACTATTGTTGTCGTCTGCGTCGCATTCGTTGTCGTCGTCGTTGTCGTCTGTTGTGGTTCATTTATTTCCGAAAGTGTCGTAAAGTCATCATCATCTTCATCATCATCATCATCATCATCATCTTCAGCATCATGTGCAATGATATTCCCAGTGCCGGTGATGACATCATCGTTACTCGCAACACATTCACTGATGCTGCGTGCAGAATTTCTAATGTTTTTAAGCTGATTTTTGTTGCGTGTCAAAGCTGTGAAAAAATTAAATATTTAAAATGTGTCATATAAAGTAGCTATATATATAAATTTGTAAATTGCCTAAAGCTAGTGCTCTGCCACTCTCTGCAATTGTTCAATTTTTTTTCTTGATTTGATTGTAGCAAAGTCAACTTGCGACATTTGTGTCACATTTCTACATGACTTGAGTTTTACAAACAAAAGAAATAATAATAACATGCCGCCATTTTTTTTGTCCTTATTCAAATAGCTTTCTATTCTATATAAACTACTCGATTATTTACTTACCTTCATCATCTCTGTTGACATCATCATCATCATCATCAACAACGGCGTCAGTGACATTAATTCCCACGGTATGCAAGTCAGAGTCCTCACATTCACCTTCTTGTTCTTGTTGATGTTGATGTTTTTGTTGGCATTCTTGCTGCTTGAGTAACGTTTTTGCATTTGAAATTTTTTGCATTCCTAATTTGTATGCAACTTGGCCAACAGTCGTCATCATCGCTGGCGCTGGCGCTGTCGTCGTTGTTGTCGTCACCTCTGAAGCATCCTTGTCGTTCGTTGACAACTCAATGGCACCTGCCAGGAAAGTAGTTCGTTGTTGTTGTTGTACCTGTTGCTGTACCTCCGCTGTTGCTGCGGCTGCTGTTGACTTGCACCCATTTCGTAATTTTTCAATTGGAATATTTGATTTTTTAATGATTTCCTTCGCCGCAAATACTCATTGTGTTGCAATTGTTGATTGCATAAAAGTTCGCGCAAACTTTTTGCTAAAGAGTTGATGCCGACGCTTGTAGAGTTATTGCTGGCACTTGCATGCACTCAAGTGCCTGAAGTATGGCATTGATAACCTCAAGTGCTGCATTTATTATGGAATGATTCGTTGTGCTACTGACGCTCAGCAGGTGCAAACAATAATCATAAATTTCAATAATTTGCTGACATTCTGTTGAGATTGTTGTCGTCGTGGTTGCTCCCATTGTTGTTGTAGTTCCTTCCGTTGTCCGCGTGTTTAGCTTATTTGTTAGTATTTCAATTGTTCTATGATTTTGCTGCTGATGATGATGTGATGTTATGGAATCACCATCATCGTTATAATCATCATTAAAGCCACGTATGATCAACGGTAAAAGTAAACGTAAAAAACCAAGCGCACCAAGTTGTGTATTTGTCTGCTGATCAGCGAGTAGTAGTTCTGTTTGGAATAAAAAAAAAAATGAAAGGATTAGAGTTGAACTAATTAATTTAAAACTTTGTTGACTTTAAATTTAAATTACCGTATTTGCAAATAAGCAAAATTTCATATTTCAAACTTTAAAAACCAAACTGAAAGCAAAGCAGCAGCAGTGGTAGTAGCAACAAACTGTTACCAATTAAATTTATCTCTTTGGAAACTTTTGATGTAATATGCACATCCTCATCATCACTGACAGTTACAAAACTTCAAACCAAGCCAACGCGTCTAACGGCAAGAGTGAGACATGAGCATATAAGCAGCCAGACGCTGAAGAAGCCTTTTCTGTTTCTGTTACAATTTTATTCAATTAATATTTCGTTTGTCCTTTTTGGTTTGAAAAATTTAAAACAATTTGCCACACAAATATAGTAACACCCACAAAAAACAATTTAAGGGGCGATATACTACCAGCCAACCTGATACTATATTCTCAATGTTTGGTAAGAGTCTAATGAGATGTTAAAGTCAGATATTAAATAACATGCAGTAAGACATTAAGAAAGTATGGATTTTTCTCTTAAAAAGACAAACTATTTAAAAACTCCTCAAAAAAACTTTTTAAGTATTTGAACCTGTACAATTTGTTTGATCATTTACGGAAGACTATATCGGGCAAATGTCTACACTCAGCAGCCACACAAAGATTTGCTCTTTTTTTTTTGGCATTTTCCATCAATTTTAGCAGCATATCTCTGGGAATACGAGCAATTTCTTGGCCTATGTTGGCTTTCAGGGTTCAGATTTAGCGTCAAAAACATTTCCATTCAGGTTTTACCACACGAAAAAGTCGGGCGGTGTCTGATAGGTCATCAATCATGAATAAATTTTATCAAAAATCGAGTTCGATTTTTTGGATTTATATTGAAGACGACGAGGCATTGTTTTGGTGTGTTCTGCTCCATGGCAAAAATTGTACAAGAAAGTGTCTTTGGTATGCTTACAAAACCATATTTGGTATATAGTCTTGGTATTGCCAATATCTTCTTGTTCAAGTATTACCGATTTACGAATTACAAAAAAGACAAACTGAATAGATATGTTTTGTAAGTTGACAGCGGTGTTTGACTACAGGCATTTTCGACGGATTTTCTTTAAAAACTTATTGAACCTATTTTGGCATGGAATAGTGATTGTTATTTTACTTCATTAAAACGAATGTCCAAAAAATATTCATAACAAAAAAGAACTCTGAAGTCGAGTATGATCGACTGCAAGATACACTGAACCCAACAATTATGTACCTTAAGTGAAGTTTTATCTAAAATAAATTTATATGGAGGCTGTAACTAAATTTTTGTTGGCCCTCTCATATTGGGATATTTTATTGGGACTATCAAAGCCATAATTTAAAGTTCCTAGAATAAGAAACTATGAGAAACTCTAGCCCCTTTCCTCTAGACAGTTTGTATCTGACTACTTAACGGCTCAAGAGAGTCTATGGTGATCCTCTTCTGTCACTAATAGTCTTCGGTATAATCTCTGTCATACGGCAGACAGCAGAACAGACAGGCAGACGGGCAGACATAGCTATATTGCCTCTCTCATCAATATTGATTAAGAATATATATACTTTGTAGGATCTATCATGCTTCCTTCTTTGGGTACAGGGTACAAAAATGTAGTTATTTTAGCGGAAACATTTCGTCTTCTTTTATAGGAAAAAATACGTGTTCACGTTTTCAAGCAAATATTGGTATAAACTGTAACTTAAATGTACTTCTGAGAAGTAACACACTCTACAAAGTCCAATTGGATTGTTATTACTTAAGCTATACCTATACATGTTGGTATATATTGATTTTATAAATTGATTGCATTGGTTAAATTCTATAATTTTTTTTTAAGAATCAAAACTTTTTGGTTCATATGTTATTTTATTTAATTTTTCTTTTTAAGAGACATAGTATTAAGTTTTGAAGTTAGTTTACTGCAACTATCCTTGTGTCCACGCACTTCTTCAACTACTCACTTCTCTAATCAACTTCAAACAAATGGCACTGCTCCAAACTTAGTCTTGTCATCTACGTGCAGACATACTATATGTTAAATATAAACAACAATTTTTTTTTTTTGTTAGTACGAGTATCAATTAATTGATAAAGTAAGCACAAGTAGTATGCGAGCTCTTTGTTTTCGCACTTTTAGCCATTTAGCTGCAAAAACTTTAACCAACGACAGAAGTAACAGAGACACCATAAGACAGAGATACGATGGTATAAGTGGTAACACATATGGAGCGCGAAATACAATAATATAAAGTCTATTAGCAACTATGTACAAACCAAATAAACAAACAAAAAATTTAAAAATAAAAAATAATTATAAAAACTTCTTCAAAGGAGTTGTTTATAGTTAAATTATTTTTTAAAAGCCATTAAAACAAGGAAAACAAGATAAAATTTAAACTATTGAAAACCCGAATTTAAAATACACGTCACACGCAAATTCGAATAGCTTATGATCATCAGTGGCGTAGATAATATTTTGCGAAGAGGGTGGATGGAGATGAGTACTCCGTTACAAACCTTGAGATACCCTGTACCCTTTAGCTGTCTAATGCTCAATCTTAGTGCCGTTCTTTATCGTATATTATAATATTATATCGTATTATATTATAATTTTCACATAAGATTTTTATAAAAAAAAAGTAATAACTTAGTAAACTTTAAAAAAAAAAAATATCAAAATTAAGGGATATCTTTCGATGGGGTCTATATGTGGTTCCATGAGAACCAAATTCAAAAAGTCTTGTTTACATATTTTTTGGAATTTAATATCTCTAAAATGACCGCCTTAAGCCAATACGGGAAATAATGTCTGTTTAGGAGCGTTTTCAATGATTTACGCTAACAATTCGGCCGAAATGGCGACAATTTCTTTTGTAGAGTTCTTGGCTTCGATTTTCTGTAGCCCCACAGAAAGAAGTTTGGAGGTGTTTAATCATTCATTTAAAATCACAATTTTTCGCAATCGAAAGTCCAGGGAACAATAGCTTCAAAAAATCGATTGTATCTCAAGCGGTGTGTGGTGGATCGCCGTCTTGTTGCATTATCTCAAACAATTTTCATAAAAAAAAACGGTTATCTTATCGTGATAACATTACTGATTTACGGTAACCGTTTGGTCAGCTTCATCTTCGAAACGAACGATCGGTCAAGACCATATCAGCACAATCACCGTACCAAACAAAAAAATGTTTGCTCATAAAGATGTGACTTTTAGTCATAAAAAGGTGATTTGAGGATGTTCAGTACCATAGATCCATCAATTTTGTTTGTTTACAATTCCGTTTAACGTGAAATGATCTTCATTGCTTGAGATAATTTTTTGCCATACTGTTTTCACAATTGACTTATTTTGTTGAATATAAATTTCAACAATCTGAGAACGTTCGTTTGTCGTCTACTACTCTATGGCAAAAGGTACAGATCTCTTCGACAAATATGGACAACACTGTATACATATGTATGAAAGTTTTTCATACAAAAAGTACACAAAGTATATAAGGGTGCATACAATATTTATATGAAGGTTGCGCATACTACATACATTTGACGACTCTTTTCACCACAGCTTGCTCTCATACTATATAGAACTTACCTAAATATGTAAGCGAAATAGAAGGAGATAACGGTGAAATACTACACCTTTCTAAAATGTGGAGCTAAGTCTTAAGTTTGATAGCTCTACCAGTTAATACGGCAGACGGACAGACAGACAAACATAGATTTCAATGCTTATCAAAAACGCATATATTTTTTTGAGATCTGTAAACAATTGCAAAAATATTTGCACTTTTCTACATAAGGCAACAACAGAAAGAGTAACAGTCGTACAAACAAACTATTTATTAAAACGCTGTAGGGTATATAAAATCTAAATAAAAAGTCAATAAAAGTTAATGTTATGAAAGCATTTTTACGATACACTTTTAACGTTTGTAGTTGTGGCCTTTGACTTGCAACAGAATATGCGGTGACATCAAAGGCAAAAGCGTAAATAGCATGTAGTAAGCCGTGTATCCTGTCATTTCTTAAATTTGTTTTTTTTAAAGGAAGCATATACATTTAAGTTGCAATGTTTGCCTAACAAAGCGTTTCAAACTGCGACAGACAATGAACAACATCGACGACGGTCGCGACGACAAACGTTTTTATCAGTTGACGATGAAATATTCACCGAGTGACAACTTGATTGACGGCACACTGTAGTGTACGCCACCACTTCACTTTTTTCGCTTTAATGGAGCACTTACTGGTTGTGGCATATGATTGCAAGTTAAATTGCATTTTTAAAGCAACACAACAGGCAGGCAGACAGATTCGAGCAGGCCAGACAGTTTTTATTTTTATGTGACATTTCTTGACAATGCTGGGAAAAAAGGTAAAAAAAAAAAAAATAAATTAAATCAAATACGGAAGCGCATAAAGTAACAATGGAATGCAGCAGCAGCAGCAGCATAGCGGAAATGTTAAATATTTTATAGCTTCAAAAAATAAAATTTGCACTAATTTCTCATTTTGTTTAAAAAAATAATAATAATAATAATATTCACCCGCAAAGATACTTGACACAACGAAAAAAAAAAGAATATATTTTTCTACAATTCTCTTGGCAGGAGTGCTGCTGGAGAATTGTTAGACAAGTATTCTGTCCACTGATATTTGCTGTCAACATAAATTTAACATTTCACAGTTCTTTTTTTATGTATATTATTGTTGTCAGTTCTTACGCTGTGTTTGCAACTTAGAATCATAAGTAGCAGCAATGGCTGCAGTCATTGAGTATGAAGTAGCTGCCACTAAAAACATTTGAGCTGAGCTGAAGTGTTCCCGTTGCCAAGTGGAGTACCAAATGAGTGGGAGTATCTATGTAGCGCGTCATTGTCATTGCACCGCCCCCCTTTCTCAACCTATTTTGTTGTTGTCGTTGTTGTCGTCATTGCTGTCGTCTCTGTTGTTTGCCGTGTTGATTATCCTTTTTAAAGTTGTATAAGAATGTTATCTGATTCAATTTCGCATGAATTATTATAGTGAAAAGTCCAAGTGCATAAATTTTAGTCAAGTGGACATGTTTATGTAAGTCAGTCAGTAAGTGAATGAATGAACGAATGAATGAATGAAAGTGCACGGGGCGTATTTATGGAATTTGATCTAAAGCTTTAAGGCGTGTTGGTATGAATACATTTTGATGAAAAGTTACTTTTTGTTACTCTGTGTTGGTCATTTACATGCTAGCCATGGTAGAAACTGATGAACACCATACAATGGCACTAACAGCCTTTAATGCAGGCTGTATAGAAACTCAAACATCAAAAAAACATAAAGTTCTCTCAGTTTCACTACTGAAAGACTTCTTCGAAAGTAAAATGAATTCGTGTTCTCAAAAAAAAAAAAACCTAAATGCCTCATGGCCACTACTTCTCAGATCAAGTGTTTAGTGTAAGTTTTGATAACATTTACATCTAGTTAATCATGAAATTCGAGGTGCGCTTTCAGCAAGGGGGTACTGATTCAATATTCCGGATGTATTCGTATGTCTTATTTATGCAATTTTTTAGTAAACATTTGAAAACACTGTTTTATTTTGTAAATCTTAGTTGTATATTAGTGCAGACCTCAAATATTTGTCGCTATCTTTTAGTCTGCTCAATATATCTAAAAGCATAATGCAATTATATGTAGATGTAGTATTTCGCCTCTATTTGCATTCATAATATTTTATTTCTATGGCTAGAAGTGATAGAAATACATTTCCTGTTTTCTTTTCCACCACAGCTTACTATCATGCTATATAGAACTCACCAAAATATGTAAGCGAAATAGAAGGAGACAACGGTGGAGTACTACACCTTTTAATTGCATCATGTGTCAAAAGCATGACGGGCGCCATTCGACTGTTTTTAAATTAGTTCGTTTAAAACATAAAAAATGTAAAAAAAAATTTTACGAGGTGTGTTCAAACATTATCGAGAATTCCTTGAATTTTCGCGGGTTACGTATATTCGAATTTCGATTTTTTGTGGCGTTATAGTTGGTACTCATGTCTCTCACTTATGCCGACAAGCTCGGCCATTTTGAATGTTCACTTAATTGTTGACAGCTGCTTTGCTTGCACGTGTTTTGGATCGTCTTCGATTTTTACCTATTCAAAAAAATGGATCAAAGAACCTGTATCAAATTTTTTTTTCTGAATGGAATAAATGGAATAAAAATGTTGAAGAAGGCTTATGGGGACCGAGCTCTACCAAAATCAACAACATTTGATTTGACATTAAATTGTTGAAAGAAGGTTGCGAACGTGTTGAAGACGAAGACCATTGACCTCAACGGACGATGCTCACATCCAAAAAGTAAAAGAATTAGTGCTTGCACACCGTCGATTAACTATGGGAGACATTGCTGATGAAATTGGCGTATCGAAAGGATCAATTAATACCATTTTGAAGGATGTTTTGGGCCTCAAACGTGTCAAGTCTCGGTTGGTACCAAAAATGATGATTTTTTTTTTAAAACTATACTGATTTTTCGTGCCTTTTTTGCCAAAAATCCAATCAATATCGTTCCGCAATCACCGTATTCGCTTGATTTGGCACCGTGTAACTTCTGGCTATTCCCAAGACTCAAGAGACCACTCCGGGGAACGTGTTTCGAGTCGATTGAGGAGATAAAAGCTAAATCGAAGAAGGCGCTGATGGCTATACCGGAAAGGGACTATTTGGCATGTTTCGAGGATTGGAAAAAACGTTGGCATAGGTGTATTTTATCGGGAGGGGATTACTTTAAAGGGGACAAAATAGATATTCATGAATAAATAAATAATTTAAAAAAAAAACACAAAATATGCGATACTTTTTGAACACACCTTGTATGTCACCACTACTGAGAAAATAGTATTCAGAAACAATTTTTTTTTTTTTAAAAATAGTGGTACGTCTGTATAAAGGCTATGCCTATAAACGATTTTTATATAGAACGTTATCGCGGATAAAAAACAATTAAGTAAAATATTTAGCTTAATTAGACACGGACATTTCCAGCTCTTTTATGAAATTCTGGGTGACACTTGAAAGTGTATATATACCTTTAATAATCGCACTTAATTTAAATTGAAACAAATATAATTGAGAAAATACTTTGCAATGTATACAAACATTCGCTGCAACAGTAAAATTACTCAAATAGAAAAAATGTTTTAGGCAACAAAATCTTTATCTAACATAAATATGAATAAAAATAAAAATAAAAATTTTTTTTACAATATATACTATACACCTACTTTCTATATAGTACGTTCATTCACCTATGCATGTTGCCAATAAAATTTTCATGAAAATTCAATAAAAAATGATTTGTGTTGCAATTGCAAATGTTTTATATTTTTGCACGTGAATTTGGCATTGTCGATGTTGTTGTTGTTTTTGTTGGTTGCAATGCCCATTGTTGCAATTGCAATCAAGAAGCGGCAATAGTAAAAAAAAATGATTATCAAAAATATCGCAATGGTACGTTTTGTATACAATTTGTAAAAAACTAAATAAAATTTTATTTGAAAATTGGAAATATAAACCAACAAACAAAAAAAAAAAATTGTTTGAATTCGATTGTTGGTAGGCCCACAAGTTGTCATTGAGGTTTCATTGACTGAATTGTATTCAAAGTGTATTTGATGTGGCTTCGCGGGCTTTGTGAGTGTAGCGTATAGAGTAGTCGCACAAACTGACATACAAAAGAACATGCATTCAATTCATACTTTCGTTCGTTCGTTCATGCGCCAATGTGGCTTTTAGAATATTAAAAAATACTTTTACATATATTTTTTTGGTTTTTTTTTTGAGCTTTACTTGCATTGAACGCTTTACACGCTTTTTAAGCACTCTTTCATTATTGATGAAAAATTAAACTCGTTCATTCGAGTTTGTTGCGCAAAAAATGGCGTAAAAATGCATTTTCCTGTTTGCATTTCATGTGATAACAACAACAATGGACGCAATGGTGTCTATGATGTGTGTGGATTAGTTCCAACTTTAAATACAAAATGAAAATGTTAAAAATAAAAATAGAAATAAAACAATCTATAATAACTCGAATAGAACTAACCAAGTAAATAACTAACATAGCTGACGCGCACACACAGCGTTGAAGCATTAAGAATTTATGGTATTTGCTTAAAGCTTTGAAATGCGTGAAAATATTACTATTTTTAGAAAAGTTCAATTGTTTTTCAATGCGCTCGCCTGCATTCATATCCGGTTGCCTGCCAGGCACACTAAATAAATACAGCAACGTCGAAATAGCATTTTGTATTTTTAATTTATCCATTCATTTCAATTTTGCTTCAATTTGGTTTATTTTAGTTATTTGTTTGGTTTTTTTTTTTTGGGGTACTGTCACTACTCACCAATCACTTTATTCAGTCCGTGTTTAGCCATTAAACTCTTATTGCGCGAGTTCTCTATCAAAGTGATGCAATTCTGCGAGGAGCAGCGACGCTTGACAGCACATTCAGTGCTGATGTTTACAAAAAATGCCTAAAAGATAAGAGAAAAGAAATATTAATAAAATGAAGAAGACTACAAACTAGAAGGCAAACATTTAAATTAAAAAAAGAGAGAATGAAGGACTACTTCACTCAGTCTATTTTAGTTAGCACAAAATGCATGCCAAGAACTTCTGATTTAGTCTATGCTACTAATAAATTCTTTACAATTTGGTATAATGTTGAAATTGAAAGTAACTATTCCGATATGCAAAGCTTATACTTTTAACAAAAAGTTTTCGCCTGTGCGTCTATCCTATTCAGCATTGAAACACCCAATTGAAGCCAAATTTTCCATAAAGTATATATATAATTTTCATCAGCTCGACAAAATGAATTTACATATCCGAAACGAATTATTTGCTCAGTTTAAAAAATATTAAGATAAAAATAATCACTACTAACTTTATAAAAATCGGACCACTACAGCATATACTATAGACCTCACACATGATCAAGTCCTATGAAGAATATTATTGTTACATCACTATTTTTATACCCTCCCTGTACTCAAAGGGTAAAAGGCTATATTAAGTTTGTGCAAATGTATGTAACAGGCAGAAGTATATATATTCTTGATCAGCATTGATAGGAGACTCGATCTAGCTATGACATTCCGTATGAAAACGATTATCTCGGAGACTCTGAGATAGGTCACCATATTTGAAACTTTGACCTCCTGAGTCCGTAATACAAATGGTTTTTTTAGTCTTTTATGGTTAGCCCCCTAACAAAATTACCCAAAAATGTCTTTATTTTTCAGGAACTTCAAAAGAAAACAGAGGCATCAATCATTGTAGAATGTGTTCTATTGGGAAAATACCAATTTGTGAGAAATCAAAGAAATACAATAGTAAGTAAAGAAGAAGTCAACAGATTTTTATTTATATTTTAAACGCGGAAATACTATAAGCTGACTATATTTTGACACTATCGTAACTTGACTTCAAAAATTTCTTGAGCAAAGATTTCTCAAAAACTAATTTTCTGTTCAACATTCAAAATATTTACTGACAATGAGTAAAGTTTTGAATTTTTATACATAAAAGAGATTGAAGTATTATTAACGTCGTGAAAAAATGTTAATATTTATAAATTGAATGAAAAGAAAAAAATATTACCAAGGATTTTACAATGAAACCCAAATCAAAAAAAAAAAAAAAATAAATAAAAAAATGAAAAGTGATTCAGAATTAATTATAAGAAAGGATAATACAATATTGCGCGATTCACTGAGTGACACTTGAGCACAATTGCGGTTGCAAAACTCTACAGAAAAGCCATTTTCATTATTTATGCAGCTGTTGACCTAAATTCTATACAAAAAACAAGCTCATCATTATGTCAATTCAGAGTGTCATTAGACTTACAAAAATTGTGCTTCAATATTTTATCTAATGCCACAATTCGAAAGAGCTTACCTCAAATAATTTACTCGTTTCACTGTCCGTCAAACCTTGCTGAACGTATTTACCAAAGTTTTTCACAAATTCACAAAGTGTCTCTTGAAGCAGCGTTTCCTTGCGTTGCGAAATAGTAGCCAGGCACTGTAATAGACGTACAGCGTACCACTTAATGTGCTTCTCCTTAATCTGTGGTGCATAGTATGCGAACAAATTTAAACAAATGCGCAAAGAGCTGCAATAATTAAAATTAAGTATGACGCATATCATAAGACGTTGAGTATTAAGACTCACCGTTGATTTCCATTGCGTTTAATCTCGCCGTATAGATCCATTAGAATGCGACTAACGCGTGTCTTTTCGAGCGAACGAAAAATCTTGTTGAGGTTCTCTTCTGCACTCATGCGTACCACAGAGTCCAGATCTTCGCAAAAGAGTAGTAGTACATTAGTCGCCGTACCGCAATGTGCTGCATAATTGATATGCGATACAAGCGCCGGCGACATGATACACTCAGCGATATGCTGAAAACATGAGATTTTTTCCTTTTGGCTGCAAACAAAAAAAAAAGCATTATTAATTGATTTGAAGAATGCAACATAAGGTGCCCCTTGGCCGGCAGGAAGTGAGCTCATTCAAACGTACCTGCATTCTGTGGTCCGCAATTGGTCCACATAGCTGGCGAACTTCTCATATATACTTGATTTATCCATGTTGCGGCGTTAATTGCACTTTAATTATTCTTTATTTAACAAACATTTTTTTATAGTTTTCGCTTGTTTATTTGCTTTGTTTATTGAAGGCCTTGAAAAAAAACGCGAAACAGGTGAATGAACAGCTGTTTGCCAACCATATGAGTCAACTCCATCTAGCGGCAATAGAAACTGTACAGTGCAGAAATGGTGCATAGGTGCGAGCAGGAGACAAATACGGTCTAACCGGTTAGAGTTGCATAGTCTAATCGGTTCGCTAGTATTTCTTCTCTGCTCGCACCTATGCACATATTCCGGACTGTACAGCTGTGTACTCGATAGTGCATTTTCTAATATCGATATCGGCATTTTAACATAAATCGGTCTTAAAAAACGAGTTTATTCGTTAATTTAGCTCAAAGATGCTAATTTAAAGTAATTTTTCGTTTTAAGAAAGAGTTTGAATAGCACAGGAATATGGGAACTTGTAGATGCATCGCTCCCGCGTAATGAGAAATAAAGTGATTTTATCCGGATCGCATGCTAAAAGGAACATAGTGAAACAATCCGATCTCGGAGACTTTAAGAGATACACACATCAAAATAAATCTTTGTTTCTCTGAAAGAAGACAAAGCCGCTTTCGACACGGCAATTAGATCGAAGTTCTATAAATCACTGACTGAACTTGGTATCCTTGCAAAGATTGTTCGTCTCTGTTTGATGACGTTAACAAAGGTCGTTAAAGATCTCTCCGACCCCTTTGATACCAAGAGATGCTTCAGATAAGGCGATGCGTTATCCTGCGACTTTTTCAATCTCCTTATGGAATACATACGGAAACAATGCCTCTACGTTGACCTGAAGGGCAACATTTTCTACAAAGGAACTGATCGCATATGCCGAGTCAAAACGGGAAAATGTTCGTTCAAACGGGTCAAACATAGAAAAAGTCCCGTCCAATGGGTCTAACGGTGAACGAGATCACGACGAAGTAGAACCATCGGCAAACAATCTACAAGGCCTTGAAAACAAAATTGGAAAAAACTTCGACTACCTGGGCACAAATGTAAATAGCGTCAACAATACCAGCCAGGAAATTAAACGAAGAATCCCTCTTGCAAATCGTTCCAAATTTGGTCTCGGTAAGCAAATACGAAGTAGAGAAACAAAAATTTAACTTTACAAGACGCTGATAATGCCGGTCCTAATGTATGGCTCAGAAGCATGGGTCATGACAGAATCGGATAAGTCTGCTTTGGGCGCGATTAAAGGAAAGGCTTCGTAGAATTTGGTCCGTTTAGCTGGAAATGACATCCGTATTCGCACGAACGATAAGCTGTACGAACTGTGTAAGGTGTTCGAGATAGTCAGGAATCTCAAATACATAAGGCTGTGCTGTCAACCTGTATCGGATGGATACAGAGGCTCCGGCAAGAAAAGTTTATGCGCAAGACGTGAACCAAATCGTGGCAAAGAGAATTTCCGCCGCCAACAATCGACTGTAGCACAAAATACGTGTACAATTCTCTGGAATTCTCCGGAATTAAGTACCGCCAAACATTTTTTCCATCCCCATTTTAAGGGTTTACACTCATACTGGCCTATTCCTAATTTCATACAAACATTTTTTTTGCTGGTTTTGATTTACTGTCAAAAAATAATAAATATAAATAAATCAATCAATATTTCGTTTTCCATTATTTTATTATCATTTATTTTTGTGTTCACACAAATATTCTCTATGTTTATAAATCTTATACAAAAAAATATTCAATTTATATTATCGTTGTTCAAATTCTTTTAAACTTTCGTTTTAATAATATTAAAAAATCATTGATTTATGCAATTTTTTTTGTGTAAAGAAAACTTAAAATTTATACAAAAACCACAAAAAAACGTTTACACTACTTAAAAAAATAAACCCGAAAATAATTTCAATTTTTCCCGTTTATGATTTCGAAACGTTATTTATGTATTATAGCGGTGCGGTATTAAAAACAAACAATCACAGTCCATTGAAAAAAAAAAAGAATAATGAAAAATAAACTTTCACACATACAATAAAATAATTAATGCAAAATAAATTTCGAATATTGTAATTAATTTTTAAATAATTTCTTTTCTTTTCGAATAATATAAAAAATGGACGGAGAATTATGCAACTAAAGAATGCTTAATTCACTGCTTAAAGGAAACATAATCATTGAATAAAGTTTAAAATATATATATTTAGTTATATACGATACGCTCTTTACTTAACAATAGCACAAAATATTTACAGCAGTTTATGTACCTAAACCTTAAAAATTAAACTAAACAAAAAAAAAAAAAAAATGTGCAAACTTAAATTAATTCGAAGTGAAAAAAAGTTTGGGATAGTTTAGACATTCGGAACTGGTGCAAATGTGTTTAAATAATTTATGAATCAGAAGCGTTGAAAAAAAAATAGGCGAAGCTAGAAAAGAATACAGCTAGTAAGAAATGAAGGAACATTTGGGATCAAAGTGAAAGTATCGAAAAATGCTGTTTTTTCATTTTTTTGTTTTTTTTTTTTTGTTTTGTGTAGGACCTTAGGCACCTTAGCTAAAACTAAAATGGAAGTAGTCACGACTATAATTGGCTTAATTTAAACGATACGTTACGATATTTAGGTAATCATATAATTAAAATTATTTTAAATTGTATTTCGTTTTCAGCTATCGACTTGACGACGACCAAGTCGACGACGACGACGAGCACTTTGGGTAGACTATGCTAAGCTAACACTTATTAACCGCGCTTCGATCGTAGCACGAGCAACGTAAGCACCAGAAAGCCAAAGATCCATGCTAGTGTACTCAGATAGCCAATGTAGACATCACGTTCGATAATCTCCCAGCCACGCGTCAGTATGGAACGTAACGAGGATGTAGCCAGCGTCAGTGGCAGACAAAGTGATATGTATCTGCGTAATAAATAATATAATGAATAATTAAAAAGAAAAAAAAATTAAATCGATAATAATTACCTTAAGACAACTGGCATACCCTCAATGGGCCAGATGACACCCGATAGTAAAAGCGTTGGATAGAATGAGCCAAGCGCCAGTTGTATAGCATTACGCTCCAGCTCGCATATGGAGGATATCAGAAAACCGAAACACATGCCGCACATACCCTGTAGCAATGTCAAGACAACAACCCAAAATAGTTCACCATTATTGGTGACACCAAAGACAACCAACATAAAGATTAGTACAAGCGTTGTCTGGCCGCACATGACAACAAACTGTGTAATGACGTGCGAGAAGAGAATCTCACCGGGTGAGACACCAGCGACCCAAGAACGATCCAGTAGACCCTTAAAAGATAAAATAAAAATAAATTATGTAATTATTTCGTTCGTTTAAGTAACCAAAATGCGATTTTAATTAACTCATTACACGCTAATACAAGCTGTATAAATTACGAGGTTTGTTTAAAAAATATTGTAATACAAAATATAATAAATATTTTAATTCTTGAAGATATTCAGCTGCTTGGCTAACTAATATGAAAACATATAAAAAAACACTAAAAAATACCTTTTTTTTTCTTTATTGGTGTGATGCAAAAACATACAAAAAAACAAAAAAGTTTTGGGAAAAATTTTAACTCATGAATAAACCGAATATGCCTTAGTCTATAATTTTACTAGCATTGTTGCCTTTTAAATGAATAGTTGGATGGTTTCAAAGTTCATAGCGGACATAGAAACATTTTTACTATTTTATATGAACAGATTTAAAAAATGATTTAAACAATCCTCGTAAATTAAGCCTATTATGCGTCGCTGCTTTATTACTTACCTCAGTGCGTTCGATAATCAAAGCCGATGACGTCAGAGCAACCGCCAAGAAAAATACAATACTGTGAAAAAAGACGAAAATAAAAACATTGCTTTTATTTTTTACAATAAACATAAACAAAATTTAATGGCAAAACATTAAATGAACGTAAAATATAATAAAAATGAAATAAATTTCAAGCATTTGCTTTGCTCACTTACGTCAAAATTACGCCAGGTGCCACAAAATCAGTGAACGATGGATTCATTGTACCATAAATGGGATCTTTAAATTGTATTGGTACATCACCCAGTTTCGGATTATTACCACATTGACCCAGTAAACCCATAGCAAAATCACGATACGCAAGCTGTATATCACGATTAAGCATAACGCCAATCTGTTGATTGGACATATCGAGCCAGACTTTCACTTCGGATTGTTCTATGGTTTCATCATCAGATTCTCGACCTAAATGAAAAGTTTTTAATTAAAAATTATATAAGAGGCATTGAAAATAAGAAGCATTACCTAAAGCGGCACGCGCTGTAAATGCATCTGTAAAGTTTTCCGTTATATACAGCGCACCCCATGCCTGCCCACTTCTGACAGCGTTCTTAGCATCTTCGATATCTTCATAATATGTTTTTATAACGCTTGTATTCAGATGATTTAAATAGCGACAACCAAGATTAGCAAAGTGACAGCCCTCTTCCCAGAAACAGATATCCTAAATAATAAAAATAAATAAATTTAATTAATTAAATCCCATTATCAGTGGTGCATAAAATCTCATTTGGTTGCTTTCAAATCTCTTTTAAAATTCAATGAAATAATGCATATAATTCACAAATAGTTCAAAAATAATTAAAGTTTAAACTAATTGTGAATTTTATTATTTAATTGAATTTTAAAAATGAGATTTGAAGCCAACCAAAAGGGATTTTGTGTAACACCCCTGCATGTTTTATTTGCACTTACTGTATTATTCATTTCACCATTAACAATTGCCAAATTTAAACCCTGCGGATCGCGTCCAATTGCTAAACAGAATAAAATTACTTGCATCACAGGCAATGCGAAAATAAAAAGCATAACGCCAACATTACGCCACATACGCAGCATATTCTTGGTCAATAAAGCGCGTATTTTACCCTTCGATGTTACCTGTGGAACAATTTTTTTATTATTTTTTTTTTTTAATCTAATTTAATTAATTTATTTTTATTTATTACGCACTTTACATAGATTTGCATAACAATCCTGACAACTCTCCTCATCATTTGGATTGAGACGTTTTGATGGTGGCGGACTGTAAGGTTCTTGATTCAGCTGCGTGCATCGAATAATGGAATAAAAGAAAAAAAAACGAATAGAAAAGATTAAATCCAATTTTACACCGAGGAATATACTCATGACGAACCGTATAGATTGATCCATTGCTATCATTAATAAGCACCTCTTTGCTTTGATGGAAATTCAGTCCGACGACGCCACCTTCTTGACTTGAGCTGGGCTTATCCATTTTACTGCCGAATGCCATGGCATGTAACGAGATATTGTTACTGTCAGTTGTCAGTTGTACAACAGTTACACACACAGTTACAGTTTGACAGATGACAACACAACACGTGCAACAATACACAACCCATAAAATACCAAAAAAATTCAAACAATTTCATTCAACCAGTACCACGAGACCAGACATATGGCAATGCATGAGATGCGTGCAAATTTCAAGTATGTAAAAATGAAAAGTAATAAAAACAAACAAAACAAAACGATTATTAGATTATTTTTCGATTATTCGATTATTTGATGAACATTTGGTTAGTGACAATTGAGTTTATTCTTTTTTTTTTATTTCGTGCAATACTCAAAAAAATATTAAATTATTTAATTATTATTTTTGCCTTGTTCTCACCTAAAGTTAACATGAGTGACATCACCCTTTTGGCTTTGAATGCGTGACAATTTGAGAAAGACTTCCTCCAGACTGATGCATTTGTACATGGATAAGAGCACACTTGGTGATTCTTCAGCTAATAAGTGTCCAGAACGCATTAAACCAATCTGAAATAATTAAAAATATATTTAGATACGCTTGTACAACTCATACAATTTTTAAGTTTATAGTAGAGAAGATCCTTAAAAAATAATTAAAATCATAATGTAGAGTAAACTAAGAATAAAACGTCGCCATAACCAATTTTAAAAAATAATTTTTAGTCGAAATATCCGGCTTACTTCTTCTCAAATATAATTGGGACACCAAGCTACTTTTCCATCACCTACTTTTCCAATCATTCATAGTTTTTCCGCAGCTAATACCCAGTTTCTGTATATTTTTTGTATTGCTTTTGATTCCAAAATTTTGAAGTTGAATCAAAATTTAATAGAAAATAAAAATTGCTCATGTCCTAATATAACCTACGTCAAAAACTCAGTCATCCACAGGGACCTAGATGTACCAACTGTGCGAAATGAAATTCGTTAATTCGGAACCCGATACATCTCTAGACTGGAGCAATATAGTATTCAGTTGGCTATAAACTTGCTTGACAAGAGCCAACAAAAATCTATTTAATTTTTTGGGTTTTTTTAATATCTGGGACTATTCCTGGTACTTTTTTCTTTTTCTTCGCCAAATGCGGACTCCGAAATCGGTTTGTCCATTTCAATGTAATCATTTTGAATACAACCGTGTATATCCCAAAAAAAGTGTAATCCGACAAACCTAGCTTAAACTTAAGCCGAGATAGTTTCTTGGTCTTTGAAGTGTTGGGATGGATCTATATTTTGTCTGCTGTTACAAAACATTAAACAATGCTCAACACTCCTTTCAAGAGGTAACATGGTAGCGGTCCAGTGAATTTTGAGTGTAGGCAAACACGGCACCCGTAGCGGATAGCTTTTCATGTCGTTTGCTGTACCTACATTTCAGCTACTTTCAATTTTCAATACAATTCCATGGATTTTAACGACTATTTTTGGTGTTAGGAGATCTTTAGGACGACCTGAACATCGTTTTATCGTTTTAGGGTTTTTAAGCAAAGAATAATCCTTGGAGAGCACACAAAGTGTACGTAATTTCCATTTACGTCGAAATTAACAAGGTTTTCAATTACAAACTAAATTATATAATTGCTCAACACTTTTACAGTAGTTGACTATGCGAGAAATTTAAAAAGGAATCACTTAATCAAATTGATCTAATATTTTTAGTTCCAATTAAAATACTAAAAAAAAAAACAATAACAAACCAAATTATTATTTTCTACATACCGTATGTGCCTGTCGCGCTTCCTCAATATAATGTGTCGTAATAATAACCGTCTTCTGTCCAGCCTTTGTTATGTGTACTAAATGATTCCAGATACTTTGACGCAATAAAGGATCTACACCAACGGTCGGTTCATCCAGAATCAAAAGTTCAGGATCATGCATCAATGCAACAGCAAATGAAACACGACGTTGTTGTCCACCGCTAAGATTTTTGACCAAACGTTTCTCCGAAGGTAAATCAAGAAAATTTAATAAAAATTGTAAACGTTCTATGATCTCTTTTGTTTCCATGCCAAAAATCCAACCAAAATACATCATTGTTTCACGTATTGAAAATTCACCATAGAGTGCAATTTCCTGTGGCATATAGCCAACACGTTTTCCGGGTACACCGGAACCGGGTGTACCTGGTTTACCACCGAGTACACATATCTCACCGGAATCGAGACGTCGACGTCCAACAATGCAGGAAAGTAATGTAGTTTTGCCACAACCGGAGGCACCAAGCAATCCATAGCTGCAATAGAATGGAAAAGTGAAAATATTTATAAAAAAAGAAACAAAAACAACAACAACAAAGGTAAATCACATTAACAAGCATGAATTGCATAAAAAAAAAACTTGTTTATCTGAATTGATTAACTATTGTATAATTTAAGAGTCCGTCCGCTGTCATTAGCTCGTAAACAAAAAGTATTTATGATTCATTATGGCGCACATTCCTTTTGCATTGACTAGCTTTTCACAATTCGCATTTTGTTCTATATGAACTTTTTCATTTGTAGCTACATGAGAGATGCACCGATACTACAAAAATGTACTTCATAGATACAAAATTCAATTCCGCGCACGCATTAAACTCAATGATTTCAACGTGATCGTCTAATGTATTGTTTTTTTGATCTATGCACTTGGCACGCCTACTTTCAACTTTATACTCTCCTCGCTTAAATCTTAAAATAACAACAAAGTCAATAACGCAATTTATCCGATTTGTTATTATTTTTTTTTTTTAAATATAGCTTGTAAATAGTTAAATATGTATCTAGATACATATAAACATATAGATACTATTTAGATAAGTCACTGCTAGGTCATAAAAGTAACTCCTCTATGGCCGCATTTTTATTTTCATAGCCGTCTACGATCTCATTGCTAGTTTCAACAGTTCAAGTTGAATAATTATTTTGAAATCTTTACCTTGAAAATTATAATTTTTTTTTCTTCTTTATATTCCGAAAATAGTTATCAAAACTTTGAGTTAGACGCAATAATATAAACGATATACAAACTACTATTTAATCTCAACGAGGGTCTTAAAGTTTTTTTTTTTCTTCTGCACGTACACAGTTCATTGTATATTTGTCACTCTAGCTTTACGAATTCGACGTGCTTTGCTATTTATTTTTTTTTTTTTTTAATTTCGCTGCTGTAAGCTTTTTACATTCCAAGTTTATATTTCTTCTTTTAATTGGATTATATTTCATTTTTCTGCGAGTTTAAATGTTTAATGACCTCTGGCTACAAAGTCAGATTGAGAATAATGTACGCGATAGAATTTTTTTTTTTTTTTTTGTTTATTTTTTTACGGCACACAGATAGAATTTGGTTTTAAGTTTTTGTATTGTTTATTTGATCTTTTTTTATAAGTAAAGACTAACAATAATATATCGATTCATACAACTAATCAGTTAATCTATGCATTCAGTTGTAGGCGATTTTACTTATGGTGGCACTAAGAGAATGCCGGTAGACTGGAAGGTCATTTGTTTCAAGTGAATTCGGGTGAGAACATAGTTTTTATTTATAATATCGTTTTTTATGTGCAATATCATTTCTTATAGTTCAGACATGACTCTAAACTAAAAGCGCTGAGTATTTTCCATGGAGATATAAAATAATGTATTTAAAAATTGATCGAATTCTTTGAAATTCTAATGTGGACTATATAAATTTCGTCCAAAATAAGAATTAGTTTCGAAGATTTTATATTTTTTATAAGACTCGTCACACATACTTTAATTCGGGTAGTATCTGATAATGCTTCCCCATACCATATATATATATATTCTTGATCAGGTCGACGAGACGAATCGATACAGCTAAGTTGTCTTTTTGGTACTGCGCGATTTTCTACTCAGATATTTATCTCACAATAACTGAATATTTATACCACAATATATCCAAAACTGACTGATATATCCATTTTCATAAAAGTCAGCTAGTTGGGTCGATTTATCGCGTTCTGTCTAAGCCCAAGTACCATCTGGTTTCCTTAATGGTGCGGTAAAGGTTGTCGATTTTCTGAGTTTTTTAGTGGCTTTCTATAGGGAAAAATTTGTGTCTCTGGTTGGGCTTAAATTAGTCAGATAATTTTCTATATTTTTACTTTTATTCTGATTAAGCTTTAATTTTAGATCCCTTATTGCCCAATTAAGTCTTTTTTATCTTCGGGACATATAGTAGTTTGCCAGATTTTTTTTAAAATGTGGATCATAAGAACATGGCTCAATCGCGGAAAAATTGTGATACAAACTTTCCGGTTATAAAAAACCCTTCACACGAAACTTTGAATAGTGGCTTAGATAAAATTTCTTAATGGGATGGGAGGAGATCCATGGTCTGATACAACCAAAGTTAAGTCACAATACATAAAATATCAGATAATGTGAGGTAAATTTGTATGGGGGCTATATGTTATAGTGGCAGGATGCATATCATAGTGTATTCATATAATAACATTAGAATTTTGAGTCAATGTATATATATAAAATAAAAAAATGTTTCTATGTCCGCTATG
Organism: Leucophenga varia; assembly: GCA_018903435.1. Lineage (NCBI taxonomy): Eukaryota > Metazoa > Arthropoda > Insecta > Diptera > Drosophilidae > Leucophenga > Leucophenga varia. Next base: position 682,853 of record JAEIFJ010001989.1, on the reverse strand, counting down.
GACGTTGAAACCATTAAATCGATGAGTCTTAAAACGGTTTCATTTGAAAGGAAATAATGCAAGTATGATGATAGTCAATTTTCTAATTTTCCTTAACAAAAATCTTTGGCTTTTATTTTTATTTTTTTTTTATATTTTTATTTTACTAGCCCCAACAAATCGCTGTAATCAAAAAACAGGTGATACCCCAACATATAAGGGGAACGCTGCCATAAAAAAATGTGGGTATTTTCTAGTATGTAAAAAAAAAAGCCCCTACAACGTAGTAGCACACGCTGGGTACCCGCTAGTATATTTATAAATATTTCCAAATTTCATATAAAAATTCGAAAAAAAACGTAGAAGTAAGTTTGCATGTTAAGGGAATGGATGACATTTAAAGTAATGTTTCTACCGCTAATTGGGTGAATATTAAAAATATGAAAATAGAATAAAAACTGCATATATGATTAGCGGTAAACTATTAAAAAAGGGCATTATACATATTCGGTTTAATTATGAAGTCAATTACTTATAAATTTACCATGCATGTTTCGATTTTTGCAAATATTTTTAACAGATAGCCCCAACAGAACGCTGCAACAAAAAGTATAGTGTTTTTAGTATGTTTTTATGTTAGCACCAATATATTTTGATGCGCTGGTCTCCGTTAATGCATTACAAACTTTCCGAAAAACTAATAATACCCATTCACACTCTGTGTAACTCTCAAGCTAACAGTTGCCTAAAATAATCTGCAGAAAAAATACTATTTAATGTAGAATGTAAAATGTATCTCAAGCGAATGTGTTGTGTTTAATGTGATTAAAATTGTTCTTAATTTTTTTCTAACTGCCTAACTAAAGATTGAGCAAATATATAAAATGTTAACGATTTAAAGTATTTGAACTTAGTTCTTAAAGCAACATTTACATTTCAACTTTATACTAAACAAAAAATGTGTTTATTGCAAAAATTAATTTCGGTTTCAAGACAGCTTTTAAAATTAACAAAAACAACAAAACAACTCCGACGTTGCCTGTTAACTGGGTCAATGCTGCCGTTTTTTAAATTTTGACTTAACTTTTATTTTTTATATCTTTTTTTTTTTGTGAACGCAGCTTCGATCAGCTACTGCGGCGGGGTCGTTTATATTATTTTAGCAACGCAGAAACCTGCTAACAGAATAAACTTGTTTCGTAACGGTTTCGTTTCGTACTCAAAAAAAAAAATCGGTGTATATAACAAAATAAATATTATATAACTTAATATATTGTAATAAATCAAGCAAAGTTAGAAGATCAGGGCTGAAGCAATGAATTTTATCTTTTTTTTTTTAAATTTTTTTTTGCAGATTAAAGACGTTAAATCTTATTAAGGGAAATCGTTAGGAAAGCTAAATGCAAATAGAACCAAAGTTGTTGAGTAATTGAACGCTTGTGTTCGCAATTGAAAAGCCATAAAATATTTAAAAGCAAACACACACAAAATCAACGGATCGATCGTTTAATATGAAACAATATTCGAATTAATATTCTTAGAGTTTCGAAAGATATACTCGCATGGTTCTACTCGTTGCGGCTTTTTAATATTTCAATTAGATGCTGACAACATTCAAATAAAATCATTTCTACCTACTGTAAAAATATTTACAATGATAATGTAGAAATTATTCAAATTAAAAAAAAAATAAAACGTCAGAGATTCTTGAATTGAATGGTTACTGTAGTGTTGAGCGCGCCTATATGCTCTCAGCAAACAACTTGAAAATTTATAATGCAAAAATGTTGTTCTAAACTTGCAAGTACAAATCAAGTAAATATATATAAAAGTATATAATATACAAATGTATCTATTTAGATATTAGCTAAATTAAATAGAAACTGATTACGTTTTAATTGCTGCAATTAGAAATTCTGGTTGACCTTTTGACTTGCACTAGTTTTGCTATTAAAAACTGTTTCAGTGTTTTAGATAATTCATATTTATTTTTAAATATATGCGCATAAGTAAGTGTATAACATGTTATGAAATTAGTTCTGATTTAATTTGTTTGCTAAATAAAATTGACTCACTTTATGGCTTTGACTTTGCAATAAACAATATTTTTGCAGCACCGGAAGCAGACTCGATGTGGTCATGTCTATCTGATTCTCGAATGTTTGTCGTATGAACACAATGATTTTGAAGGTTGCAAAAGATAGAACCGGCAAACTTAAAATTAAGACCCTCATAACAACAACTCGGACACAGTTTAAAAAAATATTCAAATATTCAAAATTTAAATATAAACAAAACGGAAAATGAAACTAAAAGAATTATCAACAAAATCAAAAAACAAAAATAAACAAAAAAGTAGTGACCTCTAGAAATGCTTGACTGTTTTACTCGCTCAGTTTTAAAAATATTCACCTAAACTCGAAACAATAGCTTTTTTCGAATCTGGATAGTTTATATGTTCAATTATGGATGCTACGCCTACGCTCATGATGCAATTATACTAGGTGAATGACTACCAAAATCTTTGCTTATATAAATTTGACAACTTATTTTGTGGTGAATTGTATTTAATTTCACCACAACAGAAGAGAAGAGAGACATTTTGAGAAAGAGATAGTAAGCAAACACCATGATACAATTACTAAAGGTAGTAGCAAGCGGTCTACATCGACGATATTGTGAAACGTATGAGTAAGAAAGAGATGGCAGATTTTCTATATTTACTCAGTTTCGTATGTTGTTTTGCAAGTGTAAAGAAGACAGAATATTTTTTGGTTTTCCTCTGGTAATGTTTCATTTTCACTTCGACAAACGCAACGACTAAGCAATCGACGAAAACTGAAGAAAACAAAAATTTGACATTTATGAGGTGAAATTATATAAATTCACCATAACATGCATACTCAACAAAATTTGTTAACAAATTAGAAAGAGACTGTGGCAGATTACGTTATCTGGCATAATTACAACTTGACCTAATCCGGGCACCCATTTTCAAAATAAGTGATTTACTTTTTAATTAAATTCTTATAATCTTATAATTCTCAAACAGTTTAGGCATATCAATATTGGAATTTCTGCGTGATCGGGAGTCTTTGACTAGCTTGTGTTGAAAGGTCACAACTTGTTTGTGTGGTACATCCACATTATTTGTAAAGTTTATGAAGATATTATATTGGTATGCTTAAACTGTTTAAGAATTGTAGCATTATAAAAATTTATTTGAAAAGTAAATTACTAACTGTACGAAAAAAACTTAGATATCTAAGTGTGTGCATTTCAATTGGGAAAAAAACTACTATAGGGTTGGGCCAATAAATCCACTTCCTGGTTTTTCAAACAAATGTTTCTTATGTCAGTGTTTTTACTACTGAAATTTGGTACAAATCCTTGCTATGTGGATCCTAATGTGGCGTCTAAACTTGGATTGTATCAATCCTTTAATCAACAACAATCCCATTCTCTCTTTACGCGGTCACAGGTTTGGTAAAAATGTTGATCTAAAATCCAATCTCTCTTCAATTTTATATAAATTGATCGAAAAGTAAAATTTTTCCTTTTAAAAACTGGTAAAAAAATAAATTTCGATTCGTAGTTTACTGACAAGTAAAGCTACCCAAGTGATACTCAAAGGTCTAAACGAAATTTTGGTTTTTTGACTGAGCTAAGATAAAAAAATGAAATATTTTTTTTTTTGATATCGGCAAAGGTCCGGATTTGTGGGTTGAGGAGCGTTAAAAAACATTTTTAAAACTTCGTATACTTCGGGGTTTTTTTCGGGGTCACTGAATCCAAATTTCATGCGCATGTAATATGGCGACCTCCTAGTAACTAGATGAAAGTGTATCTGATTAGATTTTGTATTTCTTAGTTTCATTAAGATCTGTGAGTATCACTTAGGGTAGCTTTACTTGTGAGTTAAAAAGTAAAAAAAGAAGTGAACAAAATCAACAAACAAATATTTTTTTCTCATTGAATAGGGACGCTTCTAGCGAAGTTAATAACTTTTATTTTTTATTTCAAAATTTCTCCAAATTAACAAGTTTCATATTTTAATAGTCGCTACTGTTTGCAGTCCATGTATGTCGTCATGCTTAAAACAATACAAGCATTGATGTACTTTGTAGCTTTCTTTGTGTAACTGCTATGATTGCATAATACAAACTTAAATATTTGTATTTTTTTAAATTGAATTGAAATGTTTGTTGACTTTGATTTTTCATACTTACATTGTGCCCTTTGGTACTGTCATGTTTAAATTATTCAAAACTTGATTGGCGTTCTTCTTTTTGCCGTAGGCTTTGAATGCGTGTCGCACGGAGACTGCGGCTTGTGTATTTCGTGCCCATTGTGCCGGTGTACCGCCATCGTTATTTGTGGTCATAACGGGATCGCTAACACTGTAGATAAAAGAAAAAAATATAAAAAAATTTTAGTAAATAAACGAATATTTTAAATAATTAGAAGAAAATATACTAAAATATACTGCCAATTGCTTTATGGGCAGAGCACTTTCTTTGCTATGAAAAAAAGAGGTTTTACGCCGTTCTCTTTTTGATTTAATACACTTTTTAAGTTATTACTTCATATTTCATAACATTTCACTTTCCAAATTGTTTACATATTCATTTTACAGATACTTTTTATTTAGAAATGTATCTTTTGTTATTTTAAATTCATTTTTATCTGCTAAACAACTCAATTGATGTTCTTTGAATAAATTTAAAGACACCTCAAGCAAATATTCGCACAATTTGCATAAAGTGGCAAAAAATACCAGTTCATTTATGCTTCAACAAATGCACAGATACACGCAAACAATAGACACATTCAGATACTTTTAAGACACGCACACTACACACTTTGCTGTTTGGCATAAAAACTATGTCAGCGGCACAACGAGGTGCAATAAAAAAAAGAAAACAGGCAAAGAAGAAAAACAACACTTTTCTTTTCATAATAGCAACAACAATAATAATAATAAACTTAACTGTCCGTTTATCTAATGAATGGAATTCAAGTTTCATAAAAAAATAAAACTTTTCTTACAGTTTTACGATTTTTGGCAAAATTTTTGGAAATGTCATTTTAAGTAAACAGATTATAGCAACTTTCTGTTGAGGTATTATCTTTTTTATTGAAATAAAAAAAAAAAAAACTCTTGGAAAATTGTTTGTCAAATGCAAAAGATATAAATTTATCCTACGTTTAATAATGCGAAATACATACGCTTTGTGTATAAAACTGGTCTGGAAAATTTATTTTTGCTTTCATAAACAAGTAATTTGCGCTTTAATACGTCATATAATAATCGTAAAGCGTAATACACACAGCTCAATACAATACAACTAGACTTCAAGTCAATTCGTCTCAACTCAACTCAATTCAACTCAGTTTGCTAACTTGGCTTCTTTCTCAATAGTGGCGTTAAAAAAGCAACAACAACAACAACAACAACAAACTGTACACCTTGGTCAGTAATATGATTATACATAGTATATGAAGTTGTTGTTATTGTTTTTATTGTAATAGTAGTAGTAGTCGTAGTAGTAAATGCTTGCGAATTTCATTTTTACGATTTGGTTACAAGTGAATGCACAGTAGAAATACCAAGACTCTACTTAGTAAATACTATGGGTATATAAGACCAGAGAGAAGTCTCAGTGTGCGGTGTGATTTAAAGTGCCACAGTCACAGCCATTTGATTGCTTAATATGTATGTTTATGCACACACATATGCAGTTGTTTTTTTTTTTTTTTATCGATTGGCAAAAATTGCTTTACAAACAAGAAGCAGAAATAACGTAGACTTTGCTTAAACCGAAGAGATTTATGCACTTACTATCAGGGGTATCGTAAAAAACATCATTGGGTTGATTTTAAATCTCTTCTTAAATTCAATTAAATAATAATTCACAACTAGTTTTAACATTATCTATAAAAATGAATTAAATATACAAATTATTTTTATTATTTAAAAAAATTTAGATTTAAACTAATTGTGAATTATATTTACTATATTATTTAATTTTAGAAGAGAAAAATTTGAAATCAAACAAAAGATTTGGTGTCCTAAACCGCTCTAGTATATCTTTAAATAGACCTAGAACTTAAAGATGTTCTCGTTTTGAAGTCTTTTTAAAAAACTGTACCTAAAGGTTAGATGGGTATATTAAGTTTGTGCAATTGTATATAACAGGCAGAACGGAGTATGATAGAGCATGATAAACTATACATTCTTGTATCATCATTGCAAGGAGAGTTGATATAGCTATTTCCCTCGGGAGACTATAAGAGATTGGGCCACCATATTTGAAACTTAAAAACTCCTTCTAGTCCCATTTTGAAGGGTAGCTTCCATGCAAATCTACCCTAAAACTTTGGTTTTTCCTTAAAATTAAAAACTTAAAACTTAGTATAATTTATGTCTATGATAGTTCCAATGAAATATCTCATTATTGGTAGGACCAAAACGCGTTCCCCGGAGTGGTCTCTTGAGTTTTGGGAATAGCCAGAAGTCACACGGTGCCAAATCAAGCGAATACGGTGGTTGCGGAACGATATTGGTTGGATTTTTGGCAAAAAGTCACGAAAAATCAGTACAGTTTTTAAAAAAATCATTATTTTTGGTACTAGCCGAGACTTGACACGTTTGAGGCCCAAAACATCCTTCAAAATTGTATTAATTGATCCTTTCGATACGCCAATTTCATCAGCAATGTCTCTCTTAGTTAATCGACGAATTGCAAGCATTAATTCTTTTACTTTTTGAATGTGAGCGTCGTCCGTTGAGGTCGATAGTTGATCAGGGATCGTCTTCAACACGTTCGCAACCTTTTTTCAACAATTTATACCAATCAAATGTTGTTGATTTTGGTAGAGCTCGATCCCCATATGCCTTCTTCAACATTTTTATTCCATTTATTCCATTGAGAAAAAAAAAATTTTATACAGGTTCTTTGATCCATTTTTTGAATAGGTAAAAATCGAAGACGATCCAAAACACGTGCGAGCAAAGCAGCTGTCAACGATTAAGTGAACATTCAAAATGGCCGAGCTTGTCGGCATAAGTGAGAGACATGAGTACCAACATATCGCCACAAAAAAATCGAAATTCGAATATAAGTAGCCCGCGAAAATTCAAAATTCAGTCGATAATGTTTGAACACACCTCGTAAGACTTGGCTTAAAGTACATAAATATGTATGTACATATTTAGCCATCTTTCTTGTTCCGTTTGTATTTGAGACCAAGGCTTCTTGGAATAATTTATGTTTCGGACACTCTGGAGGTCAAGGATCAATCAAGGATCAAGGAAAATTTTTGTTCTACAATTTTAAAGCATCGAAAATATGTTTTTTGAAACTGTCTGGCGTTTGTTTATGGTCCCATGACCCATCTTTAGTTTAAATTTAAGGTGTCTAGCATATCATCAACAACACGAACCAATATAAATTGTAGTAGATAAGCTCTGGGTACCGCTATTACATTCATGTTTATCTTTTTTGGCTCTAGTACCTTTCTACAATATTTTTGAAGTATTTTTATTTGGGGGCTTTGACTTTTATAGTGGTCCGATGTGCACATAATTGACTTGTTCCACAAAATATCTTATTGCAAAGTTTGAGGTAGTTTTGTAAAGATATAGGTTTGCTATATTTCATTCATATCATTGCTATCCACGACAAATTTAATGCCTAAACTTAAATCAGAAAATATCTTTGCGAAGGCTCGCATTGAAATTCTAACTTTAATACTTTCCTTCCAGAGATAGACGCTTTCAAACAGCGGACAGACAAACTTTAACAAAAATAACATATTTCAACTGCCAACTCTTCGTGAACACACCCACTTTGCTATTTAGCTGCATAAATAAATACGTTTTGAAGCAGCTGAGCGTACTTGTAACAAAAAAAAAAAAATGATTATGCAAATTATGCAATTGTAATGCAACTATTGCGAATATAAATATTTTGTTTATTTCCTTTAAGTATTTCTACTGCATAATTTGCAACCAAATGGGTCAAGGTTAGTAATAGTCGAATTCAGCGATTTAGATTGCATGCAGCGTCACAATTAATCAGCAAACTAATTTAATTGCAAACATTAATTCAGCGATTTATTTAACAATTCGAAAAGACACAGCAACAAATCGAAAATTTATTGATTTAGTTTTTTAAGTCAAAAGAAAAGACACAAAAATATCGATTTCAATCAATAAACTCTAATATAAATATATTAAAAAGTAGTTCAAGGTCATTAATTGAACGCATTTTTACGGCTGCTATACATTTTTGAGGGCATTCGCATTCGATTAAAGCATTTAAATAATCAAAAAAAAAAAAAAAGTGTCCATTGATGCGCATAAATTAAACAAATCAGTTTAGTCAATTTTTTCGTCATTTCTTTTAAGCTCGTTTTTTTTCTTTTTTTGTTAAATGATTTCGTAAAATTAACGATGATGGCGCTAAATAAATAAATATTTAATTAAATGCAAATATTTGAAATTTTTATTATAAAGCAACATCGAAGAGGCGTTTTATTTTTAAATATGTTTTTGTTTTTTTTTGTCTTTTAGGTATTTTCATCTGTCCAAACAAATTCAAATAATCGTTTAATCGTGAAAAAAATTGATTCGCTATTGATATTTTTTTAGTCTTATATTTGAGGTTTGAGAAGAGTAACTTGTATTATGAGGTATTCTGTATCTAAATATCTCATGTCAGTCTGATAAAAATACACAAAAGTAACATACATAAATGAAAAATAATAAAATGATGCACACAGATAGCAAAAAAAAATTTGCATAAAAATTTCTCAACGTAATATTTGTTTCTGGAATTTATGTATTGCATTAGATGCAGCGCCCATAGCAATGACAATAGAAATAATATGTTGACCATTTGACAGTTGTTGTTGACAGTTAATGTAGACGCCACAGATACGGATTTGTATTGTAAAAGGTGTGGGAGTCATGGATAATAAATATATGGAACTATTTTGTTTAGCATTTGAAAACACAAAAACATTTTTCCAACCGGAACTGTAGCATCTCAATTCATAATTAATCATTTAAAGTGTTGAAAATTTTTTTCGAAAAACGCGAATCAGTTCGTGAATGTTACATAACTATTTTATCGTAATATTCTGTTCAATAAGGAGGCTCATTTATGGCGCGATCGACTTCATCAATTAATTGAATATTCTTAATGCATTGTTTTAGTGGTCTATAATTGTACTTACATTGTCGCCTTTCAAATGAACCCGGTTTGGATCTCTTCGGTTGGATGGTTTCAAAGTACATAGCGGACATAGAAACATTTTTATACCCGCCACACATAGTGTGAAGGGTATTATCAGTTTGTCGGAAAGTTTGTAACGCATTAAAGGAGGCATCGGAGACCCAATAAAGTGTATATATAATTGATCAGCTCGACAAGACGAATCGATTTAGCCATGTCCGTCTGTCTGTCCGTCTGTCTGTCTGTCCGTATGTCTGTCTGTCTGTTGCAATGCGTTTTTCTCGGAAAGTTTTAAAGATATTGACCTGAAACTTTAAACTTAAGCTTTTGTGTTCCTAGGCAGTTTGTATGGCAGAACCAAGGTGCCACGCCCACTTTTAGATATAGCCACTATACAAACTTACAATTTTTTTCGATTTTTTTATGTGAAAATTGTTATTATTTGTAAATGTATTTACTACAAATATGGGTAAAAGCACTTCTAGTGACATCCAATTTCAAAAGAAAGGTGCCACGCCCATTTTTTGATATGGCCCCCATACAAACCAAGCGCCCATTTTTCAGATTTTGTATGAAAATAGTTCTTATTTATGGATATATTCACTCCAATCTGTGTAAATCACTTCTACTGTTATCCTATGAATATTCTATCGATATGACAAGGATCGGGCCACTATAACATATAGTCCCATACAAAATCACCTTCTATTTTTTCAAGAAAATGAATAAAGTTTCGTGTGGCGGGTATTTGAGCTTTGGTGCTACCGAAGTTAACGTTCTTGCTTGTTTTCTATTTTATATTGATGCTATTGAGTACTGCACACGTTCTCAAGTACAAAACTATTTAAACACCCCAAATATAAGTAACTAAAAAATATCTGGCCATGCTCTCAGTTTTACTAACAAAATAGGCAAAAGAGTTTTAAATTATTGAATTTTGGTTATTTTGATTTCGATAAATACAAAATTAATACATTACGGTTAACTAGAATTATTGACAGTGCTAGTCATTAGCGATTTTTATTATTTACAAAGTTTGTGAAAGCGAAGTTGAGAACAATGTTTTATATTTTATTTTATTGTTAAAATGTTGTATCTTGTTATATATTTTAACATTTAATAATTAAATAAAAAAATCCATTACAAACTGCAGATTTTTTAGAGAAAATAATAGAGAAATTTTTAGAACACATAATTTTTGTGAAATAGATAAAATATTTAGTTTTCAAAATAAAATAAATTTAATTAAATTTTTATTTTTAAAATTTTTTAAATTTATGATTTACGAGTGATTCACATTGCTACTCATTTGGTCAATTATTGAAGCAAAAGCAACTGAGTCATTTGAATGTTAAAACGGCATGTAAAGAGAAACATAATAAATAAAAAAAGAATAAATAAAATATGCTACGAGAAATATATAAATGAAAATCTACATAGAAATGGATTTCAAGTTCGTTGCTTAAGTCTTTCGTTTTATGTGAATCGGCTGATTTGAAGCTTTGGCAACAAACGTGGTATGCATGTATATACTTCGTATTTTTTTTTCTTTTGTATCTGTGTTTGCATAGTAAATTGCGTAAAGTTGTCTTTATATTTGCGCTCATTTGTGAGTGCCAACAATGGACAAGGTCAGCATAATTCGATTCGATTTGATTTGATTTTTTTTCTCTTCTCTTGTTAGCTATCATTTTTGCTTTGTGCTTATTCAATTTGACATTTATATTGAAACGTGTACGGCACTTTGACAATCTTTTCGCTCTCTCTCTGTCAACGTGTATGTTTATTTTATATTTGTTGATAATTTAATTATCCATTATGCCGCAATTTATGCATATTAAATATTTTTGATTAGGGGGCGCAGTCAGCAGTCAGCACTTGATATTCAAAATATCAAAAAATATTTCATTTTCTCATTGATTTTGGCTTATGGATGCTGCTGCCAGCAATCATTTCAACATCCGCTAACGCCCTTTCACTTAAATGAGAATTTATTATTTGTATTTGCTTTTTTTTTTTTTTGTGCGTAAATATATTTTCCATGAAATAAAATTTATGATTGAGTCTGGGAAAAAATATATTTTTTTTTTCATTTTGTCGCACAACACTCGTATTTCAACATGAGTAGTTGCCGCCATTTTGTCTCATCTATATTTTTTTTTACATTCATATAGAAATGTGAGTAAACTTTTGTGTGACCCCTAAATGGCTTTCGGTTAAGCTCGTAACTGTTTAAGTATTTAAAAGATTTACTTGGACAATGTGAATACTTTTTAGCTTTTAAACAAATATTTATTTATTTATTTATTATTTATTTTTTTGTACAACTCTCTGCCTTATTCTAGAAAAGTATTCTCAAGCGTTATATACGAGAAAGAACAATAATTTTGCGATTTTTGCTTTTCATCATATTTTTTTTTATAAACTATTTTCCATCTTGGCAAAATCTTTATAATTTTGCGTAACGAATTGATGATTTTCCTTGTGTATTCAAAAAAACTTTTAACTGCGACAAACTATTGATTATTCAGCACGAGAATCATATATATAATCAAATATTGCAATTATATTAGCGTGTATTTTATTCTTACACGAATAGTTGTCATTATCATCAACTTTTTTCTCTGTTATAAACAAATTGAAGTCCACTCAAAAATTATAAACGAAATATATACTCGTTTTGTTCATAGTAGATACTTCACGAGTTGTGCTGACGTAGATATTTTTGTCGCTGCCATCTACGAGACTTTAATTTTAAGTGGATTTATAAATTCCTAAAATAAATAAAACTTACATATAAGGTGCGTGCTGCCAAAATGTGTGTGTGTGTGAATAGCAATTTATATTTGTGATTTTTTTTTAAATCGATTTAGAGACTTCTTAATGTATCCACAATTTTTGAGTATCAATGAAATAAAAATATTTTGTATTATACCCGGCGTGTGCTACTACGTTACACGTGCGTTTGGGCAGCTCTTTCGACTCTTTTTCGTTTCGCCTCTGGTATTTTTTGTGCAATTGCAGCTCTTTTCGGTGGTATTTTTTTGTACTTTTTTGTTTGCAGCGGCACCAAAATATGTTGAGGCTAGCATTAAAACATACAAAAAATCACTGAAAAAAAAAATTTTTTTGCTGACTGTAGCGAGACTACAATATATTGGGGCTAGCATAAAAAAAATATAAAAAAGCCAAAAAAAATTTTATGTGAAAAGTCTAAAATCGGCTTCATGTATAAAGCGAATGTGCACAACGTATTGTTTTTGTAGTTTATAATTATACTTAAACTGTTGCCTTTTAAATGCAATCGGTTTGGAACTCAACGGTTCTATGGTTTCAAAGTCCATAGCGGACATAGAAACATGTTTACTATTTTTTATGTATAAATAGATAAATTATAAAAGTAGATAAGCCTTATTAGAGCTACATTTTCTTTTAGAGAGTCTGCAAGTTACCCAGTATTTATAAGAAAACTTCAAAACATAAAAAAAATTATTATAGGGTCTTATTTTACCTATTTGCCAAAAACCTTTTAACAAAATTTTTGTACAGCATACATAGCAACAGCTAAATGTACATTAAGGGCACGACCGTTGATCACTAAATGATTTTTCGATTGTTTAACTGACAAACTTACTGACAGACTATCTGAATACCTCAATTCATTCATTGAATGAATGAGTGAGTGATTGAACATAACATTTGACTTATGAGACATAATTTTCATGCTGCGCTGTTGTATAGAAACTTTGCAAATTGCGGTATCTCACATCGAACCTCAAATAGTTTAAAATTCATGTGAAGTGGGTCAACAACAACAACAATAGCAGTGAATCGAAATACGGGTATGGTATTTACTTTGTTTTTTATTTTTTATTACTTGATTTGATTTAAAGTGCGGACAAATATTTTTTTTTTTTTTTGGAGCTTTATTTACATAAATATTTTTTTTTTTTTGGCAAAATATTTTCGTTTGCAATTTTTTTTTCTCCATAATTTGATTTAAAATTTACTTACGTTGATATCAGCATCTTTGTTGATTTTTTGTGGCTTTTGTCTTTTTGAACTTTTGTTCGGTGGGTGTTTTTTTTTTTTATTTTTATTTATTTTGTAATAAATAATATTATTATTTTAAGTTGTTTTTTTTTTCTCTCAACTTTTATTTATTTATTTTGAATGTTTTTTATTTTGTTATTCACAAAATAAATTTTACTGAAATTATAGAAATAATTTTAAATTAATAAATGGCATATTTTTCGAGGGTGTAGCCAAATGGAAAAAAAGTTTTTATTTATACTCTACACACTTTGCTGCACAAAATTACGCATACGCGGGTAAAAAAAAGGATAACAATACAAAATTAAAAAAACAAGGCTTATGACAATTTTGCTGATTCACAAATGCACAAAAATATTTAAATATTTAACAAAAAAAAAAATGGCTGCCATTAAACTAAATATTTGCTTGGTATCGAATTTTACTGTTTACGGTTCAACAATACAACAATTTTTACCCGAGATGAGTAGAATTAAATTTTCAACGCTTCATACGATCATTCAAAGTTTGAATGTTCACTGCCAAAAACAACTAAATCGGCTTAAAAGTTAGTTAAAATAAATTGGCAACAACAATAATGTGCGACTTTGACATTGATTTATATGTATGAGTACTTGTCATAGCTTATATTACAAAAAAAAAAAAAAATCATTTAATTTATTTAAAACGTAATAAATAAATTTTATTTTTTAACATAATTCGTAGTAACCAAAAAAAAATATTTAGCTTTTCTATTTAATTGAAGCCATGGTTGATCAAAGACAGTTTCCAAATCATTATTAAGAATGACTTTGAAGTTTTACAACGATAAAATGAAAATAGTTACAGCGTATCTCAAAGATATGCGAACCTTTCAAATCTTAATCCGTAGCTGACAATTTTCCAATAAATTCTGCATTGAATGCATTAATGCAGTTGTAGTGCCGCTTATATTATTACACTTGCAGCTATATAACTGCATTTTTTCGTGACAAGGTCGTATGCGGTGCTTCAACCGCAATTTTTTTTTTTATAAATTTCGCTTTGGTTTCCGTTCCAAAATTGTTTGTAATGACAAGCAAAGTATGCTTATTTGCGAGTTATTATTTTTTTACATTTCAAAAGATATTTATTCTTGGTAAGCAGATACTTTATTACAATGCGGGAAAAGTGTTTCTTTGATGACTTGGTCATTAATGACTGATTGGTGACATGTCGTCGGATGTGTAACCATTGGCGTGTTTATAATACAACAATTAGGGTATTCACAGTTCGATGTTAATAGTCATATTGTGCTACTTAACTATGACATTTGAACTGTGAACGCCTCCAATCTTCATTCTTGCTGTATTTATCAGATGACTAGGACTATTTGATTAATCGATTAATCAATCTGCAACCGATTATTTTGTATAATCAATTGATCAATTAGTTAGAGAATTAATAATCATTTAATCAATAATCAAATAGTTAATAGAGAACAATATTCAAATAGTTGATTATCAAAAACATGGGTACATCATACAAAACTTTATCAAGTGAGAAGCAAAAGAAAGAATTTTTTTAAAAATTTAAAAAAAAAAAAAAAAATAAAAAAATTAAAAAAAAATTTTGAACAAAAATTTTAAACAAAAAATTTTTTAAAAATTAAAAAAAAAAATTTTTTAAAAATTAAAAAAAAAAATTTTTAAAAAATTAAAAAAAAAAATTAAATAAAAAAAAATTAAAAAAAAAAATTTTAAAAATTAAAAGAAAAAAATTAAAAAAAATATTTTTTCAAACACGTTAAAAAAAAAAATTAAAAAATTAAATTTTTTTTTTAAAAATTTAAAAACAAAAAAAACAAAATATCTTTACTTATTATTGCTAGTATTTAATTTTTTATATAATCATTATTAATCTACAACAATCAATTTTTTTACAATAATCAACAATCAATTATTTGCAATAATCACACAACCCTTCAGCTGTGCATGTTAAAGTGTTGTTAGGTTTGAAAAAAAAAAAATCGAACTTAGTGTTGAAAAATACAAAATAAAAATAAAATAGTTTTACAAATTGGCAATTGTGGTTGGGAAAAAAATTAAAAACTATTACATCTGTCTTTTTTTTTTTTTTAATTTAAAAGTTTTCAATTCAATTAGCCTTTTCACATTTAACAAAGAAAAAGAAAACAGCTGATACTGTCAAACACTAAGAACCAAGGCTGCAAATCAACAAAATTGCAGCACTGCTATCATACTTTTTGCTATGTGCTATTTAGTGGTCATATATTGCTTTGTGTGTAAGGCTACAGCAAAAGTTTTACTTTAAAGTACAACTATCATCGATCTGAAAATACGCTAAATATGTTTATGCAATTATTCATGAAGCAGAATTATCACAGTTTGGGAAAATTATTAATTGCAGATTGCTAACATTTGATACTAGGGGTAATAGCTCCATAAAATTATCCATGAGAAACACACAATACGTTATTCAAAACATTTCATGCATGAAGGCTGGCCAGACTTGTTATTCCAGAAGTCTTGCATGACATGTCATCCAAGACAACTACGTAATTTTTCGTCAACGATTTGTATGGAGCTGTCATCAACGCAACATTGATGCAGCGTTGATGTCTTTTCAGCTGGGTAGTTCTGTCTTCGATTTAATCAAAGTTAAAATTTGTTATCTTTTTTTTTGTTTGAAATTTTCTACTATTCTTGTAAAGTTTTATTTTTTATTTGAATCGAAAAAAAAATAATTTTAAATCAATTATCATGTCTAGGAAAAAATTTTAAATTTTTCTGCAGCCTTATGCAAATATTTATTTCATTGAAGTATTAATATAATTTTGTGGTGTAATAAGCTACAAAATAAAATAATATTTTTTATAAACCCAGTCATGATTCATTAAACATTATTTTTAATTTAGCAAGAATTGAATTAAGTTTAAACAAAAAATATTGTAAATTGAATGCATTAAAGTAGTTAAAAACCAAGAAGTTGGCCAATAAGAAAAAAAAAAAACTCAATGCATGGGTTCAATGAAACAACAACGGCAACAATTTAACAAGTAGCTCACCTTAGCGCAACATGTCGAAAAAAAAAAAAAATAAAAAAACCAAACTGAAACTTGTTGGCCATAAGCAGCAGTCAGTGTGGTCAGAAATGAGAAACCAAGCGAAAATCTTACACACACAAAAATGTATCTAGATACAATACATGTACAAAAATAAATGACTAAAAAGATTTCAAAATATCTTTGATGTTGTTGTTTTACGGGGAAAAACCCAATGAATAAGATGCGCAAGAGAAAAAAAGAAAAACATAAACATATGAAATGATGAAAAAGCTTTTCAGAAGTAAACGCAGATTGCATATTATAGAGACTATTGATCTATTTTGCATATAATCATTTGTCTGTTTAAATTAAGCAATTTCAATGCATTGCTTAGGCAATAAAAAACAAAGAGACGAGCCTACAAAAAAAAAAAAAAATAAAAAAAACAAGTCAAGCAGGAAGTGCTGCCGCGCAAAGGCACAAAAAGCGTTTAATTTTTCGCAATACATAATCACTATGCATATTAGGTTCTCTTACGGTAGCTGCTAAAGAATTGCGTCAAAAGCGTAGACAAACGTGAGATGCATAGAAAATATGTTTAAATAAATTTATAAACGATAAAAACTAATAAAGTTTTGAATTATCACAAAAATTTTGCAAAAAAATTTTGTAGAACTTTTTATTTAATTTTTCGCATAGAAACGAAAAAAAAATATTGTATTGCATATTTTATGCGCTGTTGCCAACTTTATTCAAGTTAAATTCACTTTCACGCTGACAACGTAATCGTTTGCAAACTGTTGCTGCCGCTGCCACTTGAGCATGCAACAAGAGTGAACTGAACACCGACAAAAAATTAAAGAAAATTGCACGCATGCGCGGTAACCACAAACTGCAAAAAAAAAACTGCCACTGGTTTTCCAAGTTTTTTTTTTTTTTTTTTCATTAACGTAAGCGCGTCGCATTGAAAGCGCCTTCTTTCTCACCGTTTCTTCATTAGCTCAATTTGCTTTTCCGATGACATAATTTCATGAACTCACAGCAAAGAAAACAGAAAAGCGAAAAAAAGAAGAAAATAATCGCGACACAGTTTTTTCTGTGACAGAGTGACCATGTTATACGCTGGTATTATATATCCATGAATACGAATTTATATGTTTGCATGTATGTAACACATGCGTTAACTGGTTTATAATCCTTATAATTTTTGTGTGTTTTTTTTTTATGTGTCACACATGTAACAGCGTTTTAAATGTTCGAAATCTATGTCTACACATAAGCATCAATATGTCCCTCCGTTAGCTAAAATACATATATCATTATTGTATGATAAAGCTTCAGTTAAACAAAAACATTGTTTGAAGAACCAGACTGGGCATTTCAAGAAGTTTATTGACGAAAAAATATCTGATATAATTAGAAGGTCTAATGGAAGACCCCTTATAGATTATCTTACACGTAAGTCGCTTATCGCAGTCAATAAATACATTTTTATATAAATTATTAATTCAATTATACAATTCATAACACTTGTAAATCAAACAAGGTGCCACTAAGTCGATATCAGTCGAGGGAGATACTTTTATAGAAGAAACTTTTAATTATGACAATTAGAAAAATAAATAAGCTACAAATTGCTTACAATTACAATGCTATTTAATTTTCTAATAAAAATAATATTAAACCTCATTTAAGAATAATAAATATCGCAGGGAGCAGTTAATCCATGCTTACCCCAAAAAAGATTGAGGTAAAATCAATGTGAGTAGCTTAGAATATTTATTAAAAACTCCACTAATATACGTGCATGTCACAGAAATCGTTATCGATTTGACAATATTGTGATTTTGTATTTTTGCGTCAAAAAAAACAAAAAAGATCTGATTCCTCTTCGCCCCTTATTGAACCGGAGCCTTACTGTTGTTGGGCCTCAGCCATACGCATAATTGATAGGTTCTCCGCAGAACTCCTAAAATATCGTAAATTTCAACTGCCATTAACCTCAGGTTACTAACTGGCTACCTTACCAGTCATAGAGATATCATGTATTCAAAATAGGCCTGTTCCCAGAGACAGTGTGGACTCAACTTGGAGGACGAGGAAACGATCAATTCAGGGTGGCCCGACTAGGGATACTCTCCTGCTTATTAAAGCCATTTTTCAATGCCAGGCTTGGGTAAAATGGGCACCTTTAGAGTCGCAGTGCTCTTCTAATCTCCAGTTTAAGGAGGGTCTACCATGTTCCTATCATACTCTGTGCTAATGGTGGGAACGTGTGGTGAGTCTCGACTTTAGCTCTGACCACTTGCTTGTCTCGCGGCCTCGGCAAAGGCACGACGTCAGGCTTTTATGGTTATGGTTACTTGGTGCTGGCGCACTATATATTTATATAAAATAGTAAAAATGTTTCTAAGGCCGCTATGGACTTAAAAACCATCCAAATGATTAATTTCAAACCGGTTTTATACAATGCAAGTATAATTAGAGACCATTAAAACAACGCATTAGGCACGTTCGGTTCATTCAAAAAGTCGATTTTATGTAATTCAAATATAAAATTGTTTTGTTTTTTGTATGTTTTTAAACTAGCCCAAACAAAAAACCGGGTATTTTTTAGCGGTTTTTTTCTATGTATTCATAGTGCAAAACGGAAAGCGTAGTAAAACGCCTCTAAAGTGTATTTTAAGAGACGTATTTAGTCAAATCATAAGCATATTTTCGCTAGAAAGCGATTTCTGTGACAAGCAAAGTTGTACTTGAAATTCAAATAAAAGCGATTTCTGTAGCAAGCCTGATAATTTTTTTTTGTGTGTTA
The DNA here is from genome assembly GCA_018903435.1 of Leucophenga varia. NCBI lineage: Eukaryota > Metazoa > Arthropoda > Insecta > Diptera > Drosophilidae > Leucophenga > Leucophenga varia. The sequence goes on along the minus strand of JAEIFJ010001989.1, from coordinate 663,739 downwards.
TTTAAATATCTTTCAAGTTTTAATAATAATGCAAAATTTTCCTACAACAAAAAAGTCATTAAAGCAATTAATCTGAATGTTAATAATTGAACCACTTACGTGCAAATAATTTTGCATAAATTATTGAAAAATAATCACAATAAAATTCACTTTCAAGCACAAAAAAGCGCAAGGTCCATTTCATAGCTGAATCGATGCAATATTTAAATTGCTGAGAAATATTTCGTTAGCTTTTATATTTTTCTGAACATAAAATGGAAAAAAATACGTAGAAATTGGCTACGAAATGTTATTTCTAATGTTTTACTTTGCAATTACAGCTTAAAAAAAAAAAAGATATAACAAAATTTTTATTTTTTAAAATCAGCAAATAACAAATATTTTTTTAATGCGTTTCTCATACGTAATGAAAAAAAAAATTAGCTAGTTTGAAATGCATGAAAATTCACTAAAAATTTAAATATTTTTTTTTTTAAAATTTAAAAAATTTTTAATTAAAATTTTGGTTTTGAAAATGTTATCAAAGCTGCGTAAGATATTTAAAACAATTTTGAAATAAAATTTTTCATTCATCCCATTTATTGCTCGAGTATATAACTTGTTGGAAACAATTGTAGGTATTTCAACTTTGGTGCCACATAGTATATACTCTTCTCATTTAATTAACATGTAAGGTCAAACAGTGAGAATCTGAACAAATGTTTTCAATTATTTAGTTTATTAAATTTTGAACTCGTTTAGCATTGAGACATTTGGCTTTGTCCATTGTTGCTGTAATTAAATATTAATTGAAAGCTTTTTAGTAAAAAAGTTTTTACTAAATATTTTTGTTTTTTCTTTCATTATTTTAATTTATTTATTAATTTTTTTTTTGTTAGATTGACACATCAATAATTCTCAGACAATTCAATGACACGTGAAAAAAATAGTCTTAAATTAAAATGCCGCAAATCATTAAAAGCGCATAATCAAGGATTCCCTTTAATTATATTTTTTTCTAAGCTTAGTTTAATTTAAGTGTAAGTTATGTCTCTGGACCGACAAATATATATAAACTAAATTGCTTATAGTTTAACTAATTTAGTATCCATAAAACTTGATTACTCGCATTTGCAGGTTTTATAATTAAGCGTCTAAGCTGATTTAATATTACAGGCATTACAAATGCCCTGACATCTCGAAAACACAATTCAAGCTTCATTATTTAACTTAAAATACTAGTATGTGGGTATGTGTATTAATATTTTATATTACTATTTTTTTTCTCTCTCACTTTTTTTGTAATTATTTGATTAAAACTTGTATTACATAGTTACATGATATGTATTTGCTTTTTATAAGTATTTGTATCTGTATCTGTCATTGTGAAATTGTTATTGATTTAAAAATAATGTGCTAAGTGCTTACTCGAAGGCAAGTGAGTGGTGAAATTTTTATTATAGATACATATACATATACTATACAATTTATAAAAGTTATTGTCGCACATTAAGCAGACATAAATAACATACAGGGTGTCATTAGGTGACAATTTAAGAGAAGCAATTTAAGCAACAGCTTTATAAAAATTATAGAAGCATTACAACCATGATGCAATTATTAAAGGTGGTGTATTCCCCCCTTCTCTTTCTAATTTGCTAACAAATTTTGTTGAGTATGCATATTATGGTGAATTAATACAATTTCACCTTATAAATATCATTTTTTCTGCTTCTTGATTTTGAGCAAATTGCTGATAAACTTCAAAAATTTTAATATAATTTAATAAAAAAAAATTAATTAAATAAAAATATATGAAATATTATGAAAACATAAAGCAACTACCTTGAACCTTTTCATTAAAGTGCATACAAAAACTTAATTTATTGCACTGCAAGTTGCTCATAAAAAAGTCTAAAAAAAAGATATCAATTCAAGTTAAACTAAAGTTCGAAAATGCAACGCCAGACAAAAAAAAAAAAAAAGTGAAGAGTAAAAACCTTGACAATAATAATTTCAGGGTTGCATGCATTAAAATTAAAAAAAAAAACTATACTACATATGTAACTAGTATAGCTGTGTCAGCTTCTTTATAATACATATCAGGGCCTTCGGCTGTGCATTTACTTTGACACTGAATGCAGCAGCGTAAGTTTTAATTGTATTAAAAATTTTTTCCGCTTTACAGCTTTATTTTAATAATAATAATATTATTAATATTTGTTTTTTTTTTTTTTTAATATAATTGATGCAAGAGTAAAATACTGAAATATATAATTACATACTTAAATGTCAGCGTTAAGTTAATTAACGCTGAACTTTGCTCAAAATTGTTGAACTAGTCAACGCAATTTATATGAATGCTGCATGAAAAATTGTAGTTAACCTCTTGTCGCTTATTAAAATGCATACTGATACAGATACATTTGTATCTGCATACACACTTATATTAATTTAGTTACTTCGTACATTGTTGTTAATTAATGTCAATTAGAATTACTAATATTGTGTATCTGTAACTGTAAGATTAATATAGATTAAGATGCGCTCATGAAGAATACACTTGTTTGTAAATCTTTGTTCATTAACTAGATTTGTACGAGCAGAAAGAGACAAGTGAGTATTTGTGCCAACTGAATTGCTATAAAAATATCAATGAAATCATTTGTGTCATTGCAAAGCAAAAAAAATAAATAAATAAATTTAAAAAAAAAGTCAATTAGTTATATGCGATTTATGACATGTATAGGAGAATCATTTTTTTTTTTTTCTAGAAATATACAACTCAAATCAGTACACAAGAAGAAAGCTCTCAGTGTATTAGTTTACTCTACAAAAAGTGGGGAATATTCTTTGAGCAAATCATATGCGTCTGTGTATCTCTTTGATGTGCAACTCTTTAAAGCTGGGTTAATTACGAATTATAATTTTCTTTTATCAATTTATCGGAACGTTTGTAACGCGTTAAAGAAGGCGTAGTAGACGATCAGCTCGACGAACCGAATCAATCTAGCCATATTCGGCTGTCCATTATGTCTGTCTGTTTATTTTAATTCAACTCATTTAGAGGTGTCACAAAAAAATTTCTTTTGGTTGGTTTCAAATCTCTTCTAAAATTCAATGAAAAAATGAATATAATTCAGAATAAGTTTAAACTATATTTATAATAACAAAAAATGTGATGTATACTCTATTTATTTTTATACCTGTTACACTAGTGTAAACAGGTATATTCAGTTTGTCGGAAAGTTTGTAACGCATTAAGGGAGGGATCGTAGACCCTATAAAGTATATATATTCTTGATCACCTCGACGAGACGAATCGATTTAGCCATGTCCGTCTGTCTGTCCGTCTATCTGTGTGTGCTGCGCGGTTTATTCGCTCAGTTTTAACGATATTGGGCTGAAATTTTAAACTTAAGCTTTTCTAGGTCCTGTGTACTTTCTATGTTAAAATCAATGTGCCACGCCCACTTTTAGGTATAGCTCCCATACAAAAGTACAACATTTTTCAAGTTCTTATATGAAAAAAATGTATTTATAAAGCGAATTGCTTCAAATTTGGTTCAAATGCTTCTTATACCATGCCAAATCTTCAGTTTAAAATTGGTCCAAATCGGACCGCGAATTCCTAATTTTTTAAGAATATATTTAATTTGTTTAGTATTTTGAAATAAAATTAATACAAATGCTGCACACGAAGGTCTATCAACGTTAAATGATGTGTAACAGGTATATAAGCTTCGGTCCAACCGAAGTTAACTTTTTTCTTGTTTAAATAATGTTTGAACTAAATGTGAATTATATTTATTATTTAATTAAAAGAGATTTGAAACCAATCAAAAATATTTTCATGACACCCCTGATTCGGTCAGTTTTATGAAAATTATATAACAATTACAGCTCAATAACGTTCGAAGCTATGATTCGTTAAAATTTTTTTTCAAACTGACCTGAATTATTAAATATAAGTTTTCTTAGCTCCTATTAAAACCAAACATATCTTTTTCGAATTTATATATATGAAAAAAAATATATATTATTTGTGATCGCATTTACTCTAAACTGGGAAAAAATAAATTCTTATGTCAACCCATATTTGATCAGGTTGGGTCACTATATCGTATAGCCTGTAGTACATGCATGTTCACTTTCCATTTCCTGTTTTCATAATCTATACCCAAGGGGTAAAAGGGTATATTAGAACACATATGTAACAGGCAGAAAGGTGCATAGTAGAGTCTATAAAGTATATATGTATTCTTGATCAGCATTCATAGGAAAGTCAATCTAGCTATGTCCGTCTGTCCGCATGGTATGCTGTCTGCTTTATGTGAACGAAAATCTCGGAGACTTTAAGAGCGCCACCACATTTTAAACTTAGATTCTCCTGAGCTGTCAAGTGCTTCTTACAAACGGTTTTTCTTTAATATGATTTTAAGGGGTAGCCCCCATAGAAATCCATCCCAAACTTAAATAGAAACTTCAAATTTTGTATAAAATATGCCTATAGTCCCAAAAAAATTTTAGGTATACAAATTTATTCCTGTTTTTTTCCTTGTTTTTTTTCAGATAATGTTATTTATATTATTAGAAGTTCAAAAGCAAGGTTTAATCGAATGAAGTTCCCTCGAAGTAATCATAATAATTTAGTAATACATATTCAAATTAAAAACGTTTCATGCAGCTAAAATGCGTAAAAAAATATTAAAATAATTACAACAATTACATTTAATGTAACTCAAACAGTCTATAAGGGCCGAGTATGTATTTGAATGTAATAAAAGAATATATTCAAAATATGAACGGACAGGCGAGCTGGCAGACTCACTTGACTTGATAGATGTGTCTCGTAATGCTGACCATTATTTAGTCATATAAAGGCATTTTATGCAGTAATCTTATTTAATACAAGACTAGATTTTCATAATTACAATAAAAATTATTTAAACAGTGCACGATTTAGATCTGTCAATATTTTTGAATGAACTTATTCAGTGCAATATATTTAAAAAGCCCATACAGCTTACATTGCAACAAACTATCAAATAGAAATATTCAATGACGATGACTACGATTACTGATTATCAATTGCTACCTTTAATGCGCTTAATAAATATATTCAAAAAAAAAAAAACCAACCAATCGCAATCAGTATAGTAGCAGCAGCAGCAACAATAACAAAACAAACAATTCCACAACTAAACCACAATAAATATTGCAATTAAGCAAATTTAATGGCAACTTTAGCGCTGGAAAATTACATATCAGCGTATTTTTTTATTTTTTTAATAAATTGTTTTGCTGTTGTTGACGTTTTGCTACGATAAAATCTATGTATACAAACAAATATTATTATATATTTTTTTTAAGATTTAAAACAAGAATTATTATTTTATACGCAACACAAATTACAATAGATCAACGTTTGCGGTGAGACGAGACATCAAGCAAATGAAGCGTTTCGGCATTTTAACGATTCTATTGAATCAAAGATAGCAATTTATATGCGGCAATGTACACACATATTCGCATATTCGCATTTTCAATTGACAATCAGACTCAAACTCAGAGCAAAAATTGTTAAGATACAAAAGCATTTTGCTGACAAGACGATCGCTTGGCGAACGCTTTGAATGTGATTTGTTTGATGATGAAGTTGATGTTCATGATTGTTGTTGTTGTTGCTGTTGTTGTGATTGACAATGGCAAGCGATAATTGACACTTTTCGACGCTGACAAAAATTGCTACCGTCGACAAATGTGTATGCGAAGCGTTCTATTAGAACGTCTCAAAAAAACCACAACAACAACTTTGGCAATTTTGTAATAAAAGTGAAGAATTCATTAAAAAAGTTTTTGACGCTTATGAAAATAAATATTTTTTTTTCTTTTTTTTTTTTATAATAAATACGCCACATGAAATAAAAATTTTTAAATATTTAATGACAATTTTGAAAAAATGGAAACTCTGTAAAAATTTGTATTGCGGTCTTAGCACTAACAATAAAAATTTTAGGTTTTCAAAAATAGATATTTTTAAAATTGTTTAGTCTGATAAAAGACAGACTGATATGGCTATATCAATAAATTCTCTTCATTATTTAATTATTTTTGAGATTTACTTTTGAAATCGAAAACTTTGGTGCTCTGGCAAATCGCAAGATATTTACGATTTCAAATCGGTGACATAATATAGCACAAAAAATATACTTTCGATTCATTGAAAATATTTCTATTTCATTCTGGGATGCTCATAGATTTCATCTTTGTACCTTTTAATATGATTGATGCTGAGTTCGAGTCTTAAATCAATATTTTCTGCTCATGCCTAAATTTAAAGAGCAGAAAATTTTGTCAAAGCCTCAACGAATTGCGATTTGGTTAGACCGATAACCATTTAATTTGTAACCGATAACAGTTTTTTTGATGTATAATACAAAAGAAACGTTTTGGAAATAAAACATAACTTTTGCGATTTGAAATCGTACGAATTTACTAAATCGTAAATCGCAAAATTTTTGAGACTACGGGAGCATGGCTGATATATGCAAATACAAAAGTAGTGGAAACATGCCCGTAAACTTCAAATTTGATTGGTTGGAACTATGATAGTAAAGATTTTTATATTAAGACCTATCATACGGTTTGAGTCAGAATTTTAGCAAATGCAATAAACGATTTTCTGAATACAAAAAAATTTATATAAAAATTAAAAATGAATAGTATCTCAGATGACACAAAATATGAGGAAAATAAAATTTCTAGATCCTTGCTTGAAAGTGAACCTTTTCAGAAGTATGGCACAAAGGTGTAATATTTGTGTATAAAACTTATGTCTCCAATTTTTTTTAAATTTATTCACTTGCCTTATCTTTTAACGTTTCCAATAATTTAAGAGACAATTTATAAAACTTAATAAATTGTTTTTTTCTAAAATTCGATTTTAGTAAAAATGGTTCAGCTTAAGATTTTTTTTTGAAGCGAGCTGTATCTTAAGACTGATATTTTTATATATTCCTGACATTTTTATCCATTCATTCATTATGGATCGTTAAGTAAAGTGTGCAAAGTATTTTTTAAGAAAAATAAAATCTTTTTTTCCAAATGACAAAACAAACGTAAAACTTAAATATTTAATTAGCAAATTTACACTTACATTATTTATTACTTATTTTTTTAAGAATTTACGCTTAGCTTTGACGCTGATTGAAATTCTTTCAGTGTTGTTGTTGTTGTTGTGTTTTTGCTGTAGTCGCATCTATTGTTTGCACAATAATAATAAAGATTTTTGTTTTTTTTTGTTAAATATCCAAACTGTATGGTATGAGTAATAATTCCAATGCGAAAAAAATCACTTAAATTCGTTTGTCGCAAAAAAACAAAAGACTTAAGACACAAACTTTTGTTGCGCTTATTGAAATAATTATTCAAACGCTTTGTTCAATATTTATGCACTAAAGCGATATATTTTTTTTTTTGGTTAAAATTTTATATTTCGCTTTTTTCTTTCAAAAACACTTTGCTTTGCAGTCGAAACTTTAAGTTTTTTTTTTAAATTTTTGAATTTTATTTCTTTAAGCAATTTCGACACAAACGCGACAATAAGAGCTTATACGACAGACGGACACGTGCAATGCTCTACAACGTTCAAATAAGACTGATTGACTCGACACACAGCAAAAAGCTACGCTAGCTTTTTTTGCTCAATGACGTCGACGTTAACGTTAACAGCAACGCAGCGACGTAAGCAGCAACTGCGACAGACTAGTTTCGCACTTTATACTTTGCACAAAAAAAGTTCACACACACAGATATACACGTATACGCACGCGCGCAGTCGACTCTCTAGTTCAGTGTTCAGCACCTATTGCAACACATTAAGTTGCACGTGCACCCTGTCTGTTGTCTCAGTTAGTTAGTAAGTATCTGTATCTGCAACTTTTGTATCTTATGAAAACGTATCTACCGCGTTTAACGTTGTCTTTCGCTCGATGTTCAAAATCAAACTAACTGACTGACAATCGATGGCGTCGTTTAGCAAAAACTGACCAAGTCACTAACACCTGCTTGTTCACACCACTTATACGTACATACATACATGCCATACTCGTACCTAGGTACTCAATCGTATTGTAAATAGTTAGTAACACTCAAGAAATGAGACGTTTAGTAAATTTTAAGCTGCTTTGTTTCGCGCTCAATTCATTGAGAAGTTTTGAGTCGTTTCTTCGAAAGCACTCGAATAAAAGTTCGAAGCTCTTCGATTTAAAAAAAAAAAAATTGTGTAGTTTTAGCTGAGTGCGAGAGTGGTTTGAAGAAAAAAAAACTTTTTTTTTGTAAAACAGTCCTGTATAAACTATTCATTTTGAAAACGATTTGTGTAAAATATAGATGGTCTGAGTTGGCAGATTAGGATAAAAAATGTATACATGCGAGTGGTGGAAAACTGATAATAAATTCAACAATCGATAGTCGATAACAGATTTTTAATGTTATCGGTAAACTATAATGAGTCAAATCACTATGGTAAAAAACACACTTTTTGGGAAAATTGTACAGAGTGCCCGATTTAAAATAGGAGTAATTGCTTCTTAAAAAATAAGGAAAATATTTTTTGTTGTCCATTTGAAAAATTCTCTCTTTTTGATATAAGGAGATTTGTTATAATCACTATCTAATAATAATATCGCGCAAATGGCATGGCATTGGCAACCGAATTGGCCCTTTTTTTGTCGTTTTCAATCACGTTGGCCAATGTCTCGATGGATATGGTGACAATTTTTTTACGAATATTGTTCTCGAGGGCAGCTAGAGTCCTTGGATTGATAGCATATACCTTGAATTTCAAAATTTACAAATAATAGGGTGGTAGCGTCAAATCATGTAATCTCGGTGGCCAGGCAAAATCGCTATTTTTCGATATCAGTCGGCCAGGAACAATGGTCGCAATAAATTTTTTTTACTCGAGCTGAGTGGCATGTGGCACCGTCCTGTTGGAACCAGTAATCGTCTTTGTCATTTTTACGCTCAATTTGCATCTTAAAATCCGTTATCATTATCCGATAACGCTCACCATTGACGGTTATCGTAGCTCCATCATTGTCTTCAAAAAAATACGGTCCGAAGACCTAATCCGCGCAAATACCGCACCGAACAGTTACTTTTTGGTCGTAGGGATGCTGCTCTTCGATTAATTGAGGGCTTTCGGTGGCATAAAACCGACATTTTTGTTTATTATCGCCTCCACTTAACGAAAAAAGAGCCTGGTCAGTCATGATGATTTTTGTCATAAGTGAAAAGTTATTTTAAATGTACAGCTGAACAATTTCAGAGCGTTCTTTTGGTGTATACTGCGTGTGTAATCCGTGGCTAAAAATGCTCTAAAAATTCTACGGTATGTCATTAGTCGATCTGTCAACTAATGTCAAAGATATAGGGTTGCCCTATGCTCCCATTTTAAATGCTCCATCCTGTATAAAAGCACTTCTAATTGTTTTTAAAAATATTATTAATGCGTACATTGTGGCAAAATTGCTAATTAATGCAAGTAGTGTCATCGATAATTTGGCCGCAAGTATCGCTAGTGTTATCGATAATTTGCCCGCACTAACACTAATGTGCTAAAAAATACGATCACAAATTCGTAATTAATTAGTTCTCTTTTAATTTTAATTAAACGTTTGTAGGTTAGGGTCATATAAAATATAAATAAAGTTTGAAAATGATAAGTCTATAAAAATATTCCGCTGTGATGACAACCCATTACAGTTTAAGCAAAACTATCTTTTAACAATGAAATCTTTCGAAGTTCCATGTCACCGAGATTTTATTTAACAAATTTTTTTGTTTCTTTCTCTACAGAAATATTATTGCTTGAAGACTTTTATAACTACCCTTCAAAGAGCGTACTAAAGGGTTTTTGAGTGAATTCAAATATTGAGTATTTTTAAAAAAAAATAGCTAAATTAAAATAACTAAATGAAGCATCTCAAAATAGAATACGAAAACAACTTCTTTGAATTGATGTTAAATTTAAAAAAAAATATTCATAAATTAATATTTAATTTGGTTAAACTAATTTCCATTTTGCTCTCAAAACAAAAAAAAACTTCTACAAAGTTGACAGTGCTCCGCTTAGCTTACAATTTACAACGTCAGCTGCGCAGTCTGTGTTATGTAATCAAGTGCGTCGACGTCTTTTTGTCGTCGCTGAATGTTGTACGGACGACCTTGAGTTTTTTTTTTTTTTTTTTTTTTTTTTTTTTTTTTTTACCAACGAAAAAGTAATATCTTCTGCGTTTATATTTTTGTTGTTTTTCGACTTTAGTAGCAGCAACTTGCATACGCGCTGTTGTTGTCTTAGCATCTTAAAATAATATAAAAATAAAAAAAAGGCAGAAAGTTCATAAAATCCCAGAGAGGTTAACCTTGTAAATAAGAAACGAAAAAAAATTGCAACAGTTTTTCCGGTCTCGATGCGCCTTTGAAATTGACTATTACAAGTGAAATCGCGCACTAAGTGCAACTTAATTAAGTTACTTTTCATATTTAATTGGTTCATTTAGATTTGAAAGTGTATCTCGCAAGAGCACTTTTTTTTTTTTTTTTTTATTAAATTAAAAATGCTTTTTCTTTATGCAAATCATTTCAATTTACTAAACAAAAGCTCAAAGTTCAAAATGCTATTAGAAAGATACAATTTATAAAGAGTCAAGATGACGATTTTTTTTTTTACTAAGTGGCATAGCGGATATTAGGCACTAAAGTAGGAACGACTTTGAACGTTTTCAAAAATAAGTAACTTCTAAAATAACTCAAATGAACATTGCTGATCCCACTTTAAAAAAAAATATTTTATATTGCAAACTTTTATTAAAAAAAAAAAAAAAAAACTATTAAAATTTTAGATTTATACAAATTCGCATTAATTTTATGAGCAGCGTTTTTTTGGTTGGAAGAGCCAAAATATATAAAAAAAAATAATTGAATTTTAATGCCGTACATGCGTGATCTCTAAGACCAATTGCTTGACTCTGACAGTAAATCCGATAAAAACAAAATGAGTCGAGGCAGAAGGTATGCCGTACGTCATAGTACGTCTTTGCGGTCAAGGCAAACTTACAGATACAATACAAACAGACAGACAGGCAGATAGTAAGATACACGCACAAATTAAAATAATAACAATAATAATAATTAAATTAAATTTTTTAATTTAAGCCAAGAATAAGCAGAATGCTGACAGCGTTAATCTAAATTGACAATAAAATTAATAATAAAAAAAATATTAAAAAATTAAAACTATTGCACAAATATTCGCGGCAAAATTTCAATGTCAAGTCAAGCAATTAACGTATTAATTTATAAAATTATAATAATATATATTTTTTTTTTTTATTCAAAAACCTCAGCCAAAGGGCGCTGCACAAATCAATTAGGCAGCAAAAAAGAAAGAAATAAAGATAGTAATACGGTGCATGTGTAAAAGAGAGACGCTTCATAATAAAACAGCCCAAAAACATTTTTTTTTTTTTTTTGATAAAAACCCAAGCGCGGCACATTTGCGCAAGCGTGACATTGAAACTTGTATCGATCGAACGAGCGATCGAACTTTGTATCTTTTTTTGTATCTTTTTTTGTATCTTTTTTTTTTTTGTGTGTTGTGTAAAACAATTTTGAACGCTTAAGTGATCGCTGTCATCGTCGTCAACGTCGCAGCTGTGGGTGTCTTCTGCATATTTCGTTGCTTTTAATTATTTCTTTGCTGCTGCATTGGTCAGTTTATTGGCCCAAAAAAACCTGCTCTGCTGACGCTGACCAAAAAAAAATAAAATAAAATAAAATTGTCACTAACAATGTTCCATAAAATTTTGTAATAATGCGCGTTTAAAATTTTTGAATAGCATTTAACTTTAAATGCAGACAAACTAAATTGCTACGTATTTTTTTTTTGGTTGGTGCCAATTATTTATTTAAAAGATTGTTTTTTTTTTCCAAATATATACTTCTTCTATTAGGGTTTTTAGTGCGTGACAATCGATTTGAATATTCAAGGACAATTCAAGTCGGTGTTTGTTTTTGGACATCAAGTATATTTTAATTGGCATAAAGTAGGCTTAAGTTTTCATATAAATTAGGTATTTAGATTAGCTTAAAATGTGCATAGTGTGATTATCCAGCAGAACTTTCATACCAAGAATTGTTGAGGACTAAAGAAAAATGTTACAATTGAGAAGAATACAAACTTTAAATACTTCTTTTTTCTCGTAAAATAGTAAAAACATTGAAAAATTACGCATACGACAAGTTTTTACAGCACGAATCTCAGTAGTCCTGAGTTATATAAAAATAAATTTAAAATTTTTAATGCTTCATAATATTTGTTTTCTCATATTTAATTTTATTTTTGCATACTTTGATTTTCGACACGCTTTTATGCGTTAATAAAAACAATTTAATTTGTTGTAAACATCCTTGTTTATTTTTTATTGACACTAAAAATTTTTTATTTTGTTTTTATTTTTAGCAAAAATCTGATATAACAACGTCAAATTAGCAAGTAAAATAAGAAAGAGATAGAACGACTGACGAACTTGACATAATTTAAAGTGGAACGTGCTAATAAGCAGTTCAAAAATATTTCTTATAAATTTATTTTTAAACATTTTTTGCACCCTATAAATAAATAAAAATTATAAGAGCTATTAGCTTTATGAATCACAAAAAAGCAATAACATTTTTTACGATAAATCACCAAGAAAATGTAATATTCTAATTTGCACTAAGTCACACCAACTTAATCTATACTCCAATTAAGAGCATAAGGCACTGTATTAAATATTTGGTTTAAGTAAACACATCATCTGTGTTTTCCCTTTCATATTATTTGTTTATATTTTTTTTTTTTTTTGAATTTTTAATATAAAAATCTTCATCAATTTATTATTTTTTATTTGTGTACTTGAGGCGGCGGCAACAAAATCCATGATCCATAATCATTACATCAAATTACGTCAGTCGAACGTCAGTTTATAAATGAGTCATTCATGAGTTAAATATTATCTTGAAATGTGAAATAAAAATTTTTTTGTGGAAAAAAATCTTTAAAAATTATTTGTGAATTTTTATAGCACAGCAAATAGGCATGCATTTAACAACAATCTTGAGCGAAAGCCAAATGATGATGAAGCACCAATTTAATTTATTTTAAAGCGATTGTCATTACAAAATATTGAAATATAAATTTGTAAACTAAAGTATTCTTATATCGACTAATAATTAATTTTTGACTATTTTGAAAAAAATAATCAGAATCGACGATACCCACTGAATTTCCTGTGAAGAAAACAGGGATTCAAAGTTAACCATATTTAGTCCTGTAATCGCGAAAATTTTACGATTTTCGGTTTAGTAAATTCAAACAATTTCAAATTATTCGTGCTCCGGCAATCGCAAATGTCATGTTTCATTTCCAAAACGTTTCTTTGCATTGTACATGACAATGACTGCTATCGGTTACAAATCGAAAAGTTATCTGTCTAACCAAATCACCAATTGTTGTTGCTTAGACTAAATTTTCTGCTCTTTAAATTTAGACATGAGTAGAAAATATTGATTTAAAATCTGATTTCAGAATCAATCATATTAAAAATATGTTTAAGTAATCAAAAGACATTTTTTTTAAAATTTACTTTTTATTTTACTGACTCAAAAGTTGCCTATTTGAAATCGGAAATATCTTGCGATTTGCGATTGCCGGCGCCAGAAAAAACAAGTCACTCAACGGCTTTTTTGGGTTGCTGAATATGAAGTCAGATTTTTAAAATTTTAAAATTGGCAGACGAATTTATTTAAGTTTATCGGACTCAAACGCGTTATTGGAGGGGTTTTTGGAAACGCTTATTATGAATTTGATTTAGAGAATTTAGAGAAATTGAAAATGGCGGATCCATTATGACTTTATCCAATAATAAATTTAATAAATTCGTTCGCTTTATTTTTTCTGCCATTTGAATTTTTAAAAATCTGACTTCAGATTCAAAATTAGCGACATATTTAACTATGAGTCCCTGTATTTTTTAAAATATTCCTTGAAAAACATGTATTTATGTTGAAGTTTAAATTTGCTTAAAATTATATTTTAAATATGATAATTCTATCTCTAAAACTCTTCCAGACAATTAATTAATTATGCTGCCAGCAAGACATACAGACGAACGGACAACCAAAAATAGTTAGATCGACTATCTTTTGCAAATCAAAAATATATACACAATATTAATGGTATCATTGCTCCCATATATATTAACAAACTCAATAAATTTACCCTTTAAGCCTACGAGCTATAAAAATCAAATTTAAACTAAATTAAAACTAAAAGATACAAAATAAAAGTTTTATTATTATTTAAAATATTTTTTTTTTTTTTTTTTTTTTTTTTTCATTTTCATCAAGCAAAATATCATTTTCTACGAAAAGGTGCAGTAGTGGCAGCAGACCACAATTGCAGCTGCCATTTCCAGCGAAATGCTGCAATTTTTTGTACACCAAATTAACGCGAAATCATGTTGCAAAAACAAGTTTTTTTTTTTTTTTTTGTTAAGCTACTAGATGCAAGAGTGCAAAGAAGCTTTTAAAGACTTTGCTGCAGCAATTGCATTGAAAGAAAAAATAAAAAAATCTATTCAGATTCAAAGATGTTAAATTTTAACACTAAACTTTGTCAACGCAAGCAAAAAATAAAATGCTAAGCCAACGGCCAAAAATAAAAATAAAAATCAAATTTAAAACTTAGAGTAAGATTGAGCGACATTTTGCCATGGCATCAATTTACATACAAAAAAAAAAAAAGAGATATTTTGTATCTTTTAGCTTGATTTCTGCAATTTCAGCATTTTATTTATGTTTATTTCATTGCTTTTGTATTTTTTTATTTTTTTGTTTATCATACAAAGTCATTTTACTTTATTTAATTGTTGTTGTCTATCATTTTTATGTTATAGATACAAGTATCTCAAAAACATATGTATTGTCCGTCCGTCTTTCATTCATACATATATAACGAATGTTGCTGTTGCTCTTTATGCTCTTTTCCTCATTTTATTTTTTTTTTTTTTTACTCAAAACTACGCTGTGAAAAGTGGTACAAGGTCACAAACTATGCCAGCTCAGTTTTTAGTTAAGTTGAAGAAGCGTTGTGATGCTGCTGGTTTACGGAAGACATGATGCTCTGCTCGATTTGATTAAAAGTGAAATACTACATTAAAATTTTATGCGTTTTTAAAAAGCGTTTTAATGCGACTGCATGCTTCTTTACTTCATTGATTCATTGTATGCGTATTTATGTGTGTAGCTGCGTGTGTGTTTTTCCCAAAAATTAAGTTGCAGTTTTCCCCTTTCATTTTGCGATAACATGTTTGGGGAACTGAATGAATAAAGTGTATTGAAAAAGTAAATGTTCGAATTTAAAATTTTAATTTTAAAAGAAAATTGTGATTTACGACTTAGTAAATTTGTAGAATTTCAAATTATATACACACATGTTCCGAAAATTGAAAAACTGTTTCTTTGACAAAACTGCTATCGGTTACAAATTTAAATGTTATCGGTCTAATCAAATTGTAAATTGTTGTTTAGGAAGAAAAGAATTATTTAAAACTTGAATTCAGAATCAATGACATGAAAAAGTATAAAGATAAACTCTTGAAACTAGTGTTGCCAAAAAGAGTGATTTTTGAGTCACAGTGTGATTAGCGAACGTTACTTGAAAATCGCAGTGACTGCGAACAGTGATAAAATCGCAGTTCGCGAAAAATAATCAGCGATTACTGAAAAGATTCACTGTTTGCGAAGAGTGATACACAAAATCGCCAGAAGTATCACATTTCACTTCGTTTTCTATTCATATTTTTGTTGTAATTGCGCTTTCAGCATTCAATCGTTTCAAAAGACCGCGCTTTCAGTGAATTGCACGTTTTGAC
This sequence comes from Leucophenga varia, assembly GCA_018903435.1. Taxonomy (NCBI): domain Eukaryota; kingdom Metazoa; phylum Arthropoda; class Insecta; order Diptera; family Drosophilidae; genus Leucophenga; species Leucophenga varia. The sequence goes on along the minus strand of JAEIFJ010001989.1, from coordinate 647,777 downwards.
GAATCAAGTGACTGCCAAATGTACCAACGAATTTGTACAGGTTCGGTGTTAAAGTGAATAAGAACGTTTTGCGACGGATGATAAAAACACCAATCACTGATAAATAAACAGTTTCACTGTTCGTGAAGAGCGATACAAAAAATAGCCTAGAACTCAAAATGTTAACTAAGGAACAAGAAAATCGCAAATCACTATTTTCAGTCGCAGTGCAACATTTCGATTTTTAAATCACTGTGAAAAAATCGCCGAAAATGATTTTTTTTTTCCCAACACTACTATAAATATTACAGAATAAAATAAAAATATTTTAAAATAATCGACAGTAGCTTTCTCTTGTAAGATTATGCGTTTGCTTTTCATTTCACTGACTCAAAATCGGCCGATTTAAAATCGAAAATATTTTGCGATTTCTGGAACACCAAAATTTGCGATTTTAAAAAGTAAAACTCAAAATTTTTACGATTACTAGTGCATGGCTTACTGTATATACTTTATATTAAATATTTGACTGTCTCAACCTGCCTAAAAACTTGCCGATTTAAAATCGAAAATATTTTGCGATTTCCGGAGCACCAAAAATTTCAATTTAAAAAGTAAAACGTAAAATTTTTAGTATTATGAGTGCATGGCTGACTGTATATATTTGAAATTAAATATTTGACTGTCTCAACCTGCTTAAAAAATTATTTTAGTCCACCTACTTTATCGACACAGTTTTTTTTTTATAAGCAAGAAAACCGGTTTATAGCTTTAGCTGTTTGTGTCCTAATCACCTATTTTTTTTAATGTATTTTGTTGCATTTTCTTTTACATATGTATTTTATACTAGCATATTTTTTTTTTTTTTGTTATTTATTGCAATTGTCCACTAAAAAGCAAAACAGTCGCTCATTTGCTGCGCTGTCCGCGTTCGCCCCCTTCTGTCATATCACAAAAAATTTATTTAACAACAATTTAGTCGCAGCTGGTTTATGTTGTTGTTAACTTGTTGCTCCAAACCACTCAAGATTTGTTTTTTATTTTTTTTTCGCTTGTGGGTTTTGTTTTAATGTTTAATGTCCACACACATACACACACACCAATGCATCATATGCTATATAAATACATACATAAAGTATGTAACTGAATATGTATATACTCGTATGCCAGATTTAGTCTCTCAGCTACGCTGTCTGCTGTTTTAGTTGTTGCTATTTGCCAAATATTATGCAATTTTCACAACGAGTGGAAAAAAAATATAACTAAACTAACAACAAAAATCGTCTGTTTTTAAACTTACACGCTCATATTTGCTTGAATAGTTCAGTTAAAAAAAAAAAAAATTATTTTATTACTGAGCCGAACATTTATTTTTGTTTTTAAGAAATCGGAATTTAAAACTATTCACAAAAACAATTGCAGCAATAAAAGGTTTTGTGTAAACTATTGTTAATTAATTAAAATTAGTTGTTAGTACCAAAATTCATGCAATATGCTGCGTATGAGTAATATTATTGTAGCCGTTCATTTTTGAACTATTTACCTGATTTATTTGTAGTAAAGCAAATTGCAATAATTTTATTTATATCTTTTTTTTTACATTTTAAACAAAAGCAAATTTAATTAGCTGCGTATATATTTTTTTATGTGAATTTTGCTAAACAAGGCAAAGAAATTGAATGTGGCATGTATAAAAAGATACATTTGTATCTGTTTGTTTTGTTTTATATATAACAAGCGCTGCATGATTTGTTTTTGTCCTCTCAAATATATAAAAACGCACCGCGACAAATGTGTCAAGGTCTTTTGTAAAGAAAAGCAAGCAAGATGTAAATTTTAGAGCGCTCTACTTATACAAATACAAAATAGGGTTAATTATAACTCGATTTATTTTACTTTGTTGTTGACTTTGTTTTTGTATTTGAACAAAACGATTTAGTAATCGATATCGATATATATAAAGTATAAGAGAATGGCATCTAGAGTTTAATAAAATTATATTTGGCATAGCTAAATAAAAGTCACAAGTAAGTGTCAAATGTTGCAACATCATTACTTGCAAAAAATTCACCCAGAATTGTATAAAATAAATACATTCAATGCTTTTCTAATTTTTAAATTAATTGAATGGTGAAGGGGGTTTTTAAGAAAAATTTTTAAGGATTGATTAAAATCACCAGATATATTAAGTGTGTACTTCGGTCAGAAGGTGCATGTATCTTAAACGGTTTTTAGATTTATAAAAGAAATATACTAATTTAAAAGCTAACTTCGCGTTTAATTTCGATGAATGTTGACCATTAAGTCTCTTTTGTTTTCTTTAGGTAATTATGATAATGAACATATGTACATTAGGGTTGGTCAATTTGTTCGAGTCAAAAAAATGCGACCTAGAATATCTTGGATATATAAAAAAAGAAAGAACGCTGAAGTCGAGTATGCTCGACTGCAAGATACCCTGTACCCAATCTATATGCCCTTAAGTTTGGTTCTATTTGACTACCATACATCATTGAATTTGATTTTCATAGAAAAACTTAAAAAATCGGGTATATCTTTGATTTGGTTTATACCTAAAATTTTGTTGGTCCTATCCATATTGGGATATTTTATTGGAACTATCATAGACATAATTTATACTATATTTGAACTTCCTAGAATAAAAAACAATGACGTTTTTATGCAAAAACCCAAAATTTTGGAGTACATTTGTATGGGGGTACCCCTTAAAATGGGTCTAAAAAAAAACCGTTTGTAAGTGCACACTTGACGGCCTAGGAGAGTCTAAGTTTAAATTTTGACAGCTCTACCTCTTATAGTCTCCGAAATAATCGTTTTCATACGGCAGACAGCATGACAGACGGACGGAGGGACGGACAGAGGGGGCGGACGGACAGACAGACAAAGCTAGTTCGACCCCCCCTTCCAATGCTGATCAAGAATATATATACTTTATAGGGTCTATTTTGCCTCCTTCTCTCTGTTACATACATTCGCACAAACTTAATATACCCTTTTACCGTTTGGGTACAGGGTATAAAAAGTCAAGTCTCACTCACTTGAAAATTAGCTGCTTAAATCTCTTATAAATATAATATTTCTTAGTTTACACCTAGGAGAATGTTTTCCAAGGTCCTATTTCATGAATTTTAGGGCGTATAATCCAAAAAAATTGTGGCATTAACCGTTTTTAAGGTATCCCTAAAAATCCATTTGTTTTAGGCCATTTTTATAATTGTTTCTATAAATCGAGAATGGATAATTTTGTACACGAGGATATGCTTTTCATGAATATCAAAAGTTAACTCGATTTGAAAAAAGAGTTCCTAGCCGTTTTTTTTTTAGAAAATTAGATTCATACTTTTAATCAACAATTTTTAAGTAGGTGGGCGATAAAAATTTAACTTTCTAGACAAGATAGAGCTTTGTGAACAAGACAAGAAATAATTCTTAGCAAATTTTTAGTAGGTCGGTCATGTTGGGTGGTCCACAATTATCGCAAATGCCAGAATTTACGCCATTCTTATAGTAGAGTGCTGCCAACCCTAAAAAAAAACAATTTGACAACTGACAGTTTAGAGTTGGAAAAATTGGAACGGAACACGATAGGATAAGATCAAAATATTTTTAGAGTTGACAGCGCTAACTTTGCATTCATTCTGGGAGTTGTGTTAATTCTGATACCGATCTATCTTCGATCCTTATTTAAGACCGATCATTTTCGAATTTTCATATGAATATATTCAATCCAAATTGGGTAAAGACGACTTTTTATGTTATAGCCCAATGTCAAAACCATTCATCATTTTTGAATTTTTCTACGAAGATAGGTATTATATAATTACATAGCCATATAACCGAAGAACCAGATGGGTCAATTTATATGTACTTTAGGTCGCTGAATCCGAATCTGAAGTTAGTAAGTCAAAATTACTTAGCGTTTCCATTCTAACCTCAAAAAAAAAAATTATTTTAATACACCCACTCAAAAATTCATAACTTGTGCGTTAGACCAGGGAAGTCAATTGTAATAGTTTCTGGGTCGCTAAATCCGAATCTAACCTTAAAAAATGACATATTTTTGTAAATTTTCGTCAAAAAATTTAAAAAACACATAATTTTTTCCAACTTCCGCATTTGTGCGGTGGACTAGAGTAGTCATTTCTTATGTATTTTGGTTCGCAGAATTAAAATCTGAATTCAGAATTCAAAAGTTTGATAGCGATTTCACTATAACCACAAATAAATAACGTTTTTTTTTAGGTAAGAAATAAAACGCGAAGTAACTTTGACATTCTGACATCAGATTCGGATTCAGCGACCCAAATTACATATAAAATGACCTCTCTGGTTCGCCGCACATGACATGATTTTTTTTTTTTTTTTTTTGTGAGGCTCTTTTAATATTATTCTATGTTTACACCAATGATATGATAAGGATCGGTCCACTTTAATATATAGTTTATACAAACTTACTTCTCATTTTCTGATATTTTCAAGAAGATTTTTATTGTATTTTTATTTTTAGCTTAAAAATTGAGACATTATTTTAAAATTTTTTTAAATTAATGCCTCAAAAGGGCTGGAACTATCTTGAAATATGTTTTGCTTCGATACGTTGCAAAGCTTTTAAACCGAGTTCTTACAATTAGCCAGATCTGCGTTCAAAAGAAACTTCTACTCGCCTGTGCCGTCAAGTGGTCTCTTATAACCAATATCAAAAAGATTCGGATAATAAAATAAAACCCCACAAGCAAAACCAGAACTTCACAAAATTTTTGCAATTTTGCACACTCGGCAAAATCGTGTCAGTTACATAAATCACAAAAACTGCACAAAAAAAGAACAATTAAAAAATTTATGCGTGCAACACGTTGACACTTAAATAAAATGCATTAATCGATCAATAAGAATAAAAGTGTATAGTATACACACAACATGCGTGTGTTTGATATAAAAATACGTGACTGCAATCATAAACGCAACGCTTACGACAGCTCACTCCTCAAGTTATGACGCACAGAAATTATTTCTAAAGAAAACTTAAAAAAAAAGTTTTGATTTGACAACAAACGTGCGGAAATATCGTTTTTTTTTTTTTTTTTTTTTTTTGAGTAGTTCAGAGCATCATGGCTAAAGTTCTCATGACAACGTAATTCGAATATAAATACTTAAGCAATTTTAGACAATTCTAAATGGAAGATTTTTATACACGCACTTGGGTTACTTTCACGACATGTTTTTATAATAAAGTACTCCTAAGCTTTATTTAATTCTGTACATAATTTAAGGTTTAAGTCAGCACTTGACATTCGCGGCTTTGTTCTAAGTAAAATTATATACTATAGCGAGCAACTTTTATTAAGGAAGTAAATGTATAAGACTTAATTTCACTATACCTCCACATGCATATATATAAATGTTACTAACTGCCTCTAATTGCGGTCGCGATTAGTGCTAATGTGACTTGACGACTCTGATCTTTGATACTCAGTTTGTTCTCAGTGATCTAACAATTTTATTTTTAAAAGTTGTGTATTTGTAATTTCTAAGGGAATTGCTAAATGAAATTTGTTACGTATGCGTTTGTCTGCTAAAATGTGCTTTTCAGTTTTGAAAACTATTTTACAATAACAATTTACAATAAGGGTACTTTAAAGTTACCTCAATTACCGTAACTCTTGGATTCTGAAGAATTTACTTTCTGAAATCATTTTTTATTTACTACGAGTAAATTAAGTTCTTAATTGTTTAAAATTAAATGAATTAAGAAATCGGTAAGGAATCTTTTAAATTTCAAAATTGAAAAACGTGTCAGCTGTCAAGGGACTTTGATTTCAAATTGATTGACTAAATAGAAATTTATATACTGTTGATGTGATGAACAATACTTAGACAAGCCCGAAACACAATTGTGCTGCTCACAATTGTGTGTTAGTTGTTGTTGCAATTGTTTGCACTTATTCTTTTATGCACTCATGCTAGACATCGTGAACAGCACAAATTACTAAATTAACATATGTGAGCACGCGTTCGACGTCTTGTACAATTTTTGCCATGAAGCACTACCGACCACCAACCGACACACCTTAACGTCTTCAATACGCCAAAACCATGCAAGATATCAAGGAAGTGGAACCCAATTTTTGGAAATATTTAATCATGACTGACGAGGCTTATATACATTTGTTCGGAAGTGTTAATACGCAGACTTGCTGTGAAAATTAATGCCGATAACCCAGAATCCCTGCCCGTTTTCCCAGATATATGTGGCAAAAAGTGATGAAAAATGGCGGAAAAAGGCATATCTTTGCCTATTTTGTATTTTTCACAAATTTTTCCCTTAACCACTAAATGGCGCACCCTGTATATACTTTTCTTAACTCTTATTTTACGAAATTTACAAAAAATAAAAATAAATATACCTTGATATTTGGCTACAATTTCAAAGATTCAAGTTATATCTGATCTGATCTGATCGTGCAGTCACCAGGGCTTTCTCAGACATAAAAAAAGTCCTGTCCAATGGGACTAACGGTGAACAAGATTAACACGAAGTACTTGGTATCCACTCTCAGACAATCTACACGACATAGAAGGTCTTTGAGGAGAGAGAACTTCAGCTAACTTAAAACTTTGACTACCTGGGTAGAGCTGTAAGCAGCGTCAACAACAACAGTCAGGAAATTAAACGAAGGTTCACTCTTGCTAACCGTACCTATTTTGGTCTCGGTAAGCAAATGCGAATTAGAGTTCTGTCCAAAAAAAACAAAAATGAAACTATACAAGACGCTAATAATGCATGTCCAGATGTATGGCTCAGAAGCATGGGTCATGACAGAATCGGATAAGTCGGCGTTGGGCGTGTTTGAGAGAAAGATACTTCGGAGAATCTTTGCTCCAGTTAGAGTGGAAAATGCCATCCGTATACGCACGAACGATGAGCTGTACGAGCTATATGCCGACAACGACATAGTCAGGAATATCCAATACAAAAAGGCTGTCCTGGGCTGGTCACCTGTTTCGGATGCATACGGAGGCTCCGGCAAGAAACCATTTCAGACAAATTTTTTTTATTTACTGAAACAAACCTGATCATCCATTTCAACAATAATTTTAATTTGTTTTCTTATACTTTTAAGTGCAGCACCCTTTACATTAAAGTGGAAAATCTTACGTGAATTGAACCATAAAGCTCTGTCCAATCGGGTAAAAGCTTAGTTTAATCAATTGTAGAAAGCTTGATAAAGCTTTTAACCAATTGGCTCGAGCTTTTAATCGGTTAGTTTGAAGCTATGTAAAAGCTTTTATCAAGTAACAAACCAAAGCTTAACGGAGTGCTGCCAACTTATTTGTATTATTTTTAGTAGAATTGTATTGGCGGGAATTTCATTGAATTCAAATGTATAGATTTAGAAGATTTTAGCGAAAAAAAAAATTGATTGATAAATCCTAAGCGAATAGGTATAAAATTAAACATTAATTATAAGCTTACAATATTTCTAAAACTGCGATACATTTGTTTTAAATTCCCATTATATAATTTTTGTACTATATTTATTTCTTTTGTTTTTTTTTAATACAGAGTTTCTTTAGATACCATAAACTTTACAAAATTACAAAACTATCCATTCAAATTAATTTCTTGTATGTTCTGCGTATTCATAGAGTCAGCTTCTTGAAAATATTTGTATTTATTACAGCAGACGTACATAGGTAATATTATATAATCTAAAATTTTTATTCTGAAGCGCTCCGTTTTGATTCTTTAAGCCTTTCCATTTTAATGTTCCAATATTTCTACTTTTATGTAAATTAGTCAAAAGAAATTCATTAATAAATATGTACAATTCATACGATTTCTATTGGAATCTTCTCTTTATTTAACCAATTCAAACAACACGTGTCTTTCGCCTTAGAAACAAGTTTCCCATAACGCGAATTAGTCATAATATATACCAAAAAAAAAGTGTGTATCTTTGTTTATAGAGCATACACAATGCCGATTTCGATAATCAAATTTTTTTTTTTTTTTTTTTGCATGTCGTATTGTACAGATTAAAGCTCAGATACAAGCGTTGCATATTAAATAGCCAAGCTCAGATGATGGCAATTATAATCGTTTTTATTCTGAGTCAGCTGCCTAAATAAAATTATAAAAGTAGTTCGCTTTTGAAGCGTGTTTCGAATTCTGTGTGTGATTTTTGCGAATGCTTATTAGTGTCACGTCAAACAGATACTTTTTCATTTGACAGAATAAATATAGCTCATTTTTTATACATATTTATTATAATTATAAGATTGGAAGTTGTCGATATACTCTTGAATAGGAAACAAAGTATTTTGTTTAATACATATGTGATGCCGTTATATTGTTTTTATATTTATAATTAGTAAAACGTTTTTAAATTTTTCAAAATATAATACAAAGAATCAACATTAACAGTAAACAAAATATACAAAATACAAAACATAAGCTCTACCAAAAAAGAAAACAAAACCATAAAACAAAAGACTTAAACAACAAACTTGATTTTCTTTTATTTGCTTAAGCGCCAAAAAAGGTCTTCAAGTTTTGGCAAGTGTTTTGTTATGTTTTATTTATTTTATTTATTATTTAAAAAAGTTTTCTTTTTTATTATATAACATTAAATTGAAAAGATTGTCAAAAAGCTTGAAATTATAAGCCAAAAATAATTTCAGAAAATTTATTTTCTAGTTGAAAGTAATATAAAAATTATTAAAAGTATACAAACAAAAAAACCCATAAAGCGTCACACCCAAAATATCAATTCACAATAACTTCTTATTTCAACGTTGTTTTATGCAAGAACAAAGCATGGCGAATGATACAAGACTAAAAAAATAATTTTCTTAGCCATAATAATTTAATGTGGAATTTTATTTGATACTAGCGGCTACCCGGCGTGTGCTACTACGTGATTCACGGGGTGTTTCGGCTTCTCTTTTCAGTTTCAAATCTGCTATTTTTTGTTCATTTGCACATTTTTTCGGTGGCACTTTTAGGCATTTATTCGGGATAGTATAAAAACATACAAAAAAAAAAACACTAAAAAAAATTTTTTTATTTTCACCCAAAAAATGTATGGGAAAAATTAAAAATCGACTTCAAGAATATACCTAATACATTGTGTTAGTATCGTGAAATCATTATTGTATTGTGGCCTTTCAAATCAAACCGTTTTAGGGACTCCTAGGTTGGATGGTTTCAATGTCCATAGCGGACATAGAATCATTTTTTAAATATTTTATATATAAACACCGAAAACACTTCCACTAAAGTTTTGCAGTTTACATTTTAAAGAGATTGTAAGGTTTAATGTTCAGTTTGGCGGGAAGAAAATTTGAATTTTTTTCTATAGAAATTAGAAATATTAAAAAAAATTGGTTTAACCCTAAGGAATCAATAAAAACTATCGAAGTATCGGTGTAAAGGTGCAAATTTTCGAGTATTTATACCAAAACACCCCTTAACGATAGATAGATTAGTTTAAATCTAAATTTAATTTACGCTATCATCTATAATACTATTTTATCAATTTTAGTTTGTCTTAGTGTGTGTGTTCCTGGATGCAACAAATTTTGTCTCGGTTTTAGTATCAAATATTGGAAATGTATCTATTTGTTAAAAAATTGAAGCTATTTTGGGCCCCAAAGAAAGCCATAGTTTTTTAAAGCAATGTCAGTACTTTCAAAATTAAACATTTAATATGGCAACCTGTTTTATTACTGAAATCGGACACAGGACCTTAAAAGGGTAATTGTCCAAATAAGCCAAAGTAAAGACAGCATTATCTCTTAGACACATCATTGCTCGGAATGCAATTTTTTTTCGCAGATTTGGCGACTTCTAATGCGGCAGTTATATGCTAATTGTGTGGGAAAAATGAATTTCCTCTCAGCTACCTCTAATACCACGCCCCATATATTTTAAATATTTATACATAGTCATTTATTGTTTCATAATCTTATAGACAAATCTATATAAGAAAAGCCATAATTCAAAATGTAGTGACCAAGATAATCCAGTACGACAGACAGCAAGGCAGACGGAGCGACGGACAGACATTAGATAGATTTAGACAGACACTTAGATAGACTCTCCTTTAATGCTGATCAAGATTATTTACTTTATAGGATTTATCATGCCCCCCTTATGCCTAATGCATTTATATATACAAACTTGATATACTCACAGCTAACTAACTTTCTTATATGCTGCCTTATATTTATTCCAATAAAGTCACGCCAAAATAAAATAAAAAACAACCACGCGATTACGTAGGAACACGCTATTGAGTAAACTGAGATGCTTTAAGAGGAACATTAAATGCAAGTTACCTAATCAAAGTAATAAAAATCTTCTTAGTCACAGACATGAACGTTAACTTTATTTATCGTGTTTCATAGACTATTAAAAACAATGGGATTCGATTTTTTTGGAGGCGCTGATTTAAGCTCAAAATAATCTAAAACTTTAATGAAAATCATATCAAATGGCCTGGTTTTATAGATACGACCTTGATATGTTGCCTAAATTTCACAAACCGGTAGTAAACATCATTTTATTTAATATTATTCTTAACAAACATAATCATTATCATATTTAAGTGTTTTATTTGCAGTTAAATTTAATATTTAATATTTTTTGTGCCTATTAATATAATTAGTAGACAGATACACAATACAAATCTATATATAAAAAATAAGTCCCAAGTTCTGTTGGGATCGATGGACGCGAAAACTACTGGACGGATTTTCACGAAATTTTGCATGTGTGTTCGTATTCACACAAGGATGGTTTAGGTTTTTGAAAATTGTAAAATGTAATTTTGACCCTGGGCCTAATGGGGGCCTTGGAACCGGAAAAGCCATATCTTTGGAGTGAATAGACGCAGAGACTTGAAACAGGGCTCATTTGAAGGATGGTCAAAAAACATTTTTGGCGTTCAAGGTGTTCAAGGGATTTCCGGAATTTGGACCTGGGACCCATATGTGGACCCAATATAGATTTTTGAAAAATTTCTTTTATTTTTATTACAGGTGAGCACTTAGACGGGATTTTAGAAATTTTTGACCCGGGGCCTAATGGGAGCCTTGAAAAAAAGTCATACATTTGGATTGAATAATGATGAATGATGGTTAGTCGTTGAACCCACATTTTTGAACAATTTATATTTAGCCACCAAAGAGAAAAAAAAAAAAAAAACAACGCGAGCAAAGCCGCGGGTACCTGCTAGTACTTCATATATATACTGACAAAAGAATTGTTAACAAAATGTAATTAGTTATGCATTAACTCATGTTTATTCAAAATTTTTGATCATTAAAATTTTTACTAATTTTTCTTGTAACCTTTAAAAGCACAAAATTGTATTGAATTATGGTTAAGTATTTTCGCACCTAAATAAGTGCGCAACAACAAAAACAACAAAAAACAACAACGATAAATATCTAAGCATGCGAAATCGTTATTGAGAATAATCGTTTGTCTGTCCAACAACGCAAAAATTATACAAAAACGTCTGTCTATGCCATAAGTATATTGTATTGCCGGATGTTATTATATCAGCAGCATTATATGTCTAAAAAGATGTACATAGATATTTTGTGAGCGTTAATTTACAGATTATTTTTATGATTATCGCACATTCTATTATTAATTTTTGTTGATTTTATTTTATTTTTATTTATTATTTTTTTTTTTTTTTGCTATTGCGTCGATTTTTAGTGAAACTATTTAATTTTGCAATTAGCAAAATTAGCAAATATGGCTATAAAAAAAAAATTAATATTATATGAAAATCACCCGCGCGTTTAGTTTTTGGTAAACAATAGATACTTTGGCTATTTCTAAGTAATTTTCGAATAAATTTTTATATATTAAATAAAAAACATCATCTTGCTTGCAAGCACTGCAACTTTGCTTTAATGATGCACAAAATTATATAATTTCTTTTAGTTTTATTAATAAAAATTTCACCAATGTAATTAATTGAGAAGTGAATACGCTTAATAAGCATGACGCTAAATTTATAAAATAAAAAAATTTAAAAAAAAATAAAAATTTCAAAGTAAACAAGAGATACTTCAAAGTAAACAAGAGATACCCTTCGATAGTACTGACATTTTGATACGCTTTAGACGTGTGAACAATAAAAAAATTGAAACATTTATCTTATATTATGTTTCCACTACAGTTCGCGTTTACGTAAAGCAACAGATTTACGACTTCAGAAATAATCGGACCAATAAGAAAATCGAAGTATCGAAAGCAACGTCTGCTACATATAGACGCGACTTAGAACTAAAAATTCTAAACAGCAATGTACTATGTAGCTATAGTACTAGTTTACAAGTTCTGACTTTGACGAAGGTTCTACGTTTTCAAGGATCTATTCCCAATGGACTATCCACTCTGTAGATATATAGCAATAACTGAAAAATGTCTCAAAAAAACATGTTTTTTGAGGATATCTTCGAGACCGATCAGTAAAATCCATTTTTAAACCACCCAAAATACATTGTTGTGTAAATGCTAATTTCGATAATTCGATTACTTTTACGCGAACGCAAACGAACGAAAATGGAAACATAGCATTAAAATTGCTGCAGTTTTATAATGATCTTTAAAAACTGAAAGAAAAAAAAAACAATTTCATAATTCTATTGCCAAGAATTCAATTAAAATTTTTGAAATCTCCTTCTCCTACATGTTACAAACTCTGCGTCAAAAGTAATATACTTATATGAGGCGTATTAAATAAAATTAAACAAAAAATCATTTTAAAAATTGCATTAAGCCATTGAAATGTGCTGCTGCGTCATCTTACAATATAAAAGTGTCATTCACGTTTTGTTTTTTAGCTTTAACAATTTCTTTTGTAAGTATGCAAGTACTACATTAAAAGTAGCATCTCTGATTAAGTTCAACGTCAATTTCACTTATATAAAATATTAAAATAATTTATAAAATGAAATACGTTATATGACATTTTTAAGCGAATTATTTTCAAAGTTATTCTTTTATTATTTGTCTTAATCAAATGCAAAAAAATTATGGAAAAGTAAAAGTTTAGAAACTAGTTTTATTTTAAGTGCTAAATAATTAAATTTAGAAAATATGTTTGTTATAATTAAACTAATGAATAGTTAAAAAAGAACTCGAATGAAAGTAAAACTTGTGATTTAGGAAATTTTTATGGAATTTTTTTTTTCTTTATAAAATTAATATGAATGCAAAATTTAGTGTCTCTACATTATTATATAATATAAAACCCAAGATTATTAGATGGATTCGTACATCGCAGTTTATAAGAATTACGCCTTTTGCGGCTTCACAAGTGAACATCACCTTTACCCTTTTGTTACAAGTCACACTTTTTATACCCTGTACCCAAAGGGTAAAAAAGGGTATATGAAGTTTGTGCGAATGTATGTAACAGACAGAAGGAGGAAACCTAGACCCTGTAAAAGTATATATATTCTTGATCAGCTTGGAAGGGAGTCGAACTAGCTATGTCTGTCTGTCCGTCCGTCTGTCCGTCCGTCTGTCCGTCTGTCGTGCTGTCTGCCGTATGAAAACGATTATTTCGGAGACTATATGAGGTAGAGCTTTCAAATTAAACTTATACTCTCCAAGGCCGTTAAGTGTGCACTTACAAACGGTTTTCTCTAGACCCGTTTTAAGGAGTACCCCCATACAAATCTACCCCAAAATTTTGGGGTTTTGCATAAAAACGTCATTGTTTTTATTCTAGGAAGTTCAAATTTAGTATAAATTATGTCTATGATAGTCCCAATAAAATATCCAAATATGGGTGGGACCAACAAAATTTTAGGTATAACCCCATTCAAAGATATACCCGATTTTTTAAGTTTTCTATTCAGAAAATGTGATGCTCGAGTATGCTGATGACACCGACTTACGGAAAAAATCAATGTGCAGTCGGTAGGGCTTTCTTAGTGATTGGGAAAATGGCCCGAATGAGAGCAAAAAGAAGTAATTGCTATAAATTTTTTAGAGTTCTATCCAGGATGAACTGTACAAGATGCTGAATATGCCGGCCTTAATAAATGGCTCAGAGGCATGAGTCATTGAGAAAGATGTGTGTTTGGAAGGAAGATTCTTCGAAAAAATCTTTGAACCTGTCAAAGTGGGTATCGACTTCCGTATTCACACAAACGATGGGATATGTAAGTATGATATAGCCAGTAGCATTTAATATTAACGATTGAACTGAGTTGGTCAGCTGCTTTGGATGGATCCATAGGCTCCAGCAAAAAAGAGTTTGTGAGCAAAGGAGGAGGCAAGAACGTATGCCGCTGTAATTGTTGTAAACTAGCTCAAGATAAGAACCAGCGGTGCGAAAACATACATGCTGACAAGGCCAAGTAGAGGCTGCTATAGGCAATGTATGACCTTCAATATTTAATTTTTATACACACTAGGCTTCTGCTGACATAGCAGTGATGGGTATGGGTAATATTTTGCTCTTTCGTAAACTTTTAAATTATAAAACTTGGAAGTTCTTTATATTAAAGGCACAAATGAGGAACTTGTTGTCCTAGCAAAACTGCTACTTATCCACTGAGCAGCTGAAGAGCAACATGGTATTGTGTGATTGTGGTTCTAAAAGTCGTTATTAACCAATATAACTACAAATCTAAATTTTTAATCGATTTTCAATTATTTTATAAATATAATTACCATAACTCTCATTCATATGTACATTTTTTTATGTATTTTTAAAATATTTATTGAAACACCCTTTTTAAATTTGGCATTGCTTTAAAATATGTGTATTCTATATTTTTTGAAAATTTATGAAGCAATTATATGAAAAATATAAGTATTTCCGCTCACTCAAAACACACAATAAGCATTGTATAAGAACAAAAGACTTAAGCAACAAACTTATTCAGACTTAATATTATAGTAAAAAGAAGGCGTCTTCTAAACAACAAAAGCATATACATAAAGTTTTAAGTTTAGTTGCATGTTTTAAGCCAAAATGCAAAAAAAAAAACAAAAAATAAAAACAATAAAAAATAAATTTAAATGACTCACGTTGCATTCGCTGGATCAGACCAGCTAAAATGACGTTTTATCCTTTCAAAATCCATTGTTGTTTGCTCATGTGGTTGCTGCTGCTGTTGTTGTTGTTGTTGTCTGCTCAAGGTTGTATCTTTCTTGGGTGCCATTTTGAAGTTTTTTTGCGGCTGCTATGGTATGGTATGTCTGTCTGTCTGTATATAAGTAACACAAATCGTAGGAAATTCCAACAGCTGCAGCAAGGATGGTGCTAAGCTCACTTATATACTTTGCAGTTACACTAGTCAATGGGTTGCACAACTGGTTTATGGTAAGTTTATATTTGTCTGAAGCTGTGTCGGCTGTTGCTGATCATAAGAAATCTTGTTTATAGCAGCGACATTAAAATGATTTTGCTTGTTTCTTTTTTCTTTTTAAATGCTTTTGCACATTACTTGAAATACAAAAATAAAAACAAAAAAATCGAAAACAACAAAAATTTACACAAAATAAACGTTAGATAAATCACAAACAAACTGAACCACTAAGCAGGCCAGTGTACGAATAAACGAACGTGAGTTTTGTTTTTTGTTTCTTAAATTTTTTTTTTGAAAGCTGAATGCATACACCCGGAAAATGTATTGGAAAACCGAACCGAACTAATGAGCAATAAGTGAAAGATACACAAATACAAGATACATTCACAAAATTTAATTAAACAAGAAAATTCATTATGAGTTTACACAGATACTTTTTGATTTTGTTTTGATCTTTTTTTTTTATTTTATGCTATTACATTTTTCAATTTGTTCGCAATAAGTGAACGTTTTACAAAAATTTTCTTTTGTTTTGTTTCTTCTTTTTAGTTACTTTTAACTTGAAATTGTCTTCACTTTTATAATTTTTATGCGAAGAAAACTGAAGAAGAAACGGCAATCGAAGACGATAAAACAGCTGCTTTTAATTTTTATGTGTTTTATTTTTCTTTGCTATTGGCCAGATAGCGACAATAGGTGTCAGTAAAATTTTGGATTTTATTTATTTTTTCAAACAAATCACGTAAATTACACTTTTAAAAATTTAATTTAAAAAAACACAACAAAAATTGTGTACCTTTCTTGTAAGCGTTTAAATAACTTTTTTTTTTTTTCGTAGCGAGGCAAGCGTGTCGTGCTGCGTATCGTGTTGAAATTAAAAACGAAACTGAAAGCGCACGCGGCACAAAATTTGCTTGAGAGTTCGTTTAAATGCAGCGGTTAGGCAGCACGAAAAGCTTTTTTAAAATAAAAATATTGGAAAGAGCAACGTATCTGCAAGTTAAAAACAAAAAAAGAGTAAATAAGCATCAAAGAGTAAGCAAACGAATTTATTAAAGAGAAGAAGCTGAAATGAAAATGGTTTGCCAACTATAAAATATTTAATCACGGAGAACATTTAACTTTATAAATTTGCGAAGTTCAATTAGTACAAAAAATAAACACAAACCAAAAACTTGTTACTTCTTAATTTGTCTTCATTTCTTGCTTTAGCGCCGTTAAGCAGTTTATACAATACCGCTTCTATATAACTTCTAATAAGCATGATTTGCGCAATTTTAGATTGCACAATTCACTGTGCAAAAAAAAAAAAAATAAATAAAAGAATAAAACGAAAGACTTAAGACACAAACTTATATTTGGCAGCTATTGAACTTTGTTGAAAATCTAACATTTACTGTTAGATCTGGTAACTTTAGTACGTTAATAAAGACATCACAAAAGCACATATAATGCGTAGCTTTATGTGTCAACAGCTTGTAATAGGCTTAAAGAGTCGTTAAACAGCTTAAAGCGTAACTTACAGACTATTATATAGCCCATTTAGATGCTGTGCATAAACAGTTTTTGATATATTATGTTACATTTCTATATCTCGTATCTTTGAATGATTCAATTTATTTTAAACGGCTCTCGTACCTTTCACGTGTAGCATTAATGTGGATTTCAGCAGAAAAGCGAACTCAAAATGAAATGAACTTATTTTGTTTATTCAAACTGTGCTGCTTAGTTGAGTTCAAACATGAACAAGTGCGTACATAACTGTCTGTATAAGAATGCTCCTTGAATAAGTTGTTAAGAGCACATATGATTTATAAATCGACCCAAAAGTTTGTGTATCCTATCCAAAATGCTTCCACCTTTCGGCCAACTTAAAATTCGGGAGCTAAAAAATTCCTCGTCTGTTGGGGCGATCAATAAATCAACCCAATTTTTGTATCCTCAAATGAATTGAAGTGCTGCTCAGTCAGGCTATGCGTCATAAATCGGAATAGGTGGTAATCAGAGGGTGCTATATGTAGTGAAGAGCGCTGGTGGGGTACAACTTCCTACTTATCTTTTGACCATTAAGTGTCTTGATGAAAATCACCTTATGTCTTTCCTGGTATTGATGCAGCTTTTCCATTAAAGTTCGGCTCTTAAGCATTAGTTGTGTACGGTATAGAGCTCCTGTAATGGTTTCATCCCGATTTAAGCTGGATTCCGTGTCGTCCACTTCACTATTCCGAGATGCTCATAGACTTCAACGTTAAAATCACTACTTTTGTAGCTTTGCAACTATTCCTGACAGGATCTTTCAATTTTTCCAGAAGCCTTGCCTTGATTTTCAACAATCCTTCGAATAACCTTCAAGTGGTATATATGAGGTTTCAAGAGGTCAACATCATTGTCAAGAAAATTTCAAAAAAAAAAAAAAAAAAAAAATGAATCGTTCTCATATCAAGCACATTCGTTCTTATATTAAGCACATTCGTTCTTATATCAAGAACCATTCGTTCTTAATAAACACACAGTTAAAAAAGAACAGACGAAAATAAAAAAACAGAAAAAGTGATGCCTCTAAAACAAATTTGCTCTTTAATTTTGCAATAAAAGCTCTTGAAACTTGTTTACAGCACGATTGTTCTCAATATAAGCACATAGTAGATGATACAAGTACCGATAGCAACATTCGTGCTTGATTTCATATGTGCTTAGATCAAGTACACTCATTCTTATTTGCCTAACAGCGTTTTTCTCGCTGTGTACCAAAAAAAAATAGTTTTTTTTTTTTTATAGCTGCCTCATTATTTTTTACTCTATCAACTCAAATGTTACATACAATCAATAATTCCGGTGAAATCTGTTATTTCCGTAAAAAGAAAAATATATATAAAAATAAAACCAATCGCGTGAATTCGATCGGTTTTTTATTTATTTATTTTTTTTTTTTATTTAATTGTAGCGTATAGTACATGTCAAACTATTTCTTTTTTTTTAGATATTTTTGTAGAAAAAATAACATAATTTCGTGCGACTAATCGGTGTACCTGACATTTGCACTTTTTTATCTTTCATTAATGCATCGATATGCCTAAAGTTATAGTAGGAACGATTAATTTTAAATTTTATTTGGCTTATTTCAACTATTTTGCATGCAAATATTGAAGAAAATTAAGCTTTTTGAAAATAAAAAGGCGTAAAGGCGCTTCAAATATTTGTACAAAGATAATAATTTTTCAATACACTTCAAATTGACAAAGAAGACACTTATTAATAACTTAATTTAAAAAAAAAAAAAGAAAAAACGGTTGGGAAGTTTATACTACATAACATTTGACGTTGATAGACCTCGAAATATTTTTTTAAAATTCAAACAAATTAAATATATTCATAAAAATTTAGATTGGTCCGATTTGGACCAATTTTAAACTGAAGATATGGCATGGTATAAGCAACATTTTAACCATATTTGAAGCCATTCGCTTTATAAATAAATTTTTTCATATAAGAACTTGAAAATGTTGTACTTTGTATGGAGCATACCTAAAGTGGGCGTGGCACTGATTTTAACATAGAAACTACAAGAAAAGCTTAAGTTTAAAATTAGCCCAATATCTTAAAACAGCAAAAACAGCAACCACAACGCACCGCGACACGACAGAAGCACCCAATCATTCGCGCGGTGATCAAGAATATATATCTTTATAGGGTCACGATGCCTCTATCGTACAAACTTTCCGACAAACTAATATACCTGTTTACACTAGTGTAAATAAAAAAATAATGTTAAAATAAATAAATTTTTAATGACGTAAAATCAAAATATTTGTGTTAATAACCTAATCAATGCCCTACGGGTAGAGGGTATAGAAAATACAAATGAGTTTGTATCGATTGAATCGTTTTATTGAACTTAAATTATAAAAGAAAGCTTTATTATTATTATTTAAATCTAATTTTTGTTTATTTTTAATATTTATTCAGTTTCATTGAAGATTATATTTTTTATCTTTATATAAATTTTTGTAGCCATAAATTATAAAATATGAGAAGTGTATTAAGGAAAAATTACAATAATAAAAAAAACTATTTACTTCTTAACTTTGTGTTTACGAAAATAATTAAGAAACAAAACAAAATACAAACAACAGACAGACAGACAGACGGACAGACATAAAATGTATAAAAAATGCTTCAAATTATACAATACTCTCGTACAACATGCAACAAAATATTTTGTAAAGATTTTTCACTCTCACTCTCGTTTTTAGTGCCGGTCAGCAATGCTCTTACCATTAACTGCTTTCTTTCATAGCACGTACTTTATGCTGAAAGTTACCTCATACATACACACACACACATTGAAATACACAATGCACAGATACATATTTTCATAATGCATTGGCAGCAGCAGCACTTAAAGCTGTCAGTTGAATAAAAAGAAATACAATTAGACAGACTATCTGACTGGTAGCCACACAGGCACATAGACAGACAGACAGAAGAGGACAAATGTCTTGACAATCAAATTGCAACAATTACATTCAAACACAGTCACAAACACACACACACACACACACATGTATAACAAAACAGAAATTGATATAAAAACCAATGAAGCAACTAACGAATATGTGAATAACGTCATAATGAAACAATCCGATAAACGTCGTAGTAAGAGAAAGAAAGTTTTAGTTTTGTACCTTTTTTCATACGTTTGCTTTCAAGTGGCAATAGAGCGTTTAATTTGAGCTTTTAAAATCATGAACACAACTTATTTTACTTTATACACAATTATGGTCATGAAAAAAGTATCTCATAAATATTTTATTTGAAAAAAAATGTATTAAATTAACTTTGAAATAATCAAAGTTTTTATACTCTTTATAATGAATATAACGATAAATATTAAATGAATATAAAACCATTTAAATGATGTTCTGCAATCAATCTGAGTTAAAGTTAACTTACAAGTAAAGCTACTCAAGTGATATTCACAGATCTTAACGAAACTATGGGTATTTGACTGAGCAAGGAGAAAAATAGACTTTTTTTTTTATATCGGCAAAGGTCCAAATTTAAAGGTTAAAAACACCGATTGAAGGTGTGGGGAGGGTCAAAAAACATACATTTTTAAGGCTTCTTATATTTGCTTGAAATTTATTACTCAGTGGGTTTTCGGTGTCACTGAATCCAAAATCCATGCCAGAGTTTTCAATTTCAAAATGGCGGATGCAATATGGCGACCTCTTAGTATCTAGGTAAGTGAATCTTATCAGATTTTATGTTTCTTGGTAGCCATATTGCATCCTTATTGATTACTTTTGTGACAGTTATTATATTTGATGACAAATTTAAATACCAGTCAAGAATGAAAAGAACGTCAAATAATTCAAGTCCAAATTGATTTTACTTATTTGTTTGATGACCCAAAAACGTTTTTTTTGCTAACCTTTACTCTCAAAATATCTCTCATTGCCTAACATGGGTTCCAGGATACCAAAATATTCTATTCCTCCAGGAGTAAGTTTGGCAGGAATTTCCATTTTGACTCTGAAGTTGCGAGTAAAGCAGTAAATATCCAAATATCACAAATTTCAACACCAACTCATCCGCCACAACAGACAGACTATATCCATGTTGGTAGCAGCTCTCACGGAACACTGCCTAGTTAGCAGGCATGTCTGCTCGACGTGTGATAGTACCCAATGATTTTTGTTGAAGCTGTAAAAACAAGGAAGAGGGAAAAGAGTTTGCCGTTTTTGGTAACTTATTTTTAGATAGTCTGGCGGAAGTCGCTTCAGTCAAGATTAGTGCAGTAGTAGCCTACATTAGGAAATCAAGCTGGTTTGAGTAGGGAGAAAAAACTGAAGAGATCATATGTTATCACAATCATGTCCTAGGTGACACGCGAAAATTCATGTTTTCATTGTTTGGGGCTGTCCCCACTACGATTTTATTTGGAAGTTCAAAAAGATTTCCTATGTTAGTAGTTTCCGGGCGATATTTGGAGACATAATGATTTCTAGGAGGTACATATAATTCTTTAGTGTAACCTAACCACTAAAGTCACAACTTTTCCCATAATAAACTTTAATTTAAAAGACTGTCAGAAACAAGCAATCTGGCAAGTGGTGTTTCGAAACTTTAAAAACTTCGGGAAATAATTGTCCTATCTACGGTTATTTTAAAACCTAAATCGAAATTTTAAGCTATTTTGCGGTTTCCCATTATCTATATCGAAAAATCCCTGTAAATCCCTGCTCCATAGAGACTCTGAGATCCTTCTTTAATTTTTAAATTTGGGATTGGCTGCATGACCATTTGCCAGCCTTGACCAAGAACAATTGTGCCTCTCAAACCAACGCCCATCTCTATTTTTGGGGTTTTTTTTTTTTTTTTTTGAGAAAAGAGAACTCGGGAAGGGTTCAGCCCAATTCTGTGTCCGGCCGAAGTTTTCGCAATGTGTTATTTTATTAACGATTAAAGTGGCGGTACTAGTAGGTGGAACTCGGGATCGGTCAGGAGTATTGGTATGATGGCCCTTAGAAAATATCAGTGGGCTGGAGGTCATTCCATCTATTCACTTAATGCAGAATTTAAATTTCTGACAATTTAAGGATTTGGTGCTTCTTTAGTCGAGAACATTGTTATTACTTTGGGTGATAATCTCGTTTTAAGCGGAATATTTCATGGCTATCTCAAATCTGAAACATTGAGATCTCTGTGCCTTGTAAAATATTGCTGCTCTTTAGCAGTAAACATAAAATCTTGTTTTTTTATAACATTTAAAAAAAAAAAACTCTTTGAAAGTTTTGCAAATTTTTGCCAAAGCCAAACAAAAATTCTGCCTGCACAACATGGCCAATAAAAAAATTTCCTAATACAATTAAAGCGTTAACCTAAAGCAATAAAGAAGTCAAGTTGCAACAAGAGTTGCTCAAGCAACGTAAAATCAAACTAACTAAATACAAAAATGCAATTTTGCACAATTACATAATACAACAACAACAAGGCAACAACAAACAACAAACAACAGCAGCGGCAGCAACTACAACATACAATTTAAAAAAGAAAAAAAAAATAACAACCGCAACAAGTTGTAGCGCCTAAATGCAACAAGTTGTCGGAAGTAAATTAGACGACAGACAAAACAAAAAAATTTAAACTAAAAACTTAAAAAAATTATGGTCATTTTAGTGGTGTGCAGCTAGTATAAATATGAGTATGTGGAGTAAGCCAATAGATAAATTGGGCACAACAAATAGTTTACGACTTACGAGTAAAAAAAAACAACAACAATTTTCCTTTACTTTGCTAAATGCGTAATTATGCGTTGCAGTTTTTATTATTGTTGCATTTAACGCGGTGAGGAAGTAACATTGTCAGACATTTCTTTTGATTTGAGTTTGTATCCTATATATGCGAAATATTTTTTTGAAATTTTTTATGCCAACTGAAAATTTTTTAAAAGATTATTATGCTTCACTTTGGAATTCCAAAGGAACTACGTACCAAAAGGAGTGGCTTAAGATACAATGTGACATTTATTTCATTTTATTATTAATTATTTTCATAATAGCCACGAATTATTTAAACTATCTCATTCATTTTTTCTCTGTATTAATTTCCGAGATAAAATCTTGTAGCTTTCAAGTAACCAGTAGACCAAGGGATTTTCGAAGATCGACTTCAGACTTAGAAAATCTTAAAAATGTTTTATAATATTTGACTTAATATTTCAAATGCAAGAAGAAAAAAACTAGAAAGAAGTGAGTTTGAAAAAGTTGAGATGACGTCTCAAAGTTTTTTTTTTAAAAAAAATTATAAAAAAAAAAGAAAAAATTGTTTTTTTTATGAAAAAGGCCAAAACAAAAAATATATGAATTTTTAAAAATTAAAAAAAGGAAAAAAAAAAAAATTTTTTTTTTTTTTAAAATTATCTCCCAAAAAAAAAAAAAAAATAACTTCGGGGGGGGGGAAAAAAAAATAAAAAAATGGATAATTAAAAAAGAGTGTTTAATAATTTATATAATAAAATATATAATAATTTTTGGGGGCTCCCCAAAGGGAAGGCCCAAGAAATATTTAAGAATGCAGCGGTCTATCAGCGAGGACGTCCTTCAAAGCGTTGGGAGGTTCAGGTTTAAAAGAAATTCGCAAAACTGGAATCCCCAAGTGGTATCTACAAAAACTTAAGAAATGGTGCACTACACTGAGTGCTGACCTGGCCAAAAAAAAAATGTGAGGCAGACATGATGTTTAAGCGATCTAGAATATTGATTGAATGTAAATTTTTTCCCCATGTTCTATCGGATATCTATGGATTCTATGAATTGTTTGGATAATAATAATGGAGTTATCAGGATCATAAGTTGCTTGCTTAATAAAGCAAGTGTCTGAAACTATTCTATAATTTCTTTTAATTTGAGCTAAATTTGATTCCAGTTGAATTTATGGTTTGGGATTTATTTCCGATTTACTAATGTGATATTGGGATTTTGGAATATCTCGAAAATCTTGCTAAAAAAAAACTCAGTTGACCGATTCGAAATCAGCGAACATAAATTCATCATATATGAAACTATCAGCTCAGTTATTTCGACTAGTGTATATATTAAACAATCACAAAAAGATCGTGTTTGGACCCTACCTTATATATTTGAGGGCACTGAATAAAAAAAAAAGCTTGTCATTCATTCGAAAAAATAATCGCCAAACTTGAATCCGATATAATACTTCGAAAATTTGACTTTTGATGTTTTTTGAAATTTTAAAATTTTAATTCGATTATTTATTTGTGTCCAACGAAAATATGTAAATAAAAATCAAGTTCGTGTGAATCCGTCAAATTTTAAAAAAAGTTCATATGTGGGTCTAAAAAAAACGATTTTATTACTATTATTTTCCAAAGTTTCAAAAAATCGGAGACCCACTTTTTTTACAGGTACCCATGTCCGTCATTTTTTATAAGTATAGAGTAAATTTGATCGATAATGTGTAAATTAATTAAAAACGTTTTAAGAAAACATAGAAATTATAACAATAAAATTATTAGAAAATGGTAAGAAGATATTACGATCAGCGTAGATAGCACTTATAACCCCAGAATTCTTTGAGTCCTGAGTCTTTATTAGATGTGCAAAAAATTCCGTTATTATTCGTGCTAACTGCGCTTATCGTTTGCTTTTTTTGCTTCAATGCAAGAATCGTGCATTTCTTTTTTCGACTCAGTGTACACTGCTTCGCACGTTGTTGTGCTGGAAAAATTTACCTTTTCATTGTTGATGCTGCCCTCCTTTGGCGCTGCATAGTGATATGCATACACATTAATATTCTCGCTCTTTCGCTCAACCGAAGAACTCGATCTGCATAAAAGTTTAACAGGACGGCTCATATTATTATTGTTATTATTATTAAATTGTAATTTTTTAAAAGATTCTTTATAGTTTTCGATCATGCAGTCGCGTGTCTTTACATCAATTTCAATTATGGACATTTCAGCCTTTAGCGCTTTTATTTTGCGTGCCTGTTGCCGCGTAATACGCTGCTGTGTATTAAATCGCTCCTTTATGCCAGCATCGGGCATTTTCTTAATCTGCTCACGCAGCGTATTGTACATCTTTTCGGTTTCTTTGATTTTAAGCTCCATATTCGATTTTTGTGTACTCAATTTAATATTTGCACGCAGCAGCATTTGTATCTTGCGTATCAGATCGAATTTATGCGGATCCTTGCCACGCATTACACGCCAACGATGTATGCGACATGGCCGTTGCAAATCATCCGTATACGATGCAATTTTAAGTCTTTCACGATTCAATTCACGCTCCAAACGTATAATCTCATTACGCATATTTGCCGTACTATGCGCGGCACGCATTAAACAATCATTGGACATGCGCAGATTGGTAATCTCCAATTTAAGCAGTCGTATATCATCCATTCGTTGTTCGTAGTGCATAGTGCCACGATCTACGGCGCTTTGCAACATATCACAACGATCTCTGAGCAGCGATAGCTCGTCATTACGCCGTACCATCTGCAATCCGACCAGATCACGCTCTTTGCGCTGCTCTCCTAAATCTATGTTCAGTTTGACTATTCGCACCTCATCCGATGTGATGGTGCTCTTCGCAAAGTTATTCTTGATCTTTAATTCGTGTACATTCTGGCGTGCATTTTGCAGCATACGCTCGACATTTGCGATTTCGTTTTGCTTGCTTTTTATTTCAGTCTTCAAACGTTCGATCGCCATCTTTAGCTTTGTTATTTCGCCTTCATTCAGGGCAACTTCATTGGTCAATTGGCCTATTTGAAAGCTCATTTTCTTTAAAATTAAAAAAAAATTCAAATAAAAGATTTTAGAAAAGACATATTTATGGTGACGAAGAGTTGATTGGATGTATGCATCGATCTCTTGCCCAAACCTCAAGAAAGGAAACCACGCTGTCTGCGCAAATTATCGCGGTAAAAGTCTTCTACCCATCGCATATAAAACTGTCCGACATACTGTGCAACAAACTGATATGATACATGCAAGGTGTGGTTGGACAATACCCGTGGGGCTTTCGACCGAAGAAGTAGACCATCGACTCCATAATTACACTACGCCAGATCCTGGAGAAGACCACCCATTTGTCGACTTCAAAGTCGCTTTTGATTAGCCAGTAAGATCAAAGTTCTACAGAGCACTGACAGAATTTAGTGTCCCTGCAAATGTCGTCACGTAAAAACATCCCAAAGCGTTATCAAGGTCAGTAAAAATCTCTCCGACCCTTTTAAAACCAAGCAAGGCTTCAGACAGGGCAATGCGTTGTCATTTTTCAATCTACTTCTGGAATATATACGGAAACAATACGCAAACACGCCGGGGTTCTTAAACATCAAAAAAAATCGACCAATGGAACTAACGGTTAACGAGATCAAGACGAAGTAAGGTAATTTAGTAATTTTGTCAAAAATGTATCGCTGCAGTCGCCGGGGCTTTCTTGAAACATCGAATAAAAAATTCCGACGTATGGGACAACGTGTTAACGAGATCAAGACGAAGATGCTTCGTAGCCACCCTTTGACAATCCACACGACTTAGAGGTCTTTGAGGAAAGAGAACTTCAGCTTTAAGACTGTAAAAACTTCGAACGACCTGGGTACAGATGAAAGCAGTCGTCGAAAACAATCAGGAAATTAAACGAAATATCACTCTTGAAAAATAAATAAGGCTGTCCTAGGCTGGTCACCTGTGTCGGATGGATACAGAGGCTCCGGTAAGCCGTAAACCAAATCGGACGGAAGTGCTTTTAAAGCGATTGAAGAGAGAATGGGACTAGCGGTGAACGAGAGTAAGACGAAGTTCGCAGATAACAAAATGTCCTATAGAATTTGGGAGTATGGGAACTTTTACCTTCGAGGTTGTAGAAAACTTCGTCTATTTAGGATCAGAGGCAAACAAGAACAATAAAATCAGCTTGGAAATCAGACGAAAAATTACTCTGACTAACCGATGCCACTTTGGTCTCGGTAAACAAATGCGACGTAGAGTCTTATCCAGAACAACGAAAATAAAACTCTACAAGACGTTGATACTCCCGGTCCTGATATATGGCTCAGAATCATGTATCGTGTCAGAAGCGGACAAATCAGCGTTGGAAATGTTTGACAGAAAAACTCTTCGTAAAATTTTTAGATCTGTTGAAAACGAGTACCGTATTCGCATGAATGACAAGCTGTATCAGACACATAACGACATCGATACAGTCAGACGCATTATATATAAACGAATGCTCTGGTCTGGTCACATGCTTCGAATAAATGCACTGGCTCCGACGAAACAAGTGTACGAAAACAACGTGAAGGAAGTCAGAGGGGCGCGACAGCGAGGACGAAAACCGCAGCGTTGAAAGGACCAGATCTTGAAAGACATTCACAAGATTGGAATCCGAAATTGGTATTAACGAGCACTAGAGTAAATACCCTGCTGCATGAATACCCTAAGTGATGTTCAGGCTTATAACAAGCCGAAGTGGCCATATATGTGTAAATGTTATAGAAATTATATCCTACCGTATTGACACTTTGCAAACTTTGACGATCCCGTGTACTTAAATCCAATGATTTCTGCAGCAAAACTTTTTCGGAATGCACCGCTTCCGTTTGTTTTTTCATACTCATAAAGTCCAAATGCTTCTGACGCAACTGTTCGTTGACTGTGCTTATACGCGCTGTCTTCTCGTCCAATTGTTCTAAAGAAAATTTCGTAAATAGCAAAAGGAAATATTTCAGATTAAGGATAATGCAAACAGCTTACCACTTAATACTTGAACATTTTCGTGCAACTCATTAATCTCTGCCTGCAGCTCGTCTCTTTCCTTAACCGATCGCGTCATCAGAAACTGTTGTTCATCAATCTTCTTTTGAGCTTTCTCCAAGTCTATAGTTAAATTTTGCATTTCGTTGCCCTGTAAGATCATTGCATGTCGCATATCAGCAATATTATCATTCAGATGTACCACATCCAAACGTGCACGATCACGAGCACGCATCATATTATCCTTTAAACGTGTCATATCTTCTAATTTTCCGGACAAAGTAAGCCCTTGTCTATCTTGATTCAATTCTCTATTTTTCAAAATTTTAAGCGTATTATTCGATTCGGCCAATTTTCGATTTGTCTGACTTAATTTACGTCTTTCGAGTTCCAACAAATCCGTTGTACGTTTCAATTCACTTTCTAGAATTTTCATATTCGTTTCATATTCGACGTTATTTTGCTTTTCAACGCTTAACGCATCCTCGGCAATAGTTAGTCTTAGTTTTAATTGGTTTTTTTCATCGTCCAGCCG
Organism: Leucophenga varia; assembly: GCA_018903435.1. Classification (NCBI taxonomy): domain Eukaryota; kingdom Metazoa; phylum Arthropoda; class Insecta; order Diptera; family Drosophilidae; genus Leucophenga; species Leucophenga varia. Next base: position 619,602 of record JAEIFJ010001989.1, on the reverse strand, counting down.
AGCGAACGTCTTTTGTGCCAAATAGTTTTCTCTTTGCAATCGTTCACTAATCTGCGTAAGCATTTCAATTTCCTTTAATGTTTGCATGTATTGCCTACGCATAAACTCAGCCTGTAAGTTACAAAAAATTTCTATAGATACATTTCCGTTGAGCTGAAAAAATGTTACTTTACCTCGCTTATAGTTGCGCGCATGTAGCTTATTTCTTTTTGATGTTCCACATGGTTTTCTTGAATCGTACTCTGCAAAGCTCTGATTTCATGCTCAAGTTTCGTTTTGTCAGTATCCAATGCGTGTGATCTAAATAACTGTTTGCTGTTTATTTCCTTTTGTACATCGATAATCCTTTCGAGCGATTCACCGTAAAGACGATTAATTTCAAGACGTTTCGTTAGTTCTATTACTTCACCATTCAGCCGATCACGTTCACGTAAAAGTGCATTGCGTATTGAATTCGGAGTACTGCAAAGAATAGGTTTAGGTACATAATCCAATATATCACTTATTTATCTTATATGTTCTAAGTTTACCCAAGTTCTTCTTTAATTTCCAACAATTGTTTCGGTTGTGCCACTTCGCTTGACTTTCTAGCAATCACTTCATTGTGTTTAATTGCATCAGCAGTGCGCCAGGCTTCCTCTAAAAAACAAATTTCAATTTTAATTAAATTATAAGCTTCGAGTTAACCGATTAACTATGAAGCAGAGAGAGGAAGACAGTCATACGAAGCTAGTTCAAACTCAGCTCATGATGCTTATCAAAAATGTCGTGTATATTGAATTTCGGTCGAGATATTTTATGATGTGACAGAAATCTAATCGCTAACAAAAAGGCCGAAAGTATTGTCAGGGAAGTTAAAAATATTTTTGAATTCTTCGATTGGCACTAGCGGTGAATTAATATAAAACGAAGTACTCGCAGAACATTGACACGACTTGGAATTTGTGGGGAGAATTCGTAATTTGCAATTTCGGTCTGGGTAAGAAGTTGCAAAGTAGAGTTATATGCAGAGACACAAAAATTTATCTGATAATCCCGGTTCTGCAATATAGCGCAGATACATGGGCCAAGTCAGAAGCGTATAAAACGGCATTATACGAGATAAGGAGAAAATTTGGTCGAAATATCTTTCACACAAAATTGAGACTTGATAGAAAAATCCCGATTTCATATTCTTAATCTACGGAAAATCCATTAAGAAAATTATTGTTTTGTGGAAAATACCAGAAGAGGTCACACTATCTTCTAATTATAATTAAAGGCATTATATGTATATGAGTAAATACTAGGACATTGGACTACATCGGAGAACGGTACGTAAAACCTTTTGGAAATTTCTTTTCAATCATTAAAAAAAATTCCCTTAATTTTCGAAAGTGAATTGAAATCGAAAATCAGCACTCACATATAAACTTAATGGAACTTCTTATGACTCCTTCTAAATGAGCAATTTAATGCAAGTCATATACCATCATCACACGAATTTTTGAATTGTTTGCGTGATCAAAAGTGGCTTAAATATACTTTCCCGATAGAATGGGGTCAATGGTCTCATACAACCCGTGTTTAGACAGAATATTGATGTGAAATTTTATGCTAAAACACAGGTATTTTATAACAATAATGTTCTCGAAAATATCAGAAAGTCGGAGGTGAGTTTGTATGGGGCTATATGTTATAGTAGCCCGATCCGTATCATAACGGTAGTGTAAAAAAATGATGGCTAGCGAATTGTTTTACAAAAGCTCGAAAATGTGCCGTAGATTTGTATGAGGGCTATACCTAAAAATGGGCGTGGCACTTTCATTTTCATACTTGATGTAGTCGTTGGAGAGAAAAGCTTAAATTCCAATTTTCAGATTAATATCTTTTAAAAGATCGGATAAACAACGAAAAAACAGATGGACGGATAAGGAGACAGACGGACAGACCTAGATCGATTCGTCTAGTCGAGCTGATCAAGAATATATATATATAGTATATGGGCGTACGGTGTCCCCTTTAATACGATACCTTCAGACAATCTGAAAAAATCTAATAAAAGTTTTCCAGACGTACTTAGTAAGTACTACTTACCCAATTTTAATCTTAATTGTTCCATCATTTCTTCCGATGTAGCGGTTGCATCCAGCGCTAGTAGCAGTTTTTCATCTGCTATTTTGATCTGTTTACGTATTTTATTATTTTCATTAACTTCGCTGACATAGCGCGTATGCAAACGGGATAATAAGTCAACAAAGCGTTTCATGTGTGAAGCTATTGTTGTATGCTCTGATTGCGCTAATAATCGAACCATCTGCGAACACAATTTTGAAAACAATCAACTTGATTGTTAGGAATAAAAAATTTAAGGTATTCAGAAGGTCTGGTAAGTCTTGCAATTTGTTAAATGCAAATTTAATCAACCTATCAACCTATGCGCTTGAGTAAAAATTTCATTGCATCAGTGTAATTCTAGTGTTGCAAAGTAAAGCACGAAAGTTTATCAAGTGGCAGTTCGAATTTTGGTAGCTCTGGTGCATTTGAACACAGGAGTTATCTTTCCAAAAGTCAAACAGCTGACTCTGAAGACTTGCACAAGTATAATTTTCACAATTGTGTGGGGTTTCTATGGGGTTTCCCCTCAGACACCTCTATCTTTAATTTTCACAAAGGACACTCAAAAGCACCTTCTGTTAATTTTAAATTTCTTGCAAGACCTTCTGAATAGCTCTACTATAAGAATAACCTTATTGGAATTGTCAAAAAAAGTAATCATTTAGATCCTCCAAAAGATCCATTTGCGCCACCTCTTGCTGATTATCAAATTCTTGCAATAAATCGTCGATGTTCACATTTTCTTTAGTTTCAGATTTATTGTGTTTTTTTCTTGGCGTCATTTTGCAAAAAAAAAAAAGTAAAACGGGAATTCACAAAACAATTAGAAAAAATGAACACAAAATTAAAAAATGCAAAAAGAACAGTGAACAAAAAAAAAAATATAAAATTCTTAAAAAACTCCAACTGTTCTTCTGCACAACAAAAACAAAACTAAAATTACATTTAAATGAAGTAAGAATCAAATAACTTAATTAAAATATGAAAAAATTCGAAAAAAAACTTTAGAATTTTTAAAAGACAACGTCCAACAGAGTTCCCCTATAACTGAAATCGGAATTTTTCAATTATTAAAAAAAATAATAATAAATAAATAATATATACACCGTATCTTTGTTATTTTTAATACCCTGTACCCAAAGGGTAAAAGACAGAAAGAGGCAAGATAGACCCTATAAAGTATATATATTCTTGATCAGCATTGGAAGGGGAATCGAACTAGCTATGTCTGTCTGTCCGTCCGTCCTGCTATCTATCGTATGAGAGATATTATCACGGAGACAATAAGAGATAGGGCCTCCATATTTGATACTTAGACTCCCTGAGCTGTCAAATGTTTTCTTGCAAACGGTTTACCTCTAGACCCACTTTAAGGAGTACCCCCAAACAAATGTTCCCCAAAACTTTGGATTTTTTGCATAAAAACGTCATTGTTTTTTATTCTAGGAAGTTCAAATTTAGTATAAATTATGTCTATGAAAGTCCCAATAAAATATCCCAATATGGGTAGGACCAACAACATTTTAGGTTTAGCCACCATACAAGCATACCCCTTTTTTTAAATTTTTGTATGAAAATTAAATACAATGAGGTATGATACTAAGAGAGGACTCAACTTAAGGTACATAAAGATTGGGTACAGGGTATCTTGCAGTCGAGCATACTCGACTTCAGCGTTGTTTCTTGTTATAAATGTTTTTATATTTGTTCATTATCAATGAACTTCAGAATAGATTTAAAATTAACTAGAAGAGATTTTGTGTGACACCTCTGATATTGTTGACTTCGTGAAAACCCGATCCTCTTCGTCAAGAGAGAGTTCAAGCTTTATTACAAGTTTACGATTCGGAAACAGCTAAGAATATAGCTTCTACGACTTTAATCACAATTTACACTAAATTGGAACCTGATAGAATTCCGATTTCATTGTAAAACTTAAATCTACCAAAACTTCCCATCAGGTAACTGGTTTGGACCATTTTCTTTATATGCTAGGAATACAGAGTACATAAGTATAAAGCAGGCCTGGAAACCATTTATTTAGCATGTCACAGAAATCGCTTTCACGCGGTTTTCGTTTCAATTTCACTCAATTATTATTATAATGACTGCTGCTTCTTTTAGCGCTGTATTAATATTCTCTTAAAAAATATAAAATAACAAAACTAAAAAATATAATTTATTTACATATCCAAAAATCATAGACACACGCACAGCGCAACAGCACCAACAATATTATATAAATATGTAAAACAAATGCACCAACAACAATCAAATCTAAAATCTAAAATTCATCATCATCAATACGATCTTTACCCAATAATTTTTCACAAAATCTCGAAGCATTCGAATCATTATCCGAGAATAATGCTTTATCTGTGTAAATACTAAGCGGCAGTTTGACTTGCTCTTCATCATCATTCAAATTGCCAGCGGCAACAGCAGCTGCCGCTTCGCGATCCCTATTGTCACACGGTTGTACCGTAATATCAATGCTCTTATCCTCGGCACAAGTCTGTGCCAGTTCCTTCACTTCGACCAGTTTTTCAGCAAAATTATTGATAAGACAATTGCGTGCCTGCAATTCTATCTCGTCCAGCGAACGTTCAGCCTTGAGGGTCTTTAATTTTTTAATAATTTGCCTATTGATGCGCTGTTGCACGACCAGTTTGTGCTTAATCTCCACAGTCGGCATATGTGTTAGCATGCGTTTGAGTGTCTCATTAGCCTTCTCAGTGTCGGCAAGCTTTAGCTTAACATTTGAATTCTCGATGGATTGCTTAAGTATGCGTCTGGAAACGAAAAAAAAAAAAAATTTTTAGACACATTGACACAACTCTTGCATTTTATATTTACTTCTGAAGCACTTGCAATTTCTCCAGCAACTCATATTTATTTGGATCCTCACCCTTCAAAATACGCCAACGATGTATGCCCGTAGGCGTTTTCGCATCTTCCGTGAGTGCACGCACGCGTATACGTTCCTGATTCAACGAACGTTGCAAACGTACAATCTCACGGCGCATATCTGCCGTACTCTTAATGGCACGCTGCAAACATTCACGCTCCGTATGCAAATTGGAGATTTCCTTTTTCAGCAAACGTATATCCTCGACACGCTGATTATACTGTGTCGTGCCATTATCGAGCGCATTTTGCGCAATAAGCAGTTTTTCCTTAATCAAAATTATTTCATCATTGCGCCGTACCATCTGTAAACCGACAAGATTACGTTCCTTGCGCATTTCCTCCAACTCATGACTCATTTTCATGAATTTCTGTTCATCATTTGTAATAGTCTTCGAAAGCATTTCGTTTTTCATTTTCGTTTCTTTAAGTTCTTTGCGTAGATTGGCAATTAGATTCTCTTTGTTCTTCAGTTCGGATTGCATTTCCTTGACATTGTTATTGAGATGTTCAATTTTCAAATTCAGCTGATTAATACGGTTCTCATTCATGCTAATCTCATTCGAGAGTTGTTGTATTTGATGCGTGGATTTCTAAAAAAAAAATAAATATTGTATAAATACTGCAAGTATATAAAATTAAAGAAGTTTTTCTAACCGCTTGCACAACACGGAAATTATCACGTTCTTGAGTTGTCGTCTCTAAATTGCGCTGGAGCATCATCTTCTCCGAGTGCACTGACTCCAGCTGTTTCTTAAGATGATGTACTTCTTTTTGCTTAGTAGTCAGTTTTTCAGTTAGTTCGGACACCTGATTCGTTTTTATTTGTACCACGTCTTGATAATTTTCAATGCGTTCATGCAACGATTCCATTTCTTGTGCCATCTCATCGCGTTCCTTTTCAGCCTTTGACTTGCTGATAAACGCTTCATCTAGTTTAACGTTTAGCTTATTTATATCCAGATTAAGTGTACTAATTAAATTATTTTTAAGCATCATATCATGTCTAAAATCAGCAATTTGATTATTTAGTTTTGTAATGTCACTACGCAAATTGTCACGTTCTCGTTGTACATTATCCTTAATACGGCGTACATCATCAGCACGTCCATTTGCATTGATGACATCCTTTTCCAAAGAGTTAATCTGATTTCTGTTAAAAAAAAAAAAAAAAAAATTAAATAAAACAATAAAGAACGCTGTATTGGATTTTCATACAAAATTTTATAACCATAACCATTAAAGCCAGACGTTCGGCCGAGGCCGCGAGAAAGTGGAGAAAGTGGTCAGAGCGAAAGTGGAGACTCAAGTAAGTCACCGCACGTTCCCACCGTTAGCATAGAGTATATTAGGAATATGGTAGTCCCTCCGATAACTGGAGATTAAAAGGGCACTGCGACTCTAAGTAAGTTCTATTGTACTCAAGTCCAGCATTAAAGAATGGTTAATGGACAGAGAACTCCCCCCTTAAATAAGCAGCAGAGTATTCGTAATCGGGGCGACCCTGATTTAATCGGTTGTGATAAACAGCGTTTAAACAGAGTGAATCTGAAGCGGAGACATTCGGACATTCACAGAGAATGTGTTGCTAGTTTCATCGTCCTCCAAGCAGAGTCTACAATCTGACTCTGGGGACAGGTCTATTTTGTTAATATGATATCTCAATCTATTATTACCGGTAAGGTAGCCATTGGGCTCAAGCCCAATAAGGGGCGAAGAGAAGCAAGATCTAGCGAGTTCGTTTGCGACTTTGTTGCCGTCAATACCCCTGTGTCCAGGGACCCAGAAGAAAGTGACTTTACCACCTTGAGAGGTATTGAAGTGCGTCATAACATGGAGAACAACTAAAAGGACCATGAAGTTAGTGCTTTAGTAGCTGCTTGGCTATTAGAAAAAATTGTGATATTAGCCCACCGAGGACTATGAGTCAAAAGGTGACGGGCGCAGAACTCGATGCCATGGATCTCAGATTGAAATACTTTGGACCAAGCACCCATTGCAGCAGAGATCCATACCGTATATGCCAGCACCAGTGCCTATTCCGGTGAGCGAGCCATCAGTGAACCATTTAATGGTTGATGTTTCGAAACCTAGGTCCCCACTCGTCTACTGACCTATTGGGGACCTAGGAACGAATAGCGTCTGCCAAAGCGAAAAACCGTGGACATATAATCTGTTATCTTGTTTGCAAGTGTACACTAAGGAGAGTCTAATTTATAAATATGGTAGCTCCTCTTATAGTTTTCGAGATAATTGTTTCGGACGGACAGATGGACATAGCTAATTCGACTCTACTTCCAAAGCTGATCAAGAATATATATACTTTATAGTCTCTACAATCTTAATGTACTCTTTTATATACCCTTTTGATTAAAGGGTATCAAAATCATTCCATTATACACTCCTAACTTACTTTAGACGCATAATATCGCTATTGAGCTGTAGTACTTTGCGATTTAATTTATACAACTTGGATGTCATTGAGCTCTGATCTTCAATGGATTTTTTCAGTTTACCCTGCAGCATATTAACCGCGTTCGTCTTCTCCTTTTCGATGAGGCGCAACACTTTAATAGTTTCCTCATTGTTCTTTTGCTGCTTCGTTAGATCGTGTATCTCATCCTCGTACTTATGCATTTGCTTATTCAGCGCATTCGTTTCACCGCGATACTTATCAATCATTGTACGTTGTCTATCGAAATCTGCAGTTTTTACTGCCAGTTTACGTTGTGTCTCGGTTAATTCTTTAGTTAAGCTATCGACTTTCATTAAAGCTTTACTATGCACATCCTTCTGTTCATCCATCGATTTCATAAAGGCACGAAGCTTAGCTTCCACATTCATGCGTTCACCTTCTGCATATTTGGCGCGTGTTGCCAATTTGTTCATGGCATCCTCATGATTGTGTATAATATATTCCAAATTCTCTGAATAGTAGCGATTTGTAGCCAAACGTTTTTCCAGATCAATTACTTCACCAGCTAAACGATCACGCTCACGCAATATAATATTCTTATACTTGGCCAAGTGTCCAAATCTAAATTTAGAAAGAAGATTTTGAATGTAAATTAGCATAAATGTATTTCAATAAACTCACTCTGCAGTATCATCAGCTTGTCCACCATCCTTCTCAACTAAACCCTCACATTTGATTAATATTTCCTGAAGTTTTTCTTGTATTAATTGCTCTCTCAGCACTGAAGCGTCCGATTCCTTCCAAGCATCACCTAAAATTAAAAAAAAAAAACTGTGAGCTATGTTTAAATTATAAACAATAATCGAATTACCAAGTGCCTCCTTAAGCTTTTGCATAGCATCTTCTGATGTTGAGGTCAACTCCAATGCAAGTCGTAATTTAGTTTCGGACGATTGTATTTGTGGACGTAGTTCATTGTTCTCGCGCAATTCTTCCATATAATGACGATGTATATTGAATATTATATCTACATAACGTTTTACGCGGCCTGCTTCGAAAAGCCGATTTGCTTCCATCAGGAATTGTATAACCTGCAAATATTTATTAAAAAATATTTATTAAAAAAACTTTTAATTAAAAAATTATCAGATATATTCTGAGCTGTTGGCATCTACTTTAAACTTACATATAATCAGGTGACCAAGCTGAACCGATTCTGACCCAGAATACTAAGTTTTTGTATGCTGAACCGAATGTTAAAGTAAAATTAAACCTTGGCTGTGTTCAAGGTGCGATAATTAAATGCTCTTTGAACGCACATCGAAAGAGCAAAGAAAAACATTACATAATTATATAGAACTAGCCTTAATACTAGGCCTTGCTCTGGTTTCGCTCTGTCTAAAGCTTTTAATATAGTCGATCATGCCATAATGCTCAACAATATACTGGACTCAACGATCCCTTAGCAAAAGGTGGCATTTTGTCAAGTTCTTAATGAAACGTTGACGTACGTTGAGTTTAGAAACACAACATCCCAGAATAGGAAGTTATAAATGGGTGTTCCACAAAGAGGCGTCATCTCTCCTATTTTGTTTAATCTCTATATGGCAAAACTCCCAGCTCCACCTCTAGGAGTAGAGATTATCACCTATGCAGATGATGGCTCAGTCATCGCATCAGGCAAAAACATATCGGACTTATCACAAAAGATCAATAACTGTCTTGATCAGCTTTATATTTTTTAATGATAGAAAGCTAAACTTGGCACCCGCCAAATCGACTGCAACTCTCTTCACTACATGGACGAAGGAAGTGACCTCCAGATTGGAAATTAACATCGGTGGAAGAATAATACCCACTATTCAATACTCGAAGATCCTTGGAGTCAAGTTTTACAGCCTTTTACGGTTCTCGTCTCATGCAACCAACACCCCACCTCAAAAGTGAACGAAGAGAAACAAAATTCAAAAAGATTTAGCAGGCACCACCTGGGGCAAAGACAAAGAAACTTTAATAACCACCTCCAAAGCCATCGGTAGTTCGGCAGCAGTACCCAGTGGCGACACCTCCAAACAGCGCAAAATAATGCTCTAAGAATAATAGCCACTGGATGTGTTTCCATGACATCACAGTCACACCTGCACGACGAAACGGCTATGCTGACAGTGAAGCAAAATAGTGATGTCCTCACTAAGCAGTTTCTACTGTCCAGCCATGCACCACAACACCAGAATTATGTCTGGTGTCAACAACACCGGCCCAGACTATGATCTGTCACCCCACGACACGGCTCACTTATTTAGCTGCCAGCTCACACCCTACGCATCTCACTATAACCGATCTTTGGCCTAACCCAGTCAATGTAGCCACATTTTTAGGGCTTGACACACAGCTCAATCTATAAAAAGCATACACGCATCATATACACATCATACACAATAACCCACTCAGTGTTGTGATATAACCACATTTTGTAAACTTAAATTAATCCGTACGTCTCGTTACAGCCCAGCTGTCACAACAACAGCAAAACGACGACTCACGAAGACGACAACAACGGCGTCTGCAATGCTGGTGCAGATTACAACAGACGGCATACCGAAGCTTCACTGTCCCGTATGCAATAAGGCACTCGTCTCAATGAACGGCTACGTTAAACACGTCTAAAAACATGAACCGCCAAAAATAAAAATTTTTAATATTGGGGTGTAAAAGAAAGTTTTTGAATTTTTATAAAATTTAACTGAAGATGTCAGAGACTTTAAGGGTGGTTCTAAATATATATAATCGGTCCACTTTTCGTCGAAAATATACTCAATGAAACCGAAGTGTTTTAATGGAGGAACAACAAGAAGATAATGATGCTGAATTATCAAGAAAGTTTCCTGCAACCTTTTTAAGATCGGAAGTTTAACTAAAGATGTCAGAGACTTTAAAGGGTCTGAATAGCTCAAATAATCATATTATATAATCCGTCCAGCTTTAACCATATTAGGGTTCATATAAGAAACATTGTCATTTTACGTTTAATATACAGTTATAGCAATTTTTTTCTTACCAAAAAAGTAGTTTTAATGGAGGAACCCCATATCATATCAATAGTGTATTCCAAGTTTTCTTAATTTTGAGTGAATAAACTCATAAATGACAACTATTTTCATATAAGAACTGGGAAATGGCCCATAGGTTTGTATGTGTGTTATACCTAAAAATGAATATTTAGGATCATAAATTAAGTAACTACATACATAAAATGTTTACAAAACATCCCATATCCCATAGTTCCGTTACATTACATATTGATTAATTGAACCCTAGGTATGAAATTTCATTTAAATTTTTATTTAAAAAATAGTATAGAACTATCAAACTACATATATAGTATATTATAAAAGTTTACTAAGAACATTTGTACGGTAATCCGACAAGTACACCAAACTCTGGGGCAGCTGTGTAACTACAACTAATATTCAAAAATATGTGAACGTTCTTACCTTGCTTGATTCCGCAAAGAACTCATCGTTAATATCATCTACTAGATTTAAGTCCAATACATCGGTATCGTTCAGCGTACCCTCATATTTGAGTTCAGTTTCTACTGGTGCCACTGGAATATCCTTTCCCTTTTTTGCCTTTCTTTCCTTTTTTTGGCGGCATTTTTTTTTTTAATTAAATATTATCACGGTACAACTTTAATAATATATATATAAATTATTAAGTATATATCAAACAGTACGAGTAGCGAGTTATTTTCAATATTTTCTTAGTTTTTTTGCGCTCGCATGTATCGGGGAAAAATAATTATGGAATTTGTGTTCAAATATATATGGCGACCGACTTGAAATTAATAAATGTTTGACAGAAAACTCCCATAAACTTTTTAAAAACAAACACACTATTCGTATAACGAAAGTTGTAGTTAAATATAGACTAAAATGCTTGACAGTTAAAGTAAAGAAAGCAAAAAAAACAAATTACATTTTAATTAAGCCAAAACTTGGTAAATATTTATTTGAATAGTTTCATTAAAGGCTATCATAATAAACAGAAACTATAATTATATACATATACAATAAATTTAGAGTGTATTTCAACTCGTATAGTTAGTGTAAAATAAAAATAAACAGAAAAACATAAAATCAAATTATATTATATAAATCACAATAAATGTCTGCGTTTTGCTATATGCTTTTTTTATTTTTATGCTCAAACAAACCCATGCCTAGTTAACTTTATGAATTTCCTATGTCTAAAAATAATAATTATTCTGCTGATAATTTGCGCTAGTTATATTTTTTCTTAAAAATATTTATATTTTTTTTTTTATGGGCGGAAATGCAAAGATCTGAATTTAAAAATATAAAAAAAAAAACATAAAGAAAAGAAATAACATAAAAACATTTACATATTTAGTATAAAACAAACAAATTTTGGATTTTTTTTTTGTCAATTACATGATATGAGCTGTTAAATTTGTTATTTTACATAAATTCCTTAAAATTGTTAACATTAAACTTGGTGTTTTTTTTTTGGATTTTTCTCTTGACAAATTTAATATATATAAAAAAGGTTGAAACTTTTTTAATTGTTTTAAAAAAAGATACAAGCGCATTTTAGTAGTTAATGCTTTAGGATAACCGCTTGAAATAACATTTAATTTTTTTATTTTTATTTTTCAAAGCTTTACCCCAACATTTGCTTTAACTACAGACTGATATATATATATCATATATATATATAATATATTATTTAATAAAATACATTAATTGGTCATCGAATTAAAAAAAATAATAACACTTCTGTTTAATATATGCATTTAAACACTAAATTGTCGTAATTATCTAAATTTACTTAGTTATGCAGTATAAAAAAATAAATGTAGTAATTTATATAGTAAAGAAGAATAATTCACAGTTTGCTTTTCGGATTATTTATACCATATATGTACGTTCCAACATTATCTGCAACTTTAAGATCTTTGGAAAATACATGAAGCATAAATCCAGATTGATTTTGTTTTTTTTTCGGAATCGAATTCGCATTAAATATGTGCGTACACTTTAGCCTGTACTTGAATGTGTTTTTTTTTGTTTTGTTTTATGATTTAAAGAACTATAATTTTAACACCGCGCATGAACAGCATATAATCCCAAATATTGCTTATATGATGTTGTCTGTGACAGTGCTGGACTAAACACTTTTTGGTCGATTACTAGTGCTCGTCTTTGCGAGCTATATGGTTGCTCCTAAGAACCTCCTGCAGTCTGTGATTGTACAGTGCGTTGTCGCTGATGTGTTGGTGTAAGACTACCACGTACTTCGCGCACATAACACTCACGACATACGCGTACCGCTTTGGTTAGACCATATTTGGGCAACGGTGCTGAAGCATTTGAGCAGACGCCACAGAATACGCCACCACAATTGCGACAGTGATGACGACGACGAAAGGCGGTAAATGGTGTCTGGCAGGACATGCAACGTGGTGCTTTACCATCGGGTATCCAAGCAGGCGGCGACATTGTATGAGTTGTTGTTGTTGCCATCGTTGTTGTGATCGTTGTTGTTGCAGATGTTGTTGTGTTTGATTGTTGTTGATTATTGTTGATTCGATTGGCTACACGTGTACTGACCGGAGAATTTTGCTCTGATGATGTCGTTGACGAAGCGCTCGAATGTGTTGAAGGTGTATTGCTACCCACAGAATTGTTGCGTATACGCTGTGATTGTTGTTGTTGTGACTGTGCATAAGCGGCAACTGTTGTTGGCGTTGTTGTTTCGTTAGACTCTTGATCGCCTAAGCTACGACTACGCGTAACATGATTACGTGTACTTGTCGCATTCACTGCATCATTACTGGCCAAATCAATCGTATTGTTGCGTTGCATAGTTGCGCCGGCAGAGTTTCGACTGCCACCGGCGTTGTTATTGTTGTTACTGAACACATTGTCTAGTTCGGGATTAACTTCCTCGGCTGAGTAAATGCTTTGGTTGGAGCCAGCGCTCTCCTGTATCACATCGTTTTCAGAGGCTCTGAACTCAAATAGTTCTGACTCCTTTGTTTTTTCGGGTATATCAATATCTTCTTGTGCTATCGACATATTCATAAGGAATACGCTGCGCAAAATTTGTCTTAGATCAGAGGCAAAGTTCGTTTGCAGTTGATCAGCAACACCGGCTATACAAACAAAAAGACGATGCAACAGATTTTCGGTGGTTCTGAAAACATAAAAGAAAAAGAAAATCAAATATTTGCTACATTGAAGCTACAAAATAAGTATATATTAACGCTTACTTGAACCTTAAGCGCGCCGTACGCATTTCTAGCATTGAATTGTATTGTTCATCTGTAGACAGCGAGGAGGCTGGACTTGAACCTGGGCTTGAGGTGTCATGTGCTGCATCAGGACTGCCGCCAGCGACGTTTGTGTAATTGTTGTTTGCAACCAAATTCTGTTGTTCGCAATCATCAAAACTACAACGTTTCGATGAACGTGCCGAATGATGACTACTGCGATGGGGTTGCGTTTGTGTATGACTATGACTATGATGATGATGATGATGATGTCGGTGATGATGATGATGATGACGACTGTGTCGATGACTATGACGTTGATGGCGGCTTCTGCTTGTATTACTATGCGTCATTTGTTCTGTGTTAGGTGCACTCATATTGCAGTTGCTTTCATCCTGATTGCTTTGGGTGGGTTGATCTGAGGTGGTACTGCTATCCGATGATTTTATTGTCACTACTTCAACTTCATCGCTGGCGGTTTGCAGATTCATACGCTCTATAGTTCTACTAATAACTGCACTTGTTGTGGGCACATCACCGTCTGCTAATGTTAGTTCATGCAATTGGTTGCCAAGTTCATCTTCACTGGCCACAAAATTATCAGTAAGAGGAACTTCTTGTGGCTGTAGCAGATTGCCAAAGTTTGTATTTGGAATAAGATAGCCAGAGGCACAATCGGTAGAAACGAAATCTAATTCATTAGGTAAATGTTGCTCTGAATCGGTATCAGAGTCATCCATGTCGTCATCGTTATCATCGACATCTTCATCGTCATCATCATCATCGTCGGTCCATTCGGCTGGCGGTGTAGTTGGCGAAATTACAGCAGATGCTGATGAGCTAGATGCTACCGAATGTGAACGAACTGGCGAGGCTACTGGCGAATTTGTTGCTGAACTTGCAGCGGAAACAGAGGAAATGGACGGTGAACGCATTGTAAATTGCGCTCTTTGTGTGCTGCTATTGGACAGCGTTTCCTCTAAATTGTTTGTGTTTGTTGTGGCGGCAGTTGTGTTGGTATTATTGACATTGTTGTTGTTGTTGTTATTATTGCGTTGATCACAGAGACGCTCTACCACTTTGTGCGTATTTACTGTTGTTGTGGCTGTTGTTGTTGCTGCATTACTATTAGTAATATTGTTGTTATCGTTTTGTTGCTGCTCTGTACTAGGTGCTTCAATGCTGCTGGTGCCAACGGGTACCTAAACAAAAAGAGCAATATTTTTATTTTTAAATATTCATATACTTTTGATTTAGAACTACAAAACTTACACTCGTATTAATGTCCTCATTTGTGCACAATAGTTTTTCCAACTGATGTAACTCTTGCTTATTCAGATTTCGCAGCAAATCGCGTATCTTTATTAATATTGTACGAAAAGGACGAAACATTTCCGACAAATCATCGGCATGCATATTCATATTTAACGGACCCTTTGAGTAAATAACTAAACCAGCAACAATAGCTAAACGCGGTATAGAGAACATTAAGGCCGGATCAAAAGCATCAACTTTCTCCTGTTCGAGCAGTCCAATTTTCAGTGCACGCTGCAGCGTTTCCGAATAGAGTACACAAATCCATTGTTGCATTTCATATTCATGTTGTGACTTCACCTGTACCATAGCACTTACATAGCTCAATTCAAATTCGGCAAATAACCGATCAAAAATTTTCAGACTTTCGTATAGTTGCTCCGTTGTGGAATCATTGAAATCGAGATGCAGTGTTTTGCTATTTGGTACATTATTGCGTAGACACTGATCACGTAGTAAGACGCGTACATTGCCCAAACTTTTGGTAACCGCCTGAGCCAATGGACGCATTTCTTTGCTTTCCGCTTCACGATTCATAATCGATGAACCGGCTGCAAGGCACTCGGCGCCAAACCACAATTGACCGGCAAGATTCTCCTGTAAAACTTCTTCGGGAAATTTAGCACGAAAGGCACGTGCATCACGATCATCACCGAGTAATTCTTCCATTATTTGATTTGTAATGGCGAGTACTTTGTCCTACATTAAAAAAAATTATTATTTCATTAAAGAAGTTAAAATCGTATTGTAACTTACTTGGTTCTGTCGTAGACGGCTGACCAAACGTGAACATCGATCCGGTTCAGCGCGTCCATCGAAACTATCCAATTCACTGGCCACTGCGGTAAGTGAACGATCTGCATGATAGAAACGCGCAAGAAGTGATTTGTCATCAGCCTGTAAAAAAAAGACGTAAAATAAACTTAAATATTCTTGTTCTATTCTATTAGTCATCTAGAAAATTCTTATCAGCATGAGTAAGTTGTACATGCTATTTTATTTAATTTCATTGATTTATTTTATAAACTATGAACTTGACATTGCTTTGTCGTAAATAGTATTGTGCATACAGCTTAAAAAAATATTTAAGTATTTTGCAAAAAAAAAAAAAAAAATTATGTAGAAAAAGCTTATTTGCGTGATTTATAATCATTTTTTTTTTTGCTTAATGTTAAATACAAACCTACATACTCGTGTATAATTTTTAGCACTTTTCTAAATTTTATGCGCATTTATATATTTGATCGTATCTATTATTTCGAGACAAAGCAAGCAAGTAAGTCGAATCTTTGAGCAGTTGTTCAAAAATTCATTTTCATGAGCTAAAATGTGTTAATTAGACTCTCGGGTGCAGTAAGACGACCGACGACAGACAAGGCAGGCAGGCAGCTTATTAGTATGAGCAATCGAAATTTAAAAGTACAAAATGATTCGTTATCTAAAATAATTTTGTATTTTATTTTACTAGCACTTTTCCAGTCAAATTAGGAAAAAAGGCGTCTTCAAGATTTTTGATCAGTGAACAGTGATTACTTCCTGCATAACCTGAAATACATGTCAGTTGTTTGGAACTGACTATCCATTCTATAGATATCTAGTAACAACTGAAAGAATCCCAAAAAGGGTTTTTTGAGTATATTTTCAGAGCAACCTAAAGAAATAATTGGTGAGCATTTTTAAATTTCGCCCCAAATTACATAAATCCATGAAAACCTAGAACCTTCGACAAAGTTAAAATTTTTAAACTAGAGTTTGTACAAGTGTCACTACGTTCATTAGAGAGCAATCAGTGATCAAAAATATCACGAGAAGGCACCCAAGATTGTATAAAACGAGAAAATATTTGGAAGATTTAAAAATTGATTTTTTTTCGATCCAAAGAAACAAGCAAAATGAATTACAAAATTTCGTTATTAAGAAGGAACTATAGAAACTTTCATAAAATTATAATCACCTGGTAACGCTTGGTTTTTAGGTACAGAGCCATTATATTGAGGAGCTAGAAAAATACTATTTTTTGGAAACGTTTTCTTTTCAATTTGAATATCGCTCTGATTATAGTAATTGAATCTATAACAAAACAAGCAAGAACGTTGAAGTCGAGTATGCTCGGATCCAAGAAACCCAGAACCCAATAATTATATACCTTTGATAGATGGATAGACAGACATTCGGAGTAACATATGTAAGTGTATAGATAATATAAAGTACACAGTATGTTCAATAAATTAGGGAACTTTTCATGGAACACGCAACGCACTCTTTGAACGTTGGTAACATTAGAAAGGTACAGGGGTCTCACTTTTCAAACGCAGCCAACTTCATGTCATGACAGGTTAAAAAGTTTTGATGAATATTTCGATAAATTTCGTGACTTTTCGTGAATTTTTTAAGAAAAAACAGATTTCTGTTATCGACCACCCTCCGTATTCTCTTGATCTATAGTACAGCATGCGACTATTATCTGTTCCCTAATAAATCTGTTCCCATAACAAATATACAAATAAAATATTTATTCTCTTGATTTGAAATATATATTTTAATACGCTCACAAATAAATCAAAATAAAATATCAATCAAAAACCATAATAAAACTAAAATTTATTCTTTGGTATAGACCCAGTACTGTAGGGTATAAACCATCATATAAACCGATTTTTTTGCTACACAAATAATTTTTAATGAACACATTTAAAGAGCGTTGTCTGAATAAGTTGAAAAGAGCAAATTTTGTTATAAAAAATAAAAAAAAAACTCTTGCTAAAACTTGTTTTTTATCGTTTCGTTTTGAACGCGTTTTTTTTTTTACTTTTGTTTAAACATTTAAATAAAGCAACAAAACGTAGAAGAAAAAAAAAAACATACCGAATAAATATATACAAAAGAGGCGGATAAATAAATAAAAATAACACAGAATGCGAATGTGAAAATACTCTTAAAGCAAAGCTGTGAGGCAATTCTAGCTTAAATTTTGAAACAAAAATTTTGTTTGAAAAATTTTATTTAAGTTGCAAAAAGTGGGGTTAAATGGACATGCATTATAATGATTCGTTACTGCAACATGTTACATAATTAGCCCGAAACTTAATATAGCCTGCTTTCGATGTGTCGTATAAACAGTCAAAAATATAAGAAAAAAAACAAGAACGTTAACTGGAAGCGAAGCTCAAATACCAACACGAAACTTTATTCATTTTCTTGAAAAATAAAAAAATAAAGGTGAGTTTGTATGGGACTATATGTTATAGTGGCCCGATTGTCATATCGATAGAATATTCATAGGATAACAGTAGAAGTGATTTTACACAGATTGGAGTGAATATATCCATAAATAAGAACTGTTTTCATACAAAATCTGAAAATGGGCGCTGGTTTGTATGGGGGCCATATAATGTATGGGGCCATAAAAATGGGCGTGGCACTTTTCTTTTGAAATTGGATGTCATTAGAAGTGCTTTTACCTATATTTGTAGTAAATACATTTACAAATAATAACAATTTTCATACAAAAATCGAAAAAAATGGTAAGTTTGCATGGGGGCTATACCTAAAAATGGGCGTGGTACCTTTCTTCTGGTATTGGATGGATGGATATTGGATTAAAAATGTTTTTACCCGATTCGTAGTCAAAACATTCATAAATAATAACAATTTTCACACAAAAATCGAAAAAAATGGTAAGTTTGTATGGGGGCTATATCTAAAAGTGGGCGTGGCACCTTGATTCTGCCAACAAACCTAGGAACAAAAGCTTAAGTTTAAAGTTTCAGTTCAATATCTTTAAAACTTTCCGAGAAAAACGCATTACAACAGACAGACAGACGGACATGGCTAAATCGATTCGTCTCGTCGAGCTGATCAATAATATATATACTTTATGGGGTCTCCGATGCCTCCTTTAATGCGTTACAAACTTTCAGACAAACTGAATATACTCTTCACACTATGTGTGGCGGGTATAAAAAATAAAGATAAACGCGATTTACACATTTGCTTTTGATTGTGTTTGCCCGATTTGATATAAATTGCGCAGTTAGCGATTGTATTTTGTTCTGAGTAACTTTATTTTGTTTTCTTCGTAACTCAAAATATACTCTTTTTTTTTTTTGTTCTGCGTGCTTATAGAGTAAGCAACAGCTTAGGTTGTCTAGCTCATATAACGTATATGGAGAGAAAGAAAAAAAGTAGCTGTGCGGTATTGAAAAATTCAAGGAAATAAAATAATATAAACGATCAAGTTTACGACGACAACCACGACGACGACGACATTAATTAAATTACAATATAAAACAAAAAGTTAATTACTTTGCAGTTAGATTTTGCTTTTATTTACAAACACACTCAAGGCAGTCATTGAACCAATCATAATCATCCATTTTAATAAAAGTAAAATTATACACAAATAAAATTTCGAAGTGGCTATTTGCACGACTGCTTTGCTTATATCAGGTGTGAATCATTTTTATGTCCGTCCGTCTGTCTGCCTATCTTTGTGTGTAATACAAAAAAAAAAAAAAAAAAAAAAGAACGTTTGAACTCTCAAGGTAATTTCATTTAGGGTCAGCAGACGAATTTACGCTGTAGGTAATGTTATTTTTTTTTTTTTTTTTTTGTTTAGTTTGGCTTAAGAAGTCAACAAAACTTTTCTATAACATATAATATGAGTACTGTATGAAGTATTTTTAATAAAAGGTTGATATATCCAAGGGTGTTACACAAAATTTGTTTTGGTTAATTTCACAAGCGTGAACTTGGCAACAGATTTGACTAGTCAATGACTAAGCCGAGTGGAATAGTTAGTAAAAAGTTAGTTCGGTTATTTGAACTGAGTCAGTACTTTTCGGTAGCTTATGCTCTACAACGCACTAATTCAGAAATATTTTTTTCGAATTTTTTTCTCTTTTAAAAATACACACAGATAGGATATTATGTAACAATATATATATATATATATATATATATATATATATATATATATATATTGGTCGAAAGTTCTGAGCTTTTTCTTTGCAAAACTGATTAAAAAATGAATTTCGATTCGAAGTTGATTGAGTTATTGCCACATAAGTAAAACAGGAAAAAAAAATTCGAAACTTAAGCTTTTCTCAGTCCTAGATAGTTCGTATGTTAAAGTCAGATTGCCACGCCCATTCTGAGGTATAGCCCCCATACAAATTTGCCAACTATTTTCGAATTTTTGCATGAAAATACGTATTATGTACGCATGTATTCACTCTAAATTGGGTAAAAACTCTTCTTATCTCATTCAAAGTCGAAACCAAGGTGCCACGCCCATTTTTAGGTATAGCCCCCAAACAAACTTACCGCCCATATTCGAATTTTTGTATGAAAATAGGTATTAATTATGAATGTATTCACTTAAAATTGGATAAAAATACTTCTTATGTCATCCAAAGTCGAAACCAAGGTGCCACGCCCATTTTTAGGTTAGTCCCCATACAAATTTACCGGTTTTTTTTTAATTTTTGCATGAAATTAGGCCCTTAAAACGTATAGACATATACTAACTTACATCAAGAAAAAGTTATTGTTAAATTTTTAGCTTAAAATTTGATATCAATAATGTGTCTAAACTTGGGTTGTATTAGACCATTGACCTCATCCCATCTCGAGGTTCTATCTAAGGCACCGATTATCACTCATAATTTCTTTAAAGATTCGTGTGACGGGTATTTAAGCTTCGGTTTTCCTTGTTATACTCTGTTCCCAAAGAGTAAAAGGGTATATTAAGTTTTTTGCGAATGTATGTAACACACAGAAGGAGGCAAGAGAGACCATATAAAGTATATATATTCTTGATCAGCATTGGAAGGGAAGTCGAACTAGCTATGTCTGTCTGTCCATCCGTCTGTCCTGATGTCTGCCATATGAGAGAGATTATCTCGGAGTCTATAAGAGATAGGGTCACCACATTTGAAACTTAGTCTCTCCTGTGCCGTTACGTGTTCACTTGCAAACGGTTTTTCTCTAGACCCATTTTAAGGGGTACCCCCCATACAAATGTACCTCAAAATTTTAGGTTTTTGCATAAAAACGTCATTGTTTTTTATTCTAGGAAGTTCAAATTTAGTATGCCCAAAATTTTTTTTTTTTTAATGCTATGTTCTTCATTTGCAATCAGTCCCTAAGGGGACTATCAGCGAATTTTAATGCATAGCATTGACTTTCTATAAAGTATTCCAGGACTTGGAAGTAGTTATTGGGATTTAAAAAGGGGTGGGGGAGTGATGGAGGAATGCCTAGGATAATCCCAATAAAATAGATCTATATGGGTAGGTCCAACAAAATTTTAGGTATAGCCCCCATACAAAGATATACCAAATTTTTAAGTTGTATGAAAAGATTTTCTAAATTTGTTTATCTAACAGGCCAACTAGTTTCGGAGGTGAAATTGAGAACAAAACTTTATAATTAAATATTTATAAATGCTTGTAGAGCATCAAAACTTCAGATAGTTAAAAAGTCGCTTACTCAAGGTACGATATTATTTGTGAAAAGAAATTAATTAAGCTTCAATTTGTTTGATAAGCTCAGTTCTTAAAATAAAATGAAACATCTGTAAGCATCATTTCAAATGAAAAATATATAAATGACAGCAACAGATACACTGAATAATTCCCTTATTCTTCTTTTTTCATATGAAATTGTATTTATGCACATATTTAAAATTAATCATGTACGTATTTTAATTTATATATTCTTGATTTCAACTGAAAACATGCGGATTAGCATAATTAATGTTGCTCACGCTCAAATGAATCTAAAGAAAAATCGATATTAAGAACGCGAATGTGCAAGAGTTGAGATATTTTCTTAGTTCTTTTTTTTTTTATTTTGTATTTCATTTAGCTTTGGGAATCACAAATTGTTTAATTGCTGGAAAAACTATTGTATGTGCTTTTTTTATTTAGATAGATAGCTGACTGCTACTAAACAATGAGACTAACACCAGATACAGATACTACACGTATGTACTATGTAGCTACTCATTGTCAATTATTTACACGAGATAATTACAATAACTTTCAGATAAGCAGTACAACAAAGCAGTTTATGCAAAGCAAAAAAAAAAAAAAAAAAAAAAAATATAAATAAATAAAAAAAATAAATAAAATTGTAATTGCATTTTGACAAAAGAGTTTATTTAACTGCGTCGCTGTCAGTTGAGCACAAAACACAAAAACAAAAAAGGCAATTAACTTTTGTGTACAAAATTTATCATTACTGAAAATATATACATGCCATATATTGTGAAAATAAATTTAAGTCAAACCCCAAGATAAAAGCAATTAGAATGTGGAAATTAATTAATATTAAATATGCAAAACTCGTTTTGTCGGCGGTTACCGGATTTAAGCTTTTTGAAATTACTCGCTAAGAAAACGGCACAAGTCAAACCTAATTTTTTTGTGTGTTTTTCATTGCAACCAGACCCGTCTTCTAAATTTATTTACTTTTTAATTTCTCTTAAATTTGTGCTAAGCATGTGCCACAAAGGAAATTACGCACGTTGACTCTTAATAATGAAAACATATGCGACAGTCTTAAGAAGTTAGTTAGCAGCGGATTTGCTTTTAATGACAGCTAACTTCCTCGTCGTTTGTTATTTATAAGAATTCTCTGTGGTATCCACGGGTATACTGTAGCAAGTATATTGTTACATAGGCATTTCTTAAAATATTAAACAAATATTACAGTTGTGCTGTTCACGAGGTCTAGCATGAGTGCATAAAAGAATAAGTGCAAACGATTGCAAAAACAACTAACACAAAAACTATTTTTATTGCTGTGTTAGTTGTTGTTGTTGCAATCGTTTGCACTTATTCTTTTATGCACTCATGCTAGGACCTCGTGAACAGCACAATTATTTATTTATTAAAACTCAATTCGAAAAATTGTTTTATCAGCTACAGTAATTTAATTTAAATAAATAATAAATATTGTAATTTGTTTAATTGAATATTGCTGTACTGCAAAATAATTTACATTTTTAAATTAAAACTTTGCAAACTGATTTCATTTTTTTTGCTAAACTTTTATATATAATCGACAAACTATCACAGCCAAGCACATTTTCCAAATAAAGTTTGGAAAAGTTTAAATATGTAATGGGTTTTTTTTTCGAAGGTTTTTTACCCTGTACAAAAAGAGAAAAAGGGTGTATCAAATTTGTGGAAATGTATGTAACAGACAAAAGAAGGCATTATAGATCATATTATATTTATATATATTCTTGGTTGAAAGCTAGTTCGATATTTTCATCTGTCCTGCTGTCTGTCATAAGAAACATATTTTGGAGATTATAAATGATAGCCCAACCCAACTTAAAACTTAAATTCTACAGACAAGAGGTCACTTAAAACCAGTTTTATTCTAGCCCTATTTTAAGGAATGATCAAAAATTTTTGGTTTTTCTATAAAAACTGCTTCAACCAAGTACTCTTATCTTATGCCTATGGTAGTCTCAATAAATTATACCAGTGTAAATCATATCGAAATTTTTAGAATAGTCCCAATCAAAATGTCCCATGATTGAAGGTAACAATTTTTGTTTGATTACCACAAGGCATAGCCCCCATAAAAACCTATTACAAAATTTTTATTTTTTAAGAAAAATGAAGTAATTTTCAACTTTCTGTAAATTTTTTTTATTCAGCTAGAATCTAATGCAAAATATCGATATCTGAGTATCAAAACTATATAATTTGGGTACAAGGGTATCTTGTAGTCGAGCTTATTCAATTGCAGCGTTCAAAGCGTGCACACAAAAAGTTTAATGTTTTCAAATTGAGAAATTAATTTCCGAAAATTTGTCCTTTGTAAAGAATGTTGCCAAATTTACGATTTAAGACCAACTATGGCTTTGTCGTTAAGCATTATTGCCTTATTTAGAACGAGGAAATTAAAAAAAAATAAAAACAAGGAAATCAACGTATTACTTAGGTGGAACCGAAGCTTAAACACCCGTTACATGAATTTTATTGAATTTGTCAGAAAATTAGACATAAAATTCGAAAATGGGCGGAAAGTTTGTATATGTGCTACACTTACAAATGGGCGTGGTACGTTAGTTTTGATTTGATGACATTTGAAATGTTTCTACCCAAATTGGAGTGAATATATTCATAAATAAAAAATATTTTCATACAATAACTCGAAAATGGGTGGTAAGGCTATACATAAAAATGGGCGTGGCACTTTGGTTTCGACGTTTGATGACATAAGAAGAGTTTTTACCCAATTTGGAGTGAATATATGCATAAAAATACTCTTTTTCATAAAAAAAATTCGAAAATCGGCATTCAATTTGTAAGGGGACTAAACCTTAGAGTGGGCGTGGCATTCTAAATTAAACATACAAACTACCTATCACTAAGAAAAGCTCAAGTTTCAAGTTTGAATCAACTCTCAACAGACAGACAGACGGACATGACTAGATCGACTCGTCTCATCGAGCTAATCAAGAATATATATACTTTATGGGGTATATGACGCGTTCTTAAGTGCGTTACAAATTTTACGACAAACTGAATATACCCATTTAGACTATGTGTAACGGGTTCAAAAACGTGCGCTCATCAAACCATTCATAAAATAAATAGAAAAAAAAAAAAACAGTTTACATAAAATTTAATGAAAATGAAAGTATCAAATTAATATGTAAATTTTATTACAACTACCCAAAAAAAAAAAAAAAAATAGCAAAATGATGTACAAATTTTTATGATTACTACAAATGTCATCCCAATCGAATTTTTATATAATTCAAAACATTCAGAATCAAAATTTGCTTTAAAAAAAAATTAAATATGCAAATCCATTTTTCATTTGCAAGTCTAGTAAATGCAAAATGGATGGGAAAACTTCACACTTTTCCTAAACATTTTCGACTGCGTCTTTTTCAACAATCTAAATAATTTTAATTGGGAAGAGTTCTACATCAATAGAAAAACAACCTCCTGCTAAATAATGATTATGAGAATTCAAGATTTTATCGCTAAAAACTGTCTAGGGTTAGATTTTTTCGAGCGAAAAAAGTTGGTGTTTCCATATTAAGATCTTCTAACAATTTCCAAACATAACTTGCAGTTAAATTTACAAAATACAGCTTTAGGTACACATAATAGAATAATTTAATAGTTTCAACTAAAAGCACTACTCTAAAAAACAAAGTTTTAAAACTACTCACTCTCTCTTTCTCTCTCTCTTTGGGATTCCAAATAAATTTATGTATTTAATAAATTAATTAGAAATGTACGAGTATATACAATGCAAATTTAAAGAGGAAAGCAATGCTGATAACATACTATACACGTGTCTAACATACAAAGTAAACATTACATAGCAACACACTCTGAAACAGAGAACAATACGAGTACGTACTATATAGTCAGCTAAAGTTGAAATCGAGACACGCGCAAATGTTTAAACTGTAACAAGTGGGTTAAACTTTGCAAAAAAAAAAAAAAATTATACAATAATCTAAAATGTAGAAATATGCAAAAATTTATATTGTAAACAAGTTACTTGGACTCTCTTCTATATACAGCCTAAATAGCGCAGTTTATTCGTGTTAAACATCGATACCGCCGCTTGAATCAAACTGAAATCAAGCACGTGTCAAGGTAATTTCTCGTGGCGCTGTGACGTCACATGTGAAAATACAGCGCATGACCTTAGAATGTAAAAATATATACTATGAGGACAGGAAACGAACGAACGAACGAAACGAGCAGCAACTGAGACGGACGGATAGAAAACCAAAGTGAAAACAAAAGCAAAAATATTTATGGCATCTATACGGATGGATACAAATATAGATACAAAACATAGCAAGCAGCGGCAGCAACAGCAACAGGTGTTGTCAACAATAAAATACCAAATATAAACAGCCAACTTCAATTACATTCAGCAGCAAATAGCCTTAAACAGCCTTGAAATGAGCAACAAATTGCTGCTGCTGCTGCTTTGGCTCGATACAACTCTAGATATACGAGTATATATGTGCATATGTATCTATATATCGTCTGTGTATCTGAATGTACTTGGATGTTACTGGTCGCACTTTGTGATGACGCATTTCCCAAAGTTTTAAATAAAAAAAAAAAAATGTATATACAAATAAATAAATATAAGCGTGCAGCGTCGTCGTCTGTTCTCCGCTGTTGTTTCAAGGAAAATTGTGGCCAGATAATTTTGCCTTCATAATTTACCACACAGCTTGATTGTAAAAAAAAAAATCCAGCAGATATAGTATGTACTGATTTATGAATATAATTGCAATAATAACAGCAACGACAACTATAATAATGAGCTTGAAAAAAATATATAAAAAAAAAAAAAAAAAAAAAATACAATAATAATGATTGCAGAGTTCTGAAAGCGTCAAACCGTTTTTTTTTTCTAGGTGTATTTTTTTTAAGTTTTCAACACGCAATGTATAATATTTTTTTTAACTTATCTACATGTTTATACTTTGATATCTTAAGTTCTAGGAAAGCGCACTAACGTCATCTGACACGCTGAAGGCAACTTTATTTTATGCAATTAACTTTACTATCATTATGGTTGAAGTGTGGCTGAAATACTTTAAGTTGTAAATAGTAAAGTAAGTTTTGTTTTATGTATAAATATTGCAAAAAATGTACACTATTAAAAATAATATTTAAGGGTATTCAGAATGTTCTTACAATTCTAGTAACGAAGTAAAATGCAAAACAAATGTTGCACAGCCAACAACAATTTCCATAAAAAAAAGTTAATCTACTTTGCACTACTCATGCACATGACTAAAACATTTCATTGCATCGGTGTAATGCTAGGGCTGCAAAAAAAATACGAAAGTAAAGCAAGTGGCAGTCCTATTTTCAGCAATTTTAATGTAACTTGGTTGGCAACGGAACTGTCGATCAGCTGACTTCCACGAATAAAAGTAAGTAAACAGATTTTGTTTGAAAATGAGAAAAACAGTAGACACAATAAAGTTCACATGCCCTGAATTAATTCTACTTCTCGAATAATATCTTTTATTTTATAGTTTATTAATATTTTCTTTATACTTTCTCAAGGCTTTTTTCATATAAACATTGCACTATATTTTAAAATAAATAATGTTAAGTCATGAACAGCTGTCTGCAGAAAGTTGCACAAATTTAATTGCACAAGAGGCGCTCACTGTGTCTTCGAGTGTAAAGTTAATTTTTGCAAGACTATCCTGATCAACTTATTTGTATTTTAGTAGAATAAATACCAATTTTAGTAGAATATATACAACGACTGTTATAGAAAATTTTACAAAGTAACATTCTTTTTAACATGTTGAGTAAATTTTGAAATGAACTTTTTTTTGATTCAAGCATTACACGAATCTTTAAATAGTTTATGTGTGATCATCAGTGGCATAGATAGAACTTCGAGATGGGATGGGTGGGGATCAATGATCTGACACAACAAAAAATTTTAATGTAAAAAAAATACAGATATATCCATAATTTTATTTATTTATTTCGACACTGGCGGTAATATTATATGGGGGCTATACCTCAAAGTGGGCGTGGCATTCTGATTTTAACATACAAACTACCTAGGACTGAAAAAAGCTTAAGATTTTTAGTTTTAGCTCGATATCTTTAAAACTGAGCGAATCCAGAATATATACGAGTATTCTTTATGAGGTCTTTGATGAATATAATCGTTTACACTATGTGTAACGGGTATAAAAAAACTAAAAAAAACATAGGTTTTGACTGATTTTAATCATATATAACAGATTAAATAGAAAAGATGAATGATTCCGAGTTGATAGAAATCCCGTATTAGGCTTAAGTTAAAGCTTGAACCCTCCGTTATTAGAACAGGGTCAAGAAATCTCTGAATCCACCGTAAATTTAAATGTATACTGATATTCCATAGCAATGGATAACACACAGAAATATGCAAATATCTAAAATGCTATTTAAACTCGAAATGCTTGGTTAATTGATCTACTATAACTGAATCAGATGGTCAATTCAGTTACATATTGCCGGTAATTATACAATTTAAATGTATATATTATATTTTTTTTCAATGTATTAGCTCAAATTTTTAAAATATTTTTGCTATTTAACTTTGCATGTTGCGTTCACTTGTCAACTTAAAGTGGCTTGCACGCGAATTTTAGTAGCTAATTGCCAAGAAAAAGATACAAAATATATATTTTTTAAAAATGCCTATACTAAAGTATAAAAAAACAAAAACAAATTATGAGTTTAAATGTAAAAGGTGAAAAAGTGAAGCCTCGTGTAAAAGCAACTTTCCATAAATAAAAATTAAAAAAAAAAAAAAATCACTTTTCAACTTTCGTTTTTTTTTTCAACTGTTCAAAAAAAAGTATATAAGTTACGCCTCACAAATACCGTCGTCTTGCCACCTGATAGCTATTTATGTCTTATTATGCAGCAAAAAATTTAAAGGAAATAAAATATGAAAGTTGTCAAGTATTGAAACAAATTCTGTAACCAGACGAAAGTCTAGCAAAAATATATTTTGGCGATAGGCTGCACGCGAATTGCCAATTTTTTTATTGCCACATAAAGCGAAAGCCGCAACAGAGCTTTACAAGAAAATGTCTATCTTAAGTAGCGACATAAAATCTCTTAGCTATAATAAAGAAAAAAAAAACTATAAGATACACTTGACATTGAAAATATGAAAACATTGAAAGGCAACAAAAGAGTAGCAATCTAACAAACAAAAAAAAAAAAAATCAATAAAATCTTGAGTATTTTAATTGTTTAATTGTTGAAAAATAAAAATTACAAAAAAAAGATACAATACAATACTTTGTATTGAACAAACGATCCATAGATAGATAAATGGTTGACAACAAAAACTGTTAAATGGCATTTAAATTGAGTTAATATTTTTGTTGCCGGCAATTTTTGCAACATTTTAGCTTAGTACATTGACACAAATGACCTTTCTGTGTGTGTGTGTGTGTGTATCTGTGTGTGTGAAACTTTTCTTCTGGACAAAGCAAAACAAAACAAATGCAAAGATAAGCAAGAAAAGTATCTTTTCATTTCATTTGCTCTGATTGCCTCTGGTGTCTGTCTGCCTGTCTGTCTGATTGTTTGTCACCTGTTTGACTGTTTGACAGTTTGAATTCACTTGAAAAACTAGTTTAACTAGTTAATTGATATCAAATTGAAGCAAACGACGCGCGTCGTAGCACATTCAACAAAGATCTGAAATATCTCTCTGACGGGAATACATGAAAAGTTCGATCAATTGTGGCTACGACGAATTCAATATGCAATAATTTTTTGCACTTTGACTAATTTAATTTAATTGTCTACGTACATATTTTTTTTTTATATGTGTAAAAAGGAACGATTTTAAAGTGTAAATATGAACCGAGCATTTAATACACTATATTTTAAATGGAATTTAAAAGAAAATTGAACTATAAGATTTTGTAGGTGTATTTCTAAAATACAATGGTAAAAAATTAGTGAGTTTGTATGGGGTCTATATGTTATAGATGCCCGATCCTTGTCATATTGTTAGCATATTCATAGGAGAACAGTAGAAGTAATTTTACCAAGATGGGGTCTCCGATGCCTCCTTTAATGCTATACAAACTTTCTGACAAACTGATAATACCCTATAAAAAAGATCTTAAAAATAGTTCGACATGTAAGTACTTTTGAAATCAATAGGTATCGATACTTTTTTCGAGTAATCGATTGTAATTTTGTAACTTGTAAAAGGGAAAAACAATTTGTTTTTCCAACTATTTATCGTTTGGATAAAACTATTATATGATACTTTACATATATTACAGAAAAATGCAGTGCAATAGTACGTTTGCAGAACATTTCTATTAAAAGTACTCATACACATAGTATCGATACTTTATGGCAGTATTTTGTATCGATACTTTATGGCAGTATTTTGTATCGATACTTTATGGCAGTATATTGAATCGATACTTTATGGCAGTATTTTGTATCGATACTTTATGGCAGTATTTTGTATCGATATTTTATGGCAGTATATGTTATTATCGATGTCTTCACATGTCAAGGCATGCCAACGCATGTAGTATGCTTTATAGTGAATGAAAATTTCTAAATTTGATGAAGATCATATAGAGTGTGTGCTATAAACAACAATGACGCCGGTATAATTTATTAAATAAAGTTAATAATAACTTAATAGAATGAATTAGCATTAAAAAAAAATGATTTTACATGCAGACGCCGCATGTTTGTTCAAATCAAATTCTTACCAATCATTTTTCTTAAAAAATCGACGTAATGAAGAAGCATTTTTTTGCATATGCATATTTTATTACCTGCAAAAAGAGAAATGCGGAAATCATTAAATAAGTTTATTTAAAAAAAATTTATACAAAAAATTTTAAAGTTATAAAATTTCTTGACAAAAAAAAAAAAATTAAACAAAGCACTGCATTTATCATCGTCATTTCCATATTTGTACTGTTTACAGTATTTTTTTTTTTGTCGCAATTTCAATATGATTTAGGGTGTACTTCTAAGAATATTCACTGCTAAACATATGAGTCACGTTTTATATGCAATCTAATAAAATATTGCTATAAACTGTTGTTTTACATTAGCTACATAAAGTATGAACGTGCATTATCAGTTTAAACTATTAAGGTACGTATATTCTTGATCAGCTTCGCTATAAACATATAGGTTTATCTTTTTGCCCGTTTTTGAGATATTGAGTTGAAATTTCAAAAATAATATTTTATATTATATGAACCACAACATAGTATCCAAGTTTAGATTACATCAGACCATTAACCCCTACTCACACTCTACACGAAAAATCATCTGTCACTGAGGATCATACATAAGCCATTTCCTGTGTGACGACAATTTAAGCTTCGGTTTTATTGAAGTTAATGTTTTTCTCTTGATTTCATTTTATTTTTATTGCATGAAAATTCGAAGAAATACACATAAGGTTTATACAATATCTATATATATATAAAATTGAATCACTTTTTGCGTGGTCACTCCATAACTTGAGAATGACTTAACCGATTTCATACATCTTTTTTTTTAAAAATTTTATAATACTTTGTCTTAAAAAATCACAGATATGCAAAAAATACTAGTTCTAAAAAATCCCAAGATTTCAAAAAAAAAAAAAATAATAAATAAATAAAAATAAACAAGGAAAAATAAGCTTCGGTGGAACCGAAGCATAAATACCCTTCACATGAATCTTTGAATAGTTTATGTGTGATCATCAGTGGCTTATATACATTTAAAAATATATATAGTAGACCAAAATAGTTAATTTTTCATACAAAAGTTCAAAAATAATCGGTGAGTTTGTATGGGAGCTATATATAAAAATGGGCGTGGCCTCTTGGTTTTGGAATTGGATGATATAAGAAGTGTTTTTACCCAATTTGGAGTAAATAAATTCATAAAAAATACAAATTTTTATTCAAAAATTGGAAAATGGGCGGTAAATTTGTATGGCGGCTATAGCTAAGAATGGGCGTGGTACCTTGGTTTCGACTTTGGATGACAATAGAAAAGTTTTTAACCTAATTTGGAGTGAATACATGCATAAGAAATACATATTTTCATACAAAAATTTAGAAATTTTCGGTATGTTTGTATGGGGGCTACACCTAAAAATGGGCGTGGCAACTTGATTTTAACATACAAAGTAGTCGTTGCCGAGAAAAGCTTAAGTTCCAAATTTCGGCGTAATATCTATATATCTTCATCGAAAAAATGCGTAGAAGTAAACAGTACGACAGACGGACATGGCTAGATCGATTCGTCTCATCGAGCTGATCTAAGAATATATATACTTTAGGGTCTAAAACGTCTCCTTAAATGCATTACAAACTATCCGATTAAGTAATTTTTTATTTACGCGTGAATTAAAAAACTCAATGTATATCTCTCGTATAAAATACCTTGACTGTAACAAATTGGAACATGATTAAAATTTTTTTTTCTTTTTTCAACTCAAAAATTTGAGTTGAACTAAAATTGCAACGGGTTCCTTTATTGGAAAAGCAGGCGCTAGAAAAAGCTAGGTATCAAAAAATATTTGAAATAGAACTATTTCATAGGCCTTGCTCATCCTCATTTCATTCATAAGCTACAGAGGTAGAAATCAAAAGTATTGTACACATTTGAACTGTTTTTTCTAATACAAACAGAGTTAAATAACTTGGTCAATTATTGATTATTTTAATTTAAAAAACATTTTAAAAGATTTTATACTTTAAAGATGCATATGTCCTATTTAAAGGTAGCAATCAAATAAATAAGTGATAATCAAAGTACGAGCAGCACTGTATAAGGTATGCAAATATTGATAATTGCGTTTGTCAAAATACAAATAAACAAATGTGTCAACAATAAATACAGAAATAAAATAATAATTTTGCAACTAGTTGTATTTTAAAAATAGTGAAGCACGTTCTTTGTTAAATGCTCTAAAACAAAAGTGTTCAATTCGACAATAATAAAAAAGTACAACTGTTTTGGGTCTTGACCCAAGACGCTCGGCAAAGCGACGTCGCAAAAATTAGGAAGAGTTTTGAATTCTTTAAGCATGTACATACGAGGTGTGTTCAAACATTATCGCAAATTATGAATTTTCGCGGGTTACGTATATTCG
Organism: Leucophenga varia; assembly: GCA_018903435.1. Taxonomy (NCBI): domain Eukaryota; kingdom Metazoa; phylum Arthropoda; class Insecta; order Diptera; family Drosophilidae; genus Leucophenga; species Leucophenga varia. The sequence continues at coordinate 586,882 of JAEIFJ010001989.1, read as the reverse complement.
AAATTTCGATAAGGGTGGTCTATACTGTTGGTAAAATATGAAATCTTTCACGTTATGCCGACAAGCTCGGCCATTTTGAATGTTCACTTTATTGTTGACAGCTGCTTTGCTTGCGTAGTTTTGAAATCGACTTTTTTATTTATTCTTGACTTCAAAAAACTTCATTTATATCTCTCGTATTAAATAGGTTACAGGTGTATAAAATGTAACTGATTTAAATTTTTTTGTAAATAAAAGTTTAAATTCAATCAATCCGTATTTGCTTCCCATGCTATCTACAAAATGATTCACGCAAAAATATATGTTATATACATTTTGAAATCAGCTGTTTCATAGGCTTTGCTCATCCTCATTTCATTCATAAGCTACTGCGCGAAAAAATCTGAGTCATGGTCATATGTGAAATTATTTTATTGTGTTAAAAAAAATATATATATTTGTAGATTATTTCAATTTAAAAAGAAACAAAAAGATTTTATACAAAGATGCATATGTCCTCATTTAAAATTACAATAAATAAATAATAATAAGAGTAGAGCATCACTGTATAATGTATGCAAATATTTAATTGTTTAAAAATACAAATAAACTAATGTGTCAACAATAAATACAGAAATAAAATAATAATTTTGTAACTAGTTTATTTTGTATAGTGAAGCACGTTCTTTGTTAAATGCTCTAAAACAAAAGTGTTCAATTCGATAATAATAAAAAAGTACAACTGTTTTGGAAGCATGGAAGAGCGTAGTTGGCTTTATTTAATTGGGTCTTGACCCAAGTCGCTCGACAAAGTAGACGTTCAGCATAAATTAATGTTTTGTACAAACCCAAAAAAAAAACAAAAAATAGCGAAGAGTTTTGAAGTCTTTAACACACCTACATATATATTTTAAACAAAGATAAAAATATCTTTTCATCATTTAAAATCTGAACATAATAAAATATTGAAATTCAAGTACAAAAATACTTATGCATAATTTTTCTTAAGCTTTCAGGAAAAGAAAGATTTACGTTTCCGCAAAATCCAGCAATAATAACAAGACAAATAATTCGTTTATATCCATTTTGTTTGTTTTTTTTTTTTTTTTTGTATCTGACAGATACTCTTGTATAGTACGTTCAACTTACGACGACGACAACAACGAAGCCAACTGGTATCGGGCCCAAGACATGCGTCGGCGACACGCGTAAAGAATAAGTGCGAATTTGTTTTATTATTATTTTCTTTTTTATTTATTTTTTTTTTTTTGGGCTGATATGTTAATTTTAATATTGCAAAACATATTTTGTAAATAAGCAAAGTTATGCGTCACATACAATATATAAAACTTGTTTCCCTTTAAAGTTTGCCTCAAAGAAAAGATACACTGAAACTTCTTACAAAAAAAAAAAAAACATGCAGCATGAAACGTATAAAACGCAGACAGAGATTTTGTCATTATTAATGAATTCAATTTGCATAAATTTATTTGATAATAGTATGCAATGCATTATTTGTAAAATCCGGAAAGAAATTAAAATAAAATAAATTTAAGTTGCAACTAAAATGCAAGCGCAAAAGATACAATATATATTTTAGATATTATTTGTAGCTACACAATCATTTGTAATCTTATCAGAAAGCGTATCTTTGTTATCTTTTTTTTGTTTTTAAATAGCGCCAATAACTGAAAGCATTAAATGTCGTAAAAGATTAAAAGAAAATGTATCTTTCGGTGCAAGTATTTACGCATTAAATGGAATTATTTTAAAATTTTTCTATTACATTTTTCTATTTTATTTTTAGTAATATGAACTTTGTGTCGTTTTGAAAGTTGTAATGTTATTTTATAGCTCGTCTGTAACAGCCTCAGCAGCAAAGCAATGGCGTCAACTTTCTATGCACATTAAACTGTTTTTAATTACATTAAAAAAAAAAAGTCGTTTTTACAATTATTGCTCTTTTATGTAAAAGTAAAACAGCACTAAAAAAAAAAAATCTCTACAAAAACAACAACGGTTTTAAGTTTTGTTGACGTTGGTTTAGCAATCAACAATAAAAATATAAAAGTAAAATGATTCTGTCGAGACGAAAGTTTTGTACCCTTAAAATATATAATTAAAATTTGATTCTGAATGGTAAATTTATTATGAGTATTAGCCCATTCATTTAGCTTATATTCCCAAACAGACCGAAACAATTGAAGTATGTTTGGTCTAAAGAAAAAACTAACTATCTTGATAATTAGAATCAATAAACTTTGGTGGTCCCAAAGTTAAAATCCCGGCCATATCTTGGTATATTTTATTTATGATCATCAGTGGCCTACAAGTAAAGCTAACCAAGTGATACTCACAGATCTTAAAATAATTATTGATTAAGCTAGGAAAGAAAATAGCCACGTATTTTTATAACGCCAAAGGTCCTTTTGGAGGTTGTGGGGGATGGTCATAAGACCTTTTTAAAACTTCTTATATTTGCTTGAAATTTATTACTCGAGGGGTATTCGGGTTCACTGAATCCAAATTTAATGCCAGTATTTTCAATTTCAAAATGGCGATGCAGCGACCAAGAAATATAAAATCTGATCAGATTCACTTTCACCTAGATACTAGAATTCACCATATTGCATCCGCCATTTTGAAATTTAAAATTCTGGCATTAAATTTGGTTTCAGTGACCCCGAATATCACCGAGTAAAATAAATTTCAAGCAAATATTATAAGAAGTTTAAAAAAGGTATGTATGTTTTTTGACCCTCCCCACACACTCAAAGGGTCTTTTTCAACTCTTAAATTTTGACCTTTGCCGATATAAAAAAAAGCGATGTCTATTTTTTTCCTAGCACAGTCAAAATAATCATAGTTTCGTTAAGATCTGTGAGTTTAACTTGGGTAGGTTTACTTGTTAGATAAAATTTGGAGAAGGGATGGCTTGGTGTAATCGTCTAAACAACCGGATTTAGCCACAGATCAAATTTTCACCTAAGAACACAAAAAAAACCATTTTTCTGAAAAAAAAAAAAAAAAATAAATAAATAAAAAAATGGGATGTGATTTTGTATGGGGGCTATACGTTTATCAGTAGTGTATACATGGGATGACATTATAAATGTTTTTACTCCATATGGAGTGAATACATTCATAAATAATTACTATTTTCACCCAAAAAAAAAAAAAAAAAGAAAATGGGAGGAAAACTCGTATGGGGTCTTTATTTAAAAATGGGCGTGATATCTTGTTTGGGCCAATTTGGAGTGAATACATTCATAAATAATAACTATCTTTCATACAAAAAAATTTAAAAAAAAAACTGTAAGTTTGTATGGGGCTATACCTTAAAATGGGCGTGGTACGTAAATTTTAACACTTGAACTGCTTAGGACTAAGAAAAGCTTAAGTTTCAAGTATCACGTTAATATCTTTACAACAAAACGAATGAAACGCATAAATACAGACAGACGGACGGACATGACTAGACCGACTCTTTATACTTTAGAAAGGTCTATTACGATGTCTCCATTAATGCGTTTTACAAACTTTCTGAAAATGAAAATAAAAATATTTGGCTATAAAGCTACATAAAATCGAAAGCTAGAAAACCAAATCATTTCGATTCCGAAAAATTTTAACTAAATCGAAATGTAGAACAGATTTGAATACATTTGTAGCTACATTCTGAACGTTACAAACATTACAATGGTTTCACAATTTACTTTATAAAAATCAGTTTATGAAGGGTATCCATAGACGAAGAAAACCACATTGATTTGTCTGAGTCGATAGTGGTAAACCACATTTAATAATAATAACAAAATGCTTATACCAAAACAAAAAAACATTTCAAAAACATCTGTGGTTGGTTTAAAGTCCACGATTATTAGCAAACAGTTCAATCGATCGATCAAAGAGTTGCATCAAACTTGGTAAGTAAGGAAAAAAAACAATTATATAGATGCTGTCAACATTGGCAGCTAAAACTATGATAAAGCAGTCTTTGCTGACGCTGCACGATTGTGCGCTTTGATAATTTAATATTGCTACTGTCAAATGATGATGACAAAGGCCAAAGTTGATGATAAGCCAGCTACCCAAAGTCACTTTCACTTTATTTTTTCCAACATCATTTTAAGATATTTTCTTGATACTTTATTTGCGGCGCTTTAGAGACAAAACAACAATAATTTCGAAAGAAAAATCGCTTAGGAAAATTATATAGTAAGCAGCAGCAACAAGAAATGCATGCAACAATGACGACGTTGTCTCTTGTAAAAGCATGAATGATACTCGGAAGTGACGCATCGCTAATTGAATAAACTGCAACCGACGACTCGACTCAAATCGAATCGAATGACTGCAGGAATGCAGATAAGCTTATTGAATAAGCGCACAGCACAAGGTTCAAAGTGTAGGCGGCGGCAGCGGCGTCATAGCTTTTGTCAGAGTTTAAAATTTGCAGAGGGGGCTAAGGGTCAGTCGTGACTTGTTAAAATAAAAATTTCGTATATCAAATTTGCGTACTACAAAGCGTTTCTGAAACACAAAAAAAAAAATTTTTTTTATTAAAATAACAAATTTATTAAGCTGTCTGCTCACGCGCTTTTCATTGAAATTCATAACAAGTATCATGAGTTATGTATCTCATTTCGTATACCTTTGTCATAAGTCACACGCCTATTGCGCAACTTAAAAGTTAAAATACAATACAGAGCACCTACATAAATAATAAAAATAATATATCATGTATACGCTCTGCTCTGCTCTATAATTATTAAAAGTTTCATCTTGAATTACTTTGAAAGGATGCAACAAAAATGCGCGTTCATTGCACTTAATATTTTTTTTTTGTTCGTTTTTTTTTTCTTACACATTTTCTTGACTTAGTGCAATCAGTGCAGATTTCACCACTTTTACTTTTAGTTAGAGAGATGTCGATTTCGATGTTGTCGTCGTTGTAGTCATCTATTTATGGTCATAAATTTAGCTGCTGAAAAACCGTAACAAATAATTGACATATTGGCAAATGTCTGCGGCGGTCGGTCGCGTTAAAAATTACAAATTAAATGAAAATTGCAGAAAATGTAAGTTTTTGGCTATATACGAAGTTTTTGTACACTTTAAATTGATGCAATAATTCCAATTTTGACAAAATTTTGGTTCATTTTGACTGCAATGTAATACATTATTTAGAAGGCACAAGCCCGAATAGTTTGTGGAAATTAGGGTGGTTCGAAAAATGTATGGAAAACATTTTTAAACAAAATTTTTATGCTGCCGCCAAGCTCCTCAAAAAACTTATAAAATCCTCATTCACTATTTTTGTGCAGGGTATTTATAAAAAAAAAAAATAAAAAAGAAAAAACCATGAAAAATGAAGGTTGTCTGCCTTGGCACACTCTCATTTTTCAAAGCAACCCAGCCAGCGCACTAGACAACCAGCCAAGCCGACAAGAAAACCAAATAATTTGCAGCGCTACTAGCCAACTTAAGGCAGTCCAACAACCACCTGCAAATCTGAGGACAGAGGAGGAGCTATCAAATAGACCTAAACGCCATCAACACAATTGCAATAGTCTGTCCGCCCCATTGCATATGAGTACGCGTCTCGTTGCGAGACATATTGACTCGGCTAGGTCGTTGTACATCCATCGTATCTGCGCTTTCATTTTTGTAGCGCATTTTGCGCTACTAAAAATTGTGCAATAATTCATAAAAATAAACGAAAATTGTAACGCAAACACAAAGCAGACACATCGAATCGTATCGATATATTTTTTGTATGACTGCACCACATATTGCCTTGGCAAATTGTTTTACTCAAGAAATCATCATTGTCGATTTTATTTTTGGTGCTGTAGTGCCACAAGTGGTTTACACCCACGCTAGACAAGGCCTGGCAGCCTCAGAGCTGTTGCTTTGTGGACAGTAGCAGTGGCAAATATAATTTCTATTTTTGTAGTTGTAAATCGATTGGCTGCACCACTCTTATTTATTTTTTCTAAAACAGGCTTTACTAGAGTTGAAGACATACAAAATGAGGGCGTTTTGCTCTATGACGGAAAACGTTTATTGCAAATAATTATTTACGTCTTCCATTTATTCGTCATTTTTGTTTTCGTATTTATTGAATTAAACCAAACTAAGATTTTTTTTTCAGATACTTTGTAGCGAATGGAAAACACGTGCGCCCTAAATGAGCACAATTGAGTTATATGAAGTTTTTTAATGGTTATAAGTAGTTTTTTGCGCAGTAGATATTCGAAATACAATAAAAAAAAAAAAAAACAAGCAAATTTTGTATTTTGTAGTGCTTTTGAGTAAGCGTAACTTTTGAGATAAAAAAAAAAAAAAAAAACGTTTAAATGAAATGAAAACAAAAAAAAAAAATAGTTGAAGTTCATTAATTTTATATAAAAATCATTGATATTAGAAAATTGGCAAAAGCTTTAATTGGAGTAAACCAATGAAAACCTCAAAAATGGGCATAACACTTTAATTTTGACATAAAGCGTAGTTATGGTCGAGAAAAACTTTAGCCAATTGCACTGATTAGCTACTTCGAGTTGTCTTCTTCAGAATATATCGGGGATGTAGGTCGAAATTTTCGGGTTTTTAAACCCAAAATTTTCAGAGGAGTCTCAAAAAAATTGTTTTCAAAGTATTGATCTACTGATTCTACACATTTCGTTTATCTTTCAGGCTAACTATGGAAACCATTCCAAAAAAAAAAAAAAAACTTTTTCAACTTCTTCAAAATTGACGCAGTGCTGCTCTGCAAATGTATGCCCCATTGATGCGAATGGTTTTTTATTTTTTTTTTTTTTTTTTTTTTTTTTGGGGGGTTTTTTTTTTGGATTTTCCATTTGGGCCTTCCGGGGGGTTTTTAAAACGCTAATAAAAACGTCGGTAGCGTTCCGTATTTATCGTTTCACCGAGCTTTAATAGTTCGTGGTATACAACACTAAGAAAATTATAATATGTCCAAAGCAATTGGACTTTGCAGTGGATGAGCCGGATCCACTAGGTTAAAGTCTTGATTTTTTTCGGGTTCACAAAACAAATCCATTTCTCGTCACCCGTGACAATCCGATGCAAAAAGGACTTACTTTTGAACCTGTTAAAGCAGCATTTTACAAATGGTTTCTCGATATTCAACTTGCCTGACACCAGGATGTTCATTGTCTTTCAAATCGAAATTTCCACTTTTAAATTGACGAAACCATGTCTTACACGTTCCATAAGTTCAATGGAGCATGCTTCAACATAAGTTTTTATGAAAACCTGCAAATTTCAACTTACATCCCTGGTAGATACTTTATGGACTCTACGAATTCTTCTTTAATACGTTGCAAAACTTTAAAGCACTTAATATATGAGGTAATATATATTTGAAATATCCAAACCGCAAAAAGTGTTTCGAGAATTGTAAAGACAGTCCAGATAAAAGACGAAAAATGTAAAATTTTAAATTAGCATTCTATATGTATTCCAGTATCATTTCAAATAAATTGGAGCGACTACAAGTTTTATGCATTGAAGCACCTTGTTTTCAGATTAAACAGTTTATTTTTAAACTCTACAACAAAACTAACAAGCTTCAGTCAAAAAGCATAATAAACAAAACAAAAAAATTATAATACATAATTAGATACAAACGAACATGCAAAAGACAAACAACACATTAGGACAGTAAACGAGTGAGCAGCATAAGCAAACAAGCAAACAGCAAGCAGTAATAAGTTATGCAATTCTGCTATTTTAATTTCTTTGAAACCATTTACAAAACGTATAAAGGAAGGAATGAACCAACAAAGTTACAGATACATCACGTTACATATTGTACAAATATACAAAAAAAAAAAAAACAACATATATGCATGTATCTATAACAAGCAAATTTGAAGCGCTTTCAGTTAGTTAGCCAAGCGATGAATACACAAACAACAGTTACAGATACATTTACAAAAAAAAAAAAAAAAACTAAATAAATTAACCAACAACAACAAAAAACCAAACAAACGAACGTCGTCGCTGTGTACTCATTGCAATTATTGAGCTGCTTTGAACTACTTTCGTTAACTACTTAAAATTGTTTAATTATTTTCTACTGTTGCTGCTGCTGCTAACGCTGCACAATAAAGTAGCTGCGCTTCTCATTGACTTTTTATAAGCTTTGATGTAACACAAAAGAAATACAACAACAAAAAAAAGTATCTAAAATTAATTCAATTAATAAAATAGTATATATGTATTTTTATTTAATAATTTCCTGTTTAAATTTTGCTGCATATAATACATATATGCAATACATATAAAATATGCAATTATTGCATAACCTAAACGAAGCGAAGTTCATTCAAATATTTATTGCATTATTTTAAAAATATTAAAATTAAAAAAATAAATAAATAGATACATTATATATGTGAAGACTAGTACTTATAAAAGCAGTCGGACTTAACAGAAACACAGTGGAATAGATTTATATAGATACTATCGGATACTCTCGCTCTTTTTCGTTCTGTTTTTTGTGCAATTGCAGCTCATTTTGGTGGTATTTTTGTACTTTTTGATGGGAAGAAAATCGATTTTTCTGCTTATCTATAACTAAACTTGCATTATTGCCTTTCAAATGAAATCGGTTTGGGACTCATCGGTTGTATAGTTTCAAAGTCTATAACAGACATAGAAACATTTTTTTTATTTTATTTAGATGAGACAAAGTAGAAATTCTTATTTTTTTTTCATTGCGATAAAACTTTTTAGCAAATAAATTAAAAATGTAAACACATTTATCAACAGAAATTTGATTTCGTAAAATTTTGTAGCTAAATATATGCGAAATATTTCTTTTGAAAAACAAAAATTTATATTCAACGTGCTCAACGTCGCGTCTGCAACGATTTCGACGAATGTTGTTTTATTTATATTTTTTTGTATTTATTTGATTTTTTTTTGACAAAATTTCAGATAAACAACACACTTAATATTTTAGACAAGCCATCATAACATGAGTGGTGGCATGGTGCTTTACTGTTTAGAAATGTATGAGACTATTTTATCAGTGTTAATGTTTGATCAACATGGCACACCAAAATAATAAAATGCTGATTAAATACAAATTTTAGGTTTTTTTTTTGTATTTGTTAGATATTTTAAAAATATATATATATACCATATATATACGTGACTGTTTGCTGCTTATGTATGTATTAGTGTATTGATAAATTAAAAAGTAAATATAATAAAAATCGTGTGATAAGTTTCTAATTAATTGTGTTAATATACATAAATGAAGAAAAAACATTAAATGAGAACGTAAATTTAAGTATTGCGCAGATTTTTTTTTTTATTAAAACAAAGAACATTTTTGTGTTAAGTATTTCTCGAGTAAAACTCCCGGTGGAATTGACCGGCTCGACATACGTTCTGTTCACAATTCCGGTTTTTAATTATTCATTTAGAATATCCTTGTCCACAAGGCAAATGTGGATGTGGAAGGATTAACTGCAGAAAGGCAATTCTGGTGTGGGTACTGGGCTATACTCAGAAGACCTGAGCGTCGAGAATTCCTTCCCCCCCGGTTTCTGCAGCGTTTTCCAAGCGGAGGATTAGGCTATACATACAGCTTGCGATTTGCTTGTAGAACTGAATGACAGATTGGTGTTCATCGGTGTTCTCGGACAGCCAAGCTGTGATACAGTTTCTAGGCAATCATGTCACCAAATCAAAGCTGACAAAAAAACCGGCTTAATAAAGCAGGTCAACACAATTTCATTATTCTATTGGTGTGTTCCTGGGCACAGTGATAACGAGCACGCTGATTTTTTGACCAGGGGAGATCGGCTAGTGACTCCCTACCGGTTCTGGTGGAGATCCCAATGAGTGCGAAAATCTCCGCCATTAAAAATCACTTCGCCATGCTGGCCCTGATTATATGGAAAAATCTGGATAACTGTAGGAGAGCTAGATCGATTTGGCCTAGGTTAGATGCTGAGCGTTTAAGCAAGTTGCTATAGAACTCTAGAAAATATCTCGCTAGAATAATAGCAACCTAGGAATACCATAGAATAGGTACTGCAGCAGCTGCATGAAAGAAGAAGAAACAGATCCTGCACCTGCCCCTTACTAAGATTACACAGACTGCGGTTTCTTTAACAGTGGAAGTTCAACTCACCACTATATAAAAAATACTTATAATGTACAAAAATTTTAATAAAAAACTAACATCGTAAAGAGTTACTAACTGTATATGGCACAAGATCATATCAACTTTGGCAGCTATATTTCTGATATAATCAAAGATCAGAACTTTCAAAAAAGAATATGCTTAATTTACTCACTTTACCGTAAAGGTTAAAGGGTACAAAACATTTGATTATAAAAAAAAAAATCATGTATCTGATTAACTTAAGCTACGAGTACAATGTATAATTAGTATATTACTAAGTACAAGTAGCGCACAAAGAGTAGAAAAAAAAAACAGCTAAAATGAGGTTGAGCCAAATAAAGTGAACCAAACAAAAAAAAAAAAAAGGTCAAATGCGATTTAGGCGCTTTAAACATAAACAAAAAAACAAACTGTATATATGTGTAAATGACAAAATGATGTTACACTTTTTATGCCAACAAACGGCGGCAACAAGCCAAGTCAGCAAACAAGTCACTTTCAGATACTTTTTTTCTCTTTTCTTTACACTTACACACAATGGATTCGTCATTGTGTTGCACGATTTTTTGTGTTTGTAAAACATATTTTTCCCTTGTGTACTTTTTTTTATATTTCATTATTATTTTGGGTAAGTTAAGAAAGCGTAAATAAGATGCGGCAACAGCAGCCGTAAGTAATGATTGAATGAACAAACCAACGAATGCGCAACAGTTGGCAGTTAAGATGGTTTTTTTAGGCCTTTTAAAAATATATACAATATTTTTTTTAATATATTTTTCTTTATGATTTTTTTTTTTTTTAAAAAAGTAACCACACGCCTGTCTGTCCGTCCGCAAAAGCAACGTTCATAAAGATCTAAATTATGTCAAATATAATTGTTATTTTTCATTTTAAATTGTAGATACATATGCAGTGTTAAGCCATAGGTTACTGTGTTAATAGCAAATTGTTTAATATGTACAAATACCAATTATTCAAACTCAAAGTCTTACAAGAATTATGTTTAATTTTCGTTTAGAAACAACAGAAATAATAACAATAATTGTAAGAGTTTCACTTTATGTTGCCCAAATACAAAAAAAAAATATTTCAATGCCAATTTTAGATACACTTTTTATCGTGCTACGTAAACTTGCGAAATAATAACTAAAAAAAAATGAAAAAAACGTAGGTTTGAAACAATTGCTCTGCTTATACTGAAACACACACACACACACACAAAAAATTGTATGCGTAACTCAAATAGAAACAGATACATGAAGCGGCCTACTCGTATTTTAAACTGGCAAATGATTGTGACTCAAGCGAGCAAGCAGCAAAAAAAAAAAAAAATAAATAAATAAAAGCCACAGAAAATACATTAATGTGGCAAGATATAAAAAAATTTTGAGGAAAAACCCGAATGAAATACAACAATTTTCATTTCGTTTCATGATAGATAATATTGTAAAGAATACAAATGTTTTTATACACTTCTTTATATCAAGACTGAAAAAGTTGGCAGTGGTTCGTTTCAGTGGTTCGTGAACCGGTTTTATGGCAGTGTCGAACCGAGGTTTATGTGTTTTAAATAAAATGTATAACAAACAAAACCTTACTTGGTAACACAAGCTCAAACACCCGCCACACGAAACTTTAATCATTTTCTTGAAAAAATAAAAAAATGAAAGGTGAGTTTGTATGGGGTCTATATGTTATAGTGGTCCGATCCTTGTAGACTCGGTAGCATATTCATAAGATAAGAACTTTTTCATACAAGAATCTAACCAAATATGGGCGCTAGGCTTGTATGGGGGCCATATCAAAAAATGGGCGTGGCACCTTTCATTTGATATTGGATGTCATTAGAAGATATTTTACCCAATTTGTAGTAAAACACTAATAAATAATAAATATTTTCGTACAAGAAATCGAAAAAAGTGGTAAGTTTGTATGGGGGCTAGATCTAAAAATGGGCGTGGCAACTTTGTTCTGACATACAAACTGCCTAGGAACACAAAAGCTTAAGTTTAAGATTTCAGGTCAACATCATTAAAAATTTCCGAGAAAAACGCATTGCAACAGACAGACAGACATGATCAATAATATACATATATACTTCCGAAAAACTAATAATACTTTCCACAGTATGTGTGGCGGGTATAAAAAAATTGGCAGTGCTTCGGTTCAGTGGTTCTACACTAAAAAAAAATTGTGTACTTGATATGAGCACTTATTATAGTAAACAATCAAATCTATTGTTTTTGACATCGAGCCTATTTAGACTTCTAACAATATTTCCGCATATACTTCGGCATAAACTCAAGCAATATCTTCACTCAACAAAATTTTGCACACTGTCACAAAATTTAAAATAAATCTATTTTGAAGAAATCGCGAAACGGTCCGAACCGAACCATATGTGCCGCTTATATGGTTCGGTTTTTTGGTTCAAAACCGCCTTTTAGAGAAGGTGGTTCGATTCATGGTATGGAGCTAGCGCTGAAAAATGCTGTGGTTCGGTTCAAAACTGGTTTGCAGCCATTATTTTGTTTAGATCTAACTCAGAATTAGCTCGCAACTGTGAGACAGTTTCACAGCAGATTTAAAATCAAGTTAAGCTAAACTTGAGTAACATATAAACTTAGTTTAAAAATGTTTAACCTTTCGTGATATTAACCCTAACAACAAGCTAGCTACAATTGAAAATCAGTGAAGGTGCAACACAACAAACAAGTTCAATAAGCATTGCTCTGTGTAGTACAAATAGTTATGAATTATTTGCGTTGAATTAATATTCAAAATTGGCCAATTTTTTATTGCACAAAAATATATTCTTGAACTAAAACTTTGTAGTTCAAGCACGAATTGTCTTCATAAGCGCTGGTATTTCAAAATATTCAACACAGCGTAGCAAAAGCTTTGCAAAATCTAAAATACCATAGTTTTCATTATGTATGAAAGAAATAAATAAAATAAATAAAACAAATTTCATCGATTTGTGCTCTCAAAGATGGGCGCTGACTGAAAATGTCTGTTCTCATTAAAAATAACGCCAACATTACAACAACAATATTAAGTATATATATATTTTTTTAAATAAACAATGAACAAAAAAAACAAAAAAAAGATCTTTAATTGTTTATTTATTACTTTTTCTCATGTTTGATTTTATCTATAGATCCACCATACATATAAAAAAGAGCAACAGTAGAAAAGATGCTAAGCTACTTTTTTTCTCGAAATTGCATTAAGTTGCGATACATATGTATGTATCTAGATACAACGACTTTTGACGACTGACGTATGTGTGTATCTATGTGCATGTAGTTTGCAATAACAAAGCATATATTTAGCTTTTTTTTCTTTCTTATATACCAAAACATGCACATAAGTAGCCACCACAACGTAATGTATACAAAATAAATATTTTCTTTGTTTAAACAAACTTTTATTCGCGCGCATTAATAAACAAAGCAGTACGTGTGGCGTTAAGTAGATACTTTTTTTTATACAATATTTCTTTAATGCAATAGAATTATTTATTCAATTATTGAACTTGTGTTCGCAGTGTTGTTGTTTATTTGTTTAATTTACCCTGCATGCGGCAGCAGTTATTGCGGAAATATCTTTAGCAATGCTGCTATTTATAGGCATGTTAAATAGTGATAGTTCTTTGATGAACGATTATTCGAATAAAAACAAAAAAAAAAAACTTTGTACTTTTGAAGCTATTCCAAAAATATAAAAGAAAAATATACAACACTATACTAGGGTATATCTTTTAATTATATTTATAACTAAATATGAAATTTTTATATAGAACAGATACATTTGGAAGTTCATCCACAATATGACTGCGCCTACTAGAACTGCGCAACTGCATTTATACCCAAAATGCAGTCAAAAATAATTCGCATTAAGAATTGTTAGAAAAATATAAATTTTGAAAATAAAAGTATCTTATGATGTTTAGCTTCTTGCTTATCCTTTCCCTTTTGTATAAAGCTACTATTTTTTTTTATTGTATGTATTTGAATTTAATCTAAATGAATTAATGCACTCGTGACAGTTCTTCTCCTATGCACTCAGTCAAGTCGTGGATACCCAGAAAAAAAAAATAAATAAAGAAAGAAAAGAAAAAAAAGATACGCGCATGACGTACAACGCTTTTAATGGCACAAGGTGAGCAGCAAGCAACAAAAGCAGATACATAAGTGAATGTATCTACAATAAACGTGTTGCTACTTTTACTTTTAATTTTTTTTGCTTTTCTATTTATCTTCAATAAATGTGGCATTTCGAAATGCTTAATTATAGATTTTTTACGCCATTTTTGGCTTGTGTTTAATTTTTTTATTTGCTTGAAAATAAAAATAAAAAATAAGTTCAATAAATATTGCAATATATGCTTTCATGTTTTACAGTTAATATCTTTACAAAAAAAAAAAAAAAAAAAAAGATATACTCGCTAATAATTACTCATTTCTGCTTTGCTCCCGTTAGACGTATAGAAAAAATAAATAGATACAAATATTAACTCAGACATAAAAAAAAAATAAAACTGTTAGCAACATGTTGCTAGCGCCAACTTGACCTAATTTTTGTAAAGCAGCGCAGTTGCAATTATATCTTGCATTTGACGTCAACGTGCAGCCGTAAAACGAATGCATTTTTAATGCTCGTCGTACATTCTTTGCAACATGTTGCAGCAATGGTATTTTATTGCAATTTCTACAAAACAGCAAAAAAAAAAAAAATAAATTTAGTTCTACTATTCGTTGTCGCTTGTTGTTTGTAGGTTGATTATATGCATACGTTGCATGTTTTTATTTTTATTATTATTTTTTTTTTTATTGAATGAATGAATTGCAAATAAGTTGCAAATTCGCTTTAAAGCAGGAAAAACCACAGCGATGCGCTATAAATAAGTGTACATATGTATCTGAATATTAATAGGTACATACGTATAAAAAAATGTATCTATGTATCTGAATGTTGCTGTTTGCACGCCATTATTAATGCTACAACTACAACAACAATAGCAATGTTAACTACAATAATCATGATGATGATGATGATGATGATGATGATGATGATGATGATGACGATGTCGTCATATGCGGCCTCATTAAAGCTTGCTTTGGCAATTGTGCACTTGGAAAATTGAATATGCATTTAGCGCTGCTGGCGTTTGCTGACACATTTTTTCTATTATTTCTTTTTTTTTTTTTTTCGTTAAATGTTCTAATTCCCAATTACTTGGAAAATTCATTTTAAATATTTAATTATTTTACTGGAATATTTTTTGTTTTTTTTCTAGTTAAGTATTCAGAACAGGTTGTCATGCATGCAGTCAGCCAGCCAGTCAGTCAGTTATTTAGAGAGCGTGTATCTATTTAAGATTTTTTTTTTCAGTTCAGTTTAAGTTCTACAAACGAACTAAAGAAACACAAACATCAAACGAGGAAGCACAAAGAAAATGAGCAAATATGGAAAAATCATGTGAGCATACATAAGAAAATGCATGCATGAATGAATGTTTGGCTGCTTAGTTGCGAGGGAAGGTTTATACATATTGTTACAAAAAAAAAAAAAAAACAAGACAAAACGATGAAGAGAAGGAAGACAAAAAAAAAAAAAAAAAACCAGGAAAATCGTTATCTTTGGTGGAACCGAAGGTTAAGTACCCGTCACACAAATCTTTAAAGAGCTTCTGTGTAATCATCATTGGCTTAGATAGAACTTCAAGATGGGATGGGTGGGGTAGTGACAGATCGATGAGTTTGTATAGGACTATACGTTTTAAATGGTCCAACCGTACCATATCAAGGTTGTGTAAATAGGATGGTATCAGATGTGAACTTAAATACCCATTCAAACTGAATACCTTTATAAATACCTAAATGTCGAACATGGGCAGTAAGTTTGTATGGAGGCTATACCAAAAATTGGGCGTGGAGCCTTGGTTTCGACTTTGACATAAAAAGAGTTTTTACCAAAGATTGAAGTGAATACATTCATGAATAATACCTATTTTCATACAAAAATTCAAAAATAGGCGGTAAATTTGTATGGGGCCTATGTCTAAAAATGGGCTTGGCACCTTGTTTTCAACTTTGGATGACATAAGAAGAGTATGTATTTTTGTATTTTTCAACACTACTTTCGAGATTAGTTAAAACTTTTTTAAAAACTAACAAGACATTTACATGCTCGGCTAATAGATATAGCAACAATTAGAGGCGTTCACAGTTCAATTGTCATAGCAACGTAGCACAATTATGGCAAAATTTAGTTCAGATCTGAGAATACGCTAAATATCTTGGAAATTTGTAAAGTAGTAATATCAGTACAATACTGCCCTTTCTGTTTCAAATATTTGAGGGTCATATAGAAAAGTTGTTTCAGGCAAACTTCTTCTGTACATGAGTACCACAATTTTTCTAATTACTTATTGATCTACTCTCGGTACTGCGCTGTATGCATTTTCTATTTCGTTCAAGTTTCATCGTAATCGTCTTTGTCGTCGTTAGCGTGGTTTGCAACAATTTTCTTTGCAACAAAAGAAAGAAAGCAAGCAAGCAAGCAAGTAAGCAAACAGATGAAAAATTAAAAATAAAATCAAAAGAAAAAATGTAGTATGAAAAAAAATTCAAAGAAAGAAAGAAAGAAGCAGGAACTAGTAATCTAAAGAAAAGGCAAAGTTATTTATGAGTTTCAAGTGAATGTTGCTCCAAACTATACCTCCTAATGCTCTACTCTCTAACGCATCTTTTTTATGCTTATACGCTTCAATGAATGAATATGTTGAGGGAAAAAAATACACAACAACTTCGAATAAAAACAAAAGCCAGACAATAGACTAACAACAAAAACGAAAAATGTTGCAATATTTCAAAGAAATAATTCGCATCCGGCAAGGCAAAGCAAGCAAGGAAAGCGAATTCGTTAAAGCAAGTTGGTAAGTATTTGTCTAATTGTTGCAATCGAAGAAGATGTGCTGCTGCCAAATCAAGACAAAGCATTCATTTCTACTCGCAGCATTGTCTGCAATTTTGCTAAAAGCTATGGAAAAAATTAACAAAAAAGCATCTGGTGCAATATTAGAAAATTAAAACAAGAAAACTTTATCGATTTGTTAATAATTAATGTGAGATAGTTACAGTAGATTTTTATAATTTACGCTTGCTAACCCAATTGTTTTGTAAAAAAAAAAAAATAAATTATTATCTTCAAGAGTGTATCACATTCACAGCAAAGAGATACAAAAGTGCACGATGAGCTGTTTATTCGTTAGGCTTACTCAAACTATTGTCACTACTTTTGATTATAATTTAAAAATGTATTTTTTTTTTTTTTTTTTTTTCGTTCAATTGTCGACAATGACCTCGAGGTCAGCACGCACATAAGTGTATACAGGCAGCCAGACAACAAACACAAAAAAAAATATTATATAAACAAAAAAATAAAACACTTATTCTAATGGATTTGCGTGTAAAATGTTTATAATCTTTTTCACATTTTGGGATTTTTTATTTTCTAATTTAAACTTTTTTTTTTATTTTTTTTTTTACACGCCAATGTGACAATCAAATTGAAAATGATTGCTTAGCGCTTGTGCACGACGCACGTTCATCACTATTTACGAGTTTGTATCTAATACCAATGACAGATAATCCTAATATCTTTAGATACATTCACAGATATTCCATGTTAATGTAAAGACAGCTTACTTTCCCATTGGGAAGTTTTCTATTTGAAATGTTGAAACTTTTAAAATTATGTCAAGCTAAATATAACAAGAAAGCAAACTATACTATTTTTTGTTCAATTTGATCTTTTGCCCTACCCTCTTGTGTATAGATAGATACATTTATAGTGATTGAATTTTTATTTTTTTTTTTTTTTTGTTGGGGAATGTTTTGTTTTGGAAGCAATTTGTTTAAAAATAACCTAATACACGGACATGACAAATTGTTTCAATTTATTATAAATAGTTTTTCTTTAAATCGTCATCAAATAAATACTTTGATATATTGAATCTATAATTAGCAAAAAAAAAAAAAGTTTATATATTTAAATAGTATATTTTTATATAAATATATTATTTTAAAATATGTAGTAGAAGTTACTTTATAATATATATTTTAGTACATATATGTCAATATTAAATCAGATATTCAATAATTTCTGACAATAACTTATTCTTTAACAGGTCCCATTTCCCCCAAACAGAATAACAATTTTTGTTGAAGACTAAAGACGATAAAATTAAATTTATGTACAAACAGCTTGGATACCTCCAAATAGTTTGTTTCGAAAACATCCATAATTTTTAATAGAAATCGAATCAAATAACCTGGGACTTAAAGGTTTTAAATTGAAAAAAGCAATCGTTACATTCAGTTTTATTGGATTTTGAAGCAAATTTTTAGAGTTGCGATTCGTAAACCGTATAAATTCTATTCGCGTTTAAGAAAACTATTTTTAAGACAATCACATATAACAAATTACTTTGATTTCTTTAAAGATTTCCTTATAATTGCATCTATTTTTATTTTTTGTAGTAAACAATGATGACTAATTTTCAAAGAATATTATTATTAGAACTGTAAATATATATATAAGCATTAGCACGCTTCAACTATTAATATAACTCTTTGATGGAAATTGCTATTTCACAATAAAAACTAAACGTTCATAAGTTAAATTACAGCTAATTGCATGTTAGTAGTGTGTGTGGCAAGCAATGGGAAATCGATGTAAACAAAAACCTTGAAATATCAATTATACATGAAATTATCTTTTGAGGGGAACTCCCAAATTGAAGACAATACAAAAAAAAAAAAAAATACTCCACGTACTATAAACAAATAAATAATAATAAATATAAAGTTCCAAAATTCGATATCGGCTAACAACATTTGAAATAAATAGTTCTATAAAAAATAATAATAATAAAATAACTACTCCAGCAAAAAAAAAAACCCACAATGACAAGAAAACACCTGTTACAATTATTCATAATAATAATGAAACGTATTATTATTACGAATTATTTACATTTTTTTTTTTAATGTTAACATTTTTACCAAACATGTATGTACATATTTCCATTCTGATTGAATAATTTTCCTTGAATATTCTATCGACGTCAACGAATTAATCATTTAAGTGCAAATTAAAAAAAAGTTTTATTTAAAATGAGATCACGGAAAATACGTTGGTTTTATTCAAATTATTTACATGCAAAATAATGTAGTAGTACATGAAATGAATGTTATTCAACAGGTAAGCTCGATTTTAGAATGCCCTATAAAAAAAAATTTTAATATTTAGATAAACAAATATTAGCCTTAAGCATAAAATTCGGACACGTTAAACGGTACACTATGTTTGCTGATGACTAAAAAACAAACTGTGATCCGTTATAATTTAATTTAATACCCTTGGTACAAATTCCGGGAATATGCCTGAAACACAGCTGCACAAACAGCTGATATCAAAATGATTCAATTAATGATCAAAGTGTTTATTGGATATTGCCCACAATTCCGTTATAAGCAACTAAAGTACTCCATAATTTATATAAAAATCCTAATACAAGTGATAGATCAGGCGGCTATGACAATTCCAGATTTTAATATAAATATCAAATCAAAATTTTTGTTGTCATTTAGTGTTTTTTCTTTATTATTTTTTTTTTTTTCGAAATTATCATGACAAACTTTAGAACTGTATTTTTTTTTTTGTTTTTTTTTTTTGCACTATATATGTAGTGTATTGCACAATTGCAAAACAATGAAATATAATCTTGGCGGAAAAATACTGATGAAAAACGAACAAACAGAACAGGGAGGAGCAGCATTAATTGACGTAATGCAAACTAAAGCATTTGCATTGCGCGTGTTTAATGCAACCCTGCAGCTTAACTATGGCTATGCAATGCAAAAAAAAACAAAACAACAAAACAAAAGCATTTTGTTGTTGTTGTTTTTATTTCGAAAGCAAAAACAAAAGATAAGATTAAAGTAAAGTAAATTTTATAACTATTTAAATAGGTTATCAGTGGTTCGTTCCAATTAGAAATTAGAAAGAAAAAAAAAGTGCATTTTTATAAAATTTACCTTTGGTTTATTCAGCCATTTACGAAATGTGTCCATTTTGTGTTGCGACTTTTATTGTTGTTGTTGTTGTAGCTGTTGGGGCTATTGCCTTTTGTTGATACTCTGTAGAGTATATATGTATGTACAATCCTTGCAAACGAATTTTGTTTTAAATTCCTAGTTTTATTTTATGTGACACTTTGTCATTGGTTTTCGAATTGTTTACTTGAAATTAAAATTTCGTGTTAATTTCTGTTGGCGCCGCGTTGCTCCAATAAAAGGCGTCGTCCTTCAGACGGACAGACAGACAGACAGCAGAGTTGAGACATGCAACGACAACGACGACGACGTCAGACACTCGCACACATATTCAAACTCGCGTTTACTTTAACAAAAAAAAAAAAAAAACAATATAAAATAAAAATACAACGTAGCGAAATATTTATATTCATACACAACAAAAACAACAAAGACTATGTGAGCGATTAAGTCTCTCAATGCGTACGTTTATATATATGTATGTGTGTGTGTGTACGTGTGCAGAACACAAAGAAGTATGCGTAAAAGAAAAACCCAAACAAAAACACTTTTTTTTCATATAAATTAAATGCACATTTTTTCATACGATTTTTTTCTTCTTTATTTTATATTTAAAATCAGTAAAATGTTGTTCGTATTGAATTATTACTCAAACGTATTTCATACTTAAAATTTTTTTTTTTATATTTAAAAATGAATAATTTTATTTATTTCGTATTTGCTTTCCGCGTGATTTTTTTTTAAGCGCTTATTCGCTTCACAAAAAATATTTGTATTTGCTTAATTTGTTTTATTTGCTTTTGTGGATAAACACACGCGTCGATTTTGCTTGTTATTATTATTAATTATGTATTTTATTATTATTAATCTATTATTATTAAATATTATTAATTTTTTCTAACTGCGAACTCGCATTCACTCCGCCCGATGCCGACGAGAGTTGAACGATGAATAGAGCGTCGGTTGCACCTTCGATAAATATTATTTTTTATCGATATCTTCGTACTGTATAGTGCAGTTAATGTGCATATGTGCGAGTAGGAGAGAAATACGGTATAATCGGGTCACCCGATTCGCCAAGTGTTGTTATTTACTCGTCGATAACACCGATAAATTTCATCGGTCTGCAGAGCATTTTATTATTTTTTTAAATTTAATTTAATTGTTTTATTTAATTGCGCTTAAATTGATGCCTTTATTTGCGGTACAACATATAATAGTCCTTGAGTCCCTTACCGTTCCACATAATCACATATGAGTCATTCACAATGTTCACAATTTGTGATAAATATATCTAACTCTGTTTCACTTACGAGGCAGATATAGGTGCGAGCAAGCAAGAAAATTGGTCTACGAATGGTCTACGAATGGTCCCAAATGGTAGACCATTTGTAGACCATTGTTCTGCCTGGTCTACTCGTAAGTGGAACAGAGTTAGATAGATCTTGCCTCGCGTTTACACTTACTTGCGTACACTTGTAGACCATTGTTATTGTTGTAGACCATTGTTATTTATACGTTCGCTAAGTACGTGGACCAAATGGTCTTTCACTATAAATAATCATAAACAATAATAATAAGACCTATAAATTAATACTATTTAAATAACACGTCTCGGAGTTATTAAACTTAACAATTATATATATTAAAATTAAATTACTATACTATAACTCATATTGTAGACCATTGTTATTGTTGTAGACCATTGTTATTTATACGTTCGCTAAGTACGTGGACCAAATGGTCTTTCACTATAAATAATAATAAACAATAATAATAAGACCTATAAATTAATACTATTTAAATAACACGTCTCGGAGTTATTATACTTAACAATTATATATATTAAAATTAAATTACTATACTATAACTTAATAGTCATATTCATAATATGGACGATGACGTTTAAGTAACGGATACATTATTGCAATTATTGCATTCAATATAAATAATGAATGTGCATGTCTATGTAATTTAAATAGAACATAACTAATAGTCTGAATAGTCTTAATAATTTACAGACATTTTGCGCTTTCGCTACATATGTACACCGTTTCACCGGCACTAAAAGCCTCTTCCTATTTCATCCATGGAGTCAAATACGTCGCGTTTGTTTTGTTTATATTGCAACAAATCAGTTCTTCGATTACTGCGTAATGGACTTGAAATTGAAACCGTTGAGGAAGCCGAGTAAGTTTAGATATATTTTTTTTTTTACTTTTTATTCATTTAATAATTTACAGATATACATATCTTCCTCCTCGCCATTTACTCCATTGAAATGGTAATAAAAATCATTGCCAAAGGCTACTCCTACTCAATAAATACACTTATCTGCGCAATCCTTGGAATTGGCTCGATTTTCTCGTAATCACCTCCGGTTATGCAACCATCGACATGGAAGTCGGTAATCTGGCCGGTCTGCGTACATTTCGTGTGTTACGTGCTCTGAAGACGGACTGAAGACTATCATTTAGAATGGAAAAAAATTAAATAAAAACAATAAAAAGAAAATTGATTAGCGTAAAGGGGTCCTATTGAGTTCCTATAGCAAAAAGAAAACATGCAGAAAAAAGGTGCTGGTGGTGGTGGTGGCGGCAACGCCATAAAAAGTGGCAAAGACTCAAGTAGAAACAACGATAGCAATGGAAATGGCCACTTAAATTAAAATTAAACAATAATCGGCAATAAAGTGCGTCTTTTGGCGTACTACTACTTTTTATTTCTTTTTAAGTTTTCACTTCCATTTTATTGTTAAACTGATGGCGCTTTCGAAAGATTTTCTTTTTTTCATTGTGGCTGGAATATATTTGATTTAATCATTATAACTGTCAGTTCGAAACAGCAATGTGTGTAAATGAGATGCATCTAATGAACATTACCAAAAGCCGTTATAAAATTAAACTTTAAATGTTGATGTTTTAATTACTTTATCAACATAGATTATTCAATTTAATTTAATTTGTATGCCAATGTGATTTATTACCACATATATTTTCTCCGGAGTACCCATTCCGCTTATAAGTTGTGCGCAGATCACGAAAAGTTTGCTATTGATTTTAACAAATTCGATGGGAACGCACAGTGGTACGAATCGCGAATATAGCGGGACAAAACTAATTTTAAACGGATTTACTTAATATTTTGTATTTAGAAGTTTATGGGGTCAATGAACGCATATCTTAAGTCGGTTTGTATATTTTGGAATACAATCTCGTTCTTGGATGGCCGGTCGATCAACACATGAACAGTTATTATAGAAACGAATAATCTGGTCAATGCATTCAATGTGCGCCGAACACGATTCGGGTATCCCCAAAGTGCCCATCACGTCATGATTTTGAGAAAAATTGTATTTTTACCCCTATTTTTCTTGAATATCAGATGTGGTAGACCTAAATTCGATGGCTTGGTGGGTCCCCATACAAGCTTGTATGGAACTGCTCACTTGGGTTAGTGCGACGTCCGGATATAACGACGTTAATTATTTTAAAATGGATACGGAAATTCATCCTATTTTTATTAAAAAATCGGTGAAGGGCGTGTTCATTTTAATAGGAACGGCAGCAGTATGAAACATTGGATAGATGGACGGAGCTCGTGGCTGACTAGTCGTTGTAATAATTTTGATATAAACCGTTCTTATTAGTTTATGGGATTATTACATGATTACAGTTAGCTAAGGTTAGTTAAGGTATGTAACCTTATTATATCAAAAAAATTGGGTAAATTCCTATGGGCGCTGCACATATTTTTTGGTCCTAACCATATTGAGATATTTTATTGAAACTAATATAGGCATAATTTGGGATACTAAAAATCGGTGAAGGGGGTTCCTAAGATAAGGAACAAAAGAAGTTTTTGTGCAAAACCCTAAAATTTGGGGGATACCCCATAAAATGGCGACTAGTCGTTGTAATAATTAAAAAACCGTTTGTAAGTAACGGCTCAGTAGAGTCTAAGTTTCAAATATGTTGACCCTATCTCTTATGGTTTCCGATATAATCTCTCTCAGACGGACATAGCTGAATTGACTATCCTTACAGTGTTCATCAAGAATATGTACACTTTATAGGGTGTGAGGTAAACAAATTTTCTGTAGTCTTGTTATCACAGTTTACTTTCTTATTGAATACAACTCACTCAAAAACACATATGTAAGCGACATAGAAAGAGATAGTGGATAAATAATACACATTCTATGTGGTCGAGTTGAAGTGATTAAAAATACTTTGTGGTGTCTACGATCTTTACTTCAATGCGTTACAAAGTTTCTGACAAGTTTATGATACCCGTTATGGCTTTAAAAACGAATTACATATATCAATGAAGATATTGTACTATGCCGTTTATGTCTAATGTAGTAGCTATGGGCTTTCAATTAAAAACACGTATTTTATTTTTACTTCAATGAGCATTATTGAATTGTAAAATTCTCTATCGAGCATTATCTCCGTTTGCAAATAAACGCCCCCTAAAGTGCTGCTCGCATGCAGTTTTATAAATAATTCAAGAACTGCACTATGACAACTTAATTTCCAAAAGAGCAGCAAAAAATACATGAGCTGTATTAAGTCAAGTGCGAATTGCTATAAAATCTCAATCAGATGTTGTCGTCGCTTAGCATCAAATCAACTTTGACACTGACAATTTCATTGAGTGAACCGCGAAAATTTCTCACTTCTCAAGTTTTTTTTTTTTGTTTGTTTGTTTTTATACCCGCCACACATAGTGTGAACGGGTATATTTAGTTTGTCGGAAAGTTTGTAACGCATTAAAAGAGGCATCGGAGACCCTTTAAAGTACTATATATATATTTTTGATCAGCAGGACGAGACGAGTCAATCTAGCCATGTCCGTCTGTCTGTCCGTCTGTCTTTCTGTCTATCTGTAGTTACACGTTTCATTTGCTCAGTTTTAAGATATTGAGATGAAATTCAAAACTTAAGCTTTCTCAGTCCTAAGTAGTTAAAGTGTTAAAACTAGAGGGCCACGCCCATTTTTAGGCAAAACATTTTAAGTTATTATATTTAAAATGGTTGATTTTTGAAACGATTTGCGTCAAGTACAGTAAAAACACTTATAATAGCACCTTACGTTTATAGAGGGACCCATAGTTGACGTGGGTCCATTATAGCATATAACCCACATACAAATCAACACCCAATTTTTAAGTTTTTATAAGAAAAATGATTTATTTAAGAATCGATTTGTGTCAAATACGGTAAAAATATTCTAATATTAACCCATGTTACGAAAATGACCCATGGTTCAGGTGGGATCACTACAACATTCAACTTTTATATAAATTTACCTTTTTGAGTATTTTTTTGTATAAAAAATGTTTATTTATTAAACGATTTATTTCAAATATCTTCAAAATACTTATTGTAGGCTTATTATAGCACATAGCCCCTTTACAAACCGAACGCTTATATTCATTAAAGAAGAGTTAGTGTGACGGGTATTTGAGCTTCGGTTCTACGCTTTTTCTTGTTTTTTTTTTTTTTTAAATAGTTTTCACTTATAAATGTTTGTTTTTATTAACAAATTAATTAATTATTCATATAATAGGATACACTCAGCAGAGAATAAAAAAATAGAGCTGAGACAAGTTTTACTTTTTTTTTAATTGAGCAGCCAGATTCTAGCTACTCACAACAAGTACGATCATTTTAAAGCTTCATTTTTAGTTAGATGTGTCTAAATCGCTGCTGTTGCTCGGATCGATCAAAGAAAGTCAGAAATAATGATAAAAAAAAAACAATCAAATTTAAAAAATCAAAATGTAAAAACAACAAGTTTCTGCTCGCTGCGACGTTGTAGAACCAAAAAAAATAAAATTATAGAAATATGAGCAGCGCTATTGGAACAATCAGTTTGCGTTGAGAACTTGACGCGTGCGCGTGTGAATTTTATTAGCATAAAAAAAAAAATAAATAAATAAAGAATCAAAAAAAATAAAACAAGTATTTTTAATATAAAAAGTGAAAATTAAATGTTTTAACATTCAAGATGGCTAAAAAAGCAAAAAACACAGCAAATTCCTCAACAGAGGAACCGAAACTTAATTACATACAACAAGTATGGCGATTTCGACATTATTTGGTCATTGAGCCATTTTTCTTTTTCTATTTAATGGCATCCGTTTTCAATGGTATTGCCATGGTTAATTTTCCCTTAGATAAAGCATGTCGCGTTAATCTTGGCTATAGTAAAATCGTTTGCGATACAACACTCGATAAAGGCGAAATCGATTGTGATAGTTTTACTTTTGAAAATACGACAAAGGGTGCACTACCCGAAATGTTTAATATTTCAATAATTTCGGATAATTTCAATTATACTGTTTGCAAAGCGGAACTAGAGGCGCAACTTATCGCTGCGGATGTATCGGGCAAAAGAGCTCCAATCGGTAAGAGACAAAAGTACTTACTTTTAGAATATAAAAAAAAAATTACCAAAAAAAAAAAAGTGTTATATGCGTTCTATTAGAAATGTTTAATTATAAAATAAATTTAGTTAAGAATTTTATTTTCGTAACCAGTTTTTAAATATAATTTGCATTACGAGTTTGATTGCTGCTTCAAGTTTTTATTATATGATTGAAAAAAAAAAAAGAAGAATGATCAACAAATACCTTAAATTTATTTGCTATATTAAAAAAAAAAAAATCTTGTTTGGTCATTGTTGCTGCTATCTTTGCTGTTACGATGAGTATTGATGTATTCATATAATGGTAATTACCCACTGACTTCTTAAAATATTATAATTGTAAACATTATAATTATTAACTAACAGAAATCATTATAATATTTTTTTTAAAAATCTTAAATTTTTAAACTATTTACGATTTTTTTAAGAATATTTTTTAGTGGAATAATTGCCACCCAAGAAACCAGTTAACTTCATTTTATAAACACTACAAAATTAATTTAAATTTCGAAGCCAAATTCTTTTAGTTAATATTTTCTAGTTGAGAAATATTTCCTATGTTTTATATACCTGTTCCTGTTTTATATTTTATGTACAAACTTTGACTTTGTATTGTACTAATTTTGTATTTAGAATTTAAACAGCATTTAACACAACATATAAGTTTGATAACATGGGGAGTAACTCACCACACTTAGCATATGGCGTAGATGCTCATATATAAGAACCACTTTTGATACCGCGAATTTTTCAAATTGGGAAAATATTCTGATTTCTGGTTTATAAAACTATCTAATTTATAAAATTCTCATGTCTTTTTTAACAAAATTCCTCCGAAACGGCTTGACCGATTCTTACGAAAATTTGTGCATACATTTATTCTGTAGGTCTGAGAATAGGAAATAAACTATTTTTCATGCCTTAAAGTGAAAGCGTAGTCAACCTCAAAAATATTTTTTTTTTAATTTTTGGACAAAATTCAATGTTTAATGATTTGATATTAAAATATTACATACAACCCAAAATTCACTCATCTATTATCAACCCCTAGAAATTTCAAACCGATATACATATAAAAAAAATGAATGTGTGTTTGTATGTATGTTGTATTTCATAGGAGCTCAGATTTTTAGAACGTCCTTTATTAATTTTTTTTTACCTACCAATTCCCCTACTCCCTTAATAAATCAACTCACACTGATTTTTTAACCCAAAATAAAAAAATTTTAAAAAATTAAAACAAAAAAACATGCTTGGATCAATAAAATGCTTTCAAAAATAGTACTGAAAAATTTTTAAAAAATGAAATCACAAAAAGCAAATGAAACGGCTGAAGACCGTGAAATACGCCTAAGGATTGAACGATCTAGAGCCTCAACTTCAAGAGCTTGAAAGACCTCAGAGCAACACAATATACGCAAATATAAGAAATTTAGCCTTCTAGGGCCTCAACAAAGGGCTTTCGAAAAATTCAACAACGTGAAACACAAATAGATTTGCAATAACTAAATGAAACAGTTTTTGTAAATATAAAAATACTATTTATAACATTTCAAAATGGGGGCCGGGGCCAGCTAAGCACAACGGGTTCAGCTAGTATTGGTATATAAATAAAAAAACATCACAAATTCGAACCACTGCACTCGCGAAATAAGGAAGGTATTTCTAAAATAAGACCCCTTTTCAACATTCCTTTAGTCATTGATTTAGAATTTACTTTAAAAAAACTGCGTGCAAAGTTCTCTTGGAGGTGTGATCGGAAATTGCCGTATACAAGAAGACCAGAAAGAAGGCTCAAGCGCCGACCAATTCAAAGTCTTCATGTTAGCTCATTGGTCTACTACTACCGCTTTGTCACTATTTCTATACCCGTCAAGTATAGTATGAAAGGGTATATTCAGTTTATCAAAAAGTTTGTAGATCCCATAAAGTATATGTATTCTTGAACAGCAGTAGATCTAGCAATGTCCGTCTGTCTGTGCACTATTTATAGGCTTAAAGCTTTTGGACTAAAATTTTAAACCTTTGCTTTTCTAGGTCCTCTGTACTTTGTATGTTAAAATCGATGTGTTGCGCCCATCTATACAAACATACAAAATTTTGATAAGTACTTATACGAAAAATTTTTGTATAGATCGAATTGCTTCAAATATGTTAAGCCAAATATTCAGTCTAAAATTGGTTGAGATCGAATCGCGAGTTTCTAAATTTTTGAGAACATTTTTAATCCATTTAGTATTTTAAGATAAAATTTAATACATATTTTGAACACTAAGATCTATCCAAGTCAAATAATGTGAGACTGGTATATAAGCTTCGGTCTAACCGAAGTTAACATTTTCTTGATTTTTTTTGGTTTGTAAAGTGGATTTTTAAGAAAGACAACTTCTAAAAGCGCTTCTTTTACATCTTTTTGTAATGGGGGAGTAAAATATAGTTGATATAAGGTTCGTTCTAAATAGCCCTACGAGATAAGGCAATAATGAAACAAAACCAGGAATAATATATCGTTCGTGCTTGAATACCATTTAGGCCCTATTACCGAATTCACCATACATAAATATAATATTATAAGTCGGCCATGGGCATATTATTAATTTATGCATTTCAATTGAAAAACTTCGAACTGTCACCATTTTAATTTTTTGCTATGCACTAACTGCCAAAACAAAGACGTCATCCACAGAGGCGCCTCTTTAAGTTCATTTCTCTAAAAACTAAATTTACATTAATTACTTTTTTTTTGGCAACAGACATTGCACTAATTAAATGTAATTGCTAGTATAGACGGGGCAAAGCATTGCTAGAATCGGTCGACCACAGTACGCAGCTCTGATTACTCGTATGTAAGTAGAATACTTTCATTGCGGTTGGTCATTTTACGCAGTGCTTTGAATTTATTTGATTTTTTTGAAATTCATAAATAAATAGTTTATTAATTTTAAAGCGAAGTTTGTGACACTTCTCTGTACGCGTAGACTAATAAAAACGAAAAATACGTAACAAAAATGAGTTTGAAGCCATTAAATGAGGCACAACAATAAAACATTTTTCGATCTTCATTTTCGACTTGCTTTAGCGTGGTTGTTTCGGTCTCGGCTCCCCTTAAGCACGGTATTCATTTGATTGGGTTGCAGTTTCAGGGTCGTATTTATAAATCCATGCTCCTGTAATCATGGTTTCACAGACTCTAAAACGACGATTTTCGAGCAAAATGAGTTATACCAAACGAGATGAGACCTAATTGGTCTTTCATAATCGATTGAATTAAACCAAATATAACGTCGGTGATGTCAACAAGGTCTCAATCCATCGACGATTTTAAAGCACTAAATCCTTGATCTGGAATTCCTGATCTTCGATTCCTAATAAAAAAGAATATTTTGAAGACGGTTGTTGGGCATTTTTGGATTCTGTTTCCAAAAATACATGAAATAGGTACATGGAAAATCAGCTCATTTTTTTGTTAGCCAGAAATTGCGGTCAGACGGAAGTTCAGATTTGACTTTAGACCAATGATTTTATTTTCTGAAAAATTTTCTTTGGATATCTCAAAGACTACTTTGCAGAATAAAATCGGTATATTATGCTCCATTTGCAAAGTTTTTATGTGATAAAAAATTAATAAAGATATTGGCTTAAATACCTATAAGAACCATTCTTATATTAATCCACATCCACATTATAAATTGTTTTCTAATGTTTTTTTAATAAATTTAAACCAAATGTTGCGTACCGGGTCGGTTCTATCAAAATTAAACTTTTTTTCTTATTAACAAATCAAAATATTGTATTTTCAGCTGCAATATTTCCATTAATCGTGCTGCTTTTCGCTGGAGGCTGGAGTGATCGTTATAACAAACGTAAACCTTGCATGATAATGCCCATTATTGGCGAAGCATTATCTTTTACATGTGCGTAACACCATAAAAAATAATTTAAGAATTATAAACATAATTATTTCTATAAACTATATACATGTAGGTCTGCTAATTTCATCGATTTTCTTTGACGAATTGCCTATGGAATTTGGCGCCTATTGGGCAATAGTGCCTGCATTATTTGGTGGTCTTACGTTCTGTTTGATGGCAATTTACAGTTACATAACAATTGCCACACCCGAAGAGGATCGCATATTTCGGTAATTTTGAATTATTCATATTAAAATTAATTAATAAAAATTATCTTTTTATATGCAATAGTTTTGGTATCTTTGCCATGTTTGTCACCGCAGTACCATTTATAGGGCAACCCATCAGTGGTTGGCTTTTTCAGCAATTGGGCTATACACGTAAGTTTCAAGATATTTTATTTTATTTTAAGAAAATTAATTAATTTTGTTATATCACATTATAGTTTCTTTTGCTTCGGCCATTGTTTTTCAAATTATTGCCATACTCTATATAATTTTTGTACTTGAGGAAGTAAAACCGGCCAAGAAACTTGAAGACGATGTGCCACCACCGCTACCAATTGAAGCACCACCTAGACTTGTTTCTAATGTTGGTGCCGATAATCTGGCATACGAACGTTCAAACACTGATGGTGAACGTAACAAGAATGTTAATTTCGATATAACGCCACGTCTTGAACCGCCAAAAGTAGAGGCAGCAACGCCACCGCGTAGATCTTTGCTAGCTGAACTTTTTGATCCGACTTTAGTTATAGATTGCCTACGTTTTCCACTTGTTAAACGTGAAAATAATGGACGTCTACTTTTGATATTGCTGCTCTTTGCGTACTTTTGACCGTTGGTCCGGTTAGTGGTGAAAATGATTTTTGGTATCGTTACACATTGCGTCGTCTCAATTGGAATGGTAACGATTTTAGCATATATCAGACGTTCCTTTCGGCTTTAGCTTTAATTGGTAAGTTTTCGAAAATATTTTCTTATATATGAAATCACTAAATACAAATATTTTCTATGCAAACAGGCACCTTTATTGGTACTGCTATTCTAAGTAAATTGCTAAAATTTTCTGATCCAACAATTGGTATGGTATCGGCAATCTCAATTGTTTGCTCTCGTGTGCTATATGTAAGTATCTCAAAAGTTGCTTAAAATTTCAAAATTAAAAAATATTAAATTTCAGGCTTTCGCCGCAAGTACCACCGCCTTCTATGTGGCCGGAGTGGTTGATATGTTTGTTAGTTTACGTGTTATTGCTATAAAAACAATTAGTTCCAGTATTGTGGATGGCGAAGAATTAAGTACGTGTTTTCTCTTTTAAATATAAAAGATATAAACTAATTACTTGACTTTTTTTAGGTAAAATGTATTCCATTATGGGCATTAGTGAGCCCATTGCACAGTTTATATTTCCACCTGTCTTCGCTGAGATCTATAAGAGCACTGCCGATACATTTCCAGGTGCATTCTTTCTTTTTGGTGAAATTTTCTATGTGCCTAATGTTTTGGTATTCGTGTAAGTATTTTAGATAATTTTATATATTTCATTGGAGAATTTTTCATAATATTTTATATTTCTAGCTTCTGTTACATTATACTACGACGAAATAAGTCGAAAGCTAAACAAAATAATGTCGAATTATCGCAAAATAATGCACAAAATGGCTCAAATGGATACACGAATCCAGATTCCGAGATAACTAGTCTTTAAAATAATACAATTGAATTATTTTAGATGTAAATATTTGTAAATTTGTAAATGTATATGAAGAAAACCTTTTTTGCAGTCATAGCAATATAAACGATTAAAAACACAATGAAAAACTTAAATTTCCATGAAACCGTTGCTTAAATTCGCGTCTTACAAAGAGTGTGGGGATCCATGATTCCGTCACACATAGGGCCTTACTAAAAAAGCTAAATATATACAGTCAGACTTCCACTTTCGAAATGATTTACTTTTCAAATAAGTTCTTATAATCTTATAACTCTTGAACAATATAGTTTCTACTTGATCGAAACGAACTTTATGTGCGTGAACCAAACGAACCAGTTGCGCCCTCTCAAGACAAGCTAGACAAAGTCTATCGATCGGGCAGAAAAGTAAATCATTAATTTGAGAAATTGGGGGCCCGACTGATAAAAATAAATGTTTTGGAAACTTGTGTAGAGGCTTTATGCCATACATCATATCTTGTAAGTTGGGTTAAAAACTACAAATCTACAAAATTTCATTGAAATCGGTCGGCTATTTTGGAAATATTAGATGAATCACTGTGACACGAGAATTTCATATTTACATAGTATTAGATAAGATTATGATATTTCAGATCCTATCTTTGTGTATTTTCAAAGCAAACGCGCGTTCAAACAAAATGGCGTAACCAAACATCAATAAAAAAAAAAAAATTGGGTTGCCTTAAAAATACACACAGATAGAAATTTTTACAACATTATACGAGTATATGTATTGGTAGAATATATGTATTGGTAAGAAAGGTCTGAGTTATTGCCACATTAGTGAAAAAGGAGAAATCAAGAATAGTTTTTAAGCCATAAGTCCAGATTTAGGAAGTGTTTCGCAAACCTTAAATATGCTGTTTTGTTTTCCTTGAGCAGATTTTGAATCTATTTTATCTCGGGAATTCATGCACGTAAGATCTCAGTTTTTGCAGTTTTGGAAGCTTGAGCTGTATACGGATCGAGAACAAAGCTTGGTTTATGTCCACATTTTCATCAAACTTGTGACAGCTTGAAGCTCAGTGTGACGGATATTTAAATTTATATTTATCGAAGTTAAATTTTTTATTTAAGAAAGTTACACAGCCTAACTACTCGATTTGACTCTAAAACTCGCCTACGTCACGATTTATCTCTGATTCTCTTTTTTAAATAGGTGTGACGCTTTTAGTCCAAATATAGTATGTTTTATTTTTATTATATTCACTCAGCTTTTACCAAACTATGCACACATATGTTCACGTGTATCTTCAAATGCTGTCTTTATTTATTTTTGCGTTCGTAAGTGGTAATTTTTAATCAACAAATGCATTCAATTTGCTCAGTGAGCTATGCTTCTTGTACTCATAACTACAAATGTGGGTGGTTTCTGGTTAAATACTACTTTGGCCAACTCTTGAAACAATTGCCAACTAATAATCTCTTTAATCTGCATAAGTAAGCGCGTGTATGTGTTCCTTTAGGCTGAATCGAATATACCGCCTAGGATGTACTCCACACCACCACCGCCATTTGATTTTTTTTATGCCTCTGGCAGTCGTTTATCCTTTTTTTTTGCTTCAAGTGTGAAGTGCGCCTTGATTGGTTTTAATGAAATTACTTCACTTCTGCTCAGTGTTTAACGAAACGAAAGGATTGGATTGCCTATAAAAAGCTGTAGTTGCTCTTTTCAAAATCACATTCGTTATTCAAACGTTCCAAAGTGAGCTACGCGAAATAAATGTGCAAAAGTTTTTAGATTTTGAAAATAAGAAAAAAAAAAAGTGAGTTTTAAAAAAATTTTCAAAATTTGATTCAAAATTAAGTGAAATATTGGATATATTGAAAAGAAAAAAATATAAATTAGTTTGATATCAATAAAATGAAAGAACTAACTTTGTTCCTCAAGTTTGCCCGAGGTTTAAATAAATTCAATTGCCATAATAAATTTACATTCACTGATCCGATCTAAACTTTAATCTCAAAACCACTTTTAATGGAAATTTGTATTAAAGAGGATATAAAGCAGGAAAAACTTTAGTTTGAAATTTCATTTCAATATCTTCCAAACTGAGTGAAGAAAATAGACAAGCGATCATACATATAAACAATAAAGGACCACAAATGTGTGAAAAAATATGAAAGATGTTTCTAAAGGAACCTTGATTTCTGCATTCGTTTCTCATTAGTTTAGAGCTTAGAAAAAAAAGGTTTGTAAAATTCTTCCGATCGAAAATTGCTTACAAAAGATGGATAGAACGAGGTAGTATTTTAGAATCAATAGTTTTTTTTTTAATTATTTCGTAACAATAGAATTTCATACCGAACGGTAAGATGGCTATGGTCGGATGCGATTTCTTCATTCTTCCACAATTTATGTAGTAAGAAACATTTTTCGAAACACTCTTCCGACTGACTTCTACGATGCCGCTTTTGTTACGAAATCACAATTTGTGTGTCAGCTATAAAAATAAAAATTTTAGATACAGTTGCATCATTCATATTTGTATACAGACAAATTTAGACCTTGTTTTATGGCACTTTAAAGTACGCGCATGTGTTCGGGCACAAGTTTTTAAAAGCACAGGGTCGCTCATCTTTGCATTTGAGAACTCAGGGTCAATAAGTTTTATATTGGGGAGCACAGGGCTTTATGCTAGTTAGGGTATATTGCTACAAATTATTTGGGTCATGTGCTAGATGGCGCTCTTTAATTATAGCAAAAAACATTTCTCTTTTTTCGCCACGAACCTTATACGAGTACATATAAGGCAATAATAACTTAATTTGTGGACTGATTTAGCTCAAAATCTTGTATAGGAAATTGCATTCTGGAAACATTTTATTGTATATCTTTTAAAGACTGCAACTTCGTGTCTCGTGTGTGTTTTAAGCCATGGAAATTTCCATATCTCCATGGGCAAAAAAGTTGCTCTTTTTACAAGAAATGTAGCCAACAAACTTAATTTTATGTCTCTCAAAAATCTTAACTTTCTAAATTTAACAAATTTTTCAATAAAAAGCTCATACATATAGATTAATAAATACTCATATAAGATTCGAGGAGAATGGCTACAGTTCAAAATGAAAAGGATAGACTCTTACAATTTTCGTTAAAACTGTATTTATAAGAGCAAGCTATATTTATTTCTCAGAATCCAACTTGATATCACCTTTAGAATTCGAGCTACATAAGATTTATAAAAGGGTCCCAATAATTGTGACCCAGCAAAATATTTGTATGGGGGATACCACTTAAAATGGGGCTAGAGAAAACCCGTTCACAAGTGCATACTTGCCAGCTTACGAGAGTGTAAGTTCCAAATTTTGTAGCTCCCTAAATCTCCGAGATATTTGTTTTCATACGAACAGACATCATGATGGACGGACAGACAGACAGGCTAGATGTCACCCTTTCAATGCTGATCAAGAATTCATATACTTTATAGGGAATATCTAGCCTTCTTTAGTCTTTAAATACCCTTTTACCCTTTGGGTACAGGGTATAACATATACTGATAAATTCTTCAGATCTATTAAAAACAAAACGTTTGCCCTTTCTTTAAAAATATTTAAAAAATATGAAAATTTTTATTATAACATTTTAATTAAAATTGTTATCGGTTTTTTGTTTTTAGAATATTTTTAAATAATTTAAAACATTACAAATAAAAAAAAAAAATGTTACGCATCATACTTTTACCACTTTTACTCTTCACACTATCGATGGCCTGCATGGGTCAAACTTTTCAATATTCTCGCGGTTGGACCAATGGCAAGCGAGCTTCTTCGGCGCCATTGATGAGTAATGCACACTATCACAGAAACGATGATAATCTTGCCGATACATTATATGATTTTCAGGATACCGAAAGAAAATTAGAAAAGTAAGGCGTAGTACATAAATAATTTATCATTCTTTAATAATTTAAAATTCATTCCAAACAGATGCCTTATGCAGCTTGAACATTTTGTGGGCAATGCACTACTTCATCGTGCGGCGTTATCCTTTAACTCCAATAAAAACAACAACAACAACATCAATAATAACAACAATAACGATAACAGTTTATATCCAAATCATCATCAATCAAATGAATTGTTTGAGGAATTGAATGCGTCGGTTGGCTCATCGACTGCGGCATTGGAGCCAAACGATTATGGAAAACACTAAGTATTGCCTCAGATAAAGCTGTAAAGGAGAAAAATGAAGGGAAAAATGAAATCATAAACGAAAAATCAATAATGCGATAAAAAAAAAATTTGTTTGAAATATAAGCAAAAAAAAAAAAAAATGTACAAAAATCGGAAAAAAAAAATTTAATGCATAAAAAAGAATAGTGAAAATATTCTATTAGATTTGTATATTTTAATAAATCTTTATTTATTTACTGCAAAATATCGAACCATTTTAATCAAATGTAGGCCGAGAAAAGAACGTGACGAGAGACATAGCGCGAAAGGATTTTGCTGCCCTAATTTAAAATATGTGCCCTTCACCTAGGGTTTTCAGTATATTCTTGCCCAAAAACGTAAAAAAAACAGATTTTTTCAAGTTATTATCCTTGGGAAATGAAAACATTTGGAGCACGAATTCTGAATCAGTAATCATGGTAAAATTTATTAGGAAAAACATTTTTGTTTCCGTTTATATTTTTAAAAATCTTTCTTGTTAATGAATTTCAGTATACAGTCCAAAAATTTTCCAAGCCATTGAAAAGGATTTTTTCACGCTGATCTCGAATTTGTGCTCAAATTTGCTCCAACTTCCATGGTTTTCATGATGTTATAACCTAAAATCTTCACCTCCAAAAATCGTGTTTTTTAAAAGTTATTGGATTACAATATTTCGAAAATCACTGGTTTCCATGAACATGCATCGTTCCAAACAATTTTTTTATTCCTGAATAAATCGAACAGCGACTACATGACCAGCCGGCCTGAACTATTTGCGTGATTTTGTCAACATGGTTTTCAGAATGTGGTGTGTCTTAGAATTAAAAATAACCGGAGCAGAATTGACGAAAAAAAATTTGTGTGTTTGGTTGCTACAGTATCAGGACCAAATTCCCTATTCGCATTTTCAGCATACTTGTTTTGTGTTCCATTCTAACAATTTTTCGCGCTAGGCTAAGTTTAGTGGCTGAGTGCGCTGAGCACCCTACAACTCATAGGCCAGAAGCGGAACATTGTGATACCACAGGTTTGCAGAGGGAAGGCGAGACCAGCCACCCAAAAGAAACTATAGAAGGTACCCCCATTTTTGGACGCCTTAAAATACTTAACGATGTTAATTAATCCAATTGTGGATATGTCGGACAGATTGTATAAGAAGTATTCTACAAAGCTCATAGCTTCTATATATGTCGTATGTAGAGAATCTCTACTAGAGATACCCATTCTTCTGGAAGTGTCCAGTTACCACTGCCGTAACTATTGATTTATCTGATCTGTTTAGTTTAAGGACGATCGTGGTATTGTTTTCAGTGTATATAGTCCATGTCGTCCTGAAGACTTTGCAAGTTATTAAGTTACTCCGCTAACTATTGACGATTAGGAGAGTTGTCTCCTTAATAAGTAGTCTACAGGTAGCTGTTGGTATTCCAATAAAGTCCTTTCCAGGAAGGACTTAGGTCGTTGTAGCTTATCTAGCTAGTTCGTCTGCAATGCAATTACTCTCCATATTGCTGTGCTCCTAGGATGTGAATACTGTAATGTTGGGCCATCTCATTAGGGATTTGCGACATTCAGGTTAGCGTTTTAAATAAAAAGAGTACAGCGCCTTAAGGGCCGCTTGACTATCTGAAATAAGGTTATAAAGGGTGTTCCACAATTAACGCAAGTCCCAAAATAAACTCAGGATTTGCAGTAAAGTCCTGGCAACTCTGAAAATTAACAATTTGACAGCTGAAAAGTTTAGGTAAAAGTAGAAATGAAGCGATACAGGAAAGAACACGATAAAACACGATAGAATTTTGTTAGCGTTACCAGCATTTCATTGCAAATCTTGAGTTAATTCTGGGACTTGCGTTAATTCTGGGACACCCTTTAGGAACTAAGAAACAGCATAGTTCCATTTATCGCTAAGACTTCCGCTTGGTAAGCGGTTCAGTGCTCAGGGAGTCTAAAAGAACTATTAATCCCAAGGTCAGGAACGGAAGCTTTGGGATATTCTATGAAAAAAAAGAACCATAATGTCAAAAGTCAAATCGTACCTAATACCTTTTCATTTGAAAATTTGATGTAAATGTTTCTTAAAAATTTTTCTAGTTAACAATAAAAGGCTGATTTCCCATGGACCTATTTCATGTATTTTGGATTGTACAATCAAGAAAGGGCCACCATTTTACTTATTAACTGTTCCCAAGATATTCTTAAAAATTCTTTTTTAAGAATTTTTTTCAGCTATTTCCAGAAATTAAGAAATTGACATCTTAGTTTTAAAAAGAGATCCTTTTTATGATTAATGTTTAACAATCTAACTAATCGAAAATAAGTTCGATTTGATTTCTTTGTATCTTTGTATCTTTTTAATGCATATTCATTTCCATATTAAACTTATGCAACAACAAAAAAAAAAGAAATAAAAACAATGAAGACGATTGACAAAACAATTGAGGCGTGCCACGTTTATGACGCGAGGGGAACTATAAAAGTGGGCTGCATAAAATATTTATAAATACAATAAATGCTTCAATCAAATTACAAAAGGGATGTTTGTTTGTTTTTCTTTTTTCTCTGCTTTTTCTTTTTGTTTGCCTTCCTGACTGTTTGTCTGTTTTTCCGTTTTGTTGTTACAGGATAACGCAGAATAATTGCGCATTTATGATAAATGTTGTGCATTTAGATGCGAAAACGTTGTTGTTGCACGTTTTTATGCGAATAGCTGTCGACTTTTTGTTTTTTTTTTTTTTTTTGATTAAAATTGTTCGTAGAACACACATAAAGGAAGAAAAAAAATGACAAGAAACAGCAACAATTCAATTAGGATAAACGTACTCAAACAAACGCCATACAAAGTGAACGCATTCGCGCGTGTCAATGATCCTACAAGATACTTTGTAGCATCTTTAAGTTAATTACACAGAGTAAAGCGAGGAAGCATACAGGAAGAAAATTTTAGCAGCAAATTTTTTTGGCAAGGCACCTGCCACAAGCGGAAAAACATAAAAGAAATTATTGTGCCTCCATTTCCGTTTGTCCTGCGAAAAAACAAAAAAAAAAATTAATTTTATGAACGGAAAAAATTAAAAAATCTTTAAAGATTAGACTAAACTTCTGCTTCATCAGTTTGGTCAGTTTGACATTCAATCAAAAAAATAGGCAGTGGCATCATCAATTTTTCAAAATGAATTTCTAACAAGCTAATCGATCCTTTGGGATTGACGCTGCACGCCGCTCTATACGCTTCGCCACTTGTCGTACATGCTGCGTTGGGCTTTTGGGAATATGAATTTATATCTTTTAATCTTTGACAGCACGAATAGTAACAAGAACAACAGCAACAGAAGGACACCACAAAAAAGTGAAATTAAGGACACAGGACATATTTCAGCAATGAATGCAGAACGAACGAGCAACAATGCGCGCGCCTCTGCTTATTGTCAATGTCAAGTGGGCAAAAGGGATGTCATTTGATGCGAATGATGCTGTGTCCTTTCGTTAATTGCATTAAAATGCAATTCCAATTGAGTTACGAAGTGGTGTGTGTCTGTCTGTCTGTGCACTCAAAAGTTACGCTCTGGAAATTTTCTTCTGGGAAAAAGTGAAATTGTCAGTGTACACGCTTGGAAATTTGCATTGACATATCTTTCAGCACTCTAGTGTATGTAGGTGCACTACGTAGGAGGTTACATATGGCTGCGTAAATTTTATTGAAACTAAATTGAAAGCATATTTCAACACTTCACGTCAATAACTTCAGGTGATGCCCGTATAAGTCAATTAAGTGAAATTCAATGTTATATTCGAATAAAGTAATTAAAGATAAATCTGAAATTTGTACAATGTAAGCAATACAATACTGGATAATATATTATATAACATATAATACTGGATAAACTTTTATAAAAAATATTGGATGATTTGTTAAAAATATGAAAGTGAATATAGAAAGCAAAATTTGAAAGTTTAGCGTTCTTTGTGAAAGGAGCCTTTTCAAATTTTAATTTTTTGCGTCTATGTCAAAACTCACTCTTCTGACTCAAGTGACTCCTGGAAGACAGCTATTTTTCGAGTATTTAGAGAAGGCCTAAATCAATTTCATTCTGTAGTATCCAAATTTTTATACCCGTCACATAAAATAGGTATTATCAGTATGTCGGTAAGTTTTTATCATATCAAAGGAGACATCGGAAAGCCAATAAAGATGATTATTATTAATCAGCCGACAGCGGATCTACCAGTCCGTCTTTGCGATACGCTTCAAAGATATAAGGCGTCATTCTAAACTTAAGTGTCTGGCTCTGATATCTTTTTATGACCAGACCATGATGTCTGGCTCCCTTTTTAAAGTAAAATAAGTGTCTGAAACCCATTTTCTTTAATTATCGTTAAATTATGGTTTTATATTATTATTTATTCGTTTTGAGGGGCCCACACGAGAGCATCTGCAGAAAGCGTCCTCAATTGTGGAAGGTCACTTTGTGGGATTTTGAATTTTATAGGTGTATATCATCGAGATATT
This sequence comes from Leucophenga varia, assembly GCA_018903435.1. NCBI lineage: Eukaryota > Metazoa > Arthropoda > Insecta > Diptera > Drosophilidae > Leucophenga > Leucophenga varia. The sequence goes on along the minus strand of JAEIFJ010001989.1, from coordinate 545,855 downwards.
ATCGAGCAACCACCGTATTCACCACATTTGACTCCCAGGCTTTCCTGTTCCAAAACCTAAAATTGACTCTTCGGGACTGGCGTTTTGAGTCGATCGATGCTATCAAACAAAATTCGCCAAAGGAGCTGAAGGCCACACCTCTGGCGGCCATGAAAGATTGGGTTTGCCTAAATGGAGCCTATTTCAAAGGCAACACAATAAAAAAAAAAATTGTTTGTATCATAATTTTTGTGGCCTTCTTTACAGAATGTATGAATCTAACGATTTGATGAGGATCGAGCTATAAAGCATATAGCCTCCAGACAAACCCACCATCCATTTTCTGTCTTTATATGCCGTTACCAAAAGTACATGGGTATATAACCTTTCTGAAATGTATGTAACAGACAGAAGGAGGCATGATAGACCCTATTGATCAGCATTGAAAGACGATTTGATATAGCTATAAGAGTTTGTCTGCATGTCCGTCCGGCTGTCTGACCGTCCTGCTGTCTGCCGTATGAAAACGACTATCTCGTAGTCTATAAGAGGTAGAGCCATCATATTTGAAACTTAGACCCTTCTAAGGCTTTAAGTAGTCTCTTTTCGCTTACTCCATTTTAAAAGGTGGGTTAAAATTGTTTTACTTGCAAAGATTTGCAATCTTTAAAACTTGTACAAAAATCATAAATTTTATTCACATAAAATACCAACCAGCCGACCACCCTCCTTCTCTTTGCCATTTAACACTTAAGCAAGACAAGCGGATAACAATTACATTAAAGAGCAAACAAGCACAAAAACATGACAAACAATGATTCAATTGATACAAGGATTTGTAACAGGATACGCGTGTAACCACGAAATGCTGTGCATAAAAATTGCCAACGATGTGTATAGTGGGAAAATGGCAGAGAATGGCAGAGAATGGCAGCATGAAAAAGATAAAAAAACACTTGACAGGATAAACAGGACAATAATAAAATTGACTACACAAATAAAACCGGGCGAGCGGAATGAAAAAAAAAAAACACCCTTTCAATTAAACAACTGCAAAACAACATTTGGCAATTATTCAATTGACACCAAACAGCAACGGGCACAGCAGCAACCCTCCTTGCCCTTGCACTTGCCTTCTGCTGCCGTTACTGAAGGACATAAGGCACGCGACAATGATTGCGAACAAGGATGAGCATGAGTTTTTGAATTTACTTGTCGTCTGCCAACCAGCCAAAGCGAACAACTTCATCAATTTCAAATCATGCAGTAAGATCAAGCATTGCCTCAGCTGTGCCCCACTCCATACGAGCCTTGTGTATCACTTCTGTAGTTATTTTGATGTCACACGGTTATGCGCATCCTGGGGGAATTTCATTGTTTTGCTCGCGCGGCGGCAGGTTCAACAAAACAACATTTAACATAATACAACGACAACTACAAAAAAAAGCATCATTATCCTTTTTGCTTTTCTTTTTTTTTTTTTTTTTTTTGCATACTGCGCCGACGCTTTGGGATCATGGCTTATGTTTGTTTTCATGTTCGTTTTCTAAATGTCGTAAGTCGATGTCTTTTATTGTTTGCCATTCGAATGTCGTTTATTTTTACAACTTTGCCATTTATATTGGCCAGGATTAACAGGCAAATCACTTTTGTGTACAACAATATTCCTTTGCATTCGAAGTATTTTAATATTCATTTGGGAAAAATTCATGCTGGTTTTTTTTCCTTTGGTTTCTTTTAATATTTATTTTTTCTTTTCTTGAGCAAAGTTTTTTTTTCTGGTGGCATGAATGGTGGAGGTTTACATAATAGATTGCCTCTTTTTGTTTAAACGAGCTGCTTTTTATTTCATTTTTACAAATGCGTGAAAATTAGCCTCCTTCTTAAAATTTGTATTTTCCACATTGTTTTCATTTTTCTTTTGATGCGAAAATTGTTTGACTTTTGATTAGGGTTTAGCATCAATTTTTTTTTCTTTTTTAAATCTAGTTGCTCAGATTTTTTTACATAATTAATGTGGAGTTTTTCTTTTTCCAGTTGGATTTACGAAAGTAGGAAGTAACAAAAAAAAAATTATTTTAAATATTGTTTGTTTGCTGTAAAATATGTTGGAAAAAAATAGAAAATGTTTACAATGGTGAATCTTATAGTCTCCATGATAAACTCTCCCATACGGCAGACAGCGGGACAGACAGATGGACAGACAGACATACACACATAGCTCGATCGACCGTCCTATCAATGCTGATCATTGAAATAAGATCTACGATATAAGGTCTATCATGCATCCTTCATTCTGGTACATAACCATAACCATAAAAAGCTAGACGTAGTGTCTGGGCCATGGTTGCAAGATACGCAAGTGGTCACACTGCCCTTAGAACGGAATGGGGACATGGCGCATTTTCCATAAAGAAAATGGGTATTGCGAACTGAGACGGATCTTTTGTACCCTGACCCAGTTTAGTACAGTGGTCAAACTTTGTCAATGTTGTGACCTGTGAGGTGCCATGTAAGTAGCCTAAGGTCAGAGCGACTGAGATGGATGTTGGTTTTGAAGCAGATTGGCAATAATAGTTGACCAGGATATTGGGACCAATATTGAAAAACAGAGTCTTTGAAGTGTTTCTCGATGAAGAGTTTTGCTGAGGACCAACTCAGTCCACGGAAGGGTTCAGGAAAGATCATGGGAGTTAACGAGCATGTTCTGCTTAGTTCGTTTGCAACTTCATTACCTTCGATGCATCTGTGAGCAGGAACATAAGATTTCAAAGGCTTAAATGTCTGATGGAAGGACAGTGTCATTTGTGCCCTTGGAAATAAAGATTTGTGTGTTGGGTCCAAAAACACCCTTATAAACAGTGAACCAGTGTTTATTTGATGACTCCGCACATGGTGTTCCGTTTTCCTAGTCATGTCGACTGGGAATCAGGACAGAGAATGCTAGGATCAGGACAGATCTCTATGCCAGGAATATTAGAGAGTATACATGAGTGACCAGTGTCGTTAAGAGTACCGCCATTGAAGGTCAGAAACCTAAGAGCTTTCATCGCATCGATTGCTTCAAGTGTGATTGGGTTAAATATGCAGAAGAGGCCCAAGCATCTAAGCCATCCGATTGCTTCAAATTGTAGCATTTGGAAAGGTTTACAAGGCCACAGTCATGCCCAAGTTAAAGATTAGTCTAACCATTGAGGTATCCAGAAAATAATTTTTGGTGAGATACTCCCAGGTTCTGTTACATACATACATTTGGATAAATTTAATATCCTTTTTAACCTTCGGGTACAGGGTATAATAAATCTTTAGTATATCCTTTTTTTTTTATTTTTCCCTGCCCCATTTATATTAAGTTTGTGCAAATGTATGTAACAGACAGAAGAAGGCAAGATGGACCCTATAAAGTATATATATTCTTGATCAGCATTGGAAGGGAATCGAACTAGCTATGTCTGTCTGTCCGTCATTCCGTCCGTCCGACTGTCTGTCCTGCTGTCAGCCGTATGAGAGTGATTATCTCGGAGACTATAAGAGATAGGGCCATCATATTTGAAACTTAGACTCTCCTGAGCCGTCAAGTGTTCACTTGCAAACGGTTTTTTTCTAGACCCATTTTAAGAGGTACCCACCATACAAACGTACCCCAAAATTTTTGGTTTTTTCCATAAAAACGTTCATATTTTTTTTATTTTAGGAAGTTCAAATTTAGTGCAAATTATGTCTATGATAGTCCCAATAAAATCGTCCCAATATGGGTATTACCAACAAAATTTTAAGTATAGCCCCCATACAAAGATAAATCCAAAATTTATTGAGGTTTGGTAGTAAAATAGCACATAACTTTTTTAGGTACATAAAGATTTTGTACAAGGTATCTTCAGTGTAAATTACTCGACTTCAGCGTTCTTTCTTGTTTATGTTATGATTTAGCCATTCTTCGTTTTGCGACTTTTCGAAATTGGGAATATTTTGAAAGCCACTATGAAAAGTTGGAAAATGGTCTACTGCTATTGCGGAACAATGTTCCACATGGCTCAGATTTGAAAAGGTCTAGAAGAGCTTTAAAATGTTCTAAAATGTTCATCTCTTTAGGAACCAAAATTTTTTTTTATCAAATCTTCACTTAAATTTCCTTCCAGAAATTTTTTCTACAATTCGACCTTTAAATTCAATTCGACTTCTCAGCATGCTACTCAAACCTTGAACTGCTACAATTGCTTCAAAATTCAGAAAAATAAAAATACCAAAACGGTCAGTGCGATACTTCTTGGTTGCAAAAAAAATTCAAATGGTTTCTGTGAAAAGGTCAATTGGGAATGCAAAAAATTAAAATGAAATGAAAATAACTAACAAACAAAAAAAAAAAGAAAAAAATGCAAATCTTTCCAAGCTAAAAAAAGGAAAAACAACAAAAATATGCAATATTAAATTTTTAATATTCAGCAAATGGAAATGAATATTTGAGTAAGCTTAATATGCTTCTTTGCATCCAAACAAAAAAGGACATTGGAGATTTCGCTTTAATTAGCTGAGATTTACAAAATGTTCAGCAGCTATGTCAGAAGACAATTTGAAAGGACTAATAATATTATGCATTGATTAACGCATCAATTTCAATTAAGTTTTCAATCAAATTAGATATTTCATGACATACTACGCCTATAAATAACTTTTTTTGTAGCTAAATAAAATCACACATACCAATTGGCTTTTTTTCTGACGCCATAATTCTAATGGAATTCACCATAAATTTTCCACATTCATTCAATATTTTATGTAAGTGCCAACATGTATGGATGCCATAAAATTGAAATGTTTCGTTTCGATTTTTTTTTTTTGGCAAATCAATTTTCAACATTTATTGGCGTGTGATAAATTTGTATTGGCAATAAATACAACAAACGTGCGGCCAGCGACTCATCGTGTCTCCATTAAAAAAAAGAAGAAGCGGGCAAGTTCTATGTTGACATTTCGAGGGTAGGAGCAGGAGCTATCAGGCTGACAACGCAGGACACGCTGCCACATCCAACCCCAGGTCAAACCAACTTAAATAGACAAACGCAAACGTTGACCACTCTTACAATTGCCACTTGAGCTTGTGTGTGTGTGTGTGTGGTGGATCTGTGTGCGTTTGGCACTTTACACTTTTTTGATGTGATTTCGCACTCAATTGAAAAACAACTTGATTAAATTTTCATAGCTTTGAATTGCATTGAAAAGTCAACATAGTGAAATATAATGTATCTTTTTTCATTGGAAATGGGTTTTTGTAGTTTTTTTTTTTTTTAACAATTGCATTTAAAGTTTTTCTTGTTTTGAAAATTGTTTTAAAAAGGTTTTAGACTCAAGCGTTACAAATTTATGGCATAAACTGGTTTTTTATGTTTGTTTTTTTTTTTCTTTTAGGGTTGAGATTGAATTGTCACCTGGTTTGGATAATATTCAGCTTGACAAGGGTTTGATTATGGAGTAGAGAGTGTATAGCACACTTGCAAATATCTATTTTCTTTTACTAATGTTTAGAGTAAACAAAAAGCAATAACCCATTAGCTTTAAAGTCGTTGACATCTACATTATTTTCATTGAAATTTAATGTCTTAAAATTAAACTTACATATAATATACACCATATATACCAGGCAAAAGTTCAAACAGAAGCTGGTAAGAGAATAAACTTTTAAACCACTTTGCCACTGGTAGTCTAAAGTTTATTTTAAACCATTATTTTTTTTTAAACCCAAAATTTAAACTCTAGCCAAAAAAAATAGAGTCACAATTGAGCAATTCATAACTCCCAAAACGATAGGGTTTACTTGACCGAACTGTCATACGAGCATTTTACCCGTCGGTTGATCATCAAGAAGTAGCACCCGATACAAATAATGATTAGGGCAGCTGTAACCGTGGATGGCCACTCTCTAATCGTTTTCATTAAGCCTGGCGTCAAATTAAATGCCACATATTATCGGGAATGTGTTCTTTGTCGATCGCAGACCATGGACGTTTCAAGAAGACTCTACACAGTCTCACAAGTCCCGAGTGAACCAAGAATGGCTGAAAAACAACGTTCCGAATTTTATTTCGAGCATACAATGGCTCTCGAATTTACCATTGGCGAAAACTATGGATTATTTGGGAGCTATGTAGGTCCGAGGTAAAAATACACCAGCCTCGAGCAGCTAAAGAAAGTCTTTGTCCGTGAGTGCGTCAAAATAACGGAAATTCACATTCGTGCTGCTTGCGATTCGATTTTGACCATCTTAAGAACATAGTCAAGGCAAAAAATCGTACGGAGTCAAAGTGAATTGATTCTAATTTTTTTATTATTTTCTCAAATTCTGTATTTTGAAACAAATAAAAATAATTTTCCAAACCTAATTTTGGAATTTTGAATAGGATACACATCGAGTGTCGGACCGAGTGTATATAAAATACAGGGTCCGCCACGTAACCTTTTTTTTGCAATAAAAACAAAACGGTTCATCCGATCATCAAATTTATTTTTTCATATTAAAGTACAATCCTTCCGGTTACTTATGGAATATAAGTTCGTTCAAATGGCTGCCTCGGCTGGCCTTGCAGTACGCCATTCGGTCGACCCAATTTTTGAAGGACATTTCCGATTGTTTGCGGCCGTATTTCGGCAATGGCGACGCGAATGTTGTCCTTCAAAGCTTGAATTGTCGCTGGCTTGTCCACATAACACTTGTCTTTGACGGCGCCCCACAAATAATAATCCAACGGTGTCAAATCACAGCTCCGAGACGGCCAAACGACATCAGAATTTCGGCTGATAATTCGGCCTCCGAAAACAGTGCGCACAAGATCGATCGTAACGCGTTCCTCAATCGTATACACAACCATTTTCGTTCAGCGGAAGGATAAAACTAACTTTCTGTACAATCAGATGTGACATCAGTGTTGCCACACTCGAAATAACCACTAGTTAAAAAAAAAAAAAAATGTTAGATGGCGGACCCTGTATTTATAAATTTAAAATGTTGAAAACAAAATGAAATTCATGGAACAATTTAAAAAAAAAGGGATGAGCGAAAAAGGACTAAACAAATGTAAAAAATTGTGATCAGATCAAAAATTTTGACCCGCGTACACCTCTAATTGGAGTAGTCTAAAAAAACAATTGTTTTCCTTTTAAAACCTTGACCTTTTGGAGCAAATTTATGGTGAAAAAATCCTTCAAAATTATATATATTATTAATGGTAATCAAATATGTTAATTTATTTGTAAGCAAATGGTGTAGACCCTGAAGGGCTGAAGGAAAAACCCATATTCCCCACACAATTAGATCAGATCCAAACAGAGCGATAGATAACTCAGCGCTTCTAACTACCCACGTCCGAAGTGCCTTAGTCTACTCGATCTAAGTTCAGGACACTTACAGAGAAAGTGTTCTAATTTTTCTAAAGGGTTCTCTTCCTTACAACTTATGCAGGTACTGTTATAAAGGATACCTAATCTTACCTTGTGTTCCCCGATGGGCCTATGCCCCGTGATGGAGGCTGTAAGTGTCGTAAGGTATTTACGGGAACAGTAGTGTTCTGGTACGTTTGGGGTCCTGCAGCTTTTCTGATCTTCCCATTTATTATTGCCTAAAAGTTGATCGTTCCCAGGAATATCACTATGCCCTGGGACCCATGAAAGGCAAAGTGAGTTGGTGCGACCAACAAGATCGAGTTTGTTTTTACATTCCCTCAATAGCTTAGATTTGGTAAAGTAGTTTTCCAGAGTTTTGAATGGCAGCTTGCCTGTTTGAAAATATAACAATCCGATCTGTCCGAATCTCCAGCTGCACCAGTAGCTTGCACGCAACTTGTACAGCATGGACTTTCGCCTGCATAACACTGAAGACTTTGCAGACGAAAGAGCTCTTCCAACTATCCAAGTCGTGCAAGTGTACCGTAAACCATCTTAGAACCATCGGTTCTAGAGCGACCAGTCAATTATAAATTATAAAAAAAAAACCTACCTATCAAAACATAATTGATTGTACCATAATTAATAATAAATTTTTTGATAATACACTTTTACTTGTGTTGTTTTTCAAGTTTCTAGATCATCAACCACCACAAAATGAAATATATTTTTGTGTCCTCGAAAAAATAAGCAAATAAAATAGCAATAAAAATTTTTATATAGAAAGATAAAGAAACTAATGACAAGTATATTGATTAATTTATAAACAATTGCTTTCGAAATGTTCATTATCTTGGGACAAACAATCCGCAGTCTGCTATAAAATTGTTAACAATGGAGTAACTTAATGGCGCTGTGTCATGTGTGTTTGTACAAAGTATTCTAATCTATTTTGCGCCATTTTAAAAGTAAATTAGTTTAACAAACACACATATACATTTTTTAATGTTTTTTTATGTGGTGTATTTATTTTTTTTTTTAAGAGCCATATTTACAGTACCCAGTGTCATTAGGGCATTCCAAGTACAAACAATGGCTGCATTTGGTTAACCAAATGCGACGACTGAAATAATAAAACAAATTACTCTGTCGTTAGAAAAATAACGACGACGACAATAATAAAAATAATAATGCTAATAATAATTTCAATGCATGCTTTCCGTTTTATTACTGTCACAAATCGCCATTGACGTTCGCTCGCTCGCTCGCCAACCACTACAACTCCGCTCCGGCTTCGAAGAATGCATTCAGCAATGGTAAAGGTGATATGGCGGCGGGTGTAGTTAAAAATAACCATGATCACCGACATAATTAGTCGCTCGACAAACAGCAAAACATGTGAAATTTATATTCAAATTGATTCTCTTTTTCCGTTGTTTTTTTTTTTCTTTCATTTCTTTGTTGAATAATTAGATGCAGCCCAGTGTAACTGATTGCTTGTTGACAGTTTCAACTAAATTGTATTGTACTAAAAAAAAAAAAAAAAATAAATAAATTAAAGCTTAAAAAAAAGCAACAAAGCGTAAAGAAGCGTTAACTCGAAAAATATTTTCTTTTTTAAATTGAAATAAAGAAAAAAATACATTTTCTGTAAAATTGACTTCAAAAATATATACAATATGTACTAATGAAAAAAATGCACAGGTCGATTTAAAACCTACAAAAAACCAAACCTATTCTGAAAAAGATTTTTTTTCCAGCAAAATATATGTGAATTCTTTCAATTTTGTAATATAAAAACAAGAAAGAACGATGTCGAGTATGCCCGACTGCAAGATACCCCGTACCCAATCTATATTAACCCTAAGATTGATTCTATTTTACTTCCGTACCTCATTAAATTGAATTTTAATACAAAAACTTAAAAAATCGGGTATATCTTTGTATGGGGGATATACCTAAAATTTTGTTGAACCTACCCATATTGGTCTATTTCATTGGGACTATCTTAGGCATAATTTATACTAAATTTGAACTTCCTAAAATAAAAATCAATAACGTTTTTATGCAAAAACCCAAAATTTTGGGGTACATTTGTATGGGAGGTACCTCTTAAAATGGGTCTAGAGAAAAATCGTTTGCAAGTGAACACTTGACGGCTCAGGAGAGTCTAAGATTCAAATATGGTGGCCCTATCTCTTATAGTCTCCGAGCTAATCTCTCTTATACGGCAGACAGCAGGACAGACGGACGGACGGTTTATAATGACGAGCTCTTTTATTGTTGACATTTTTGGATTCTATGCCCCATAATATAATATAATAAGGTGAATGAAAAACCTACGCCTTTTAGGTGTAAGCAAGAAAAACTATATTTTTAAGAAATATTTGCAGCTTATTTTGAAGAGTAAATGCGGAAAGTTAGATTTGACTTTTGACCTATGATTCCTTGGGGAAATGTTCACAGAATATCCTAAATATTACGACCCGGCTATACGCTTGACCAAATTTTCTTGACTCGAATAAATTGACCCAGCCTAATATCTTTCGTCTGACTGACTGACTGACTGATCCTAACTGGTGCCATACATATATAGCGGACAAGCGGGTCTTAGCATGTAGGGCGCCTTAAAACCGGAAAGCCACATCTTCAGAATTTATAGACGTAGAGACTTTAAAATGCGTTTGAATAATGGTTAAAAAATATTTTAGGCGTGTTCAAGTGATTTCCGGAATTTGGACCTGGGACCAATCAGTGGACCCAAAATAGATTTTTTGTTAATTTTTTTTTTTATTTATCTTGGATTAAATAAATGTAGAGACTTGAAACAGGACAGTTAAAAAATATTTAAGGCGTGTTCAAGGGATTTTCGAAATTTGGACCTGGGATCCAAAATAGGTTTTTGACCGATTAATATTTAGTCGACAACTTAAAGCAAAAACAAGGAAAAACGTTAACTTCGGTGGAAACGAAGCTGAAATACTCGTTACATAGAAAATTACTTATTTTAATACGTACTCCAGGACTTAGATTAGATTCGGACTGAATATGGCTTCAATCGAAAAAATCAAAGTTTTCATCGAGCTAATCAAAAATATAGGTAGATTTTATGGAAGCTCTCCGAATGGGCCTCCTTTACATGCGTTGCATAAAGATTTTGTACGTAAAAAAAATAAAAAAATTCTTATATTTCGTTCGGAGACAAAATATGCAATTTTAACAAAAATTTAAGACAAAAAAAATCGCAAAAACTCATTTGCTAACCCAATTTTTTTTTTTCAATCAATTAAGAAACTTATTTCAAAAATTACTTTTGCACTTTTTTTCGCACCTCTCTGAACTTTATCTTAATTTGTGTCTTTGATGTTTAAATCCTTGCTCAAATCGTGCATAATCATAAGTGACATTTACACAGATCTGAACTGAAACAAAACCAAAAACAAACAAAACTGATACGAATCAAGAAGAAATGAAGTAAATTTTGCTTCAAATAAAATTCTACCACAATTCTTGTTGTCCAATAGATTAAATTCGATGATGCTTATCTGCACACATGTAGAACAACCTATTGACCAACCGCATACAAGCATTTCCTGCTCCACAGCAAACAACAACAATAACATTTCTTTTGATGAAACAGACGACCAGTTAAAGCCTGCTGGCTTCTATACTTAGCCTTTGCCGAAAAATGAAAGAAGCTAAAGAACGTAGCTGGTCACTTTCAATTTATCTGCGTTCAGAACTTCATGTGTCCTTTTTTTTTTTTTGAAGGGTAGAAAACTTTTTACAGATGACGCCAAGGATACACATATACCCATATGCTTGTCATGTGTATATGCTGCTGCTTGGCTGTAAGGACATGCAAGTGACCGAACTGAACTGACTCGTTTGTTGTATTACATTAAGCGAGCATAAATAGATTGCTTGGGTCCAGTCGCCTGTCCGCAACTTTGTTCAATAATCAATCAAACTGAAATATTTGAGGTTTTATCTTTTTACGTTTCAAAATGGTAGCTGGGGGGTCTTGTCTATTTGTTATTTTAATTTGCTTAAGTTGAATTTTTGATAAAATATAAAAATAAAATGTATTAATAAAAAAAATGTAAACCTCATTATTGGCAACTCATGCAAACTGCTTACAAAGTAGACAAATTGTTTTGTTGCAAATGTCTTTAATAAAGCTGCAACAACATTCAAAAAAATCAACACAAAATTGTCCAATTAAACGCAATTTATATGATTTCCAACAAAATGTTATATGCTGTAGACTGTAGTCGTCATCATGACGAACATACGAGGAAGTCTTTGGCCGCAGGCAAACAAGTAGTCAACAATTTGAGCGAATAAATGACTGCCACAAATGCTTTGCAACAAAATGTAACAGCAACAATAAAAAATGAAAAAAAAAAAATAATAATAAAAAATCGCCGACAGCGATGAGTTAAATTAAAAAGGTGTCTTTGTTTGAAGTTCGCTTAATATGACTTTTGATTGAGTCCGAATGCGAAAGCTGCAAGATACAATCCAAAGGATTAAAGAGTTCCCTTTGATGGGCCACCGCAGATGCTTAGAGAGAGAGAGAGTTTCTTTTTTGACCACCATCTAAGTTGCCGCCGCACATATTACAGTTGTAGGAGGCGTTCGTTTGTGACACGTCACGGAAGCGACAGTCAATACATGAGACTACACAAAGAAACATACTGAAGGGACGGACGGACATACTAAGTCACTGAGCTGATCTAATGAATGAGCGGCTGCAACCGCGTAGTCAATGACGGCGCCTCACACACACACACACACACACACACATAATGAGCCACAAAACTACCTGTTTGTACTGTGCTGCGCGTAATAAAAGATCTTTTTAGGGTTTCGTCTAAAGGAGTGGCGCTTCTGTGTCATTTGACGTAAATTTTATTTGTTTGTGGCCGCAGGTTAAAATTGTCTAAAAAAAAAAAAAAGAGATACATTTCATCGCAACCTTTCAACACATGAGAAATCAATATAATAACAAGCGTTCGGTATTGTAGCTTTCAATAATCATCTATCGAGCGATCGATCGATCGATTGTTTTGGCTAATTGTTGTAGGAAATAAAGTATCTAAGGGTTAGCTAAGGAACATATGCGTTCATTTAAATTGTCATAATTATAGCTACGAGTTTCCTGTTTATTTTTGGTTAATTCAAAAAGGGTGTAGCATATCCTTTAGACAGCGTTGAATGCACTTGTCAATGGAAAGTTAAGTTTTATTTATGAGCTGCATTAAGAAATAATAAATCATTTGTCATTACATGCTTTTGTTAATTAAAATATTACAATAAAAACCAATTCCATTCAATGTAAACGATTCAAGAAACGTTTTACAAATGTTATTTTGATTTTTATGAAGGATTGGAATATAAAATAAATACGAAAATTATGTTTTAATGTTATCAGTTTGTCAGAAAGATTTTAATGCATTTAAGGCGACGTACCCCCAATAAGGTATACAGTGCATTCTTGTCCGTCTGTCTGTTTCGATGCAACTTTACTTAGAAAGTTTTTAAGATATTGGTCTGAAATTGTAAACCAAAGTTTTTTTTTGAATATCAAAACAAAGTCTGTAAGTCCATTTTTAGGCATAGCCCCCCATTCTAACCAATACAATTTCGAGTATGTATAAAACAAAACAAGGAAAAACGTTAACTTTGGTGGAACCGAAGCTCAAATACCCGCCGCATCCGGGTTTAGTTTATTTTTAATCATCAGTGGCTTTGCTAAAATTTGGAGAAGGGATTAAAACAGAAAAATGGGTTAAAATTTTAACCTGAGGACAGATAATAAACATTTTCTTGAAAAATAAAATTAGAAAAAGGATGCTCACTTTGTATTGGGGCTATATGTTATAGTGGGCTGATCATTATAATATCAGTAGAATATATACAGGATGACTTTAAAAGTTTTTATACCCCGTTTGGAGTGAATATATTCATATATAATTAAAAATGTGCGGAAAGTTCGTATGGGGCCTATATCTATATACCTTGGTTTTGACATTCGATGACATTAGAAGTGTTTTACCCAATTTAGAGTGAATACAAAAACGGTAAGTTTGTATGGGGGCTATACCCTAAAATGGACGTGGTACTTTGAACTGCTTAGGAATGAGAAAAGCTTAAGTTTCGAGTTTTAGGTCAATATCTTTAAAACTAATTGAATGAATCTCATAAATACAGACAGGCGGACAGACAGGTGGATAGACAAACGGACGAACGGACAGACAAACGGACAGACAAACAGACAGATAGACATGGCTAGATCGACTCGTATCGTCCTGCTGATCAAGAATATATATACTTTATAGGGTCTACGGTGTCTGTGTAGGTCTTTCAAGAATGGAGAATTGTATCTTATCTCGCCATGTGAGGTGAGGTGTAGTTTTTTCCAGGTGTATAATTCGACCGTTGTTTTTTCTATTTTGTTTACATATTTTGGTGAGTTTTGAGTTTGTTGTGAAAAGAGCACAGGAAACAACCTTATAGTATGTGCATTATCAATTCAACGAGTCAAGACGACTTAACGGAGCAACTATGTATGTGAATATTTATTTTCACGGATATATTTCTTTATGCTTAATACTTTTAAAAGCAGCTCCTATCAAATTCTAAGCTATAAACAAATAAACATGGACAATTGTTGAAAGGTAAAAAAGTGTCATAATATTTTTGTCTAAAGCGAAAACATACCGAAACCTTTAAGTGATAAAAATAATTCGTTTTGAAACTTATTACAAAATTTCATGTGCAGAGATTGTTAGATACATTGTTTCCCTTTAAGTCAGACCAACGTTTTCTTTTGCTAACTTGTCCGCCATCTCAATAGCGTCTATGCCCTGATGGCTGGGAAGTTCATAATGCTTCCCTGATCTTAAGGACATTTCTGGAGCAGATGGTGGTTGCTTGCAAGGCTTATAAGGCTGCCTGACTGCGAATCTTTAATATCTCGTATTGCCTCCGCAACTTTCCGTATTGCGAAAACCTCCTCCTAGAAAATACTACAGTGGTCTAGTAATTTATACGAGAGCCTGATATTCGGCTCTGGGCAGTATATCGCCGTGCCTACACCATCTTGGATCCATCAGTGAAGATGTGAAGAGCGTGCTTTCTAGTCCCAATGAGATATGAAATTTACTTGAACCAATTGGTCCGAACCGAACCGCAGACCGGTTCCGATTTAAATTCAGTTCGTAAACTGAATCAACGATTCATTCATATTGCGAACTGCTACTAATTTCTTAGCGGTTTGCAGCCCAAAAATTAAAAAAAAAAATATATAACTAATAATGTTTTCAAAATATTTAAAAAAAAAATTTAACTCATTTTTAATTTTTGATTCTAAATAGTATTTTGTTTTTATTTTATTGCAATTAATTTATAATTTTCATTTATCTCCTTCACGTATGCATAATACTAATTATTTAATGCCGTTTGACTTAACTTGCAATGACATAATGAAAATTTTTTTATTTTATTTAAATGTAATATTTATATATTTATGCTATAATACACAATTTTAAAATTTAATTAAAGTACATTTTTGCTGAGATACTAATATCTTTTTTTATTATATATTTTTTTTTTTTTAAATTTAGTAAGCAATCTATGAAGTTTATCAAAATATTATTTAAGAACAAAACTAAATAATTTAGAACTACAAATTGTATCTTAAGCATTTCAATATGTTAGCTATTTACATAGAATGAAAAAAATACACAATATATAGTACATCTGGTGTGGCTAGACTAAACAAATCGTTTAAAATTAATTAATTTTTTCTTTTAATTTAAATTAGTGTAAAACTTAAGTGCAAAACTAAATTTAATATTTAATGCAGATACTTTTTAAACTAACACTTGCTTAGGGTTAGATGCTAAATAGGCTGCTTCTATGTTAAACGTACTTTACCATATTTGTATATGCGAATACTATGTACAAAGCAAAAAGAATTTTATCACAAATAAATTTTTTTATATTATATACTACAATATATGCGCTACACACAGTGTACGAGATCTATGAATCCTCGTCCTCGTAGTGTACATTCGTGTTCATTTCATGATGATGCAACGCCGCCGCTGTTGCTGCTGTTATAGACGTCGTTGTTGCTGCCGTTGTTGTTGTTGTTAATGTTACTCCTAATGAAGCCGCGTATTAGCAGCCCGCTGCATGTGACTCCGCCCAAGGCTGCAAACCATGCAATGCTGCCAATGGTGCACCATTAACAGTGGTTTGTGCCGATAGCGGTGCAGGTGGTGGCGGTGCAAAACCTTTACTAATTGCTTCCGCTTGCAAGGATAACATAAGACGATTTGCTGCCTGACGTTCAGCTTCACGTTCTTCAGCGGTTTGACGTCTGCAATTAAATGGAAAAAAATTAATGAAATGTTTTTATTTTTATTAATTTTATTTTTGCTTTAAACAATATTAAAACTCATATTTTTTATTATGATTGTATTTTAATTTGCAAAAAAGTATCTAGATACAATAAAGTATCTAGATACAAATCGTTTGTTTAAAAAAATCAATAAAATAATATTTAAATTTTCATTAAAATAAAAATTGAAATGACTAATGACTGTCACATGGTTTCCATCTGGCTCTCATTAAGTCATTAAAATCCAATTCAAATTAAAAATGCAAAACGAGTTCGTTATTGTCTATTGTAAAATTTTAATCAAACCAAAACATTTAAAACTAATCAAATCAAATATTCATGGCACAATTAGCTTTCAATTGGATTTACAAAATATGCTTTTGCCTCCCCCGCACACAACATCAAATTTATTTGTAGATGAAAATTAATTTTCAAATATTTGTCGGACTCGAAATTGCATTGTGCTGAAAGCTGGCTTAAAATGATTTTAGTCAATTTTCAAATATGCTGCTGCTGCATGCAAGAGACTCATCGACACGACACGTTAAATAATTCAAACGTTGCAGTTTCATGGCATCAATTAAAACATACTCGTGCATTTTAGAGATACATTCCAGACATGACGCTCTAAAATAACTTCAACTTTTTACTTCCCATACCAGTTTGTCATACTAATTGCTGCGCTTACTCCACTTTCATTTACCCTTGTTGCTTTATGAGGGTGAGTTTTACTGTTATACTTTTTGTATCTACAAATACGTATGTATGTGGGTGTTAGTCACATTCAAGGGTTGCTACGCCATATTGAATATTTCATGAGCTAATGAAGTTGTTATGTTATACGTTCTCGTTGCTACATACTTATTTGCCGCTGTTTGCTACGAAAAGTTTTTTGTTGGAAAACTTTTTTGGTAGTTTGTAATTATACTAAATATCTGTTTAAGGCTTAATGCTTGTTTTATCTATCTATCTTTCTACATAGTATCTATTTATCGGTTTGTGGGTGCTTTATTTGTGCTTTCATTATGGTTTTCATCAGTAATGTCATCATTCAAAATATCATTTTATAACTTAAATAGCGCACATTAAATATGAATTAGTTGCGTTTAAAATATTGCTGCACTTAACTGTGTTCGTGTGTTAAATAAATGTTTAGCATTGTTAAATGGATTATGGTTTCGTTTAAAAAGTTGAAGATTTTTAAAGTAAATTTTCCATAAAAACTTAAAATTTAAAAATATGCTTGTATAGAGACTGGAAAAGTTCGAAAAATAAAGGAATTTGAAAGAATATTTTTTCATACAAAAATAATTATTTAATTTTTTTTAGCCATGGATACACCAGTACTTCAATTTAGAACCATAAAAAGATTGAAATAGCATACAACTTATAAGCCAACGTGTCTAAAAAATATCTATTTTATCAGCCATGCTCTCGTAATCGAAAAAATGTTTAAATTTGGGATTAACTAAATTCGTACGATTTTAAATTATTCGTGTTCCGGCAATCACATAAATTGGGTTTCACTTCCAAAACGTTTCTTAGCATTGTACATAACAAAAATTGCTTTCAATTACAAATGAAAAGGTTATCGGTCTTACCAAATTGCTTTGACTTAATTTGCTGCGCTTTAATTTTAGGCATGAGTAGAAAATATTGATTTAAAATTCGAATTCAGAATCAATGATATTAAAAAGCACAAAGACAAACTCTATAAAAATCACAAAATTAAATAAAATTTTTTTAAAAAAATCGAAAATAACATTTTTATATAATATCATGCATTTAATTTTCAATTCATTAACTCTGCCGATTTGAAATCGGAATTATTTTACGATTTGCATTTGCCGGATTTCCGAAATTTGCTATTGAAAAAGTGAATCCCAAAATTATTGCAATAACGATTATGAGAGCATGTCTCAATATCTAAAATATATATGTATAGGGTGACATCGAATACAACTTAATATTAAATGTAAAACTCAAAACTCTAGTGAAAGTGTTTTCGGTGACACCGCTGATAACTTTTTCATACATTTTTTTTTTTAAATTTAGAGTTGAGGTCGTACTGTGCTTATTTTTTAAAAATATTTTTCGTGCAGGGTAGGACAAACACGGAGCATTGCCATCTCCAATAGGCACTGACAGTCATGTTTTCGTAATCGTTTATTTTTGTGATTTGCGAGTTGAATTATTTCGTACGATTTCATTTCGTGCTTCGGAAATAGCAAAAGTTAAGTTTCATATGAAAAACTGTTATCGGTTACAAACTTAAAAAGTACAAAAAAAAATCTATAAGATTTGTAAAATTAAATAAAAGTATTCATAGATAAACGACTGCATTTTGTGTGTGAATATTTGCATTTTACTTGCTTACCATAAATTTAGCCGATTTGAAATCGGACACTTTTTGCGATTTTCGATTGTTGTGCAGCAAAACTTACGATTTGAAAAGTAAATCGCACCATTTTCAAGATTTCTATAACGAATGTATGGCTACGATATTTTATTGGAATTATAACAGGTGCAAATTCCAAAGAATTTTATGCTTCTAGATTCAATAACAACAAAATTTTATACAAAAATTTAAAAAATTGAAGATTAAATTTAAAAATGAAGATAAAAAAAATTATTTGATATGTAAAAAGTTTGATGATTTCATATTTTTATCGAATTAATCGGTTTCAAAAAACACAGCAAAATCGAAAAAAACTTATATGGGATCTGCTTGCCTTCTAACGCCTTTTATAACAATTGTTTTGAAATACCCTTTTTAACTTATCGTACAGACTCCACAAATTCCTTTATTTTAATCTATTATAAAGCAGCTCAGTTGGAAAAACAACTCAATTTATTTCAACTTCACTTTCATATCTCGCTAAAAAAAAAAAAAAGTTAACCACAAAAAGTAAGCTATTACAATGGCGCGTTATCCCAAAACAACTCAACAAAAAACCACAAACAAAACATTTTCCGCGTTAATGCCGAACGAACGAACAGACATACCATATCATACCAAAGCGTTTTGGCTTATCGTAAAGCAAACAGGCTACTCGAGTTGCGCTTCAAATGAAAAAATTCAACAAAAATTGATTAAAAACTGCAAAAGCCAAAAGGCAGACAGACAGACAGACAAACCGAGACAAACAAACAAGCAAATCTACAACATTTGAAACAAATTCAGATAAAAGTATTTGTATAAAAAAAAAAATAAAATAAAATACAAAAGTTGAAAAATCACCCGCACCAGAGACTGCATGGGTAGTAACTTGTCCTCATATATGTATAACCATACGTCCGTCTGTCCGCCGTGCTTGCCTCCCATATATAACCATATGTCCGTCTGTCCCGCCCGACTGCCTCTCATACCACACTTCGTATACGTTATAATTTATGCTATTTTAATTTTATACATTTTTTTTTTTTTTTTTTTGAATGCAATTTATCTTTTTTTGTTTCGGCGTACAATTTGATTTACAGCAACTGCCGCGCGGTGTTAAAATTACAAACAATTTACACAAATGTTGCTGTCGATTGTCTTCGTCGAGAGTAGGGGATACAAAATTGAAAAATTTAAATGAAAATGCATAAATCTTTTTGCTTAGTAGCACTGTTGACGACGACGACGAGATAAATTAGTTAACATTAAGTTAAAATGTTTATTAAGTGCACAAACGAAATAAATAACCAAAAAACCCAAAATAAAAATAAAATAAATTTAAGACGGAAGCACATTTGCGTTTAATATAATCAAGACAGTTTGGGCCTAGTTGAAGTGGTAATTAAAATCATTTCACACAATACACGCAAACGACGTCAACAAATTAAGGCAACTTCCTCAACGCCATTTCGTTTCTATTTTTTTTTGTTTTTTGGTACAATCCACCCCATTTCTGCCTTTGGTAATTATCTTTTAAGACATAACAATTTAGCTGCGCCATTAATTGCTGCAAAGGGGCTGAGTTAAGTTTTGGTCAAGTTATTTTACATAAAAATCCCTAAGGCCACATTGGCAAAACACTAACGTTTGAATTTTTCCTTTTCGTTTTTTTTATTCTTAAGGCTTTTGCCAACAACAGGACACGTGCCAGAACCTTTATAAAACTTTAGTTTCCAAAATGGTCCAAATTGTTTAAGACAAGCAGCTGCAAAGCTTTTGTAATTAATTTTATTTGATTTTCGCACTCCGGACGGACGGACAGACAAACTTTTCTTTTAAGCAAATTGATTTTTAACTGTTGAAATATTAAGCAAGAATTTTGTGGCAAAAGTTTTCTTTGAGATTGCAAAACTAAAACTTTTCCATAAACTATAATATTCAAGTAGTATGTTTTATGTTACTCAACTCATATGTGTAAATAAATATTTAATTAGTTATTTTCAACGCTAAAGTTTTACACTGACAAATTGCCGCATAGTCTTTTAGGCAATTAATTTTATGTTTACAGCAAGATATATGCAATAACTAATTTTATATTTGGTAAAACTAAACTCAGAGATGATGAATGGTTTGGTAATTAAAAAGGGTTTAATTTTGACTATGAATTATTTTACAAACAAAAAAAAGTAACTGAAATAATTTTATTCTGCTGCGGCTGCTGCTATATATCAAAGTCATGTGAACATTTTACTATGGGGAGCTCTTGTATGTATCACGTGCGAGTTAATTTAATTATGTTCTGTTCTGTTTATTGTTAGAAAAGAAGTAAACAACAGAAAATGGCAGGAAATAAAACAAATGGTCGAGACAACAGGCCAGACGTGGCGATTTATAAGCGGTAAACAACGCTGGAAAGCATACCACATTCTGTGCTTTGGATGAATTTATTTAATGAAATCTAAAAACAAAAAAAGAAAAACATTTAACAAATGTTTTGACAGGAATCATCTATTTTTCCATAAAAAGTTATGTTTGTTTTTTATTTTTATCATTTTTTAGGCGCACCCATATCATACCAATGCAGAAATCCACCAGGAACTAGAAGTCCCTCCATAAGCCAGGAGGTGGCTAGGCTCACTAAGGCATATCTGGATAGACTGGACAACCATGTCAACCCTCTGGCCATAAACCTGCTGGATAACAGTACAACGACTCGGCGACTGAAGAGGTTACACCCCCTGGATTTGCCACACACATAACCTTTTAATTCCTCCTCCCTCCTCCATCACTCCCCACCCCATTTTAAACCCCAATAACTACTCCCAAGTCATGGAATACTTTATAGAAAGTCAATGGTATGCATTACAATTCGCTGATAGTCCCTTAGGGACTGATTGCAAAATAAAAGAACACAGCATTAAAAAAAAATCATTTTTTAGAAAACTATTTTGAACTTCGGTTAAAACATTGTCTGAAAAATTTAGTAAAAACGGACTTCCTTATTATTTTTTTTTACTTTTAGATTTTTAACTGTGAATGAGTAGGAAAATTTGTCTGTGTAAAACATTTACGGGTACCAAAAAACGGTATTACTAGTTTTTAGACATATAAGGATAATTTATATGTGGTACCTTATCGAATCTTTCAAATTAAAGCAAAACTAATCTCAAATTCTAAAGTTTTTTTTTTTATTAAAATCCTTTTCGTTTAAATTAGAAACTCCAACTTTGATGAAGTTGAAACCTAAATTAAATTTAAGGTATTCAGAATGGTCTTGCAAAAAATTAAAAATTAATTTTGCACTCGAAGGCAAAGTGAACGCCCCTTGTGAGAGTAAATTTGTGCAACTCTGTGCAACTTTTCGCAATCAGCTGTTCGCGACTATGCTTCATTTGTTTCGAATTATTTGTAGTTCTATGTTTATGTGAAAAATAAATCGAGAAAGCATAAATAAAACATTAATAAATTATAAAAAAAAAATATAATATTCACGAACTAGAATTTATTGAGGTGTGTGAAACTGTTGCCAACCAAGTTATATGAAAATTGCTAAAAATCGATCTGCTACTTGCCAGCCCTTGCATTACACCGATACAATGAAATATTTTAGTCAGGGGCATGGGTAGTGCAAAGTAGATTAACATTTTTGCATGGCAGTTATTGTTGTTGGTTGTAGGTTTACACCGTTACTAGAGTTGCCCGTTTGCCGGTTTGCCCGTGTGGTGAGCGGACGTTCAAAAATACTACCACAGCAGGCTCAGCTTGACGTAAGAGCGATTCCTCGATGTGAGGTTGGTCGGTGGAGTGATTACCAACGACGTAAAACAAAACCCGTGATACACACACATGATAAAAGTATACCAAATGCAATAATGGCTAGTCTAAACAAAAGTGTTAATCCACGCGAGGATAATTCCGCGGCAGAGGCAAGGATTCTAGATGTCCGTTAGAGCAAAAAAACATGACGACCACCGAAAACGATATAAGTATTACGATATACGGATGTGCACCTGGAACGTCCGAACCCTCAAACGGGATTGTGCAATAGAAGAACTCTTTACCACTATTCGGCAGTTGCGCAACTAATATATATATACTAGAGTTGCAAGACCATTCTGAATACCTTTACTAAAGAAACGCTCAAAATGATATTTAATATTTTCACTTTCGATAAAATTTTTTAGAAGTGGAATTCAGAACATGACTGAATATTTCAATACTAATGAATGGTTTCAATTGCGCTATTAAGACTGGGTTAAGTTAAATAATGTAGTAGAGGCAGTACTATTTTTATTTGTATAACCTGCACCCGAATGCTAAAAGTGTTTATTAACTTTGTTCCAATATATGTAACAGGAAGCAGGAGTGTTGAAAGACACCATAAAGTATATTATCTGTTGAGTATCGACTAGTCCGTCCGTCTATCTGTCTGTCCTGCTATCAGCCATATAAAAATTATTAGATTGGAGGCAATTATAGATAGTGTCAACAAATTAAAAAATTTAGATTCTCCAGAGCCGTCAAGAGGTCACTCATAGCCTTTTTTCTTAGTATCAATTTAAGCGGTAGCTTCCATATAAATCTATAAATTTTTTTTTAGATTTTGAAAATTTCTTTGTTATTTAATCTAAAAATTTTTTTTTTATTTTTTTTTTTTATTATTTTTTTAAAAAAATTCCCATATTAAATTAAAAAAAAAAAATTTTTTCCTAAAACCAATTTTTTAAAATTTTCCAAAAATTTTTGTAAGAAAATATTTTTTATTATTTACGGCCATATTCGGGTGCCGCAAATGGTTCTTTTCCCCAGAGTCTTTTTCTTTTTCTTTTTTATTAATCAAACTTTTCCGCTCCTTAATATTCAGTTACTTAATATTTGTTGCTTTTGATTCAATTTCAAAAAAAAATTTGTCATGGAATTTTGGCAACAGGTATTTTGAAATCTTTGGAATTTTTTAAGCACTGGTATTTTTGGTATAAATTGGATTGTTTCCGGAATTTTTTAGGACGTAGAAGTATTTTTATCCTTTTTTTTTTTTTTTAAATCGGTGAAGTCATACTCAAGTTATGAAAAAAAAGCCGCCGGAAAAATATTCACAGTCGCATTGAAATTTTATTATTAATTTTTATATCGCGTTTGTCAATAGAAAATTGTTTTCATGATTAATGTTTTACGTTTAATTTATTTTATATTATTCTTTTTTTTCTATCGCAATTTAATTGAAATGAACATTACAACTTTGTATTAACAATTGCAAAGATAAGCGCAATTACAAAAAAATGAGAAAAAAATCAATCAACATTAAATTTCAAATAATAATGATGCCAATACAATGACAAATAATGCCAGTAAAACTGGTTAAATTTATTAAAAATACATTTAAAAGTCGTTAATGGAATGTTGTATTTATTGCTCATACGATACAATGTTTGTTATAAATGATTTTAGTTATTGCAAATATTTAATATGCAATTAGGCTTTCATATTTACTGAGATAAGAGACTGATTTAAAAAAACAAACTATTATATAATGCATTTGAGTAAATTGATTTTTTAAACGAGACTAATTACGGCTAAAAGTTCTCATAATATTTTCGTATAATTTTAAGAAAATAAAATTAATATTTATGATAATTTTCACTTAAAAACATGAACGAGCCTCAACTAAACGTTGTCGTGGCTGCCATTTTTTTTTTTTTTTTCAAAAAAGCCTCACAAACTAGAGACGCGGGTGCTTCTTGTTACATGTTGACTTGGAAATCTAAAAATGTTTTACATCATTAATTTTTATGACCTAAAATAACTAAAATGGCTGATAAAGTGCTCGTAATTACCAGCTGAGCTGTGCTGAGCTAAGCATTATAATAATTATGTCAACTCGAGCATAAATGGCTATTAGACATTGTTGCATAAGTTGAGGTGTGCTTTTACAAAGTACTAAACAGAACGTTATTATTTTGTAGTTGTTTGTGTATCTATGAAATAAATTTATTTTATTTTTAATAAAAATATTAGAAAAAATAAATTAGAGACACGCAAGCCACTTCTAACAGAGCCACGCATCACTGCATTGTTAAATTGTTTTTCAAAAAAAAAATAATTTATTGAAATACATTTTTATTTTTGCGCCTATTTTGCTTCGTTTTAATTGGTATAAAAAGCGCTTTGCCCATTTGCATGTCACGAAGTTTTAATTGAAACAAAAAAAAAAAAAACTTTAATCAAAATAAATCAAAATGCAAATGATTTGCGTGTAAAGTAAAAGCTTTGTTAAACAAAACATGCCAGGCAAAAAATACATTTTTTTATACTATTAAAGTGGCCAGCTGACAGTTGTTTTGGTTCAAAACATTTATATTGAAATATCTCGAAAATGTATTGCGTTGGGTTTGTATGGATCAATCTGAACAACATTTTTTATATATTTTGAACAAATTTGAAAAATAAAAAACTTTTTTATATATAAACGATAAGTTTGTATGGGAGCTATGCATAAGTACGGACGTGACACATTCAACATGCTTAGAACCTGAAAAATCTCGAGATTTAACTGACAGGAATTATTTTGAAACTTTGTGAATGAAACGTGTTACTACAGACAGACGGATGGACGGACAGACAGCTGAAGATTTAGCCATCAATTGATCAAGCATTTACATACTTTATAGGGACTCCGATGACTCCATTAATGCAGTTACAAACTTTCCGACAAACTAATAAAACCCGTTTACGCTATATAAGACGGTTATAAAAACGTTTTTGGTAAGATAAATCCAGGATTTGGCAAATCAAATCTGACTAATAATACGCAGATCATTATGACATACGACGCGGAATAATTACAAAACAATTTCATGGAAAAACTGAAATGAATTTGAGACATAAAAATTATCGATCAGGGGAAGCACAAAATACACGAGATGTATTAAATACAAAAGAAAAAAAAGTGATCTAGTTGTATCTATGATGCAAATTATAAGGGATGAAGTACTCCGCAACTGTCTCTTTCTAATTTGCTAAAAAACTTTGTTGAGTATGCATGGTGTATTTTTAAACTTTCACCTTATAATGTCAATTTTGGCTGCTTGACAAATTTAATAATAAATATTTTTTAAAAGCACCAAAGCAACCGAAGCAAAAGTGCAGAGAATATAATGTTTGCTTCATAACTCTTTCTCAAAATTTTTCGTACTCTTCTCTTCTGTTGTGGTGAAATTTTATACATAATTCACCATAAGCTAAGTTATCAAATTTATGTAAGCAAAGATTGCCGTAGTACTTCAGTTGGTATAATTGCATCATGCTTGTATCTAGATTATTAAATAATAATTGAATATATTCATTTGAAAGAAATGAGTTGGATATAGCATAATTAATAAATGCGTATATGTATACGTGCGTGGTTAGCAAATACTAAAACATTTCCCGCTTATAAAGGAAACAGATGGTCGATATAAAGAAATATGCTATCAGATTCGAGGAAAAACGTATAAATTAAGGTTTAGAATATCTAGAAAACTGAATGAATGTAACCATTCTGAGTATTAATTCGAAATCAGCGAGTCAAATCCTTCCATGCACAATGTTCCAGTCTGTAATAATTGTCTCACAGGCGTTAAAGATAAAATCTTCTTAATAATCTTATTATCAGTGATGTTGCAGAAAATCTCTTTTGGTAGGTTTAAAATATCCTTCTAAAACTGAATTAAATCACTAATATAATTCACAATTAGTTTAAACTAAATTTTTAAGTTTAACAAAAAATACGGAATATATTTTATTTGTTTTTTAAATAATGTTTGAACTAATTATGAATTATATTCATTATTTCATTGAATTTTAGAAAAGATTTGAAACCAACTAAAAGAGAGTTTTGCTCTGACATTCTTGTATCTAAGCTTTTAAAAGATGTCTGCTTCATTTTAAATATTCGCATTTTGTTTTGACTCTGATTTTTAAGTAAATTTTAAATTTTAATTTAATTTTTCATATATCACATTTTTTTTATATAACGAAAATATTCACGTTGAAAGCAAAATTACACGAAAAACAAATGTTTTTCACTTAATAGCAGTCACGTTTTTCTTTTTTTTTTTTATACAAGTATGTAGCTTCATATTAAAATTCGGGGATGCGACTGTCTGTCTGTCTCTTAGCTTTTAGTCTGAAACTATAATCAAACTGTGGTGGCGTCGCATATAAAAACCTGCACTGAATTTTTCATTTAATGTATTTATGAATTTTTTAAAAACCCAAACAATAGCTTATTATGTCTTTGTTCTAAAAATAGCAACAACAACGAAAAAAGTCTGCTTGCTGTCAACGCGATTTTAAGCAAAAAGGTAATTTAAAATAAAGTTTAATATTTAAAGCTTTTATAAACTCACCTCCATTTGGTGCGTCGATTCTGAAACCAGGTCTTAACCTGTGCATCTGTCATTTTAAGACCTCGCGCCAATGCTGCACGTTCTGCAGATGCAAGATACTTTTGCTTGTGAAAACGCTTCTCCAATTCCGCAACTTGTATGCGCGTAAATGAGGTACGCGGCTTTTTTCGCTTTGGCGGTGTGCGATTCTGATAGGGATGACCAATGCGGCGTGCAATAGGAAAAGCAGCTGTAAAGAAATGAAAAAAATAATATTATTGTATTGTATAATTAGGAGCAGAGACACCAAAAACTATGAATGAATTTCATTCAATGCATTTGTCTGCTATACGTCTCGGCGGCAATTAGCCAAAAAAAAAAAAAAAAAAAACTACCTTACAAGATAACAAGCAATTTCCGATATTTACTTCCGGAATACCTGTTTCAAAGTGGCTACCACAATAAAAATCAACAAAAAAAAAAAAGGGAAACGCTGAAAATTGAAATGGAAAACACTTAGAGCAACTTAGACAGCAGCGCTACCTGCTGTGAAATCAATTAGACGCTTTATCCTAATTGCTATACTCTAGGCTGCAATGATCCTTTTTATCATAGAGTCTTTGTGTCTGTCTGTCTGTCTGTCTTTCCGTCTGTCGGTCTGTTCTTTTGTCTATTTAAATGCACGCGACATCAATTTAATAAAATACTACCTCAATCGTTTAGTTTTTTAAATTTTTGTTTTTGTGCGTTGACTCATAAAGCGGCTTATGGGATCAGCACAGTTTAAGTGACCCAGTGCGATCAACTGACTGACTGACTTGTTAACTGGCTAACTTGGTTTTGGCTTCAAAGCTGGCGCAGGCGTTTTGTCACATGCAACGGTTCGGACTAGTACCGTGCGTCTGAACCTTTTAAAATTCCTGCGAGACGCCTCACTTTTGTATATTTATTATATGCGATAAGCGTGGAGTCACTCAAAATCTTAACGAGAGACATAACGCTCTACAAAACCGGCTCAACAGACACTCTAGCGACCGCACTGAGAGAGAGGTCATATGCATATAGCGCCATTCAGTTGATATACTCTGTGGAGTATTCGGAAATTATTATTGAAGCCTCTCGTTAACATACGCTGCAGCCTCACGAAGTTCGAAGCGAGCGAGCGCGAGACAGACAATCATTTGGTTTGCGTTTCAGTTTTGTCGCCGTCTTATCTAAATAGCCAGCACGTAGTACAATTATTGGCGCCTCTGCGAAAACCTTTTTAAAATATAGATTTCTCGATTTTTTTTTAGCTTTACAAACACGCATGTTTATGGTAAACGCAACAATAATTGAAAAGAAGTGGAGCATTGTACAATACATAAAGTTTTTTAGATTTAGTACTATAATCCTTCGGAGGAAACTTAAAGTTTTATTAAACGAGTTCATTAAAGAGCCTCAGCTAAAAATAATCCGCTACGCTGTTGTATAGGAAACTAAAATTTAAAGTAAGTTATTTAACTTAAGAAACAAATGTGAAGAATATTTTGAATCTTCTCAAATCGAACATACTCGCTTAATTTTTCACTTATTGGGAATGTTATTTTGTCAAAAATATTGCACTTAGAGAGAGAGAGAGAGTAAAAGAAAAATCAGAAATATCGATTTTCTGTTTACTTTCCTCGATGATATACCGACGACAGCTGCGAGTGAAAGAAGAAATTATCAGAATAGCAGAGAATAGATGGACCACAAACCCCAAATGTAATATCTCGAGACTTACGGGGCCAGAGTATAGCACCAAACGAACAGCCCAGCTCATGCGCCATTATAGACAGACCCTATCCGTGATGGTGGGCGCTCTCACGGGACATCGCCTGGTGGGAAGACATGCCGTCCGACTAGGGGTAGCCTCAAATGACTTCTGTAGGAGCTGTAGAAACGAGGAAGAGGAGGAGAACATTTTCTCTGCCACTGCCCAGCCCTTGGAAGAATAAGGTTTACCGTACTTGGTAGGCCGTTTCTTAATAGTCTGGCAGAGATTGCATCAGTCAAGATTGGTGCAGTAGCCGCCTTCATAAGGAAGTCGAGCTGGTTCGAGTAGGAGGATAATAGAGATCATATGGTATCACAATGGGCCTTTTTGGCCTAGGTAACGTCGCGAGAATTCGCGGCGGCCAATTTAACCTAACCTAACCGACGACAGCCCCATACAAGTCGTTGACGGCATTTTCATTCAAATGTCTCAGTTGTCGTGAATGCCATGACTTGCAAGACTTCTTGGATGACAAGTTTTGGAAGACGTCTTGTGTAAATTACTGTGATCAAAACGTATGAAGATAAATCGTTTTAAATTTCTCGGGCATTAGGAGTCGGACCATTTTTTTTTTCCTTAAACTGGTAGGAACTTAACTGAAATCTATGTCAAATTTTGAAACCATAGCGTCAGTAGGCACGCGTGTTTTCAGTCAACAACAAAAAACAATTTTTAACTTGATTTTCGTCTTGCTTTGGCGTGTTTCTTTCGGTCTCGGCTCCCCTTTGGCACTGTATTCACTTGATTGGTTCACAGTTTCAGGGTCCTATGCATAAGACCTTGACCATTTTCTCCAGTAATAATGCGTTTGATGGTGCAATGATAGTCAGAAATCATGGTTTCACAGACACTAACACGACGATTTTTTCAAACAAATTGAGTTGTTTCGGAACCAAATGAGATGAGCTGCGCTTGAGACCTAATTGATCTTTCAAAATCGATTAAATTGAACCAAATGATACGTTGGTGATGTCAACAAGGGCTCTAATTGTCAATAGACGATTTTTGATCACTAAATCCTTGATCTAGTTGACATGGTTCTCAGCAGTAGACTTGGATGGACGACAAGGATGCTCATCGTCTTGACGATTTGGCTTCATATAAGAAGCATTTGTCACATATTTGAAGCTATTCGCAAAATAAATAAACTCTTTCGTATGAGAACTCAAAAAATGTTGCGCTATACCTAAAAGTGGGCGTGGCACATTGATTCTAACATGTAAAGTACACAGAACCTAGAAAAGCAAAGTTTAAATTCAGCCCAATATCTTTAAAAATCGCACAGCAATAAACGGACAGACGGAGAAACAACTCGTCAAGCTGATCAAGAACATATACACTTATAGGGTCCACGATGTCTACATTAATGCTTTAAAAACTTTTCGTCAAACTAGAATATACCTGTTTCACACTTAAGGTATTCATAATGGTCTTGCAAAAAATTTAAAATTAACTTTGCACTCGAAGACAAAGTGAGCGCCCCTAGTTACTAGGTTTACTCCGTTACTAGGTTAGCAAGACCGTACTAAATTCCTTAAATATGTTTGACAGTTAAAAAATAAAAATTCTGAAAATTCTGTAAAACTCGGTTTGTATTCGATTGAGTTATAGCCCCATATATGAAAAAAAGGAAAATTCATTTTTTTTTACACTAAATCCAGATTTTGGGGATGTCTCGGAAATCCTAAGTATGTAGATTTTATTTTATTTTTTAATTATTACCAAACGAACTCGGAATTTTC
The DNA here is from genome assembly GCA_018903435.1 of Leucophenga varia. NCBI lineage: Eukaryota > Metazoa > Arthropoda > Insecta > Diptera > Drosophilidae > Leucophenga > Leucophenga varia. The sequence goes on along the minus strand of JAEIFJ010001989.1, from coordinate 515,803 downwards.
AAAATTAATTTTTTTTAAATAATTATTTACTTTTTAAATAAAATTTTTTAATAATCAAATTGAAAATTTGGCATATAATCAATAATTTATTTAATGCGGCATCCCATAACGTGTTAAACTGACAAATCATGTATTTTATTGCTGCTGTTGGCAAACTTCTAAAATGATTGTCCCAAAACGGTTGCCTAGATTCAATACACTTAACCCTTTAAAGCGCACATAAATAGAGGTAAACATATTACGATTTCCGTCATGAACACGCGCATTTTATGTGCACAGTTAATACATAAATTTGAAAAGACATCAATATATATGCATGCATATAACATACATGTTTATTTATATCTACAAAATACATCTAACTTGTAAACGCACACACTTCGAGAGTGAGTGCGTTTATGTATTTCAAATATTTAAACCAATATCAATTTCAATAAAAAGCCATTTATCGCACCACATAAGCTGTAAAAAATCATAAGCACATGATTTGCCAGATCCTTGTCTAACTTTTACATACATACATATATAATACATACATACATACTATATACTCGTAAGTAGATACTTGGCATATGCTTAACCTCGCCATTTCAAGAAAACCGCATAAGCATAATTTTATAGCAGCGCCTTAAGAGGGTGTTTTTGGGGAGGCTAATATGAATATGTAAAGCCATAAAAGGGGGATGGTTATCGCTGCTGTATGTTAAGAAAGAATTTTCTAACGTTTCTTACTGTAAAATATTTGAAAATAAGGAAAATAATGCAAAAAGCTTTTAGCATGCATTATTAATATCAAACGGAAGAAGTAGAAGAAGCGTGCAGCCTTACCCGGAATTGGTTTGTTGTGGCATAACGCGTATGCGTAATATTTATGCACAAACTTAAGTTTAGGCAAAACGTCTATGGTGACCTTTTAAAGTTAAACTTTGTGGCTTTTGTAATTTAGATAAATGCTTCTACTTATTGTAAATGTTGCTGTGCTTTTAAATGCTTTTAATATGACAAATACAGCCTCGTTCTCGTAATCGCTAAAATTCTGCGATTTACAATTTAGTGAATTCGTAATTTTTTTTTTAAAATTATGACAAAAACTGCTATCGGTTACAAATTAAAAGGTTATCGGTCTAACCAAATCACAAATTAGTATTGATTTGAATAAATTTTCTGATCTTTAAATTTAGGCATGAGTAAAAAAATTAGGAGTTAAAATTTAGATTTAAAATCAACGATATTAAAAAAAGTACGCAGATAAGATCTTCTCCGCCTCTATCATAATCATAACATTATCCCTAGTCGGAGCGACCGTCATTAGTAGTAATAAAACAGCGATTAAACAGAGTGAATCTGAAGTGAACCAAAGCTGGACATTCAGAGAATGTGTGTGCTAGTTTCATCGTCCTCCAAGCAGAGTGTACACTCTGACTCTGGGGACAGGCCTATTTTGTTAAGATGATATCCCAATCTGCTATGATCGGTAAGATAGCCAGTTAGCCACCTGTGGTTATGATGGCTGATAATTGCTCATAGGAAAACGTTGGCACATAGGAAAACCGGGTGTCGGTGTTGTGGTTGAATAAACCTATTTTTCAGCTCACTAAATACTTAAAAAATTTGGAAATAATTAAATTTATAATTTGATTTAATGAAAGATAAAGATAAAATCTGTAAGCATAACAGAATAAATTAAAACTATTTTTAGATACTCGACAATAAATTTGTTGTGAATATTTTCATTTAACTTATTTAAAATTAACCGATTTGAAACCGGAAATATCTTGCGATCTGCGATTGTTGGTGCAACAAAACTAACGATTTGAAAAGTAAACCGCAAAATTTATACTTTACGATTACGGGAGCATGGCTGATTATACTAAATATATTTTGTGGTATAAAAATCAATAAAATTTAATTAAATTTTGCCGAAAACATAACTGATTGCCACATGCTGTGCAAATGGTTTTTGTACTACCAAATTAGAATATGTACTTCAATAATAATAAAAACAAGTAGCTTTATTATTTAAATTTAATAACACTCATGCTGCGTTAAATACAGACTTTAACAACACCGAACGTAACAAGCGCCCACAGTAAAGCTGCATTCAAATTGCATAAAATGGTTATTAATCATCGACAAAAGCGTTGACGCCAGGTTTTTAGTTAAGAAAAAAAGGGCGCAGTTTCGGGTGCTGCTACAAGAAAAGGCATTAAAAGACACTTGCCAGAGCGAAGAGAGCTCAAATGATCAACGGATCGACTGCGACTGTGACTGCAAGTGAGTTTAAGTCGTTTGTCTTCTTAATGAAAAAAGCCAAGGCGCCAGCTTATCAGCGCAAGGCAAGCGACACAATAAACAGACAAACAACAGCAACAAACGACATCATAAGACATCGTTAACAACAACAACAGCAAGCAGAGCAGAGAAGGCAGTTGTTGAAGTGCCAAGAATTATGAGGCATACGAAATTATATACCTTAAAATAGGGTAAAAGCTTCCCTAGTTCTTAAATGAAACTATTTAATTAAAATTAAAAGCTGCGCATGCGCACATCACACTTGACAATTCTCAACACTGTTGACAGTTGCCATTGAAATGTTGGCAACGCATGCGATAAAATGCTTTTGCAGTTCATTTAAATACAAAAAAAAAAAAACAGCTCAGACCAGACAGTTAAGTAGCCGGAAGGCCATAACACAAATCGTCGACTACGCTGTTAATTTTTTGCTATGCGCCGAACGGCGACCGCCCAAAGCGTAATTAATTCCTTTTGCTCGAAATTAAAAAGTCATGTAAAACCAGCTCATTAAAATAACTGCGATTTAAAAAGGGACGTATGATGTTGCCCGTAAATGCTTGGCAGCATCAATCGAATTCCTTAAAAGATGCGCGCTAAGTGATTTTCTTAAAGGGATTTTAATTTTTTTCGTTTCATTGATTTTAAAGCTTAAGAAATGCTTATGAAGTTAGAAACTGTATAAAAAACTGGCGAAGCTATTAAATTTTTCACATTTATATGTATGTATGTTCTGCAATAGCCATGGATATATTGAAATTAATTAATTTAAACCGTTCTCTTTTGTTAATTAAAGTTTCTTCTTCAAACAAAGAATTTTCTTACAAAAACTTTAAATAGCACAAAGATCTGATATATATAGTATATGTATGAATGTATTTGGTAACATATAATTTCATAAGTGGGTCTCTCACTCTCGTTTCAAGTTCTATCCAATACCAAGCAGCCATGCTCCTCTAATCGCAATTGCAAAAATTTCGAAAGTATTTCCGATTTCAAATCGGCAGAGTTTGAGTTAAAGTTGAGAAGTTAATGCGAAATATTACAAAACAAAGAGAGGGACTGTAGATTATTTAATTATTATTTTAGATTATTTGAATTCGAATTTTAAATCAATATTTTCTACTCATTCCTTAATTTAAAGATCATAAAATTTAGTCAAAGCTACAACAATTTGCGATATGGTTAGACCGATAACATTTGAATTTCGAACCGATAGCAATTTTTATCATGAACCATGCAAAGAAACGTTTTGGAAATGAAACATAACTTTTGCGATTACCGGAATACGAATAATTTGAAATAAATCGCAAAATTTTGGCGATTACGGGAACATGACTGTTAATATGTACTATGGGTTTGATTGCTCCCCAGCAGTACTGGCTCGGTAAAATTGAGCGGACTGACCTTTTTCTGACTGGTTTATTCGTGTTAGTCCTTCACTAGTCAGAGCTTTTGCAAAGTCCTTCGCTTTGGGAATCACCCTTTTTAAAAATATTAACATAGTTTGCTTGGATCATACGGTCTAGTCACAAAAAAGTCATGGCTGTTGCAGAATAGCCTAATGACAAGTGACCCTTTTTAAAAATATTTACACAGTTCACCTAGCTCGTACGGGCTAGTCAATGCAGACTTATGACCTATGAGTAGTCAACTGTAGTGAATTACAACTGACCCAAGAGTCGACCCAGTGCTGGTCAGCGACTGTCCCTGGCTGTCCCAGAGCCCTACGCGTCAGCTTTTGTAGGATTTTTCAATGTAAAAATTGGGATATGAAACAACATTGAGGCTAGCTTGCTTGAGGGATACTTCTGATAAGTGATCAGCTATGGGTCCTTAAAAATTTGTTGACAGTATTTTTATAAGGTAGAGAGTAAAGTAAACATTTGTTGTAGGGTTTTTTTAAGTAGTATATATGAGTTTATTAAAAATAATTTTGTTATTCATTTATGAGACAGCCTTTCTTAACATTTGACCTTCTTCTCCCAAAATTTGGTTCGAAGTAGAATATTCAAAAATGGCTCAAAGTTTAGATAATTATTTTTCTTCTCAAAAATATTTTTTGAAATTTAAGATGGCGGAAGAATAAAAAAACAGTACGAATTCGAATGCGTATCAAATAGCCAGCACAGCTACTTAATAATTTATTAAACGATTTTAGATAACAAAAGAGTCGAAATTTAAAATTTCAATGAAAATCTTTTGGGCAGTCTTACTGTACCACATATGTATGTATATAGTATCTCGTCAATCAATCGCATCTCAATGCTACTTACTCTACTTAAATCAGATAACTTGAGTTCGAACGTTTGTTCAACCTGCGCAAATAAATTAAAGGCTCAAATACGCATCTCATTATTTAAGCGGCTCGTGATCAATGTCCGAATTCGAACGAAGTGAAGCTCATAATGTAAACAAATTAACAAAGACACACATAGAGAAAATTTAAAGGATATGCTGAGACATTGCGGCTTCTTCTTCTGCTTCTACTTCTACTTCTGCTATGCAAATTTATTTGAAGCTGAAGCCACGAAACGAAAAAAACGGCGATGCGCGCTTAACACAAACATGCGCACTTCTGGGCGGTGGCGCTGTTTCAGAGCTAAGTTGAGCGAGTTAAGCTGCGATTTCGCATTTGATGGCAAACACGTTTTTATACTTTAGTGCAGACGCACACACACTTTGCATTATGAATGGATAGAGACGGACGGACGGACAGAAGGAACAGTCGGTGTCGGTGTCGGTGCCGGTGCGGTGCGTATTGGTCAAGTCAAAAGACAAGTCGCAGGACTATTAATATATACGACACATCGTGTTGCGCATCCATGTAGGTTTGTTGCTTGACATGCCGATATGCATGTTGGCTTAAAAGACTTCTCTGATCGAGCTTATTAGTGTGACGTAGAGGTTGACGACGACGTGTGCAATGTGCAATGCCATTGCAAAAGCAAAAGAAGATGCTACTGTGTCTGAGACTTTTGAAAATTTTAATAAGCTCTCACCGTGCACGGATTTCCACTTGGTTGAATGCCAGCAATTTTTTTTTTTTTTCGTATTTTGGCAGTGACGGTGGCCAACAGCAATTGTTGTTGCTGTTGTTGCTGCTGATGTTGCTACCAAGTTAAGCGTTTGCGATACTCAATTGCAAAGCAAGTTTTCATTGAACGCAGACAAACTTGTCGACATGTGTTTGTATGTATGCTTCCTATCTGTCTGTCTGTCTGTCTGTCTGTCTGTCTGTCTGTCTGTCTGTCTGCATGACTGTCTATGTAACTGTCTGTATCTGTGTTTGTTTTGCCAATGTGCGTGCTGCACATAGTACTACTAATCATGCGTATGTTGCAGCATTGGCATTGCTTGCAGCATATTGCTAAATACAGTAGCTGAAAATTGATATTTCTCTGTTATTATGGAAAGTTGTTTGATTTGTGGATGGTAGTGCTGTTTGTTGTTACTAATTTTTCATTTTTAGTAGAGTTATCTTTAGTTGAATCGACAATATTTCACCCTTTAATTAATTTAATTTTAATTTTTATGGAATATTTTCCGATATTTTTTTTTAAATAATTGCATATTTTTGTTGAAATAATGAGATCTATGCTTTTTTATAATCTTTCGACTGTTCATGCCAAATAAAACTATCTCAAAAAGTTAATAGAAAAGTTTTTTATTCTTCAGACAGCAGACAGGAGCCATTTAAGTGTACTTATCTACGTCTCTAGAAAGGAACAAAATATGTTACAGTTTCACACTTAAGAGTAAGCTTGGGACTTAATATTAAATCGCGAACCAGCCCATCTTGATAAAAAGTTTTCCCATGAGTTCCGATTTTTTTCAAATGATTTGTTAATATACCATATATAGATAGTTATATATAAATTCAACTCTGCCGAAACCTCTGGAAACTATTAATATCAACATTTTTTCCATCCCCATTTTAAGTGGCCTAGACCATATATACTATATTTCTTAAGAAACCTTTGTATAACTTAACCTAGAGTCGCGAAATTCGGTGTGGATCAAATCAGATAATTGTTTTTTATAGCACCCAGAAAAACATACGCCACTGCTGTTTTAGTGCAATTGCAGTTCTTTTCGGTGGCAATTTTGTACGTTTTGTCCTTTTTTTCATTGCAGCGTGACCAAAATATTTTGGGGTAATATGAAAACATACAAAAAACCAAAAAATTTGTATATGAAAAGTCGAAAATCGACTTCATGACTAGACCGAATGTGCCACACCCATTTTTTTTGTGGTCTTAAATTGTATTTGCATTGCTGCCTTTCAAATGAAACCAGTTTTGGACTCATCGGTTCGATGGTTTCAGAGTCCATAGCGGACATAGAAACATTTAAACTATTTTATGTTCATAGATTATCTTAGAAATAACATTTTGCTACTGGAAGCATACTATGGCGTCAAGTACTGCTCTACGTAGAGTAAACTTTGCATAGAATAAGTCGGTAGTCTAAAACAAAGAGTAGTGTCAATACTCTACACTCGATTTTTTTACTAAAAAATTCAATGCTTGAACCTTATCCCAAACTTAAACTATCAACTTAAAACAAATATATTAACCAAGATCCTTAAGTTTATATAATATTCGACTTAATTCAAGTTATACCTAAGTTAATCTGGTTATTTGAAAAGTGTTTAAAAAAAAATATTAGATTGTCTAATTTATCGAGGCAATACCGTAAATTCGCTTGAATAAAATGTTAGCTTTTCTTAGCCGTTCTTCTTCGAAGCTATAAAAATTACCCAGAAAACATTCAACGTTCCAACTCACCTGCAAGTCGATCCTTGACCGCCTGATGCGCCAACGCTGCATGATGTAATGGTGGCAGCGCCCAAGTTAACGGTGTACGCTGTGGTGGCACACGCAGAACATGTCCTGCTCCTGGATAAAGATGCGGATATGTGTAGAGTGCTGTGGCAGTGCCATAAGTTGAATTAGCTAAACTGCTTGCCAACTTATAAGCAGCTAAATCATGTTCATTTTGTAGTTCCTTGTCAGGACTTTTACTGCTTTCGTGATTGTTGTTGTTGTTGTTATGACTGTTGCCACTGTGATTGTTGTTGTTGTTGTTATTATTATTGGTTTCATATGGTTTTGAGAGCAGGCGTGATATGCTGAAGGGCAGATTTTCACTAGATGATGAGCGTGTCTGTTCAGATTGCAGCGATTCACTGAAGAGCAAAACAAAATAAAAACATATTTTTTAATAAACTGGTTGAAAAAGAAAAAAACTCATTATGCGCTACTAAATGTATTTTAAAATTAATGAGTTTTGCAAAGTGTCAACGATAAGCAATGTCAGAGAAAAAATAAACATGAGAACAAATTATTAATTAAAGCCAAATTATGTAGGTATACGTCTGTATACTATTTTAGCATAAGGACAGACAGACAGACAGACACAGTGCGTCACATAAAATCGAGACGAGACGAGACTCAAGTCTGTGCCCACGCAAGTCACGAATGTGACTGTCAGCAGCATTCACTGTGGCTGCTGGCAGCAAAGCTGATAAGGCGCCTCTCGATTTCGTTGCAATTTAGTTATAAAATCATGTTGCAAAACATAAAAACGCATGTTATGCTGTTTTTTCGCTTATGACACACGTTGCGTATGAGTATTTTTGCTTCTCGCCTTTTTTTTTGAGCTAATTAACTAGCTGAAATACTTGTTAGCAGAAAATTAAGTAATAAAAATTAAATCTTTGGCTTATTTCTTATTAAGAAAAACAAAATTAACATAAATATTGTTTTTTAAGTCACGCATACAAAAAAAAAAAAATTATTTTATTTATTTTTTCCTTAAACAAGTCACGCACTAGTTTCATTAATTCTTTTATTGATTTTGTTTTTTTTTTTTTTTTTTGCATTTTGATTTTTCATTAAAATGGCATAAATAATTTTGATAATGACAGAGCACGTTTTACGAGCTGCTTTTGATTATTTCTCCATATAAATAATAGAATGTATGAAATTGCCCTGCTTGATCTAAGTTTGTGGAGTTTTATTGGATTTTTATGGTTCACTTTTAAAATGTAAATTTTTTTTCCATTGCTTAAACTTGTTTGATGTAAACTTAAATTAAAACATTATCCTACATTTTTTGTTGTTTTAGAAAATGCAATAATGCGCATCTTTGTATAACTTTAGAACTTGTTTTTCCGTATTGCTTTCCGATGTGGTTTTCTACTTTATGAAAAGCTTTAAAGCACTTAATTGGGCTAAGCCGTCGGCAAGACAATATAAAAAAGCTGAGAGTGTAAAGCCCTAAGTAAGTTTCAACTGTGAAATTCGACTTTTCTTGAGATAAACCACATCGAAAGTTGTTAAAATTATCACAATTACAAAGCTAACAATTTAATTCCATTTGGACACCGTCATAAGACTCTTAAACCTCTAAGAAAGTAAACAAACACATCAAGTTTTTATAGTTAAGCATATTTTTATTGGCTTACTTATTCACTAATAGAATAATCGGAAAGCTAATGCAATAGTAATACATGAATAAATCGTTTCAATCGTTCTTATAAAAAATTGAACGAATTTCATTCCATTAAATTGAATTAAAACAATACTTTTACAGTTTACATTCCATTCTTTAAAGTCCTTAATATGAGATATAGGTATATAGCCGATGTTTATATAGTATGAATAAATTGTTATATATACAGACATGTTCCCGTAATCGTAAAAAAATTGAGATTTACTTTTCAAAATGCAAATTTTTGTGCTCCGGCAAACGCAAATCGCAAAATATTTCCGATTTCAAATCGGCAGCGCTTGAGTAAGTGATACGAAAACTAAATGCATAGTATTACACAAAGAATATTCTTTCAATTATTTAAAATTAGTTATATTTTATTTTGTGGTGTTTAAAGATTTTATCTTTTTACTTTTAAATCAATATTTTCTACCCATGTCTATATTAAAAGAAAAGAAAATTTAGTCAAAGCAATTTGCGATTTAGTTAGAGCGATAACCATTTAAGGAAAAGAAAAGTTTTGGAAATGAAACATTACATAATTTTTGCGATTGCCGGAACGAGGCTTTTAGTCTCTTTTCCTTGGATACTCTTGTAAACGAGGGTCTTCAATAAAGGTATTACATATAGATTCCATCATATTGATACATAATATATAAATACACAGTTTCCAAAAGCCATTTTGTTTTTGTTTGCCAATGTAATTTTTTGTTACTTATTACAATTCCGATTTTTTTAATGAGTTAAAAGTATTATTTAAAGTCTTCGTTATTTGCTGATTTTGCTGCAACCAAGTATTTCGTGCTTGAATTTGTTGTAAACGAATTGTAATTGTTTATGTGAGAACATTCGTTCTTATATTAAGAACACTCGTTCTGATGTCAAGAACAATTTGTTTTTTTAATAAACGGACTGTTAAAAACCGACGGCCAAAATTAAAAAAAACCGACTAAAATATGCATCGAGAGAATATTTGCGAGAGCGTAGCTCAAATTTTTCACTCTTTCCACTCTCCACTTCCAAATTAAAGCTTTTAAAAATTGAATTAACCAATGCATTAGGCGATGCGATAGCTCAGGGTAATATTTTGGTACAAAACACTGCATACAGCGCTGTATGATAGCATCGCTTTTAGCGCACGCTCTGTAGTCAGCCATTCTTTTTAAAGCTGATTTGGTTATTCAAATTGGTCGGGTTGGTCATCCCAAAAATATATTTGATTTATTGTGAAGCTAACATCTTGCAATTCCAAATAGAATATGACTTCATTCATCCCATACATAAGCCTTGCCAATCGATCCCAAATTTATGTTTCAATTTTTTGGATAGTTGGGAGCTTTATCTTGCCGATTTTATGAACTTTGTTATTCGATATTATTGGAAAAATAAAGTTCAACTAATTGTCACTATTTCAGTATTCTCCAATAAAATTTTGAATGAGTATAGTACCAATCTTCAATAAATTTTAAAAGTCTGTTTCATTTATCATTATGATCAATCAGGACTATAGGTCTCAATGCTATAAAATACCTTAATATATATATTTTATAATAATACTGACAGCAAATAAATTAAAAGTTTTTAGCTTTGGAAATAGAAATTTGGAAATTTTCAATCAAATATTGGCTTTTAAGTTAATGTGACTCTCGGATTTGCATTATGTACTGCCGCAAATGGCATCTGTATTATAATTTTTAGAAAAGTCCGTTAGAACCTAAATTTCTTATCTTCAACGAGTTAATTCAAGCACCATATTATATATTATGTCATATGTATTAATAATGAGGGTTATCACACACTAAATATCTTTTCGTTGATTTGAAACCTAACATGTTTTTGCTAGAGATTTGGTCAAAAATAGTAGAAGTAAAGAAGCGTTGTGTTATATTGTGTGACACCTGAGAATATAACATAAAATATTAAGTCAGTTGCAAGAAATTATTCAGCTCTTTCTTTCAGCCACTAACTAGAATATCTATAATATGGTATTATTAAAAGGTAACCTACCTTAGCGGCGTTTCTGATTCATCATAACAACTACCGCCATCCATATCCACATCGGAGCCGCTGCCACATGACATTCTTGAATCAGAGTCAACATCCACATGAATTTCCTGCTCCTCAATATCATCGCGATCTTCCTCTTCGTGACTGGACATACTGATAAATGGCGCCAATTTGAATATGATTTTTAAAATGTTTTATTTAAATTTTAATTCTTTTATTTTAATTTATAATTAACACTGCAACACTTCTTTTCAAAAATGCTTTGTTTTGTATTTGTTGTTGTTTTTTTTTTGCACAATTATTGTTTAATTATAATTATATATTATTGTGCTCTTATGTAATGCATTTGTATGTGTAATCTCGCGTTTAATTAATTAACACATTAATTAACAAGACAAACAGCCGACGCAATGTTTTTTTTAATTTTAATTTAATTAGCACAACAAATTTTATTTGCGAATATTTTTTTATATTTTTTTGGTTCGATTTATAAAAAATGATGCAATAAAAAAACGTTTAAAAACCGCCGCCGAACTCGACAAATTGAGCTGTTGCCGTTGACTGAGCTGAGCTGAGCAGTTTAGGCGCATTCAAAATTGGTCATGAGCGCTGTGCTGAGCTGTAGCGGCTATAATTTGGTTGGTTTCTTTAGTTTTGTTGAAGCGGAAAAGAGAGTAAATGCGAGCGCGTTTTTGTTGTTACCACCGCACGCAAACAACGACAAATAAACAATGTTACGCTTCTTTGGTTTAACAGTACGGCGGATGATGACGCTGTCGACGTTCAAAAAGGCAGCCAGCAGCAGGAGCAATGTGCATATACAAATGTACCACCCCCACACTGGCATAAAGCAGCGAAACGGAAACAAGTTAAACCAGTTTTATGACTATCGTCGCCACCACTAAACTCGCACAACACTGCTACCACCACCACTGACGGCAATGTTGTTGTTGTTGTCGACGTTGCTGCAACTTCCTTCCTTCCTTCCTTACTTCCGTTCCTTCCTGCCTTCCATACATATTTAGCGCTAACGAGCCTGTTTACCACCTTGTTTGCGCGGCGCACTTCCACTGAGAACCTAACCTACCATAATAAATGTATAGATGGACAGACGGACAAACGCATTGTGTCTTGTTTTTATTGTTGTTGTACCTGTTTTATATTAACGCACGCCCATATCATATTATTTGTTGTTGTCTCGCTCTGTTCGCTAGCGAAAACAGGTTTCTACATTTAACTTGGCAGCACTGTACACCAATCATGATGGGCGTTAACTAAATTTGAACTGAGTTAGCTGCCATTGGCTGCAATACGCAGACTCATATCTTTGTTGCTCACTCTTTTACTTTGTATCTTGGCGCTATGACCTGTCTAACTGCAGCCATAGCATAGTGTACAGCGGGGGGCTGGTGGTGGTGCTGTTGGTTAGGTAAATTACACTGTCCACTTGTCTGTTGGCGTTGACGACATTTTAAATGGAAACCGTTTTGCTTTTGGGATTTTTATTATTTTTATTGTTGCTATTTTGGTTTTTACTGTAAATCTCTCTCTTTCTCTTTTTCGCCGCAATTTTTTTTTGTTGTTTCTCTTTCCAATATAAAAATAGTCCCCTCCAATATGAGTCGAGTCGTTTTGCGTTAAATTGTGTGGAGAAGTGCAAATGTGGCAGATTAATAGCACAATTGGCCAAACAACGCTGCGTTTTGTTGTTGTTTTTGTTGTTAGAGTTTATGCCTTGCTGAATAGTTGTGCGGTGGCAGCGGGGGACAGTTAACATACAACAAAATGTGCGACAGTAGGCGTTAAGCTTAGACTAGTTTAGATATGTATTTTTTCTTTTATTGTGTTTTTTTGTACATTTCATAAAATATTCAAAATCGTTGTCGCTTTTCATTGTAGCATAATTTTTTTTTTTTTAATCTACATTATGCCACGCCCTGTTGCCCATTTTAAAGAGTACGCAGCGCATAAATAGTTTTTGGCTTATTCAAGATCTTTATTAGCTTAACTGTTTCGTATAACGCTTTGACAGTTTGGCAGCCGATTTGATAAGCAAAAAAAATTTATAACTATTTTAATTTCTTTCTAATTCGATTTTTTTTTTTTTTGCATTCATTTCAAATACAAGCGTGGAAAACCATCAGTTCTGCCTGTGCGTGCTTCAATTACTTTTCGCTCTGACACAGTTTAATTGGAAGTTTAATGCTAGACTACAGGTGTCATTTTACATCTTTAATAGACAAATGGCACAAGTTCGATTACACAAATTTCTAATCAGCAAAGTTGCAGTGCTCTGAAAGGCAGCATCATCAGGTTTTGCCAAATTTATATTATTGCATTTTTATGTTTTCAATTAAATAACTTTTGACTTGATTTATTCTGGGTCAACTAAACACAAATTTTAATTAAAGTCGAGGAAAACTTTAATTTAGGTTTGCAACCTGACAGTAGTAAATACCCAAATTCAAAAGAACCTTTTTATAATAGTTGTACTAGAGACCTGCAATCGAATGTACTCACTTCAACTGCTCAACAGATCTGTACAATAATGTAGTGTTCTCAAAACTACTGCACTCATTCTTATTGGTATTTTAATAAAGAAAAAAACAATTTTTTTACTATTCTACAAAGACATGAGTTCAGAAAGATTTTTTTTTTTTTAAGTTATGTTTTTATTCTTAAAATCTATTTGGAAGATCAAGAACAATGCAAATCGTTCTTAGTCTTCTATGCGTTAAATTATTATCTGTTAGATTTAAATAGGCTAAATTATTGCTATGGTGTTTGCAGTCTATTTATGTAGATCTAATACCTAAACAATGCTATTTCATCTTTAACAACACGGAATATTGAGCATCTTTGTGAATTTGAGCATTTGTTACAAACCAGGGCGCATTGACCATAGCGTCTTTCTGATTGGTGCGCGCTGTAAAATTCTCAATGTTGGAATTACTCGCAGTACCCCATAATTAGTAAGCTATAAGTCCAAATAGGTTTTATGTAAATGCCTTGTACAGCTGGACCTTGTTCTCTAAACAAAAGCATGAGACTTTGTCAATTCCGAGAAGAAAAAACATTTGCTTGGTTTTAAATGTTAAGCTGTTGTTGTTTTGCTTCGTATATATGAGCCAATCTCCATTTTAAAATTGGTCTACGACCAAGATGATCTCCAAGGTATTTAACAATGTGTTGATTTGTTTAGTATTTCTGTGAAATTAAATCTAATACTGATGGGCAATTTCCTCTTCTTAAAGCAAATGTGCAATAGGTATATGAGCTTCGGTCGACCGAAGTTAACTACAATTTTCTTTAAATTTAATTATGCCATTTCTCAATTACGTTATGTTCAGCTTGGAGATCCGTTTTAATAAGACGCTAAATTCATGGACCTTGCATTATATGTAATATGAAACATAGCCTATGTCACTCAGGACTAGTGTAACTCGCCACACGGTAAAAGAATTTGTTCAAATCGGTCCAGTCATCAAGCTTCGCTCATGTCATCTAATAAATAGTAGAACCGGTCCCAGTACACTTCCCTGTGGAACGCCTGAATTGATGGGTAATAGCTTCGATTCAACTTCACCCATTTCTTGTTTTACATAAAAGCACAACAGAGACTGATTTATTGCACTAGCTGTCAATACTAGGCAACTTTACAAATTTTTAATTAAAGTCGAGGAAAACTTTAATTTTGGTAGAACTGAAGCATAAATACACATCACATTCTGAATGCTTTCATGCTATATTGTCTGGTTGTTCAAGAAGTAATGTCGTATCTGTGGTCGAATTTTGACGCTTATTTAACATATGTTACTTAGAATTATCCGATTTAAGTCAAATATGCACCGTTTTGTTCGCAAACTTATTGCCATTTAGAAGGCAACTTCATTATGACCCTCTTATAAAACTCCCCTCCCTTAAAAACCACAACCAGTCTTTGCAAGCCTTTTTTGAGGCCAACGTAGTACCACCAAGAACGTTTTGCATGGCCCGGATAAGATGGTAATCACTTGGTGCCAGGTCCGGACTATACGGTTGGGTGCGATAGGACATCTTATCCGAGCTCCCGTTGCTTCTTGCGGGTCATCAAAGATATGTGAGGTTGAGCGTTGTCCTGGTGGAACACTACACCCTTCCTGTTGGCCAAATTCTGGCCACTTCTGGTCAATCGACTGCTTCAAACGGTCGAGTTGCTCGCTGTAGATGATCGAAATAAGCGTCTGGCCATAGTTAAGCAGCTCATAGTGGATGATTCCCTTCCAATCCCACCACATACACAGCCAAACCTTACTGGCCGTCAATCCGGGCTTTGCGATGGTTTGGGTCGGCTCGCCGCGCTTCAATCACGAACTTTTCGCTGGACGTTATCGTAAGTGACCCACTTTTCATCTTCAGTCACCAACCAATTTAAAAATGGGTCGAGTTCGTTCAGTTCCAGAAGCGATCCAAAAGATTTTTTTGCGTTAATTCGTGTGGCACCCAAACATCTAGCTTTTTTTGAAATCCCATCTTCTGCAAATGGTTCCAAATGGTTGTATGTCTTAAACCCCAGTTCCTGGCCAATCGAACGAGTGCTAAGATGCCGGTCCACTTGGATGATTTCGACTATTTTATCGGTTCCTACGACGATTGGCCTACCAGTATGGGGTACATCTTTGACATCCACTACACCAGAACGAAATCGATTGAACCAACGCAATGCTGTGCGAATCGTTACAGCATCGGGCCCATAAGCTTCACAAATTTTTTCGGTCGCCTTCGTTAGAGTTTTACCTCTCAGGTAGTAAAAACGTAAAATATGTTGCTTGATGTGGACTCCATTTTTGGCGCGCTATAACTTGAGACTGAAACATATGATCCCAAAACAGTTTGGGTGTCCTTATAGCTCTGGGTGTCCTCTTTAAATCGCCGTACAGGATGACCCGATGCGATTAGTACAACCTAAGATATGTTAAAGAGTCGCCATAAAATGCAAACATATAATGGTTTCATCGCAACAAAAGTAGTGATTTTAATATTATAAACAAGGAGCCAGGACACTTCTGGACTCAAAGATATGGAATTGAACCTTTAACTAGAAAAGATTGCGTCAGATAAAACAAAAGCTTGAGAATGCATGAAGTGACCCAACAAACTATTTTCCACCGTTTGAAATTTTGAGAAAGTCAAACTTTGGAAAGAAAAAGCGAGGATTTAAAATATGCAAAAAAATTGTATTCAAGGCTGGTAAATTATCAAAAAAAAAAAAAAAAAATAAATAAATAAATAATTTTAAAAAAATTCAAATGGCAACATAAAAATATATAAAAACAAAGCTGAGAGGTTAAAAGGACATTCAGACATGCCGCAACGGCGACTGCGCTGCCATGTAGTTGGCTAATTGGATTTTATTTTAACAGCAAAAAAAAAAAAGACTACCAACAAAAATAGCAACAACAATATGCATAAAAAATGGGCATAATAAAAGCAACAACAACGAAAACATCAAAAGCAATTGCAATGCAATTTTAATGCAAAATAACAATAGCAACAAAATGAAAATGGATGATAAACAGCAGCAGAGAGAGAGAAAGAGAATGAGATGGAAGACAAACTACTTACAAAAACAATCCAAAAATTTATTACATTTTTACTTTTATTTCAGTTAATAGCAGCAAGCAACAACAACAACATAAACACAAAATTGGTACTTGGTATGAATACGAAATTACTTATACGCTTCGGCAATGCTTCCACCATAATAATTCAGTATGTAGTATGTACTTCACACAGGCTCTCAACTTATACCAATTCTATTCAGTCTATACGCTGCTGCCTCTGCAGTTTGCCATTTAACCTCGCTCGAAACGAAATTAGTATGCAACAACGCATTGCAGTCAAGGAATTGCCATATCTTGCTCCTTGTAATTCAAGGCTTTGTCTGCATTTAGCTGCTGCTACTACTGCTGCTGTTGTTGTTGTTGCTGCTGCTTCGTACTACATTCACTTGACTTTATTGGCAACTTCATGGAATATTCATGCCGAAGAATAAGTGAGCAAGTGTACGAGGTTTGGCCATAAACATTACGAATTTCAATATGAAGTAACAAAAAAAATTGTAGCTTAAAGCTTAGCGGTGGCAACATTTGTTTAACAAACCTCGCTGCCTGTATTGCACTACGCTGCCATATTCCACTTAAATTCATTTCTTATGCATTTTTATATGCCTCATATACAAATGGAGTAAGCTATACAAACAATCATGTACTCACTTACATACATTTGATTTTAGTTAGATACTTTTGCCTTCAGATACACATGTATGTACGTATGTGTGTATGTGCATACATATATAGCTGGCCATAAGCGTAAATTTCACTTGAATTGCCAGTACTGATTATGGTCAAAGTCATCTGCAATCTAAACGTATATAGTTACTGATTTTATGTTTGTTTAGTTTAATTTCTTTGATTTGGTGACATTTTTACATAACTTCTAGCAGAGCAGAGCTATCGTTTTACAGTTTCCATACACCTTTTTATGAGCTCTATAAAGACTTAAATAAATGATATGTGCATCTCACTAGTCCTTTCAAAATTACTTCGTTAACTCGACATCATTATCTACTCTTAAGCATTGCATTGCAGCGCACGTCACCGCTACTGAGAAAACAGTATATAGAAAAATTTGTTTCACGCAAGTTGTCTATTTTCTGCGCAGTAAGTGAAAGGACTACTTTCGGGTGCTCTGACTTCTCGATACTTACTCGTATAAGAAATCATTTGCTAGTGTGAGACTTCCCATGTCTCACATGCAATCAAAGTTAAACACTGCAAAACAAAATCACACAAAACCAATCAATGAGATTGTTTCGGCCTAAATAGCTCTAATTCAATATGTTATGTTGCCGAAATGGAGAACATTCTAACGTTTATCGTTGCGCGTAATGTGTTTGCCACAATTTGCCAAACTATAAATTAGCGCATCAATTATTTAGAACATTGTTTGCCTTTACGAGAATAGTCGTTTGTGCCTGTGCCTATCCATATGTATTGTACAAAATTATGTAATTTATTTTTTTTTTTATAAAATACACTTCTAATATCAATCTACTACTAAGTAGAACAATTGTGGGAACCCAGCGTGCATATAGGCGTAAATATTGTAGTCGAAATGAGCCTTGCCCAGAAGTTAGTAGCCAAATTTTGTAAAGCCAGTACTGTGGCAACGTTTAGGTCTAAGGCGCATCCGGAAACTTCATATTGTCGTCGTGCACAACAATTCAGCTTGGCTCCAACGACACAATGCAACATTTTGGAGGTCATTTTGAAGTTGTTTCCGTATTCAGTATTGAAAAATGTTGGCCAATCGACAAGCTTCGACGTCTTTTATACTCCAAAAACATACAAAACATCAAGTAAATCGAACCCGATTTTTGTCAAAATTTAATCATGACTGATGATGTTTATTTCCATTTGTGCGAAATAGAGCCCTGCATCGATTAACTCGACAAACAGATATAATCGAGTCCTGACTTTCTTGAGCCGATGAGTCGAACTACCAAATGCTTCGATTTAGCTCATAGTTTTAATCGAATAAACGAGTAGCCTCTAAATCGAGTATCCATAGTTTCGGTTAACCGACCGAAGTTATCATTCGATTAGCCGAGCTTTACTCGAGTTGTTGAATCATTTGTACTATTTTGACTAGAGATGGGGAATGGGCTTGGCTTTTGTCTTGTCACGTTGCGGCCCTTTGATTATTTCTTGTTCGTGCGGTTTCGTGTTTCAAAAATTAAAGTTCGTGCACTTCCGTGTTGGTTAAAAACCACCAAAAAAAATCGATAAACCAAAAAGAAATGTATGGCTGATTACTTTTTTTCTTTCGATTAATGTGTTAAGTGACATCATCTCGTCTAATTAGAGAGCGTTGTTTAGAACTATAGGTTATTTACAAAATAGTACTTATTCATAGAATACTTTTATTATATCGATGAACCCATAACTTGAACCCATGACTTAAAAACGATTGGCAAGGCATTAACCTACTAAGCCAATGAAGTGTTTTCCGATTAGTTCATAAAATGTCAAGCAAGACGAATGGAATCTAAATAGACCAACTGAAAAACAAAACCATACTAAGTCGATTTTAAATCGAACATTACCGAACAAAACCGGGTACACGATTGTTGCGATTTCGAAACCGTAAAACAAAACAAGACGAGATTCTAATATAATTGCAATACATGCTAATACTAAAGCTCAATCAAGTATCCGATCAACTTAATCGAGTATCTGACAAGATTGAAGTTGAAGTCGAGTCAATTCGTTTCGAATTTAAACGAGTCGAGTTGATCATTTGCCTAGTAGTAGACTTGGAGTTACTTGATTCGTTTTTATTTCGAGTATCCTTTTTAACCGTTTTCGGATAATTGTTTTCTATTTTGAATGTATTGAATAAAATGTATACCATAACAGTTCGTAAATTTAAGATGAGAATTAAATGGATTCTCCTATATTTAATAGTTAACTAGAAAAAAAAACATTATAAATGATTAGCCAGTTATTTATGGTATTTTTATACAATATTTTTAAATGTTTGCTATCATTTTTCATATTTTTCACATTGAAATTTCCATTTCTTTATTTTACTTTTTTGCCTACTAGAAAGAATTTTAATAAATGGTTATTTTCATATTTTTGCCTTTTCCCAAGCGCAATTAAAAATATCGAAAGAAAACAGAACAACTCAGCAGATGTTTTTTTTTTTTGCTAATATTTTCAGCCAGGCAAACAAAATTCATCATCAGAAATGCATTTTAGTGCAAATTAAAAAAAAAAAAAAAAAAGAAAATGGAAAAGGTTTGCTACAAACTTGGTGGGTTGGGCGTGAGTCGCGTTGAATTGGAGTTCATTAATTTTCAATGGCATAGACCCGACTCGACGTATAGAATACAGAGAGCTTCCGCGACATCAAGGATGTTGACGAAGTTGATCTGATGCTGACGACTCCAAGCCGCTACGTTACACAAGCAGGTATCAACTTTAATAACAGTCCAATCTGTGGGATTGCGAAGCGGACATCACTCAACAAAGGTAATTTCTATGTGTAGCTTTTGTGTTGGGCTGAATGAGCATTGCATTTGCCTTAATACATACATTTGCCAGTCTCTGCTGAGCTGCAAGCCATTTTGCTATTTGAGCCTCATGTTTAGGCGACAGCATGACACAAAACACAGAAAAATTCATGCTTAAAACTTGCCTAGCCGCTTTGGGCCAACGTTGGCAGCGAGTACAACAACAATACAATTTTTTTTTTAAATGTGTATGTATGTACAATTCAAAATGGCTGCTTACTATTTAACAAAAAAAAAAAAATACTTAACAATTTTTAACCAGCATAAATAGCGGCATAGGTCGTGACTGGAATGGGTGTTGTGCACTATTATTCTTATTAGTTTAATAAAGCCGGTTGAAAATGTTGAATATTGTTTGAAGATGATTACGTGTAACTAACTTTTCTAGTCCACTATTGATCATACATAAACTATTCAAAGAGTAATGGATATTTGAGCTATCGATTCATTTTTATACGCGCCACACAGAGTATGAAGGGTATATTCAGTTTCTCGTAAAGTTTGTAACGCATTGAAGTAGACATCGTAGACCCCATAAAGTGCATATATTCTTGATCAGCTCGACGAGATGAGTCAATCTAGCCACGTCCGTCTGTCTGTCCGTCTGTATATTTCTATACAACTTTTTGGGACAAGATATAAAGATATTAAGCTTAAGTTTGGAAGTTGCTTTTCTCAGCAACGACTAAGTTAAGTTCAATTGTGAAAGTACCAAATCCATTTTTAGGTATAGCCCTTATACAAACTTACCGGTTTTTCTACCCGCCAAAAATAGTGTGAAGGGTATAATACCGTTTTTCGGAAAGTATGTATCGCATTAAAGGAGGCATCGGAGACCCCATAAAGTATATATATGTATTATTGATCAGCTCGACGAGACGAATCGATGTAGCTATGTCCGTCTGTCTGTCTGTCTGTCTGTATATTTCTAGGCAACTTTTTTGTTGAAGATATAAAGATATTAAGCTGAAATTTGGAACTTAAGCTTTTCTCGGCAACGAATATATTAAGTTCGAGAATGAGAATGCCACGCCCATTTTTAGGTATAGCCCCCATACAAACTTACCGTTTTTTTCGATTTTTTGTATAAAAATACTAATTATTTATGAATGTATTCGCTCCCAATTGGGTTAAAACATTTCTTTTGTCACCCAGGGTTAAAACCTGGGTGACAAAACCCCCATATAAACTGTCCGTTTTTTCCGATTTTTTGTATGAAAATAGTTATTATTTATGCATATATTCACTCCAATTTATCTAAAAACACTTCTAATGTCAAATCAGATGTGCCACGCCCATTTTTTGGAATAGCCCCCACACAAACTTTCCGTCCATTTTCGAATTTTTGTATCAAAATGGTTATTATTTATTCATGAATTTACTCCATATTGGGTAAAAACTCTTCCAATATCATGGTGCCACTCCCATTTTTAGGGTGTTTCTTCCATACAAACTTACCGCCCATTTCCAGATATTTTTGAGAAATATGTTGTTATACATATCTGTATTTTTAGCTCAAAATTTGAAATTAATATTGTGTGTAAATTTGGGTGACCACTGGCGATTACACATAAACTCTGTAAATATACGTGTGACAGGTATTTAAGCTTCGGTTCTACCGAAGTTAACGTTTTTTCTTGTTTTTTCGATATTTTGTATGAAAATAGTTATTATTTTTGAATGTATCTACCACAGATTGGGTAAACACTTCTAAAGGCATTCAATATCAAAAACAAGATGATTTTCCTTGTTGTTCGATTTTTTTAATGAAAAAAGGGATTATTTATGAATGTATTCTGTCAAAATTGGTAAAAAACACTTTTACGTCATCCAATGTTAAATCCAAGATCCCACGCCCAAATTTAAATACATTTAAATTTAATTACACAAACTTAGCGCCCATTTTCGAATTTTTGTATGAAAAATGGGATTATTTAAGAATGTATTCAATTCAAATCGAGTGAAAACACATCTTATATCAACCTCAGCACCGTTATGATATGGATCGAACCACTATAACGAATAGTCCTACACAAACTTACTTTTTATTTTCTTATATTTTCAATAAAATTTTTGTATTAAAAATTCAGATACTGTGTATAAATTTGAATTGTATCAGGTCATTGATCCCCAACCATCCTATCTCGAAGTTCTATGTAAAACCACTTCGTGGGATGGGTATTTTATAAAAAAGATTCCAGAAATTAAAACATTTCCCAAATCCAAACAGCTTCAAGATTAAATTGGTTCAAATTTGTGTGCCTCTACTGTAATTTCAATTTAATTATCAACTGAGGCAAAGTTTGACTTGATTTAATTGATTGTACTAATTAAACAAGTTTCATTTTCATTTAATATGAATTCTTTTAGCTAAATAAATACAATTTACAATTTTAAAAATACACATTAATAACTTTTACTTCAGATATTTAAACAAATTAATATTAAATACTTTGTTCACATTGATAATGTTTAACGATCAAAATGAGATGAAGGCAAATAAAAAACAAAGTTAATGAAAACAACTTTAAAATAAACACATTTTAATTAACATTTAAAATGCGTTCATTTTTTTTTCATTTCCAATGAATGATTAAAAAATGTATAAAAAACAAAAGATATTTTTATTTATTTATTTATTTATTTAAACAGCATTTTAAGAAGCTTTTAGCAGCGCAGCAACAACAACAAACAACAACAAAATTGCATATAAAAATATGAGTGAGCGTCCGAGTGATGGCTTAAGTGAAACGATTGTTTCATTAACAAAAGTGTAAAGTGATAAAAAATTTAATAAAATAAAAAAAAAAAAATAAAATAAAACAGGTATGCGACAAGCGGTTCATTGGGATTCCATTCCGTTCCGGCGACGACTAATTGATTGCAGACACAGGCCACTCCATACCGACGGCGTCTGCGTCAGCGACTTGACCGATCGTCAGAGTGCTATAAACTTATTCTATAAAGGGGAAAGGTGAAGCGGAACACTTGATTGCATAGCACACACACACAGTCATTCAGTTAAGGAAATTTCTGAACTGATAAGCAAATTGCTTTGTTAAAACTCTAAAAAAACAATATCACCAATGAGTCATGAGCCAACAAGAGTCAAGTCAACAATGCGCACGCTTCAAAACTATCCCGAATTTTTGTCTCTGACAGGTAAGCGCAGGCGCGCTAATGCTGTTCTAGTTTTGATTTCGTGCTACAAATTAAGCGATTAAAACAAATACTTAAGATAAATGTTACACTCATCTAATTCGAGCCAAATTGGAATCTTTTCAAATTTTGGTTCTTAAATTACTTAATAAGGTGTCACTTTAGTACGTTTTCAAATGATGTTGTTCATTTGATACTAAATGTCATTAACATTTGATTCATCAAGTGACTAAACACCTGATTTTTAGAATCTTCAAATTATCAAATACAATACTTAAGGCTGTTGCATCTTTAACACGCTTTGCAGAAGTTTTTTTTTTTTTTTTTTAAAAATGTTGTCTCCACATAAAACGAGTTGTTTTAATAGGTTTTTTATAACATTCAGATTAATTTTTATTAGCTGTTTTTGTGTTTTTGTTTTATGGCTTTTGAATGACATATTTAGCTCGAACATACATATTGCATTTATAATGAAATGGTTTCATATCATCTAAAAGTAGTTGGCAGTATTCGTATTAATGAAAGCATTCCATTTAATATAAAATTAAATTGAAAAAAATTGTTAGCAAATAAGTTTCACTCTCTTAATGTCATGCTAAAAGTTAACGCTACGTTTTATCGGTTCGATTATTTGAACAATCGTAAATCGGTTGTGTAGCGCTAACGCAAACGCAACTGCAAATGTAAACGTAGCCTAAGACGTCTTATACATAATTTTAACCTAAAATCCAAAATCAATATCAACTGAATATACCCGTTTACATATAGTGATAAACGGGTATATTCAGTTTGTCCGAAGGTTTGGAACGCATTAAAGAGGCACCTTCTTGATCAGCTCTATGAGACGAATCGATTTAGCCATGTCCGTCTGTCTGTCAGATTTAAAAGATATTGAATTGAAAGTTTAAACTTAAGCCTTTTTTGATCCTAGACAGTGTATCAGAACCAAGGTGCCACGCCCATTTTAATGTATAGCCCCCATACAATCCTAGCGCCCATTTTTGAGTTCTTTTCTGAAATAAGTTCTTATTTATGAATATATTCACTGGGAAAAATCACTTCTACTGTCATCCTATGCTACCAATATAACAAGTATCGGGTCACTATAACATACAGACCCCATACAAAATAACCTTCCATTTTTTTTTTTTTTCAAGAAAGTAAATGTTTTATTTGCATTTTAACTTAAAATTTTACATATATGCACCCATTTTTATAGAGTAAACTAACAGTTATTACAGATTTCTATAAGAACGTGAGCTTAATTTCTCTCTAAGACCATTACTTTCTATCTCTTCTTGATGGGAGCGCTATTCAAGTTTATTATATGATCTGTCATGCCTACTTCTTCATGTTAAAACTTTAAACGAGTGTCTAATTGATATTCCAATTTTCAAAAACCTTAAAGATTTATGACACATTTAGTTTTGCATCTTACGTATCCCATGATTATACCCAATCCTCTCTATACACTTCTAGCTAGTCTTAATAAAACCATATAAATCAATGAAATGTGCCGTGTGAATTATGACTTCAATATAAAACTCATAAGTTGACCATTAGTGCGACCCACGCAAATGCTTTGTCTACAGATGTATCTATCTACCTTTCTAATTATATATCACAAGACGACAACACTATTGTCTAACGTTTTGACATGCAAACAAGATAATATGACTGACAAATCAGCAGCGCATCAAAAAAATGGTTATCAGTATGGCGCTTAAGTTTATGTACTCATCTTTTTATTTTCTTGTTTAGAGACGCCATTGAGGCGTGGAAGAAGCAAGAAAAATATATCAACGGACCGGATATGAGTTTAATAACGCTGCAGCTTTGAAAACATTAAATAACGACAAGCATAGATAGCGACCATTAAACTGTATAAATGAAAAATTATAAATAGATAAAATTTTATGTGCATATTTTAGCGCATAAATCTATGAGATACAAAACTGTGTGGCTTTGTTCGCGCTCAAAACGCTTTTAATGTGAACGATTTGTCAAAATCGATAAGATGATATTGATATATCGTATGTACAACGTTATTTGTTTAAATAATAATAATAATAATATGTTACGCAATGTTTGGACAGCTAATTAACCAAATGTACTACTAGGGAACGCCTTAAAATCAGCTACTGTATCCTTTTTTCTCCTTTTTTCCATTCAAAACACTTTAAAATTCATTTGTCATTAAAAATCGTTATCAAAGAACAAAACTACGTATTTCATTGATGCACACAATATGCGAAGGTAAAGAAAAGGAGCAACGACAGATAAAAGATACAGATACGAGATACAATTATGTCGGTTTCATGTCAAATTAAAAAGCAACAAAATTCAATGACCGACCACATGTGGCGTATTCCAAAAAAAAAGGAAAGCAGGACAAGAGTCTACAGCATAAAATAACACGCGTGTTGATGATGACAGATACAAACGAAACAGTTTCGTTTGGTTTTAAAGGAAGTAAAGCAGACTGCCGCTTTAAAGCCATAAAGACGCCGCCAATTTAATTTTTTTTCTTAAATAAAGAAGTCAGATTTTTTTGCAATAAATCGACTATTTGAAATGTTAGACTCCAATGTGAGAATTTACGTTTAATCCTTGAAAATATTTAAACAAAATTTTTTACACCAATTTTTACAATTTGAATGTACAAGTTCGCACCCTCGCTCTTGATTTGTTCAAGTGTTCCATTTAATGAATTTTGCATGCTTATAGGCATTTTTAATAAGTGGCAGATTGTCTGGCAAACATTTTCACAGGCACAAACAATGTACGCATTGATTTGATTCTCATTTGCCATTGTTTGAAGCAATTGTATTTTGCTCCAAGTGTTAGGATTGGGTTTGCGGATGCTGTCTAAGCGAAATCTCGCAACAATTTGGCGGTTGGAATTGCTTTAAGCGCAATAATCCGCATAAAACACACCGTTAAACAGTTCATTTGTAGGCAGATTTTGTTTAGATTGTACCCCATTGACTGTTGTTTTCTTTTTTACTTCTGAATACAGCAGCGATTAGTGTAAAATTTATGTTTTTGTATTATCCACGTACATAACATACATATGGATGTACTGAATTTGAATGTGGTGAGCATTTATTATGATTTTGTATGTTTGAGTCAACTCCGACAATAATTTTTTTGTACGATATGTTTTTTACCATTTAAATAAAACTCAAAAATGGGTATGCCATATTTAAGCACTTGCAAACGAATTCCCGTAACCCCATTTTAAGGATACACCCCATACAAACCTTTCTCAAAAATTTTAGTATTTTATGAATACTTTTGTTTTATGTAATCGATGAACTCTAAATTTTGTATAGATAATGACTACAATAGTCGAAATGGAAATCGTAATAAATTACCCCAATTTTTTGATTTTTTGTATAAAAATCCATTACAATACATACAGGGAATCTTGGATTCAAGCTTACTTCACTTCAGCGTTCTTTCTTGTTTCATATTACTTTATATTTCATACATATAGTAAGCTTCTTATATGAACGATAATATAATATAATATTCAACTTATCGATTAATTCATTAAACCACACCCGCCCCTTTTGTAAAACCCTTTATGTATAAGCCGTTTATGTATACAGTTATTCCACCATGGGTCTAGGTCTGACTAAGCGTGTGTATGAAATGCGTATTTTGCATTTAAAATTTAGGATTGACAAGCTATTCCAACATCAAAGCTCTCTCAGACTTTCTACAGCCAAATAGAAGATTTGCGTTTTGATTTTGTAATATATATTATTATGCTATTTTATTAACTTACAGACTCTATGACTGAATTATAATAAATTCTTTGGCTATTATAAAACGACAGTGAGACGCAAGCGACGCAGCGACAACGAGCATTCAAACAATTCAAAACAAATTGAAAATAGGCGGTCGCAAAAAGATAGAAACGACGATTGGGCAGGCAGTTAAAATTGCCAAGGCGTCAGTCATTTGCTCTTCTCATGGCTTATCAGCACTTGTAAATGTCTCAACTATTTGTTAAATGCTAAAACGACATGGTCATAATGGAAATGACAACTCAACAATAACAACAACAACAATGTGAAACGAAAGCAGACAAAAATCACAGCAATAACATAAAAGACGAAGACACCTTCGACAACGACAACAACTTGGATGTGAAAAATATGGCAAAAAAATGTTAAAAAGCCAACTCAAGCTGACTGCCTGACTAACTGACTGACTGACTAGCTTGCTAGCTGGTGGTGGGCCCATCCATTTGCTCATCTGAAAAGAAAAAGACATGGATTGTAGCGCTGGCTGGCGACGACGACTGTCGCGCTGATAACTGTATTGAATGTCATTAACATTTTGATTGGCTGCACTTTGTTTTAAATGCAAACTGAAGACTGACGAGAAAACGAGTCTACTTACACACACACACATACGTATGCATATATGTGGTATGTGTTCATTTAACTCAAAAGGTTTTTAATCCAAGTGTGTGTGTCTCTGTTAGTCGTTCTCAAAGATTTGCGCATCATTTATTAGCATCAAATCGAAATCTTGAGTAGTTATGTATATGTGGCGCCCTCTAAAGCATGTTTAACCCATATTCTGGCAAAACTACTTCAATTTTACTTCGTTTCATTCGATTAACGATTGTGTAGAGCAATTAATCAACGGACACATTGCATTCGAAATGAGCGGAAAGACAGACACATACGATTTTAAGAGTCAACGCGTGCAGTTATCACAAAACAGACAGATAGACGGGCGCAACGGCAACGGCTGGAGCGAGAATTTCCGCGAGGCTGAAAATCTTGTATTATGGTTGACAATAACAACAACATCCAAGCACTGGCAACAACGACATCATCATCAATCAGTTGATTTTGCATTTAAGCGACAAAATGAAGCAGAATAAGTTGTGTGTTTCGTTGCTAAAGTTGCCAGCACACAACGTGTCGTATGCGCGATTTGTTTTATTTTATTTTAAATTTTTTTTTCGTTGTCGTCGCATGGCAGTGAGTAAAATTAAAAAGCGTTAATTTGT
Source organism: Leucophenga varia (assembly GCA_018903435.1). Taxonomy (NCBI): domain Eukaryota; kingdom Metazoa; phylum Arthropoda; class Insecta; order Diptera; family Drosophilidae; genus Leucophenga; species Leucophenga varia. Next base: position 487,694 of record JAEIFJ010001989.1, on the reverse strand, counting down.
CACGCACATGAATCAGCTCACATTTTAATAGTCTTTACTTAACTTTAGCATTTAAAACGTAGAGACGAGAAGTGTAGCGTACATATGTTATGTATCTCTTTTGTTGACCTATAAAATGGCAAACGCCTGTTTGAGTGAGTGTGCCGTAGTACAATTAGCAACAAATGACAAGCATTAAGCGAGTGTTAAGCTGTTCGAAAGCGTTTATAAAGCGTAGGCGTAATGGAAGCATGACAGGCGCGCTAAAAAACAACAAATTTAATCGAGTTTTAAGCGCGGTAATAGCACACTTTTTCATCAGTCATGTTTAAATGTGAGCGTACTCTAAAAGCTAAGAGCATATTACTTACGAAGCAAAGATATTACAAAATACTTAATGAAAAGAGATAGTTTACGATGAGTTTTTAAAAAGGGTATTTCTAAAAGTCAACGTAAAAATTAAAAATTAATTATATTTTACCAGAATGAAAGAAAGACTCATGAGATGCATTTACAGGTATTTTTTACTTAGAATATAAAAATTGTTTTTTATTCCCTAACCCCAAAAAAAAAAACAAGAAAAAAACGTTAACTTCGGTAGAACCGAAGCTTAAATACCCGTCACACAAATCTTTAAAGAGTTTATGTGTAATCATCAGTGGTCACCCAAGTTTACACACAATATTAATTTTAAATTTTGAGCTAAAAATACAGATATGTATCACAACATATTTCTCGAATATATCTGGAAATGGGCGGTAAGGTTGTATGCAAGAAACACCTGAAAATGGGCGTGGCGCCATGATATTGGAAGAGTTTTTACCCAATATGGAGTAAATACATGAATAAATAATAACCATTTTCATACAAAAAAGTCGAAAATGGTCGGAAAGTTTGTATGGGGGCTATACCAAAAAAATGGGCGTGGCACATCTGATTTGACATTGGATGACATTAGAAGTGTTTTTAACCAAATTTGAGTGAATATATGCATAAATAATTAGTATTTTTTTACAAAAAATCGGAAAAAATGGAAAGTTTATATAGGGGCTATGCCTAAAAGAGGGCGTGGCATTTTGGTTTTGTCACTGGATGACAAAAAAAATGTTTTTACACAATTGGGAGCGAATACATTCATAAATAATTACAATTTTTATACAAAAAATCGAAAAAAACGTTAAGTTTGTATGGGGGGCTATACCTAAAAATGGGCGTGGCACTCTAATTCTCGAACTCATAATAGTCGTTGCCGAGAAAAGCTTAAGTTCCAAATTTCAGCTTAATATCTTTATATCTTCAACGAAAAAGATGCTTAGAAATATACAGACGGACAGACAGACGGACATGGCTAGATCGATTCGTCTCGTCGAGCTGATCAAGAATATATATACTTTATGGGGTCTACGACGTCTCCTTCAATGCGTTACAAACTTTCAGACAAACTGAATATACCCTTCACACTATGTGTGGCGGGTATAAAAAGCCAAGATGAATTGTTCTGCATAGTTACTTCACAGTTATTGGCTATACTAAAAACAAAATGACGTCAAATACGATTTTCGATTTTTTACTGCTCATAGAGTTCATAAAAAAAATGAACTATATAGAAAAAATATTGGTTTCATCATGGAAATTTTTCCATTAGAAATGATTGGGGGCTGTGCGACACTCCAAAATAGCTAAGTAATCTTATGGTGGAGGTTGTAGATCTGATCTAGTTGTAGTAAAGTGCATATTTGGAAATTGGAAAATTCTTTCTAGAGCTAATTGACTGAGTTATTGCTACATAAATAAAAAAAGAGCGAAAAACGTAAGTTAAGTTTTTGAGAGCGGCCCCCAAATTCTAGGTATGCAGTTTTGTTTTACACCAACAGACCCTAATTTTTGTCGCACAGTGCTATATAATATATAATGAATCCGGAAAAGTAGTAATTGTATACATATATATTAGACACAGTGATGCTGGAAAACATTTTATCACTCAAATAGCTTACTTTCCATGTTTTCTTCCAAAATTTGTTTGGCAGTAAAAAGTCCGTCGCGCGCCGGTGTTTTTATATTAATTTTGTGCGAATAGAAAGAGATAGACCATAAAAAGTATATATATTCTTGATCAGCATTGAATGCTGAAGAATATCTCGGAGCTACGAAATTTGAAACTTACACTTTCCTAAGTCGTGAAGTGTGCCCTTCCCCATTTTAGGGGGAACCCCTATCTACACAAAATTTTTTAGTTTGAGTTGAAAATCCAATACAATTAGGTATTGTAATAATAAAGGAATTAACTTAAGGTACATAAAGCTTGGCTACAGGGTATCTTGCAGTCGAGCAATTCAGCCTTATCATTTTGTCAGAAAGTTTGTAACGCATTAAAGGAGACGTCGTAGACCCTATAAAGTATATATATTCTTGATCAGCACGACGAGACGAGTCGATCTAGCCATGTCCGTCTGTCTGTCCGTCCGTCTGTCTGTATTTATGCGATTCATTCGCTCAGTTTTAAAGATATTGACCTGAAACTCGGGACTTAAGCTTTTCTCAGTCCTAAGCAGTTCAAGTGTTAAAATCAATGTGCCACGCCCATTTTAAGGTATAGCACCCATACAAACTTATTGACTATTTTCGAACATTTATATGAAAAAGTAATTATTTCCAAATATATATATATATAAATGTATATAAGCCACTTATGATCACACATAAACTATTCAAAGATTCGTGTGACGGGTATTTAAGCTTCGGTTCCACCGAAGTTAACGTTTTTCCTTGTTTTTTGTTATATTTATGCGAAATTCGAAAAAAATGGGATTCAATCATTAAATACATCAAAATTTATTATGCTATCTGTCATATGAAACTCATGAATTAAATGACTTTCAGAAATAGATACACACTTATTTTAAACTTAGATTTTCTTAAGCCGTTAAAAGGTCATTTACATTTTTCAATTAACTCCATTTATAGGAGAATCCTCCACAAAACCTTTTCCAAAACTATGAGTATTTGCTCTAATCCTCTTTGTTTTTATCTAGCATTTAGTGTAAATTATGCCTTCGATAGTTTCAATTGGGCTAGGACTACAAATTTTTTTTGGTATAAATATAACCAATTTATTTTACTTTAATCTGCCCTATTTTTATGTTAAACACAAAAAAAATGTTTCGAATTTGCTACAAAGTTATCTCAAGATTTGGAATTTTTTGTTAAAAAGTTTATCAAGTCATTATCTTTTTGTATGAAAATGAAGCTAGAACTAATTTACAATAAACTATGATACTAAGACTAACGAAAGCGATACGATAGGTGATAGCACAGCTTTGTAGCTATTCAGCTTCTTCCAAATTAAGATTTTTTTAAGAAAAAAAATTTTTAAGTCCTCGGAAACAACTAACGCCTCTGTAATCATATCAACCCGACGGCTTAAACTCTCGTTACAACAATGTCAAATCAAAAGAGTTGAGACTCTTTAATAACTGAAAATCAGAACGCTCTGAAAATTGTTTAACAGACACCTACTATATATTACTGGAAGAAAAATATCTTGTGAAATCTAATGAAATTAAGTTAAACTGCTTATTCTAAACTTTAAAATTTTCAACTCTTCTTACAAAATTTTTGATTCAAGATTCTTCTAGACATTTTCTAATGCCAAAAGTCTTCTTTTGAGTAAAATAATTCAAAAACAAAAAACATGTAGTAAACCTCAAAGCAAAAAAATCATCAAAAGATGCGCGCCAAGTTGCGGATTACCAAAGATTAATGCGATTGCCAAATCATTTTCGACAATATTGATGCAACACGTACACAGTCAGTGCGTTTAACAGAAAAACGTTTATTTTTCAAATTGAAATTGGATTTCGAAATGTGGCAACTGCAATAATAACAGCAACGACTCGTCGATAAGCAATAAAACATTGGTCAATTTAACCACAAAATCATTTAGGAAATACATAATCTACAGACAAACCTCATCAAATGTAAAATGTTTAAGAAGAGAATTGTGCGAATTTTTAAAAAGGTAAAAGCGGAAATGATTATACGAACAAATTTAAAGACTTTTTAAATACAAAGAAGAAAAGAATACAGAATACAATACAACGTATATAAGAAAAGATATACTAAGAAGGTTATTAATTTAATCGACGCGCTGCTCCAATCAACTTAAATGCACAACGGAAAACTTAAATGCGGTGCTAGGCTACACATTTTATTGCAGAAGAAATAAAGAAGAAAATAGACAAAAGTTCAAACTGCAATTCGCATGAAATTTGCATCGGTTTAAAATTGCTGCAGCAAGCAAATCGAGCACGTTTCATATTAAGGAAATCTGAAAGATTTAAAAAAAAAAAACAAAAAACAAAGAAAAAATGAATACAAGAATACGCCGCCATCGGTTAAAATGAAAGCTTTGCTTTGATGACTGAGACTGAAGAGAAACGTTTCACTTCGTTTCGGTTTTGGTCAAAATGCAATCCAATTGGCTATGAAAATGGCAAACTGGAATCGTGGCAAAAAAAAAAAAAAACAAAACAATAGCATAGCCACAATATCATTCACATCGAATCAATTTCAAATAGCAATCAACTTCATCATCAACAACAACAACATAAGCAATAATAACACTTGAATGATTACCATCATTCAGTCAATTCGTCATTTTTGCATTTCAATCTCATTGAATTTAGTTGATGAAAACGATTTTAAATTATTTTATAGCAATTGGATTTCTTTCTCTTCATCAATGTTTCTCCATTTACATTTAATATGATTTTTTTTTTTGTTTGCATTTTTTCAATTGTAAAATAATAGACCATTTTTTCTTTAATTAGAAATTATTTACTATACCCGATCATAACTAGAATATACTTATAATATATTCCTATTACTAATCGTAGAATGATATTATATGAGATGGTTTAACAAACAAAAAAAATATAATAAATTTTCAAAAAAATAAAAAACAAAAACTAAAAAGATCAAAAACAAATACTTCAATTATCAGGTATGTCCTATAAAACGTTATATGCCATGATAAGATTTTTTAAATTTCTTTAATTTTGTAAATATTTTCAATTAAATATTATTAAATTTTGAAAATCTAGACATTTTCATTTCATTATCGTCTTCTAGCATATAGCATACCTGATACAGATACAAGGAACAATTTTATCTCTATCAATCCTAACGATATGGCACAACTTCTTCCTCGTATAGAGGATCTTCAGCTATACTGTCAATGCCAATACTCTCCTCCTGCACTGGACTCAATTGATATGCTTCAACAACATTGACCGGCGATGCTGATGATGAGGATGATGAACTGGACAGTTGTATACATTCTATTAGTTCTGGAGAATCTGAAACATTTCCTTCACATTTTATCTTTGATGAGATACGCATCTTGAGTCCACTTGCACTACGCGGTGTTGCTATAAGCTTGCGATTGCATGATCGCAATGCTTGTCCTCGACCGCTACTACTGCTGCTGTTGCCTCGCTCAGCTGCACCGCAGACAGTGACATCTTCAGTCTCGGTTGAAGATCCATAATTGCTTACAAACTTTGAATTTCGTTTGCGACGTGGTAAATGTTCTTGGACGGTGAAATGCGTTGAACCTGAGCTACTACTCTCGTCCGTGTAAAAGTAACGTTGCGATACTGCCGTACGCTTACGTCTTTTGAACTTGACGTGGGATGTTGAACATTATCGATATTGACACGCTTGAGACGTACGCAAGGCTTCAGGCGCGTATGTGTTTCAGATGAACTTAAAGACTCTGAAATAAAATTTTCCGTTATAAAGTCTGTTAGTTTACTCAAATATTTGGTATACATATTAATGGTAACTGGAAAACTATTTACCTATTTCATCTGGACGCAGACGTCGAATGCGCACAGTGACTTCAGTTAGTTTGCAACTTTTGATTAACGTCGATGAGTGTTGCGTAATTTTATCGGTAGGTTCTTTTATTGTTTGATTTGGTATAACAGATGTGGAAGTGGTTGGTGTATCTTTCGCTGAAAGTTCAAGTAACTCTTTAGCCGCTACTGCCAATTTCTCATCTCTACCACTAGTGGAACTTGGTTCTGACTCTGTAGTTTGCTTATTTTCTAGTTTGATTGTGTCTGATATTGTTTCTTCGGTTTTTTTCGGTGTCTTTCGTTTCAAAATATACTTTATTTTCTTCAGATAAATCTTTTTTTAGGAATATCCATGTTAATTGAAGATGCCACATCTATTTGTTTGGTATTACTGGAATGTATTTGACTATCTTTTATTAGCACACTTTCATTATTACTTTCAGAGGCAGGAGTCTCGGACTGTTCTTTAACGCTGCTATCAGGTGGTCCCTTTGCCTCGTATGTTTGTGGTGATATTTGCGTTTCATTATTAGTTTCTATGGTTATACAATCAATTGGTGTACCGATTCCTTGATTGTCCTCGTCAAACTCTTCCATAGTAGAATCTCCAATAGACTCATTTATGTCTCTATGTGCTTGAGTAGACATACTTGAACGCACACTACTATCGCTATCAGACTTGACTGGGGTTTCTAAAACAAAAAAACAAAAAAAAAATGAGTAAAATATATTTTTGTATTATTATTATTACGTGTGGTGTGCGGGCTGTCAAGAATACCACCACAGCAGGCTCAGCTTGACGTAAGAGTCGTCTAAAGAGACAACCCCTCAGGATGAGGTTGGTTTCGCAGGGTGTTGGTCACTCAACCGGAAAACAACTTAAAACCAATTGGATCACACGAACCATGGATAAAACGGCTAGAAGAAACAAAACTACTCCAGGTAGCAGACACAACAATCAACATTTTCTTAAAAGAAAAAACTATGCTGCTCGCGTATGCCGATGATATTGACATAATCGGCAAAAATCCACGTACGGTGAGCTGGGCTTTCAACGATATTGAAGAGAATTCCCGCAAGATGGGACTAGCGGTGAACGAAAGTAAGACGAAGTACTTGGTGTCCTCTCGCAAATCAATAACACGATCTAAGGATTCTGTGTCTATGGGGAATTTCACCTTCGATCGTTGTAGAAAACTTCGTCTACTTGGGCTCTCAAAAAAACAAGAGCAATAACACCAACCTAGAAATTAAACGAAGAATTACTCTGGCTAACCGATGCTACTTTGGTCTCGGTGGGCAAATGAGGAGTAGAGTTTTATCCAGAGAAACGAAAATCAAACTCTACAAGACGCTGATTATCCCAGTCCTGATGTATGGCGAAGAAACATGGGTCATGTCAGAGGCTGACAAATCGGCGTTGGGTACATTTGAGAGAAAAATTCTTCGTAAAATCCTTGGCCCTGTCAGAGTGGACAACGATTACCGTACTCGCATGAGTCACGAGCTGTACCAGCTATATGATGACATCGATATAGTCAGGCGCATCAGGTATAAACGATTGCACTGGGCTGGACACGTGCTTCGAATGGATGAAGACGCTCCGGCGAGAACGGTACACGATAAAAACGTGAACGAAATCAGAGGGGCACGACAGCGGGGAAGACCGCCGCTGCGTTGGAAGGATCAGGTTCTGGAGGACGTCCGGAAGATCGGGATCCAGTATTGGTATCGAGTGGCAATGAACTATAACATCTGGGTTAAAACCCTTCGCGATGCCTAGGCTGACCAAAAGCTGTAATGGCAATATATATATATCTTATTATTGCATAATTTACCTGCACTATGATTTTTGTTTACAATTTCTTCGTCTACTGTAGAATCTGCTGTATTTAAAAATGCTGGATTTTCAATTTCGCTTGGAACATCCATTTTTGGTTTTTTCTGTATTTGATCTGGAACATCTTCCATCTTAGATTCTTTCCGTAAATCTTGTATACTGATTTTAACTTGAATATTATCAATTTTTGACACATTTGCAGGCGATTGCTGTTCTCTTATTTCTAATTTCACATCTTCAATTTTACATTTAGTTTCAGAATTTTCATCTAGGATTATTTCCGAAATCTCGCTGCTTTTTATATCACAAACATTGTCTTTCGTCACAACAGCAGTTTCTCTTAAATTTCTAACATTTCTTAGCTGCGCCATCATTAAACTGCTTTCCATCAGACGATTCGCATTCATATTTACATTTTGTAGTTCTTGTTTCTCTAAATTCCATATATCTGGAAATATTTCAAAGCCACTAGTTTTATTTGTACCAGTTAAACGTGATTCAATCACTTCATCAAATTGTTTTTTCTCAATTTCCGGTAATGCTGTAGCATCCTGTCTTTGTGGCGTAGTTGCTCTTGATGACTCTGAACTACTGCTAGTCTTTAGTACACCCTTAGTGTGTTTTTTCAATCGGCCTTTACTTGGTTCACCTCGAAACATTGCAGTGGCTAACATTGCAGCAGCACGTGTACGGCGTGTACGATGGCCGCCAGGTAAACAGTTATCTGAATTATCAGATGCTTCGTCAGATTCTTCACTAATTACTTCTGAAAAATAAAGAAAAATTTAATTTAATAAACGAACAACTTAAATTTTTGCTGCATACCTTCATTCCAATATTTACGTCGCTTTGGTTTGGGCTTTTCTTTTGGTTTATCTTCCTCTTTTTCCTCAAATTCAAATTCTGATTCGTCATCTTCGTCATCATTAGCATTTGCATTGTCGTCGTCACCGCTGTTGGCTACGTGCTCGTAGCCTCGTTCTATTGTTCCATAGTCAAGTTGCGGCCGGTGTTTGTATTTGTCATAATCAACTTTTAAAAACTTTAAGCGATCATTTGCCTCGGCCATGTCTAATTCTATAAATCGCTTCTTGGCTCTGCTATTCATTACTAAGTCTTTGCAACGTTCTCGTAGATCACGCCAATCCAGTGCCCATGAAAAGCCATTATTACGCGCCAGAAATGTCACAGTTAGCAAATCTTTTTAAGATACCTTCTGGCAAATGTAATCCCAGCAACGCTTTTTCGATAGGCGCATAGTCCGATGAAGGCGCTCCATGATTAGCAATGCGCACAATTTCTTTAGCGTAAATAGTTGAACTGAGCAAACCAAACTTAGTTGGTTGTGGCCCTAATGGTGCCATTTCTTCATCCCCCATAACAGGACGTTTTCGATTCGAACGCAAGCCAAGACGTTTTATTTCAGTATAATTTTCTTCTGTTGGATTCAAATAAAACGCAGTCAGCCACAATTCTTTTTCAATGAATTCAAAGTCATTAAAAATTCGCGCTAGATCTGCATAGTGCTTTGATAGTTGCTTCTCGAGATTCATCATAAATTCAGTGCTTAGACCAGGATGATAGCGCCAGGTTTGAATTTTATTCATCTTGTGTCCAATAATTTTAAGTAGTAATGCGATCTTAGCAAAATGCCAACCACTGTAGGTCTGTAAGAAGAAACAATTTTAATGCATGTATTAAATAAATCAATCTTTGTGTCTAATTATCGCTTTTGTACAACTTACACGTTTGGCTAGCACATCGTATACATAGCACAGCACTTCTTCATTATTTGGTATATTCTGAAACACTGGATCAATGTGTCTATCATCACGCTCTTCATCTAAATCTTCCGGCGGTGCCGTTTTAATGCCATCTTCATCGTAATTGTAATTACCAAAATTGCTCGCACGATTACCTTTACATATGAGCACCTTGTAATCGAGATACAAATCGACTGTTGCAGGAACAATCCAACTGGTTTTTTGTGACTCTTTTTTCTTTAGCTCATTAAGTAAACAACATTCACTGCGTTCACGTTCATTCACATAGCAATTAATTAGAGTTTTAAATTTTTCCTGATGCGTTTTAAAATCTTCCTCATTGGTAGCCATTAATTCCATAAGCATATTACCGAGCACATAGCTCATATATGTCTGCGAAATGACACCGAAAAGTGTCGTATAGGTTTGATCGTATGGTTGAAAAATGAAGCACTCGAAAAATTCATTCTTATCAACGCCCAGACGAGCACAAATCAAAGCAATCAAACGCGCCGGTGTATACTCCATTGTTGCAGAAGCTGCGTATGATTGCAGATTTTGCGAATAGAATCTAATGTTGTGCATCTGTAATTTAGAAATTATATGTAAATTTTATAGAAATGTTTTTGCAGTAGTTACTTTACCATATTATCAATGTGATAACCACGATTATCATCCGAAACAAATACGGCCATTAGATAAATGTGTCCAATTGCAATCAAACATTGCCTTTCATTTGTGCCCAAACATGAGGGCGATTGGTTAGCTGTAGAAAGCCAAGTCGAGAGTATACGCAACGACAATTGTTTTACAGCTTCCCAACTGGATGAGTTGAAGAGTTTCACTAGACGCAGATAGATTATCATAATGCCCTCAGTATTCAGGTATTCCTTATCTGTGAGTAATATATGGCTTTATTTTATAATATAACAAATATAGTATACAACAATTTCTACTTACCTTGAGCAGTTGCCAATGCTACCGGATGCTCAATCTCGGTCTGTTTATTTTGTTTTAGTTGCGAGCCAAATTGCTGCAAGTACGGTATACGCCAAACCTTACGGCCAAGGCCTAATAAGTACGGCCAATCGATCACAGCCAATGTATCAATTTGCGCAAATATATACTGAGCCTGTCCCAAGAAGTGTAGTAGCTCTTCTTTTAATATGTCACTCGTACTTTTGTTCCATTCCTGACTGAACCACAGATGCAGCGTCAGATGTGCAAGCAATTTCACAATATATTCTAATGCCTCCGGCACCTCGACAAGATCGTCGTTCATATGTGACGCGCATATTTGCCAGCCGTATAGTAAATAATGTATGCGTTCGTCAACGATTATTTCATAAACATCGATATCGCAGTGTTTAGCCAAAAAAATTAATTTGAGCTGCAATAAGGATTTGCACAATTAGAAATGTCAATCAGAAATGAATAAAATGCATTTATCTTACAGCTGCAAATTCGTCATAGTCAAGCTGCAGTGCGTATTTTCGAATGTTTCGCTCATTGTAGAGCCCAATCGGCAGTATTATGTCCATTTTGTTTATTAAGTTGTATAATAAACTCACTTTTATATAAACTTAATAATAAGTCGGCATTTGTACGCTTTTTCTGCACTGTTGGTTTATTTTGTTTGGTTTTTTGAGACACATTATATTGTAGTACTGCTCGCACTTGTAGCAAATGTATCTGTTCAATTAAAGCTATATGTAGTTAAGTGCGAACGAAACACGAGATTATTAAGTCTATCTCTGTTTTTCTAAAGAGGTAGATAAAAACGTAAATTTGTTATTGTCGCTTTCCTGCTCGCTCCTATACAGCTATCACAGGGCAACGTTTTTATATAACAGGGTAACTCCTCGCGTAATATTTGATCAGGGTGACTCACACCGTTTACAGGGCGGCCCAAGTGCTGACAGGGTGACTCGCAAAATACCAAGGAGTGTCCTCAAAAATACCAGAAATTGTCCTCACAAATACCAGAAATCCTGAAAAATACCAGAAAATTTTCTCAATACCAGAAATTGCCTTCACGGACCGATGATTGTTTTTTTGCGTTATCGAGCGTTATTTTTTAAAACAGCTTTCAATAAATTTTTTGTGTTTTTAACGTTTTTGTGCCTTTATTCACTCAATTTAAAGATAAATTTATAAAAAATTAGTGCGCCGGTAGTTTTACAGTGCTGTTTTTGATTTTTAATTAATTTAGTGCTTTAAAAGTGGTAAGGATTTGTAATTTGTGTTTTCCCTTTAAATCTAAACCTTCTATTATTAAATAATTATTAACTTTAAAAGCTTTGTTTAATAAACTAATAAACTATTAGGCGGGAAACAATTATTTTTTATATCTGCCAATCAACCTCCCACCCTCCTACAATAGCGTCGTGCAGCAAACAAAGTACAGGCATTCGTTCCACGAAAGCAATTGTATTGGTGAGCCGCACAATTTGTGCATCTAAATTTAATTGATTACCTCTCGATCGCGTGGCTAAGAGCTATGCTCGTGTCATAGCTTCTGCCCTAGGCGGTATTACAGTAGGAATTAAAGCCATCAAGGGCTGTCCGGTGTTCTCTCCCTGTGACTCTGGTCCCTCGTTATTGATGACTTACTAGCCGAGCTAAGCTTCTTGGGCTACAATGTTATTGGTAACGCGGATGACCTAGTTATAACAGTCTCGGGGAAATATGGCCGGACAACATCCGAGTGATGTGTTCCGCTCTTCGCATGGTAACAAGCTGATACAATAAGGAAGGCTTCAGCAAAAAGATACAAACTTGACCTTGGTCCCGTATATATCAACTCCTCTGTGCTGGAGTTTTCAATGAAGTCAAATTTCTAGGGCTAATCCTTGATAAAAGACTTAACTGTAACTCTCACCTAAGCACAATGAAAAACAAGGCAACAATTGCTTTATGGACCTCCAAAAAATTCTTTGGTAGAACATCTTTTGCGAACCAGTCCTACTGTGGCACTGGAGGCAATCATAGGTCTGCCTCCTCTGCATATTTTCACCAAAACTTCAGCTGCAATGGAAGTAATTAGGTTTCTGACCTTTAACGGCGATACTTTACATGACATAGGCAATTCTAGTATCCTCCATAACGTTCCTGGTATCGAGATCTGCAATGTCTCAGATTGTACGACCACGGTTTTGCGCTTTGGCAGACGCCTTCCTGACGGCTCTCTCACAGAAACTGGCACTGGTTCAGGTGTCTTCGGACCCAAAACTAGGAACTCGATTGCCATGGGTGTTTGGCCTACGGTCTTTCCAATCTGAGATCTTTGCCATCGAAGTCTGCGCCCTCCACCTTTTGGACAATAGTCCAAGGCGGGCTACTATCACTACATTTTGCGGACAGTTAGGGGGAGGGTGGGTTTGGGGAAGGTAAACAACACTCCCAATCTTCTAATATTCATCTCAGACGTGCTGAACTAAGCCTACTCGCGTGGTACCTTACGGGTATAAAACTCCTGGGAATCCCCAAAAAATGGGTCTGTCTTCCGAAACGGAGTGTATGCTCTGTTTAGAAGATGACGAAATCGTCTATTTTTAAGTCCTATTTTCTAAGCGATACATTTCTTTCCAGGTTCAATTCCAGGTAGAACGATTTTATAATTCACTTAATGTTTCTATTAAAACGCTACTTTTACATCCGTCATTGCTTAAGAATGTAGATTTATGGACAACATTAACAGCGGACTGGTTTAAATTGATCCATACAAAATAATGTCGAATAGACTGTTAACGTTATATTTTCAGGATCCGTTTACCGATGGAACAAATCAATTTTCGTATCATTCTCACATCCAGTGGTATTGTATGAATAGTTTCATCCGGAAAACTTCCGCAAATTGTCCACAAAGTACAAAATTTTGAATATTAAAGAGAGTATCTTACGTAGAATGTTAAAAAAGACGCATGGATTTGACATACACATAAATGCAACGCAAGCAGATGTAAATCATATAAATTACACATGTAAAAAGCCAACGTTACGAACCATTTAACTTGTCGTCTCTAAAATCGGTGCAACAGTTTCGTTTCCCCTTTAGGATACTTTTATGTGATTGCTTTTAATTAGGCGACACACTGAGCGAAATTGCAGAGAACTGCGATTGCAGTGCAAATTGTCAGTGAATTCAAGCGTGTAGCATAAGAAAAAAAAATCAAAAGATACAGGAAAAATTAAAATTACGCATACGCCATGTTGTGATGGAAGGGAAATGATAATTATTTTTTTTTTTTTTTTTTGGAAAAACAACACAAAAATAGCAGCAATCTCATTAAAAATCTGTGCGCACGTTCAACTAATGAGACTACAGAAAAGCAAAAATTGTAATAAATATAATTGCAGCGTGATTACATATTTGTTTAAGTATTTCATATGTATGTGTATCTAAAGGCTTTATCATCATTATCATCATTATAAACATCATTATCATCAATGTAGGTAATTTTAAGCAAATGATTTGAAACAAATTTAGTGTGACAAATGAATTGTTTTTATTATATTTGTATGCAAACAGCTACAGATACACAACTGAGTATGTATGTATCTATGCTATAAAGAGCTAATTGTAAGATACTTTTTTTGTTTTTTTTTTTAGTTTTCGTTTGGCACAACTATTTGTGCTGCGCTGTTAATGTCTACGCTGAGACCTCAAATACAGCTCATTAACGTGCAGCGTCGTGCCCAATTTCATTTCATTTAGTTTACATGTAATTTTATTTTTATTATACAAATGTACCATACATATACGTAGATACAGATAGATACTTAATTTACATACTATATGTTATGTACATATGTAAATACCTGTATATATGCTCGATGCATTTGCATGTGCACATTAAAATTTATCAACTAAATCGTATAGTGTATGTGTTTTGGTTTTGTTTTTTTATTTTACTCATTTACGTTATGAATATATTTTTTTTGTTGTGTCTATTTGTTTAATGTGTTCTCCACTTTTGCCTCGTTCTGTTTTATGAGCCGCTACTAATTACCAAATGAATTGTGCAATTATTTATTTTTATTTATTAATTGGTTGATTTGTTCATATATTTTAATTGAGCGCACAAAAGTCTGTTCAACTAATGAGCAGCACCACACTGAGCGATATGACAAGGTGACCATTTTCTCAATGAGGTATTTTTTAAAAAATGTTTTTTTTTTGCGTTTTTAAATTTTAATTAATAAATTTTATTGAACTCCAAGAATTTGAATGCCTTGTCAGGGTCCATAGGATGCTTAGGCCTCATTTTTTGTGCCACTAAAGCTTGAAGAGGGACTAATTTTAAAAAAATTTTATCAATTCTGAGAGCAGGGAAAATATACAAAAAAAAATCAACACTGTTTGTCTCGCCGATATCGAAAAAAAGTAGTACGCAGAGAAAATTCTCAGATTAAGAGCTATCGAATCTCATTTAAGGATTTTAAAAATGGCTAATTTCTATTGAAAGACTTGTTTTATATTTTGCATTTAATATTGGAGAGTACTGAATTCCATTATGGTCCTTTTAAAAATTTTTAAATAAAAATAAGAAAGAACACGGCACACCATGTATCCCATTTTTATTAACGTTAAGAGAATGCCTATCATAGTATCATCTTTATTGTATGATAATGTTTGTAGATTACTTTTCACAAAAAAATGTCATACGAAAAGGTAATAAATTGATAAACTTTTCATAAAAATAAAAAATCTTGGAAAAACTTTGTATAGGGCCCTTATGCCATCATGGTTCCACATGAAATCCATTCAAAAAATGTGGCTTGCATAAGAATCGGCTACATTTATTTTGGTCTTTCTATTACATATAAATAATAAAGAATAAGACGTTAACTTCGGTAGCACTAAAGTTCAAATACCAGCTACACGAAACTTTAATCACTTTCTTGAAAAATAAAACCATGGAAGGTAAGTTTGTATGGGGTCTATATGTTAAAGGTGGCCCGATCCTTATCATATCGGTAACATATTTATAGGAAAACAGTAGAAGTGATTTTACCCAGATTCGAGTGAATATATTCATAAATAAGAACTATTTTCATACAAAATCTGATAAATGGGTGCTAGGTTTGTATGGGGGTCCTATCAAAAAATGGGCGTCACACCTTTCTGTTGATATTGGATGCCATTAGATGTGTTCTTATCCAATTTGTAGTAAAAAACATTCATAAATAATTACTATTTTCATACAAGAAAACGAAAAAAGTGGTAAGTTTGCATAGAGGCTATTTGTAAAAATGGGCGTGGCACTTTGGTTCTGGAGAACAAAAAACTTAAGATTAAAATTTAAGGTCAATATCTTTAAAACTTTCCGAGTTAATCGCATTGCAATTGACAGATAGACGGACAGATGATTTTTTTGTAGATATATGGAACTAATATTTCAAAATTAAATTACATATTCTCTGCGACTATTTTTTTATGTCAAAATTAATACGCCTCGCTCTTTTCAAACCCTGTACCCTAGGTTGGTCCAAAAAAGTTGTGTGCGCTCACCCCATTGGATTGATCTAATCGAAAATAAGAAGACCCATATATTCCTAATTTTTTTGTGATCGGATAATATTTAATGGTGCCGCAAAGCCCCTGATGATTCCCATGTATTTTATATGGGAAAATAACACTTTTTCGTAGATTTAGTGTAGAAACTTGGAAAATGAATATTTTTTAACCAGATAAGCAACTTCAGATTCCAAAAAAAAAAACACCAATATGACTGTGTTTATTACATTTGCTATGTTTTTATGCGGAATTCTGATATATAGTAAGCCTCGTAACAAATTACCCATATAAAATACAATATATTATGTAGGTGCTTGTATATATTTTTGTTTCGGTTCATATGTAAATCCAAAAAGCCTGTGAGAATTGTTGACTGCATGCATATTGCCGTTGTTAGTGGTTCTTGCTGCACTTGGCTAACAAATGAATATTTTATTGCTGCTCACTTATGTACATTAGTATGTATATAAGCACACACACAAACGTACACACATACAGAATTACAAACAATTCCATTTAAAGTTATTACAATGGGAAATGTTAATTAATGCAAATGAAAATGGAAAAACTGCAAAACGAAATGAAATGGAAACAAAAAAATATGGCATTGCAGTAACTACGAAGTTGACGATAATGATGATTGTAATGATAATTGGCAGCCATTTTCGTTTTGTTGAGTTGTTTGTTTGTATAGGGATACGCTCGAGTGAGCAGCTATAACAACAAAAACAAAAAAAAATATAACAATTATAGAAATGCATCCACACAAAAATATAAATAAGGCAACAGACAGACAGACGAACAAATTAATAGACATACGCGTTGTATACAATAAACATTTCGATCATTATCAGACTTCATTGTCGTACGCCATTTTTATTCTTTGTTAGTCTAATTGTTGTTGTTGTCGTTGTTATTATACTCGCCTGTTGATTTGTCAACAATAAACGTAAATGAATTTGTAAACAAAATTGAGGTTTTTATTTCCGCTTCGAATTGTGCAACAAAGTTGTAATAATTTAAATTAATTTTTGTATTTTTATTTTTATTATTTTTGTAACTTTCTAACCGCAACATCGTTTAAAAGAAAAGATAGTTGAAGACTTTAAACCTCAAAGCTTTGTTAAGCGCTCACTTATTTTAATAAGTGTTAATGAGTTACACAAAAGACGACGAAGAAGAAAACCAAACCAAACTAAATTGCAACATGCTAAACCCTGATGGTGGTGCTGACGACCATCGTCGACCATCAACATTAAAATTGACGCTGTGTCTGCATAAATCGGGTAACTAGCACCATAAACACCTTTAAATATTTATTATAATAAAACAGCAACCATCATCAAAGCCAATGCAACGCATGAGGGTTAAGTTAAGAAGAACGCTTCCGATGCAACTTTGTTGCATATATGTACATACACTCGTAGATGTATCTGTAAGCGCAGCAGTAAAAGAAACGCTCGTTATGTTAAGCGTCTTACTTGGCTTAACCGCAAATTAAACTTTGCTATAGAAAACAGTTGATGCTTAAAGAACTTCGAGAGAGAGAGAGAGAGAGAGAGAGAGACGAGACGTTGTGTACTCCTGTGACATTTTCATGTATCTACAAGTGACTGTCTGTCTGTCCGTTTGTCTGCCAGTGTCATACATCGACGGATGTTTAAATAACCGCAAGCCGAAGACATAATTCATAACATTTATGTTGACAGTTGCAATGTTTATGCAGGAAGTCGATAAGCTTTAAAGTTGTTAAAGTTTTTCAAAAAACGTACCAAGTTCAGACATAATTTACACTTTTTTTAAATTAATACAGTCAAACCTGAAAAAGTTAAATAAACCGAAATAAAATTTGAACTGCAAACGTACAGAATATATTCACTGAAAGATGTTCTAGCCTTATAAAGTCATAACAAAGGATTGTTTCAATGAATTTTCGTCAATTTTCTGATTAAGAAGTTTTACAGCTTTTCAAATGACACCCGCAGGTAAAAAAACAAAAAGTAAGGTGAATTTGTTTGTAAAATGAAAAATATTTATTTATTCTTGTAGATCAATTTCATCCCCTTCAAAGTAATCCCGTCCCGATAAAATACACCTATGCCAACGTTTTTTCCAATCCTCGAAACATGCCAAATAGTCCCTTTCCGGTATAGCCATCAGCGCCTTTTTCGATTCAGCTTTTATCTCTTCCGAAGTGATCTCTTGAGTTTTGGGAATAGCCAGAGGTCACACCAAAGCCAAATCAGGCGAATTCGGTGGTTGCGGAACGATATTGGTTGCATTTTTGGAAAAAAAGTCACGAAGAATCGAAGCTGTTTTTTAAGAAAATTCACCATTTTTGGTACCAATCGAGTCGTGCCACGTTTGAGGCCCAAAACTTCTTTTAAAAATGGTATTAATTGATCCTTTTGATACAAAAATTTAATCAGCAATGGATCTTATAGTTAATTGACGGTGTGCAAGCACTAATTCTTTGGATGTGAGCATTGTCCGTAAGCTTTCTTCAACATTTTCAACGTTTCTGCAGCTTTTATTCCATTCAGAATCTCTGCTCAATTAAATCAGACATTGTAAAAATCGAAAAATGCACTCTTGGTCGTTTGGTAAATTACTGATAATGATATTGACATGAAATTTGGCCCAGATGTTATTAACAGTTCTGCCAACTCAAGAAAAAAAAGAACTAGCCCGAAATGTTTAGCCCATGAAGTTTAAATTGAAAATTCACCTTACTTGTTGCCCACAGTAGTAAATGTATGTATCAGCCAGAATGTTGGGTTGAGAGAATGGGAGACATAGCGTATATTAGTGTGGTCCTACATTAGAATTTTAATTTGAAAGAATGAAATCTCTGTATTAATCGTATTAATGTTTTTTAAGTTTTTTTTTTGTCGTCGCATCAGCAAGTCAGTTTTTCGCTCAGCTCCACTTCAAGCATTAACTCTGACAGGGGCGTGCCTCAGAGTACTGTCCTTATTTCATATGTTCATATGTTCCTTATTTTATATGTTATGATAGTTTAATGTGATATCTCGGGCAAATGTCAATTAAAACGTTTATTTAAAATTCGAAAACAAAAGGAACATTTAAAAAACAATTGTGTATAATTTTTCTAGCAATGAATGAATTCCTATAAGAAACAAAAGGCTTTTTTTTTCTTTGATCTCGATAATTTTATAAACTCAAAAGTCAAATAAGTAGTTTCAACTGGCTCAGGTGCGCGTAATATGCTGCCCACCTGCACACCGGTCAAGGCGTTGCGTACTTTCTTAGAAATTTCAGCAAAACAAAGAAATGAAATCTAAAACACCCTCATTACACAACAATACTAAATGTGAGCAAATAAAATGTAGCAGCAGCACTCATTCATTAGACTGGAGACCGACAGCGCTTAGACAAAAACAAACCAACGAACAGTAGCCTTTATAGTGTATAATAGAGGCGGCAGCAAAAGGGACAACGCACGCGCATACAAAGGATCACAGCGGCGCGTACTAAAATGAGGCAAAAAAAAAAAAAAAAAAACAAAAACTAGAGCAAGAAGAGGAAGAGAGAGGGCAAGTACATAAGTTCTGCCCTCAAATGGAATAAATTGCATATAATTATGCAACAGCAGGAAACTGAGTTATGCTGCGAAGGATCACACCTTCTATATGATTAAATGTTATAAGATAAAAAGCGATTTCGCTCATTGGCAATTGCTTTAGTTTTTATTTCGAAATCAATCAATTCTCTATGCAAAATGAAAAAAGGAAAAAAATGATAATAAGGCAACAGACGCCATTGCATCCTTTCGAGCAGCTCACAATCAGACGCATTTAATTTTCTCGCAAAGACTCCCCATTTTTTTTTTTTTTTTTTTTTTTTTTTTTTGTAAAAGCATAATTTCGAACACTCCATTAGACCCTAATCTTGATTATCATTTGAATGGCGTCAGTCGTATGCTCCCTTTTATTTGAGTGAGCAAACTAACAAAACAAACGAAAGTGGCTGCACTCCTAAACGATTATTAGCTCGATTCATGCATGACAACAGGTGCTGCACGTTGTCGAAAGGAAAGGAAAGGATTGAATTCGTTTCGTATGGCTTAAACCCAATTGGCAATTGTTGTGTGTGCCTGTCCACACTTAACCCGATCGGTCGACTGGCCGCAGGTGTTTTCTGCTGCTAGCATTCGATTCGATTAACCTGCCCATCTTCAACTTTATCGACGTCGTCAATCCTCAAATCCATTATGCATTATTACTATACTACGAGTTTATTGTAGAATATTATGTTAACCAATTTGTTTTAATTTGTTTTGAGTTGAGTTCCTTTGTCCGAAGTGTGAATGCCTTTTGATGTGATAACAATCTAATTTTCAGAGTGGGTGCGCTTTATGTTAAATATTGAGAAAAAAAACACAGCTGTAACACGAATCCATTAATAGTCCTTTGGTTATATAATAAATTTTTCTCTCAAAGCAGTTTTATTTGGACATGAAGCGTTTTTTTTTTTTTCTAAAACAAAATGGTAGCTTAGCAATAAAAAAAAAATGTATCATACTTTGCACAATTTATTTTGGTTGAACAATGTGGAATTTCGATAAGGGCGCAACCCCTGGTTGTAAATTTCAAAAAATCGAAAATACATGGTTCCAGAAATGCCTGTAGAAAGTATTCAGTTAATCCGGTAAAAATTGAGTGAGGTATACGTAAGTGCTGAAAGGCAGGCACGCCAGGTCGGTTTAGAACGGGCAAAAGGCTATAAACACGTTTTTCTCAAAATAACATTTTGAAAGTCGGTGACCACGATTAAGCCAATTGTCTTCAAATATGATATACATTTTTAATACATAATAATCTAGTGAGTGATCGAAGGAAAACTTTTTAGAGCTGGAAAATGACCGATTTTTATTAAAACTAAAACGCTTGACAATATGCCATTTTGTTATTTTTGAATATTTTATTAAATCCTTTGATTAATAAGAAGATACTCTTTCACTTAAAGTAAACCAATTTGAAATTTCCGATGAACCAGATCGCCACAGTCTTGGTAACTGCAAATTATTTTTTTGGGAGGACGTCTGGTAATGCATTCCGCCACTGTCTCTTTCTAATTTGCTAATAAATTTTGTTGAGTATGCATGTTATGGTGAATTTTAATAATTTCAACTTATAAATGTCAATTTTTTCTGCTTCTTTTTATACCCGGCACACATAGTGTTGAGGGTATATTCAGTTTGTCTGAAAGTTTGTAACACATTGAAAGAGACTTCATAGACCCCACAAAGTATATATATTCTTGATCAGCTCGACGAGGCGAATCGATGTAGCCATGTCAGTCTCTGTCTGTTTGTCCGTCTGTTTTTTTTCAAAGTTTATTGGGTCAGTTTAAAACATTTTAAGTTTAAATTTAGAATTTAAGCTTTTCTCTTCAATGACTTAATCAAGTATGAAAATGAAAGTGCCACGCCCATTTTTAGGTATAGCCCCATACAAACTTTCCGTTTTTTTTTCGATTTTTTGTATTGAAATAGTTATTATTCATGAATGTATTCACTCCAAATTTAGTACAAATACTTCTAATGTCATCCAATGTCAAAAATAAGGTGCCACGCCCATTTTTAGGCAAGTGCCCCATATGAACTTGCCGACCATTTTGTAATTTTTGTGCGAAAATAGCTATTATTTATGAATACATATATTCACTTCAAATCGGGTAAAATCACTTCTCTACTTTACATATATGTATATCTATACAGCCCTCTAACCACCCATTTTCTAATTTTTTCAAGAAAATGTATATTATTCTGTCCTTTGATTAAAAGCTTTGGTTGTATCAGACTATTGATTCCAAGCCATCTCTTCTCCAAATTCTACCAAAGCCACTGATGATCAAAAAATAAGTTAATCTAAAATGTGGCGGGTATTTCAGCTTCGGTTCTACCGTAGTTAACGTTTTTCCTTGTTGACATTATCTACTTATGTGCATATAATGCAATCATGTCATATAATGTATTTCGCCATTGTCTCTTTCTAATTTGCAGAAAAATTTTGTTGAGTATGCATGTTGTGGTGAATTTATATATTTTCAAATTTCTGCTTCTTGTTTAATTTTAAAATATATATTTTTAAAAAGCACCAAAGCAACCGTAGCAAAAGTTTAGAAAATATTTATCTTGGCTTACTATCACGCTCTCAAAATTTATCGTATTCTTCTCTCTTGTCGTGGTGAAATTCTTTTTAATTATGCTGAAGTACTTCACCTGATATAATTGCAACATGTATGTATGTAAACTTTCTAAAAGTAGTTCTCCTTAGCATTCTTTTTAATCTAACCTACACTTTAAAAACCTAACCCTGCATTCTAATTGTTTTTAAATAATATATTCATAAATATTTTCAAATTACATAAAAATTGTCGACTTCATGCCACTTAGTAACATGACGCTTTACTGGTTGGCGTTAGCATTCAAGATCGTTGAGCGACACGCAAGTCTAAATTGTATATTTAGCAACCAACATTAAACATATTAGACCTTGGGCAATGACTATGCATACTATACATACTATATATGGTTATTCTATATAAACATAGATGAGCATGCAAAATACTTCGTTCGCTCAGTCTAACTTGTTTAATTAGCAGTCAATATCACGCACTCCATAGCGTCCAATTAATTTAGCATATAATGCGCCAACAGCAACAATGAGAAAATCGGAAGAAAAAAAAGAGTAAAGAAAAATAATGTTTACTAAGTTGTGCTAGTTGTGCCACCCAGTTGCATGTTGGCAATTACCATATAGAGCGGCGGCGCCTTTTTGCAAGTCGCATGCAGCAAAACACCGATTTATTCTAAACTGAAGCACACAAATTCATTCAATCTATAACGCGTTCTCATGCATCGTCAACATCGTTGTTGTCGTCGTCGTCAATATTATAACATGCGAAACTTAAATCAGCATATTGCATGTCATTTTAAAATAGTCTGCCACAGCACACCTCAGCGATCTACAACATCCTTGCTAATGACTGACTGCAGCGCCAACACTACTCGTCAAACGTCAAGCATCTATTAGCCTGATTTTTTTTTTTTTTTTTTCATATTCGTGTTTATTTTTTTAGATATTTTTCATTTTTATTTATTTATTTATTTTTTTGGTGTTAGAGCCCAATCAACAGCCAACACAATACCACGTTTGTCTGCTGCCGCTTAAATCATTTTCGATTATGTTGCTCAAAAGCGTTTTAGCTATTTAATCTACACCTAAGCACCTTTTTGCGTTTTTGTTAGTCAGTCTGAGCAGAAGGCCTCGAGCGTTTTTGCTCTATTTTAGACTGCAACTGGCTCACATTGAGCCATTTGGCATGAGAAGCTGTTAATATTTCGAGCATTGCATGTGTTAATTTATTTTAAAGACACTATTTTTTTTAAAAATTTTTTTTTAAATTGCTCGTCGTATTTTCGCCTGATGCTATTAAGTTTTTAATGAACAAGTGATTCTTTAGAGTTAGTTCGTCTAAGCGGAGTTTATAATGGAGTTCAACGAGCAATTCTTGCATTGATTTCAAAAAAAAAAAAAAAAATTGAATTTAATTAAAATTCAATTCTGTGATTCGTTGATGAACGTATCAACAGAAAAATGACAATAAGTCTCAACGTCTATTCATGCGAAAGCAATGACTTTTCCGGTTTCAAGAGCACCAGTAGGCTCCGGGTCAAAAAATTTTCCAAATCACGTCTTAATAATCACCTAAAATCTAAAAAAGAAATTATAAAAAAATAAGTGGTTTTTTTGTATCCCCCCACTGGGCCCTGAGGTTCAAATTTTGCAAGTTGCTTGAATTTGTGTAATTTTTTTTTTGAATACGCCTTATATTTAGATTGTACCATCCTAGAGATATCCGGTTTCTAAGCCAAAATGTTTAAAAAACTTCGCCTTAGTGCTTACTGTAAAAATTTTTGATTTCTATCTCTAGCCGTTTGGTTTGTAGGCCGATCACCTTTAAATTAGTCAGTCAGGTGAGTATATAGTATATAGACATATACAATATGGTCTATGGTCTAATGTATCATTTAATACGTTACAAACTTTCCGACAAACTGATACTAATCGTTCATACTATGCATGACTGGTGTAACCAAAAAATTCGAAAAATGGGCGTGGCACCTAGGTTTCGACACTGGATGACAAAAGCAATGTTTTTACCTAACTGGAAGCGAATACATTCATAAATAATTACTATTTTTATACAATAAATAGAAAAAAAAAACGGTAAGTTTGTATGGGGGCTATACCTAAAAATGGGTTCAAACTTTCGGACAAACTGAATATACCCGTTTAGACTATGTGTATAAAAAATCAAACGATGAAAAATAAAAAATTTAATGAAAAACCCGCCACACGAAATATGTATATGATCATCAGTTAGATAGTATTTCGTAAAGGGGATATGTAGGGGTGCAAGATCCAATAGAACCCAGCTTTAGATACTATGTTAAGGTTCATATAAGAAGCAAATGTGTAATCCAAAAATTTTTTTAGCAAAAATCAAATAATGGGCAGTGAGTTTGTATGGGGTTACATGTTGTAATGGCCTGCTGCACGTATCATATCGGTAGTGTAAACATAGGATGACACAAGAAGTGGTTTTACCTTATTTGAAGTGAATATCTATACCTGACCTAGTGACGAATTGACTGAGTTAATGACGGAAGACACGACAACAGCTCCAACGACTAAAGATTGAAAGCTGAGAGTTTTACTGTAGATTTGTTTTTTAAAAATGAAAGTGAGCACTACGAAGGGATTTTTGATTTTTGACTGAGGGCTCAAAGGGGCCTTAAAACCGGAAAAGACATTTTTGATATGAAAATACCTAGAAACTTGATATTAGGTGCATTTAAATGATGGTTATAAAAAAATCTTTTCATATTCGAAGGGTTTTCGATAATCTAGAGACTTAAAATAAGGCTCTTTTTGAGGTTCACTGATTAGCTTAGCGACTATTCTTCTCTCACTCTTACAAACTACTTAAGACCAAAAATAGCAAATATAATAAGCACTTTCATGTAAAAACTTGAAATATTAGATTTTTATGGGAGCTATGCCTAAAAAATGGGCTTGGACCTTTGTCTTTAACACTTGAACCGTTTAGAGCTAAGAAAAGCTTATTTTTTGAATTTCTGATCAATTACTTTGAAACTAAGTGAATGAAATGCATAAATGCAGACAGACGGACTTATCTCGTCGTGCTGATTAAGAATTTATACTTTATGTAGTGTACAATGTCTCTTGAACTCCTGATAATAACCTCCACACTGCATGGCGGGTATAAAATGTAATTTAAATTGCCAAAAAAAAAAAATTGTAGTGATATTTTCTTCCCATGATCATCTCTGACAATCCAATTAGCAACATTAAAAATGCGCATAAATTTTAAATTTTTTAAACATAAAAATATCTACATACACATACACCGGATGTACGGTGTTGCCCCCACCCGAAGAAACATTTATACGTATACGTAAATACAAATCTAGATGTTCATATGCATTTTAATCAACTCTTTCAATCTTCACTGCGACACTATGCTGCATATTGCCGAAAAAGTGGAAAAAAAAAACTTCATCAACATTTGCCATGCATCACTGCGAAATTCTTGAGAATTTTACGAAACGTTAAGTTTTATTAAGCAGACATAAATATTATTTCAATAAAAATCAAATAAATTGTTGAAAAAACGACGCAAAAAATTTAAATACAATTGAATACGCCCAAGGCGCCGTAAAGCTACTAAATTGTTATTCGAAATTCTAGTAAATTTGAGGAAATTAATAAAAAAAAAAAAAAACACGAAAATTTGTATTTTGCAAAATCGAATGCTAATTGCCTTATGTGACTAAATCATTGTTGTTGGCTTCATTATAGTCATGCTGTTAATTAAACTCATATGAATATGTAGAATGAATCGACGGACGGACAGTAGTCGCCTCTCGATTTTACTAATTGCTTTCATACTTATATGATTTATTTGCGTGACATGCTAGCTGACTAGTCTCTTTGAGTAGGTTCAAGTGGGTTTAAACTGAATTTGTTTAGCAAGTCTGTTTTTTTTTATTT
Source organism: Leucophenga varia (assembly GCA_018903435.1). NCBI lineage: Eukaryota > Metazoa > Arthropoda > Insecta > Diptera > Drosophilidae > Leucophenga > Leucophenga varia. Next base: position 461,625 of record JAEIFJ010001989.1, on the reverse strand, counting down.
ATTTATTTATTTATTTAACACAACTAGTTTCAATTGAGTACATTTGTCAGTTTGGCAGTTAATTCGAAACCAATGGCGGCGTAGTTTAATTTGGAAAAGTTTTGCCCAAATTTGTTTGGTGTTAAATGGTGAAACTTTTTTAATTGATTTTAGAAAATTGTTTTTGTTTCAAAAGTACAGTCAATCGTTTCAATCAAACTAAATCGCTGAGTTACTAATTAATTTTTTATTATCGTTCGATAGAGCCATAATATTATTGTATTTCAAAGCGTTCGCTATAAATTTCTTAATTAATTCGAAAACGTTTTGGCATTAGGCAGCGCAATTAGTGACTAAACACGACACATATTCGAATATGATCACGTAGGAACGTGTTAATCGAAAGTCACGAGTATTACGCCATTTATGGGGCCTAAGATTGTTGTGCTTTTTATCGTTTCTCATTTAATAAAACACATGATTGCATGACGTTCAAAATTGTTAAATATATTCTCGGTTCGACAATTAACACATTTTAAAAGTTTTCAACGATATTATACGAAAAAAAAAAAATAAATAAATAAAATGGTAACAAATATAATTAAGATAATTAAAGCAGCCAAACGCAAATTTAAGATTGCTAATCTTGATAATTTTGATAAACGGTGCTGAATTAAATCGTTTCAAACCAAATCCGGTTGCTAGGAAGTTTGAAATAAACTTTTCTTATTTCTTTTGAGTATCTAAAACAGAACAGGAAAAAAACAACCCTGTTGTAACAGTAGTGCCCATTAGGCACCAGATATATATTTACAAAAATCGTGTCTTTGTACTCCACTGGGCCTCAGGTACAATATTTCAAAAACTCAGAAAATAGCCTCTTATTTATTCCAGGGTCTCAGTTACTGTCTGTGAAAATTTCAGGAAGATAGCTCTATTAAAAAACAAAATGGGTGTGTAGATGGGCGTGGTCAAAAAACAGTCTGGTATTTCATCGCGTGTCCCAGTTACACTCTGTGAAAATTTCAGAATGATGGGTCTTTAAAGAACAAAAGGTTAGTATGGGTGGACATGGTAAAAAAAATAGTTTTTAATTTTTTCAGGGTCCCAGTTATACTCCTCCAAAATTTCAGGAAGATCAGTCCAGGAATCTGGGTTCCTTTAAAGCACAAATATACGTACGAACACACACTTATTATACCCTGTACCCAAAGGGCAAAAGGGTATATTAAGTTTGTGCGAATGTATGTAACAGACAGAAGGAGGCTAGATAGACCCTATAAAGTATATATATTCTTGATCAGCATTGGAAGGGGAGTCGAACTAGCTATGTCTGTCTATTCGTCTGTCTGTCTGTCTGACTGTCCTGCTGCGTATGAGAGAAATTATCTCGGAGACTATAAGATATAGGGCCATCATATTTAAAACTTAGACTCTTCTAAGCCGTCAAGTGTTCACTTCCAAACAGTTTTGCTCTAGACTCATTTTTAGGGGTACCCCCATACAAATGTACCCCAAAATTTTGGATTTTTGCATAAAAAACGTCATTGTTTTTTATTCTAGGAAGTTCAAATTTAACATAAATTATGTCTATGATAGTCCCAATGAAATAAACCAATATAGGTGAGACCAACCAAATTTTAGGTATAGCCGCCCATACATATGTACCCCAAAATTTTGGATTTTTGCATAAAAACGTCAATGTGTCTTATTCTAGGAAGTTAAAATTTAGTATAAACTATGCCTAGGATATTCTCAATGAAATAGACCAAAATGGGTAGGTCCAACAAAATTTTAGGTATTGCCCCCATTCAAAGATATACCCGATTTTTTAAGTTTTTTTTTTAAAATTAAATTGGATGAGGCATGGTAATAAGATAAAACCGATATTAAGGTTCATAAAATTGGGTACAGGGTATCTAGCAGTCGAGCATACTCGACTTCAGCGTTCTTTCTTGTTTTTAAATACATATATAGATAAACAGTACCACACGTCCTTAAAACAATTTCCTCCTTTTGGGCCAAGAATTTTCTGGTTGAATTTTTTCAATAGTTTAGGTGTCGTATCAACTAAATAATTGCTTTACAATTTCCTTTATGCAGAGCTGCTCGGGTTCGATTTGCTACTACAATCCTAATCCCCCGTTTCTGAAGTTTGGGGTTTCAAAGTTGACCATATCGTACCAAAAAGACCACATATCACGGAGGTTTTTGTGTTCGCTGATTACGAATTTGAAGTCAGTTTAGAGAAATTCGTTAAAAGTGATTACATTTCGTTGATACCTGATACTCATCGGTTTTTTTAAACCTACAGAAATGTAAGGCTTGCATTTAATAAAACTGTCTACTTAAATTATTATGCGATGTTTAAGGATTTTTAAACTAGTGTTCGAAATCTAAATTTGTATAATACCTTTTTTCAATTTTTTTTTAAATTTATTTACGCTGAATGCGCTCCTGTGTGTAACAAACATGGCCAATAAAAAGAAAAATAAACGAACTTTGGTCAGAAGTCTAATGTGATGCATGCATTTTAGTTGCGCTTTTGGCCACTTGAAATATTTTATTGTAGCTGAGCGCTATTTTATTATTGTCGCTGTTGTTGTTGTTGTTAAAAGTGCAACATGGCGGCATGCCACTTAAAATATACACACACTCCAAGGCTAAAATAACTACAAAAAGTAAGTAACGACAACTTGATGTGTCAGTCTTAAGGCGCACGCGCACTTTTCTTTGATCTTTAAGCGGGGCTCACGCGAATGCCTACTTTAAAAATATTTCAAGTTGAGATCTTGACCAATGGCACAGCAAGAGTTTTTGTATTTTTTTTTCTTATTTGATTTAAAATAAGCCAAACTGGATTTCTCACTTAAAGCTGTTCGAAATTTAGTATTTCTCTTGGCAACCAATTGGATCGCGGGTGTGTCTTTCTTTTGGTTTTTGAAAAATTTTCGCATGCGGCTTTGCCAAAACCTTTTTTTTTTTTGGACATTTGAGTTATGAAAATGAATTGAAATGTCAGTTTGAAAAATAAGCAATGCATATGCTTAAGTTAAATATTAAATTCGTAGACTCTGGAAACAATTATTATGGTAAAAAAAAAGACTTTATTTCCTTTGGTTTGGGTCGCATTTGCATAAATACAAAGTAGTGCAGTGCCGACACATTATGTCATTATATTGTTCCAACATATAATTGGAAAGATTACCGACGTCGTCGTTGTAGTCATAGTCGTCGTCATGGCACAAAGGCAACAACAATTGGAATAACGTTGAATGACATAAATTTAAATGCAAACTAAAACAAAGCCTCTCAGTCAACTATAATAATTTATTTTTGTTTCTGTTGTTTGTTTTCTTTTTATTTATTTTTTATTTTTTATTTTGCATATCAAATAAGGATATGATGTGATGACGTTGATGATATTAATGATGACTGCAGCGTCGTCGTAGAGTAATGTTGATGACGACGTCACGCCATATTGCAATTCGTCATGGAAATGCGATTAATGTGAACAAAATGGCGCAGAAATATTACAAATGTTTGCTTAAAGCAAAACTAAATAAGCGTTCCACAAGCTGACTTAAAGACTATTTTGGATTTTGTTAGTTCTTAATTATTATTTTTGGGAATAGGTGCAGCTAACGTCGACTGTTTGATTGATACTTAAATTATTTTAAAAACAACTTTTTAAAGGTTTCGTCTTTTAAAAAATACTACAATACTTATTTGCAATATGACACTGAGCAAAAAAAACCCATGTAGCTTTAATTCATAGTTAAATTAAAGCGACAACTACAAAGAGCTGATTTCTCAATTTTAAAAGCTTACAAAAAAATGCACCTTACTATGTCACTCAAAGTACATTTTTATACAAAACTGAATATACCCGTTTGCATAGTGTAAACGGGTATATTCTGTTTGTCAGAAAGTTTGTAACGCATTGAAGATGGCATCGGAGACCCCATAAAGTATATATATTCTTGATCAGCTCGATGAGACGAATCGATCTAGTCATGTCCGTCTTCCCCGTCTGTCTGTCCGTTCTCTGTTGTCTGTCCGTCTGTCTGTTTGTTCCTATGCGATTTATTCGCGTAGTTTTAAAGATATTGAACTGAAATTTTAAAATTAAGCTTTCCTCGGCAACGGCTTGGTCAAGTTCGAGAATGAGAGTGCCACTACCATTTTTAGGTATTGCCCCCATACAAACTTATCGTTTTTTTTCGATATTTTGTTTAAAAATAGTAATTATTTATGAATGTAATCGCTCCCAATTGGGTAAAAACATTTCTTTTGTCACCCAGTGTCACAACCAAGGTGCCACGCCCATTTTTGGATATAGCCCCCATACAAACATTCCGCCCATTTTCGAATTTTTGTATGAAAACATTTATTTTTTCCTAAATAAATCCAATTAAAATTTGGTGAAATCAATTGCAATGTCCGCCTAGGCGAAGACTATCGATATGGTAGGAATTGGGCTAATATAACATAAAGCGTCCATACAAATTTCACCAAATTCATGTTGAAATTTAATCTAAGTGCCTGGTGAACACATAAACTATTAAAAGTGTTGTGTAACGGGTATTTCAGCTTGGTTTCATCGAAGTTAATTTTAATACTATGAGACATATCGATCTAGTCAAAATTCAATCTTTCAAGAAACTATGTAAAAATTTCAAAAGGTGTTACATAATTTAAATACTAAGGAATATAATCTGCAAGTCTGGGTCTACCGCACCAACACCCATAATTCAATTATTAATGGGGCTAACTTAAATGTCAGCATGATTTTAGTTTACCCATTAAAGAAAAACTTTTTCTCAGCATACTCGCGATAGCTTACTTTTTACTTATAGAAGATTTTTTATCGAAATATTTTCCAACTGGTCCCAGTTTGAATCTTGCTAACAACTCGTGTAACTCTTTAGAGTTTTCCAAGATTTTGTATAAATTAGTTCAGATGGAAGACTTTTTAGTTCTGAACCCACTCATAATACTACCCAATTTCGCTACAGCCACAATGACAACATTGCATATCAATAAACCCGCTCTTAACGCCACGATCACTTTACAGCATATTTGTTAATTAAGTGCCATTAAGTGAAGGATATAAACGCAATTAGCGCCAAGCATATTTCAAGCAAATCGTTACGCCCGCTTGCCTTAGACGCTTCCCGCATGAACTTTGTTTGTCCGTAACTGCATTGGTGCGATCTTAGGTCGCAACACTTTGTTTTGTCAATTGCGCCGCGCACAATTCCTCCTCTTGTCATACCTCTCTACTCATACACATTTTAGATGGAGCGCAGCCCACAATGTCTGCTTAATTAGTCTGTTTTGCGCTGCAACAGATACATTTGTATCTTTAACTCACTTAAGTCACATTTAATAAAACAAAAATCCATTATGCATAATTTTGATTAAAACATGTACATATGTGTATGTAGGAGTATGCGCCTCCTTTCTAGCTGTCTTATTTTTTTCTGATGGGCTGCTCATTAAATTGTCACGCATGTTCTACAATTGCGTGCTGCGACACTTTGAAGTCGTTTCTGCCGCTCGCTTGAATGCAATACAAACATTGCTTGACACTTGCCTGACAGACGCGCTTCATCACGATGCTATATGCGATACATACTATAAGAATGTATCTTATATACTATATTTATGTAAAAGGGCCTTGGAGTATTGCATTTTTCACACTTCGAACTGATTTGCAATTGTAGCAACGATGTTGTTGATATTATTGATGATGTTGTTGCTCTTCACTTCACCTACATATGAATGTGTGCTCCTTACATCGTTTTTATTTTGTATATAACTCAGCTAAAATTCTATCTATGGCGACATCTGCTCTTAAAAACGATTTAATTTAATTTTTATTGTTGACATAAACGTAATTGTCAGACCATTTATCCGCATTAAATGTTGTGATGCGTAAGGATAACACAGCGAGTGAAAAATTGCGCTTAAAATGGCGATGCACAGTGGTGTAAAATTGATATTTTTATTTACACTGATTTGGGTAAAGTTATTTCTCATTTCTCAAAATTCTCCGGACCCATTGACACTCTCAGAATATAACTTAAAATTAATATGCTAAATTTCTATAATTTTATTTCACCAACAGTAAACCGAAAGTCAAGCTTAAACTAATTTCATAAAAATATTTTTTTTTTTATTATATTCAATTTTATTCCACAGTGGCAACCCACACGTTTCGCGCCATAAATATTTTCAGTTACGCACCGTAAAATAAGTTTAACTTTATCTCTTTGCGGTTATACATTACTCCAGCTCCTGTCAGAGAGCTCTAAACAACCACTTTTCTCTTAAAAAAATAAATACACAACACTTCATATCCTTTTGCAAATATGTTTGTATTTAATTCCATTGTCAATTTGTGTGCAAGTCAGGTTTCAAACACAAAACACAAAACAGAAAACATTTTTGGTGTTGAAAATAATGGCGTCAAAAGTCCTTTATTTAAGTTGAAATAGGTAACACCAACCAAAGGACAAACAAACAAAGTACAAACACACACACATACACACACTCAGGCTGACAGATAAAGCTGAAAAAGACGAGGGTTGGCCATCATGCGCCTGACTGTACGCTAATGGAAAAAATGCATACAGACTAGACTCAGTTTGACTCAGCTTGTAGAAGATGTGACAAACGTTGCGTATAAAGCAAACAGAATAGCCATGGTGGTTGTTTGCCTTTGTTTGTTTTTTTTTTTTTTTTTTGTTAAGCATGAATAGAAGCGAATGTGTGCGTTGCGAATTTGTTTACAATAAAACCAATTTAAACTGGGTTGACTTGATTGAAAAAGTATTATCAAAACATTTGCTAGGCATTAAAATTTTTTTTTGTTAAGGACCTCTTAATTTTAATTTTAAATTTAGATTTTTTTCACTGCTTTAATTAGTCTAATTCTAATTTGGCGATTAAACTAATGTGTTTAGTTTTCTTTAGAGTATTAAAAAAATATAAAACCAATTTAACGCACGTGCTCTCTACGTTCCCATCGTATTAAATTTCAAATGAATATCATAAATGTTATAGAAACATGTAATAAGTTGTTAAAAAAAAATTGCCAATCAAAGAGGACATATGTAAGATCTTTTTTATTGCGTTATAAAATAAATTATGATATAAAAAATAACTTTAAAAAAACTCCGGATCCGAACAACATCAAAACGAGTAAATTAGAATGCTGGACTCTCTGTTTATAAAGCTTTTTTCGTGCCGGGCCTCTTTTCACACGTATCTAGCGGGCCCGCACTATAAGTAAACCCTGGTCTTTATATGTTAATAATTTTAACAGATTTTATAAAACATAGTCATTTTCTAAATACAGTTCCCACCGTCAATTGGCTGGACTTCCTTTTTTTTTTTGCTGATAAAGGGCTGGTCAGTGATTTGTCAAGTCAATTAATATTTAAAAAAAAAAACACTTACACAGTTTTTGGTTACTAGTCAGATTTGTTTCGGAAACCACCCAAGATAGATGCACAGATAATCAAGTGACTATTTCCAGTTGATGCAAAGCCGAACGTATCAACTTTTTAGAACATTTTTATCAAAAACTAGCGAGCACCCAGTGTGTGTTACTAAGTTGTACGAGTGTTTTGAATGCTCTTTCGGCTGTTTACAGTTTTTCAGCTCATTTTGGTGGCATTTTTGTACTTTTTTTTTTTTACAGCTAACCAACATATATTGGGGCAAGTATATAAACATTGGGGTGGTCCAAAAATACATGGAACAAAATTTTTCATAAAATTTGTATGCTTCCACCTCCTAGAATTGCTCTATATCGAAAATAAGAAGACTCGTATTTTTTTTGAATCGGATAATATTTAATGGAGCCGCCAAGCGCCTGCAGTTTTCCATGTATTATGTTTGGGAAATAAAACTTTTACGTAGATTTGATGTAGAAACCTTGAAAAATTCATCTTTTTAATATGGATAGCGATGTTTCTCTTCTTAAATGGTCATAAAAGAACATCCAATCATTCATTATTTAATTTTTAAATATTCTTATTACTTATAAAAAACCATCCTAGGGGGTGGGAGCATAAACTTTTTTGTTTTTGGAGCACCCAAATAAATCTATACTAATATTATAAAGAGGAAATGTTTGATTTTTTGTTTGTTTGATTGTTTTTTTGATTGTTTGTTTTGAATGATTTCACCGTTGGCAAGCTACACTATTCCCGAGTGACATAGGCTATGTTTCATTTTCAATTTTTGACCTTGAAACTGGAAAAGCCAAATATTTGGAAAAAAGACGTTAAAAAATTTATTTATGTTTGTGTTTTTTTTTTTTAGAATCCAGGTAAGGAACACGACGGGACTTTGCAAGATTTTGACACGGGGCCTAATGGGGGCCTTGAAACCGAAAAGTCACATCTTTGGAGTGAATAGACGTAGAGACTTGAAACAGGGCTCATTTGAAAGATGGTTAAAAAACATTTTGGCGTTCAAGGTGTTCAAGGGATTTCCGGAATTTGGACCTGAGACCCATATGTGGACCCAATATAGATTTTTTCACCATTTTTTTTTTATTACAGGTGAGCACTTAGACGGGATTTTAGAAAATTTTAACCCGGGGCCTAATTAGAGCCTTGAAAAAAAATTATACATTTGGATTGAATAGACAAAGAGACTTGAAACTGGGCCATTTGAATGATGGTTAGTCGTGTTTAGGGGATTTTCAAAAATTTAAACCCAAATTTTTGAACAATTTATATTTAGCCACCAAAGAGAAGCAAAAAAAAAAAACGATAGCAAATGCCGCGGGTCTTCTAGTCTACAGCATAATGCAAAATATTTTGTATGGAAAAGTCGAAAATCGACTTCATGAATGAGCCAAATGTGCCTAATGCATTGTTTTAATGGTTTTAAATTATACCTACATTGTTGCCTTTCAAATGAAACCGGTTAGGGTCTCATCAGTTGGATAGTTCCAAATCCCATAGCGGACATAGAAACATTGAGGTGTTATTTTAAATTTTAAAATATACTTCGTAAGAAATATTTTCTTTTAGTAAGATTTTTAGTAAAAAATTAATACCAATTTTAATATTCAAAGGTAATTCACTATTTCCTTACTCTACAAAATTTCTATTGAAAATCGCATTCTTATTTAATAACAACAGCTAAACTGTTTAGCTCTGAGAAAATAAACAATGGAATATTGTTATTAAAAACAAATTTTGAAATTATTTAGGCAATATTGTTTTACTTTATGTTAATCATGTTTTAATTTGTCTAAAATAACACACCCACGCGCTATGGCAATAAGATCTCAGTCAAGCGATAAGCCAAGGGCACTACTCATTGAGTAAAATAATTAGTTGGTACGAAAAGCTAAGACTGTTTATACGATATTTTGTTACTAAGCCTTGTGTGGTACACACAACATGGCGTATAATTAATGACTCCCCGAAAAAAAAAAAAATAAAATAGTATTATATCGAGCGCTCATTGGCAGAGCGAACGGCGTTAATTACAGAAATTCATTTCAGAAATTTATTGTTAGCTATGAGCTTGGAAGGTCATAATAGCACATAATTTCCTTAAGAGGCTTTCTAATGATTTTTTCCACACATTTTATTTTCCATAACGTCGCTTTTCTTCTTCATTTTCAAAGGAAATTTGTTTATAATCGTCGTCATTTATGCGGCGATATACACGACGCCGTCAATGCCGCGTGTGCGCTGTGTGGTCGCTCGATTTGACTCTCGATTAGATCGTGGACGGAGGCCATTATTTTCTGATTATTAATGTTACGAAACCAATTTCATAACAATTTCGGTAACGATTTATCAAACAGCAAGAAGAAGAAGAAGTATCAGAAGCATCTAAGCAACCAATCAACCGAAGGCTGCCAAGTACAAATTGAAACATTAAACACAGAAAAATACGCCATATACTAAACTCAAACGTTAAACGCCGCCTTCGATTTTGGGCTACGTTTTTTTGTTTTTTGGGTTTGGTTCAAGACTTTAGCTTGGGTGTTCCAAGTCACTGTAGTGTTAATAATGAAGTTACCATATGACATGCTACTTTTAAACAATACAAACTGAACTCTTCGCTTTTCTTTATTAATTTGTCTAAAATTAGTTTCTATTTTTTTAACAATTTAATTTTTGTCTTTATTGTTTACTTTATTGTGTGCTATGCAGTCATTATTCAAGCAAAGAAGAAAAAAATCGAATTGGGCACGCGGTACATTTACACTACACAACTATAGCTACTATATATGTGGTCTTTGTCTAATGTATCTATTAGATACATTTCGTCTTTTATTCAACAAATTAATGCATTACCAACTTGCTTCTTTAGATTGAGCCTTTTCCTTTGTACTCTTCGGTTTTTTACGCCTTTCACTGTATTATTGTTATTTTGTTTTTTAATTGAACCCTTCACGTTTGTTACTTTCGAATGCTTTGTTCTTTCTATCTTTTGTTATTTTTAAGGGTTTCAATAAAGGATTTCCATCAACGTCGTCGTCGTCGGTGGCTGCAATTATTTTTTTAGTTGCCGTGGAAATTTATTATATGAAAACCGCAAAAATGTACAACATATGAGTGTGTCATTAGAGAATGTTGTTTTGCCAAATGGTTTTTAAATTGTTTATACGCATTTATTTTCTTCTTTTCAAACAGTTGAAGCCCACTTTTTCAAAAAAAAAAAAAAATGCACATATGTTGCATTCGATTCTTTTATTTGTCTTTTTACCGCATTAGATGAGTTAATATTTTAGGGTTTGCGGTAGAATTTTTTTTTCGGAAAATATCCGTCTTTATATAATTTCATTTTTTAAATTAACCATTTAATGCCATTAAGAAACATTTCGTTTTGCATAATTAGCAATTTGCTGTGCATAATATTTATGTTGTTGGAGAGACGCTAGAAATAGCTGGTTTTGATAATAAACATTCTGGGGTTTTCAAGGTCGCTAATTTTTAAATATTTTAAAATGAGGGATCCAATGTGACGTTGAACATTTTTAGTCAATCGAAGTTCAGATAAGATGAATCGAAAATGGCTTATCTCATTATAATGTAAGTTCCCAAAAACCCCTGAGTAACAGGACTGAACAAGAATTCCACGAACTTTTAAAAAAGCCATTGGCCACTTTTGAAAATCTGTCGTCAGATTCGAAATTAACGAACCCAAAAAGACGCCAGTGATATGTTTTAGGTGGAACCGATGCGTTTAAAGAACTAGTTGCTGTTTTTTTTTTTTTTTTTTTTTTTTGATAGGAAATTTTAAAGTTCGAACTCCCTTATTGCAGAATTGGGACACATTTTTGAAATTTTTCCTGGATAAAGAACACTTTTGCGTGGGCTTAAACTAACTTTTAATTTCTTATTTTTAGCTAAATACATGTTATAGGAATATGCTCGAATTAAATTAAATGCATTAAATACTTTTATTATTAAACACTCGTGTCTTTGATTAACAATCTTTCAGATGACGTCTGATGACAATGAATTAATTATTTTCATTTGTAACAAATTAATCAAAAAAATTAACACAAAATTTGCTAATAAAACAATCAGATTGTTTTCTATATTAGAGACTGGTACCAGACTTTCTATTGAAAATTAATGAATGAAGCATCTTAGATGAATTGTATAAAATATCACGAGTAGAGAAGCATCTTAGATAAATTGAATCACGAGTAGAGCTATAAATAGTTCAAAGTGTATTTGTTCTTTGAACATAAGATGTGATTCGAACTTCTCATAAGTAATGCTACACAAGTGTAAAGCTGGGATCGACTTCTGCCTTGTTTTGTTTTGTAGAGCATCGAAGAATATTTGAAACGTATATTTTCTTTTCGCCAGTCTTGCTAATTTATGGGTAAAAAAAGAATTTGAAAATAACGATTTTTAATGTTGTGTAAGCCCTAAGAAAGACTTAATCGAAATCTAGATCTAGAAAAAAATTAATTCATTAATAATTCTTTTTATACCAACTTGGTTCAATAAATAAAATGGAACCTTCAAATTGTGAAATATTTTACGTGGTTTCGTACAAAACCCATATCTAAGCTATTTCTGGAATGAATATTTTGCCATATCAATATCGAAGAAACACTTTTATGAAAATATTTTATAAACATGTTTACAAGTGTACAAAGGGTTCAAGAAAGAGTTAAAGACGAAAAAGAACCGGATCAAATTTGGTGCTCGATAAATTGTTATTGTTGGAATTTCATTTGAATTAACCCATGTAATTTTAAAAGATTTTTTGTATATCAAAATGGAGGAAGGCCCTTTTTTATATAGTTTCTTTTGTTTTTCGGGACCCTTTGTAGAACTAGCGAATACCCAATCTCTGCTACTTCATTACACGATTGCTTCGGTTGTTCTTTTGGCCCTTTTCCATTTCGCATCTGCTGTTTGCTAGTATAAAAACATACAAAAAAAAAAAAAAAAAAAAACAAGGAAAAACGTTAACTTCGGTGGAACCGAAACTGACATACCCGTTACACCAAACTTTTAATAGTTTATATGTTCACTAGGCGTTTAGATTAAATTTCACTATGAATTTGATCAAATTTGTTTGGAGGCTTTTTGTAATATTAGCCCGATCTTTACCATATCGATGGAGTTGACATTAGAATTGATTTTACCAAATTTTAATTGAATTCATTCAGAAAAAATAAATGTTTTCATACAAAAAATTCGAAAATGGGCGGTTAATTTGTATGAGGGCTATACCGAAAAATGGGCGTGGCGTCTTGGTTTTGACCCTGGATGACAAAAAAATGACTCTCATTTTCGAATTTAACGTAGTCGTAGCCGAGAAAAGCTTAAGTTTAAAATTTCAGTTTATTATCTTTAAAACTAAGCGAATAAATCGCATAGCAACAAACAGACGGAAAGACAGACGGATATGGATAGATCGATTCATCTCAACGAGCTGATCAAGATTATATATACTTTATGGGGTCTCCGATGCCTCCTTCAATGCGTTACAAACTTTTGGACAAACTTAATATACCCGTTTACACTATGTCACATCTATCTATCTAACAACCATATTTAGGGACTAGTATAAAAACATACAATAAAGCCATATATTTTTGTATGTAAAAAAGTCAAAAATCGACTTCATGAATGACTCTAATCTGCCTAAAGTATTGTTTTAGTATTCTTTTATTATACTTACATTGTTGCCTTTCAAATGAAACCAGTATGGTCCTCATTGGTTGAATAGTATCATTGTCCATAGCGGACATAGAAATAATTTTACTATTTTATTCATAAATTACTATTAGAAAACGTTAATAAATATAATTCTTTTATTATTTTTTTTTTTGTTTTGAATTTATTTTTTTACTTTTCTCTCTAATATTCAACTTCCAATTTGAAAATACTTTTAAAAAATCGCTATTTTATTTAAATTGGATGCTAATTTATCACATGAACAGCAAAGTGCACATGTAATAAAAATTAATATAAAAGCACAAAGTAGCTAATTCAATTAAGTCCTAAGACAGCACTCAATGAGTAATGAACAAGTTTTTTTTTTAAACATATAAGTTTCAGTTAAGATTCACTCAGTGATCATAAAAGACAACAAAGTCACACCTTCGGTATAAATCAAATAGAAACGGAGGAGGCTTGTACAGCCACAAAAAAAAAAAAAAAAAAAAAAAACGAATCGATTTAAATTTCCAGCTACAATAAAAGCCAAGCTACAAGCTAACAACAATAAGCATTTCGGCGGCAGTTTTAATTATCGAAATTATGACAAAGTTGTTGTTTATGACATTTTAACATGATTTACTTCAAAAAATTTGACTGTAAATTTATTGATTTTTAAAAGTCTTTTGAAAGTGCTGCTGCCTTTTTTCGAAAAAAAAAAAGACAAAAGCAATTTATGCCTGTTTTTTGTTTAAACCGACAACAGCGTAGCGTGTATCTTTTTTTCAATATCTATAAGATCCAGCTTAGTTGCAATCAATAAATACGAGCAGACAACGGCTAAACAGTTTTCGGCTACTTTGCTACTGTATGGCGGACTTTGTTGGTCGCTTTTGAAGTTGAAAAAAAAAAATCTATCATGCTAAAAAGTTTCCAAACCACAAACAAATTAAGTTCTAAAGTTCAGCTCCTTGCGGCTACAAAAAAAAAAGATGAATTCTAATTTTGGAAACAAGCGCAATATACGAAAAGTGTGCGTTCGCAGCAAAGAAACAAATCGTTTTAATCCTTTTGCTGCTGCTGCCTCGCCTTTGGCGCTCGTTCATTCGGGCTTAATTGATGCATTTCGAGATAGGTCGTCGTCGAGACCTACAGCAGCGTATTTCAAATTGAAGAATCTCACATAAATGGAATGTATCTGAAATCCAATAAAACCAAAATTATCAATTTATTTCACGCCTCAGCCGCATAGCAATGCAGCCAACGGCTTAATTATATTGTGCAATGGCGTTGGCGTATAAAAAAAAAAAAAATACTGAATCAATGTGTTTATAAAAGGATTTTTCAATGTAAAAAATATTGGTATGTGTAGGTATCGCATCAGAAGGTGTTATCCTTTAGCGCCTCTTTGCTAGTAGTTGCCGCCTAATTACAAAGTGCCAATACAATACAAATGAATGCAATAAAGGACAAAAGATGCGATCCTATATTAGCCAATACGTGTGTGCGTGCGATTTCTTGTTATTAACTTGACCTGCTGCTGTGGCTGTTTCTACCTTTTATTTTTTTTTTTTTTTGTGGTTAATTCATACGCAATCAATGAATTCCATTGGATTGAAGATTTGCGCAGGTTTGATGTTGCCGCGTTTAGTTGCATTTGTGGCATTGTTTTGAGTTTGATCTAAACTGCCGAAATAAGATTAGCACACGTGTTGAACACGCACAACGAATGTTAGAGAACAAAACCAGGCTTAAATGTATTTAATTTATTTTGACAAATGACAAATCAATTGCAATTTTGTGCACAGCTTGAAAAAATGCGCTAAATTTTTAGGCGTTTATACAGCGGCTTTCTTTTTGAAAATGTCTTAAAGCGGCAAATATTAAATTGAAGTTTTTCTTTTGATCATATAGTATGCCATATAGTATAGGAGGCCAAGAAAAACATTTACACCCGCACATAGCATATAATTCAGTTGGAAAGCGCAATTCATTTAAGCACAAATCAAACAAATCGTAAACAAATTCATGCGCAAAAACGTGCTTTGGACCACCTTACTATGCCATAAGTTGCATTTCCGCTCCTCTCCCCCGCTAGCAGCAATATCAAAACGAAAATTTTCTGTGCACAGCAAGCAGCAGCAACGCGAAGACAAGTTTACTTCTCTACAACCTACAGCGGCGCTACAAATGCGAACAAAGTGTCTGATCTTTTGTATAGCAAAGTGGTAATCCGTATCTAATAAAGTAAGACAAAGATAATTTCGCTATACAAAGACGGATTTAAAAGTTTCCAAATAATACATTTTGTAAACAGAGGACCTAAGTCGGAATTTTATTTAATTGAAACAAATATTTATTCGGTTAACAACGAATCAATTTTGAATACCAGAAGCAATAGAGCCGCCCAATTTGGTTTATAGTTTTTATTGAGCCAAATCAAAACATCAAACACCATTTGAAGAGGTAGCCCAAAAAAAATCACGGTCACAATTTTTGTCCCAACGAAATGAAATTTGGTCTAAAACGCAACATTATAAACTAGGGGATACCCGACATGTGATACTAAGTTGTACGGGTGTTTTGGCTCTTTTTTTAGTGTCATTTTTGTACTTTTTATATCCGCCACACAGAGTGTAAAGGGTATATTTAATTTGTCCTAAAGTTTGTAACGCATTAAAGGAGGCATCGGAGACCCCACAAAAGTATATTCATGATCAGCTCGATGAGACGAGTCCAAGTCATGTCCGCCTGTCTGTCCGTCGCTTAGTTTTAAAGATATAGACTTGAAATTCGGAACTTAAGCTTTTCTTAGCCCAATGCAGTTAAAATGTTAGAGTAAAGGTGGCACGCCATTACAAATCTACCTCCTATTTTCGAATTTTTGTACGAAAATAGGTAAATTTTACTATATGGGGTATCAAAATCAAGGTACTACGCCCATTTTTATGTTAAGCCCCCATAAAAAAAACCGCCCCATTTTCGAGTTTTTGTATGAAAACATTTAATACTTCTGAATGAACTCAATTAAAATTTGGTAAAATCAATTCCAACGTCTACGTTAGTCAACACTATCAATATGATAAGGATCGGTTAATATAACATTAAGCCTCCATACAAATTTAACCAAATTCATCGTGGAATTAAATCTAAGCACCTGGTGAACATGTAAACTATTAAAAGTGTTGTGTAACGGATATTTCAGATTCGGTTCCACCGAAGTTAGCGTTTTTCTATGTTTTTTTGTACTTTTTTAATACAATGCAACCAAAATAGGTTGAAAAATGGCTAAAGCACTAAAAAATACTTTTTTTTTGTCATTGATTGAAACATACAAAAAGCAAAATATTTTTATTTTTATTTTTTTTTTTTTTTTAATATTGTAATTTCCTTTTGTTTTTACAAAAGTCGAAATCGACTTCATGAATGAACGAAATGTGCCTAATGCATTATTTCAGTGGTGTATAATTATATTTGAATTGTTGACCTTCAAATGAAACCGGTTTGGAACTCATCGGTTCGATAGTTTCATAGTACATAGAGGACATAGAAACATTTTTACTATTTTATAGCAGGTGGGAGGAAGTAATAACGTACATTTATACACATTTGGCATACAATGTCATTTTTTATCAACAAATTTTTGATTACATTAAAGCTTATGCCTTGCCTTGCTGAAATCGAGTTGCATGCTTAAACATTTCAAGTCAGACCTTTAAAACAAAAGAACAACAACAGCACGATTTCAATCTGATCTTTCACTCTTTCTTTCTTCTTCTTGTCTTGTAAGTGTTGCTGCAAATTAACAAACGCCAAAAGGACAGACAGACAGACAGACCGAAAGAGCAGCAGGCTGTATTTGTGCTACAGGCGCAAGCGCACAGATTGAGCCAAGCAACCAATAATCTCAAACAAGCAATCAAGAGAGAGAAAGAGAGAGAGAGGAAAAGAGTACACGTTCAAATGCTGTAGCCAAAAGACCACCAAGACCTCCCAGTTAGCAGCATGCCTGTTGCCTTAAGTTTGCCTGGCATTTTTATATGCAAAAGCATAAGCAAAGAGTTGAAGGGGGAATTCAATCCAATATGAAGTTGATTGGAGTCAACGATGGAGTTATTTGTATCTACAATCGCCAAACTGAGCCAGCTGCTGCTGCTGCTGCCTCTGATCTTTTGGCGTTGATTGTACGAATGAGCAAATAACTGCAACGAGTGCAGGAGCAGCAGCAGTCGCAGCCGCTTTTACGGTCCAGTCCAATCCAGTCCAGTTTGAATAGAGCCAGCCGTCAAGTCAAGTCAACTCAATGCGATTCGAATTGGCTTGATTTGAGTGGAAGTGATGTTTTTTGTGAAGATATAGCAACAAATTATATGCGTCTCGCGTAATTGAGAAATATTGAGACATTAAAATGTGCACACTTCCAATCAGTATACACAACTGAAGGCGAACGAAGCGGTACGGAGAGTGAGGAAGAGTTGGAAGCATGAAGAGCATATAATATTCATGTTTGTGTGTGTTCCATTCCAATCAGTTGATTCAGTTTTATTTTTAGGTGTGGTAATTACATTTTCTTCTAATTAAGGCGGGAATTATAGCGAAAGAAAAATACAGGGTGCACAATTTAAATATGCATCTAGTATGTACATATACCATACATTATCGAATTGGTATGTATAAAGAGAAATCGTATGAAACGTTGATATACGAGTATGTTTGTATGTAAAAACTTGAAATGTAGCGGAATATGTTTGTAAATGAAATTGTTTTTCTGTAAATTTTGAAGAAATTTCTTTCCTATATTATAATGTAATTAATTATTTAATATATTGTTTAGTAAGTTTACGTAGAATTGTATGGTATTGTTGAATATTGCGCAGTAAGGTTTTGATGTACTCCTTATGTATCGCAGTTAAACAGTGATATCTTTTCTCAAACAGACCACAAATTATACTAAACGACAAAAATTAATTGCTTCCGAATCTTATATCAGATGTTGCAGAGAAACCCCCAAAATCTTGATTTATGGAAAAAAAAAATTTTTTTTTTTAAAAAGCTTGCGACGCTATTTTCAGAGGAAATGTCGAAGCTCATATACCCGCCACACGAATCTTGGAATAGTTTATTTATTATTGTCAGTGGTTTAGGAAATTGGAAAAGGAGGGGTGGGAGTCAATAATCCAAAGTTTAGACACAATAAAAGGTCAATTTTGGGCTATTTTCATACAAAAATTCAGAAATGGGCGGTGTGTAATGTGGCTACACTTAAAAATGGGCGTGGCACTTTCATTTTCGAACTTAACTTAGTTTTGCCGAAAAATGCTTAGTTCGAAATTAAATACAACAGACATACGGACATGGGTAGCCGATTTGCTCGCGAGCTGATGAAGAATAAATAAATTATGGGCACGACGTCTCCTTCAATGCATACAAACTTCAGACAAACGAATATACCTTCACACAAGTGTGACGGGTATAATAAAATTTGATTCGTAGTTGTTTGCCAAAAATCCAGATTGTGCTCCCCGAAAATCCAAGTGTACGGTTTTTTTAGTCTACCAGACCACCAATTTCTACTTCCGAGCAATTTAAATTTGTTTTTTTTACATAGAGTTACAGGTCGGAATAAGAAAAATCAGAAAGAATAATGTTCTCGGGTACCACTTTCCGACGTTCAGGTTTTATATAAGGTTGTCAAATATTTTCCCGCTTTTTGGTCTTTATTTAATGCTTTACAAAAAGTGTTACAGTGATAGGATTTAGTTCAAATATGCGCCGTTTTGTTTGATAATCTGTTTTCATCTAGTTGGCAACTTCATAATAGCCCCCTTGTAAAACCCACCCTCTTTATTAGCGAAGAACTCGGACAGTAACTTTTCACAAGCCTCTATTGAGGCCAACTTTACACCACCAAGGGCGTTCGCCATGGACAGGATCAGGTGGTAATCACTTAGCGCTATGTCCGGGCTATATGGTGGATGCGATAAAACCTCCCCTCCGAGCTCCCATAGATTCTGACGAGTCACCAAAGATGTGTGTCGCCTGGCGTTGTCCTGGTGGAACACTGCACCCTTCCTGCTGGCTAATTCTAGTCAATGGCCTGCTTTCAACGGTCCAGTTGGGAGCAGCTCATAGTGGATGATTCCCTTCCAATCCCACCAAACACACAGCAAAACCTTCCTGGCCGTCGATTCCGGTTTGGCCACTGTTTGGGACGATTCACGGGCCAGTTTTCGCTTGATTCGTATGTGATCCATTTTTGGTCTCTAGTCACCATCCGCTTCAAAAAATGGGTCGAGTTTGTTCCGTTTCAGCAGCATATCGCAGGCGTTGATTCGGTCCAGAAGGTTTTTTTGCATCAAATCATGCGGCACCCAAACATCAAGTTTTTTTTGTATCCCATCTCCTGGACGATGTCAAGAGATGTCACATGCCGGTCTAACTGGGTGTTTCGTTTACTTATTTTTATGAAGTGCTGCCTCAATTTCTCATATTCAATCGATATTTTGTTTCCAATAAGTACCGCGTCGAGCCTAATCGCGGAGAATAAATAAAAAAAAAAAAACCAAAGCGAATCTAAGGTATCAAAACTCTTGCCCCTTTATTACAATAATTTTAAAATATCTATTTCTTCTTATATAATTTTTACATTAATTGGAAAACTAATTACGCGGAACTTTATGTAATAGACTAGCCTAATAATGGTAAAAAGAATGAAATAAAGAAAAAGCAAATTACAAACCAATAAGAAAACACATAAAGCTAAAGAGGCCAATTGAAGCAGCTGCGTCATCATCGGATCGAAGCCACCAACAACGAATTGACGACTGGGCTGCACACAAATAAAGTAGAATTGAAGTAGATCAAGCAATTTATAGATACAAACGACGTTCGATGAATCGATCGATCGATCGATCGATCGATCGAGTGAATGAACGGTGATTTTATTTCATAGATAATTCGCTTAAATTATGGCGCAGCGGCCACCAAAGCCCTTAAGCGATTCAAGCGAACAAACAAACAAGTGAAGCAGCAGCAGCTAGATGGACGGATCGGATCGGATCGGACCTACAGCAGTGTTCGAAAACAGCGAATCGAAGTGGATCAATCTTGCGGGCGGGCACAAACACTGTAAACGATCAACGAACAACCGCATTTTGTATTCGGGCTATTTGAAAAACCGCAATTGCTGTAAATCATTCATAGTATTGGAAACAAGTTGAAGATGGCAAAAAAAAAACACAGCGATTTAAAGAGCAATCAACTCGTGAAGAGCAAATGGCGGCCATTTTGTTCGCGCGCCATTAATGCAATCATCATTAGCGACACGCGTAAAACGAATGAAAAGCTTTATAGTTTGACATAAATACACGCACACACACACACACACATACATGAAGAAAAGTTAATTGAAAAACCTGCCATGCATATTTGAATGAGTTCACATTGCCATTTAGCGAAATTAAAGTCACAAGTTGGATTCAGTATGGCCACAGCCCATCTTGAAATACAGAAGAAGAAGAAGACAATGTTGAACGGGAGGTTCTGCTTCAAGATTGACAAATTGAAACGAATGTGGTCATTCATTTGGAAAACTTCATCAAATAAAAGTCACTCACCACCAACAGTACACAAACGACAACGATGACAACATATCATAAAATAAACATTTCTGTATGAAAGGACTTTACGATATGACAGACAGACAGACAAAGGACTTTGTGGCAGTCTTTGTGTATGCGTGTTGAAAATTGCCAACTCATGTTATCGACTCAAAATTGAAATTCCTTGCAGTCATTACAAACTCAGCCAGCCAGTCGAGAAGCTATCAGAATCATTAACAGGAGCAAGTTTATTATCAACGCAATGCGAAGCGACAATGATACCGGGAACCACCCTATGTGTGTGCAACACGCCCAACGCTTGAACAATCATAAAAAGCGTAACGCTTTTCCGGGTTTTTGCTCTGCACCTGCACAATATTTGCTCCTTGCTGCGTAACTAAATTTTATGTTTGACTTTAGCTCTGTAATAAGCTTCTGCCCTTCTGTAAGGATAATGAATAATTTTCGCTGTTGTTGTTGTCATTTACTCTGGACAGCTTCCTTATGCTTGACACACACCCGCTTTGATACCCGTATTCATTCCATCGTGTTGCATCTCTGTACAAGTGCGCGTTGCGAATGCGATTTTCTGTACTCAAGTTGGTTTATTTTTATTAGCAAAACAGTTAATGAACTCGAAAAATAAACATTTATTATGTTCTTGTGGCGAAAATTAAAAGAAAATTTGTAATTTATGAGCTGTTATGAAGGTGACTGAAAGAAAGGTTTTCGATTAATATATCATTTTAAAAGATGAAAATGATAGTACATATATTATAGTGACTTAAACAGTAAAGCTAAAATGAGTTCATTGGAAGAAGTTAAGTTGAAATGCTTATATTATTCTTGTTTAGCAAAAGACCATAGTTCCGGGCGTCAAGGGTTAATTGCTCGTTTTCTTTGTTTTCTACTTTTAAAATACTTTCAACATCGCAAACTATTTCTAAACTAAAAGTGACAAGAAAACATAATAACCACGAAATTTTCATAACAAAAACTGGGAAATTTGAGGTGACTTTGTATAGGAACTATATGCCATAGAGACCTAATCTTTATTCAATGCATATACATAGTAATCTGATCCATTTCAAATCTTTACTGTATGGACTACCTTAACAAAAGTTTTTACTATTTTTGAAGCAATAAGTTCAATAAATTACATTTATATACACTGTATCCAAAGGGTAAAATGGTATATAAGGTATCTGCAAATGTATGCAACAGGCTGAAAGGAGCATGATAGAACCTATAAAGTATATACTATATACAACAAATTTTTCATCAGCGCTGAAAGGACCATCGATTTAGCTATGTCTGCTCTGTCCGGCCGTCTGTATGTCCTACTGTCTACCGAATGAGAGTGATTATCGCGAAGAATATAAGAGAAAATTAGACTCTCCTGAGTCGTCAAGTGGTCACTTACAAACGCTTTTTCTCTAGTCCCACTTTTTTAAGGGATAGACCCCATAAAAATCTCTACCAATATATTGGGTTTTTGCATAAAAACTTCTTTGTTTCTTATTCTAGGAACTTCTTTGGTAAAAATTATGCCTATGATAGTCCCAATGAAATATCCCAATATTGATAGGACCAAACAATTTTTAGGGTGGCCGCAATACGAACTTTGACCATTTATTTAAGTTTTTGTTTGAAAATAAAACTTATATTTAGGTACATAAAAAATTTGTACAAGATATCTTGCAGTCGTGCATACTCGAGGCAAGAAAGACCAAATAATGTATATTTATTCTTGATCAGCATTGGAAGGGGAGTTGAACTAGCTGTGTATGTCTGTCCGTCCGTTCGTCTGTCCTGCTGTCTGCCGTATGAAAGAGATAAGCTCGAAAACTATAAGAGATAGAGCCACCATATTTTACTCCATATTAGACTCTCCTAACCCGTTAAGTGTTCACTTGCAAACGGTTTTTCTCTAGACCCATTTTAAGGGGTACCCCCCATACAAATGTACCCCAAAATTTTGGGTTTTTGCACAAAAATGTAATTGTGTTTTATTCTAGGAAGTTCAAATTAAGTATAAATTATGTCTATGATAGTCCCAATAAAATATCCCACTAGGGTAGGACCAAGAAAGTTATAGGTATAGCCCAAAATTTTGAGTTTTTGCATAAAAACATCAATTTTAGTATAAATCTAGGCATAGATCAAATTTAGTATAAAATAAGCCTGGAATAGGTCCAACAAAATTTAAGGTATAGCCCCCATACAAAGGTATACCCGATTTTGTAAGTTTTTTGTATGAAAATTCAATTCAATGAAGTATGGTAGTAAAATAGAACCGGTCTTAAGGTTCATAAAGTTTGGGTACAGGGCATCTTTGCAGTCGAGCATACTCGACGTACGAGCGTTCTTTCTTGTTTAAGATTATATTCAATTCGGAACTTTATTGTAGTACTAGAAGTGTCCATTTGAATATGTTTTATAATGTACCTATTTAAGCATTATTTTCAGGTATATAGGCATATCCATTTTTATCATTTTCTTGTTGTTGTGCGTATTCATTCATTGCTTAAAAATCAGATCAGATCATAAAAATATACATAAAAATATTTACTTCAAAGATTTTACTTCAATGCATTCTATATTTTTTTACAAAACTATCATACCCACTCTACGCTAATTGTGAAGGGTATGAAAAATTGCAATTGCCTGCCACTCATATATGTAAATGTATAAAAGAGCAACGCTGTTTAAGTAAAGAAACAACAACAACAACAACAAAAAAACGACGACGTAAACTAACTAACGAAACGATGCTCAACGCGAGACATAATTACCACCTTTAAGAAGATGATGGTGGCTTTTTGCGTGCTTTGATCTTTGCCGATAACAAAACAAAAAAAAATGCGAATGAGAGAGAGATATAAGCTTCTACACACACACACACATATAAAAACTTTAAACTACTCATACGTAGATAGATACAAAACTACTCAGCAGACTTCATTCATGTATCCGATGTATCTGAAACTGAAAATGTATCTGCTGCGCTTGCGTCTGCATCTGCATCTGTAGCAACTCAACTTTATGTTCCAATCTATCGACTTTTAACGCGAAGCTGACATTAATGACTTCGATGCGTAAGTAATGAGAATGCGATTCATTTAAAGTTATATACTCGTGTGCATACATATGTGTTGGTATATATGATGTTTGTAGCTTAAAGCGTTGATATGTATATAAAATAAATAAATAAAAGCCATAATTTTGCTCTTAGTTTACTTGCTTTTTTTTGCTCCCTTCAACTAGTTTGTCCATTTTTGAGTTAAGTCTTCGTAGCCCGTTTAATTTTGGGTTTTAATTTTAGTTGCGTACAATATTATTATAATTATGCGCATGCGTCATGCATATTAGCGCAACTTGTTTGCTTAGTTAGTTCTCCTACTAGACTTCTTACTAGTGTCTTCTCTTGGTTAGGTTACGTCTTGTTGCTGTGCGGTCTTTGGCTATTCCTTTAGAGCGCTTTTCTGTCTATAATTGCCACTTTTGCGTCTGTTATCAGCTGTAATTAAGTTTTCGCGCTTGAACGAAAGTAATTTCATCGTTTTTCATAACGATGCATTAATGGGACATGCAGTGGACACATCGTGTATGTACAAAAGCTGCAGGCCTAGCTAGTTGAATCGCATTTAAAACTAAATAAGAAAGTAAAATAAAAAAAAATCTATTTGAAATAATAATGCATATATATGAAGTATGTATATAATTATGCACGTATGCGTATGTATATATTTATGTATTCTTAAAACATTTTTTTTTATTTTGAAAAAAAAAAAATTAAACTTTTCCGGAGAAGGAAATTGTTTTTAATGTGTATGGGAAGTATTTTATTGCATTTTAATTAGTATATAATTAGTAGCTGATACTTCATTAAAACTGCAATTTGAAAAGGTTATTATTTTCAGAAAAATCAAGTTAAACGGTGCAACTTTAATACCCTTTAGCATGTAAATCAGATTTCAAGATGACAAGTAAATACTAATCAATGAAATATATCAGAGATGTCAAATATAATATCTCTTGGAGTGTTTTAAATTTATTTTACAATTCATTGAAATAATGAATATAATTCACAAGTAGTTGAAACATTATTTTAAAAATAATTTAAAAAATAATTTAAAGTAACGCACTCCAAAACTTTAATTTAGATCTTTTTTATACCTGTTACACATAGTGTAAAACAGGTATATTCAGTTTGTCGGAAAGTTTATAACGCATTAAAGGAGGCATCGTAGACCCTATAAAGTATATATATTCTTGCTCACCTCGAAGAGACGAATCAATTTAGCCATGTCCGCCTGACTGCCTGTCTGTCTGTCCGTCTGTCTGTATTTTTGCGATTCATTCGCTCAGTTTTAAAGATATTGACCTGAAACGCGGAACTTAAGCTTTTGTCAGTTATAAGCAGTTCAAATCACAGTGCCACGCCCATTTTAAGGTATAGCCCCCATACAAACTTACCATTTTTTTCGATTTTTTGTATAAAAATAGGTATTATTTATAAATGTATTCACTCCAAATTGGGTAAAAATACTTCCAATGTTTTCCAATGTCAAAACTAAGGTGCCATGCTCATTTTTAGCTATAGCCCCCATACAAGCTTACCGCCCATTTTCGAATTTTTGTATAAAAATAGGTATTATTTATGAGACTATTCGCTCAAATTTGGGTAAAAACACTTCTAATGCCAACCAATATCAAAACCAAGGTGCCACGCCCATTTATTAGAATAGACTCTATAGAAATTTTACGCCCACTTTCTATTTTTTTGTGAAAATAGTAATTATTTTAGAATATATTCACTCCAAATGAGGTTACTGATAATAATAAGGATCAGTTCACTACAACATAAAGCCCCAATGCAAAGTCAGCATCCATTGTCTAATTTTTTTTCAAGAAAATGTTTGTTATTCTGTCCTTTCGTTAAAATTTTAACCCATTATTGTTTCTTAGACCCCTCTCCAAATTTTACCAAAGCAACTTATGATCCAAAATAAACTAAGCCTAGATGTGGCGGGTATTTGAAAACGTTTTTCCTTTTTAACATTGTTTTTAATTTTTTAAACAATAACGCTTTCTTAGCTTAAAGAATTTTGGCTTATTGCAGGCAGTACAGAGAAAGCTTTACATAAATTTTTGGCATATGTGTGTAAGCGATTTATTTGCGACTCGAGGCCAAAATGGCGAAAGTTCAAAATTGTTTCAATAAATAATTTAGGTAAAATGTGTTCTCCAAACGCATATAACTCGCTCAGCTGTCAGCTGTGTGTCATCTTTGTGGCTACCGGTATCAGTAAAATCGGTAATTGATGTTGCTCCATGAAAATAAAACAAAAAATAAAAAAAATATACTGAATGTTTCATATAGTAAAGACGGCTGCTGTTGCGGTTGTACTGCCGAAAATTTAGCCACAATTAGTCTGAAATATTATTATCGACACGTACTCGTCGTTGGTGTTGGTGTGGTGCTGCTGATGATGATGATGACGACCACGACGGCTGACTACAATTAGCCTCAATTGAGCTAAGGAATTTTAGTTGCCGCTGCCGTTAGCGTCGTGTTAAACTCTTTGACCGCATATGACGTGCCAGAGCAACCGAAACTCAATTGGACACCATGTCTGTCTGTCTGTCTGTCTGTATATCTGTTTAGATGGCGATGCTCTCTGTCCCCAGCGTTTTTTTATTTTTTGTAGATTTCACTTCTACGACTTTAAAAAAAAAAAAAAGTAATTTCAATTGAAAAGCTGCTGACAAAAGCTGTCATTGAACAAAATACATAAACTAAAATCGAATAGTGGCGTCAGTTGTTGTCTTGACTGTTTTGAAAATCAAATTGCGCCGCATTAAGTGGCAGCAATTTGTCGTTAAGTCTTGTAGGTATCTACAAATTTTTATTAAATATGAGTATCTATAAATGTGCGTACAGTAGTTTCAATTATCAGTTGTTCGCTTTATTGTTAAAATGATTGATATCGCTTGTACATGTACAATACAATTTATTCTTCGAACAATAAAAGAAATAATTTTATTTATGTTGTAAATTTTAGGGTTTTCGTAATAATTTTAATGTTCGAAAATACTTAGCCAGTTGGTTTATTAAATTCATATCGTTTTATTTTTTTTTTTTTTTTTATTTGGAGCATAATTAATATTGTGGTCAAATTGTATTCAACATACGCCCCAAAGGAAGACATTGTATTAAATAGAAAGCATACATAAGGTATTCTTTTTCAACTGGGTCTCATATTCGCTTTTTATTTTCAATTTCAGTAACCAGTAACTTCAGTTTTAGAGGTCACATTTTCAACGCAAGGTGGCGCTTTTTCATAGATTAAACGAAATATAAAGGGTGGTTTCCATATTTTTATAGTATTTAATCAATATTTTAAAAGTATACGATGGCTTTGGATGAAGTTTCAAATGGAAAAACGGGGTGGCCTAGTTAAGTAAGAATGCCTCAAATATATAAAAGTTTTTAATAGACTCGAGGTGGAGTTTTAAATTCCAACTAAAAAAGAAAAGTTTATATTGCTTTATTTTGTGTGTCTTTTTCAGTAAAATTTTGCTTTCAAAATTTCTTATGAAACCCCAAAATAATGTTTAGAGAAACTTGTAACAAAAGATTTATGCCAAAAAAAAAAAATTTGAAAAATTCAACTTTTTATCTCCTCCAGATTTTGACTGAAGAGTGAAAAAAACGATATTATCTCAATTTGGTTTAATAGGCCACTTAGTAAGTTTGAGGAGAGCGACCATAGCTAAAAACTAGAAGAGATATGGCGTTGCGGTCTTCTTTTCTATTTATATATTTTCCTTTAAATATGAGCTAAACTAGAGAAACCCAATTGGGGTTTCGCTTGTTTTAATAAGGACTTTCAGGATCTCAAGTCGAAATGGAGTTTAAACAAGGAAAATACAAATACCCGCCACACGAAACTTTAAATAAATTCATGTATGACCTTCAATGAAAGATTAAGCAAAGGGGTTGGGTGGGGACAACTCAAATTAGGGCTCAAATAAGACGCATATACATTGACGAGCAAAACTGTAACACGATTTCAATGTTCTCACTTCAACGGTCTGTATTTTATTTTCTACTTAATGCATGCTTAAGATCTTTGTCTTGTTTTATTAGTGCATAAGATCCCTTTTTCCAAACAATTTGAAGAGAAAGACATGTTAAAGAGTCAAAAGTTACAGTTTGCACTTTGGTTATTTTTAAACAAATATTTTTATTGAACATTTTTTAATAATGGATCCACAGCTCTTTTGATTTTTTAAGAACATCTTTGCGATTTGACATACTTTGGGTGTAGCGTCGCATCATTTCAGGAGGAGTCGCGTACCGGACGTCCATGACTCCTCTCTGACAGGACCCCATAACTCGCAATGGCGGCGACCCCATAACATGACTCCATACTTTTTCATGTTTGAAGATTGCGGTGGCCACTTCATGGATTGGAATCTTTGCTTTGAAATCTAATTTTTTTCCAAACTGGTCGTATATATTCGGGTCATATTTTTGATGACTTCTCCTAAATTCTTTTGCAGAATGCTTAGATATTCCTCCTTACGCATTATTCCATCGATTAGTACCAAGAGTTCAACTCCATTTTTAAGTACACACCCCTAAACCATAATTGAGCCGCCACCGTGCTTGGCGGTTTGACCTTAAAATAAGCGTGGCACCTTGGTTTTGACATTGGATTCAATTTGTAATAAATAAATTCATAAATAAAAACTATTTACAAACAAAAAATCAAAAAAAGTGCATACTTTGTATGGGGGCTATACATTAAATGGACGAGTCACCTTGGCTCTGACATATAAACTGCCCAGGATCAAAAAAGCTTACGTTTTAAATTTCAGGTCAATATCATTAAAAACTTTCCGAGTAAAACGCATTGTTACAGCGAACCGATATGACTAAATCGATTCGTCTTGTAGAGATCAATAAAATGTAACTTTAAGGGGTCTCCGATGCCTCCTTTAATGAATTTACAAATTTGTGTGGCGGGAATAAAAAAGCTATAGCGCTAGTGTTGGTTCGGCGACAAGTTCTTATCTTTCAATGGGAAAAACATTCCTTTTTAATCATCTCACTGAGTTTAAAATCTTAGTATCGAATGTATATTTCAATTTGACCTTTTAAGATGTTCTAGCAAAAAATCAGTAAAAAAGAACTCCATTTTTTATGTACTTCGCCTAAGTACAAGCATACAAATTAAGTGAAAGGTCAAATAATAAAAAAATAAATGCAAATTCATTGTTCAAATCATAAAAGTGTAATTATTGTTAATAATACGTAACAAATAATATACGCAAAAACTGAAAAGTTTGGAAAGCCCTCTAGCCCTATATTACACGCTAAGTCGTTGAATGATATTATTTCAATCAAAACGATAAACATTTTTACGAAAATTATATGTTAAACATTAACTCAAATACAATTTTAATAAAATTGTTACAATGTATACGACAGCACAATGCAAATTCATTAATTTATTTATAAATTATACAAAAATCAAATGTCAACAGAAAAAAAAACAAAATGAAAAAGAGAATGTCGGGCAACAATAATACGAAAATACGTTAAAATTACATTGAAATTATAGCAACAATTATTTTTAAATTGAATTACATCCAATTACAGACAAAATAAAATGCAGATGAAACGAGATAGCATACAAAAAAAACAACAACAACAGCAATCAACATGGCGTTTACGAAATAAATATGTAGTTACAAGGACAGACAAACCGGGGGAAATGATTTTGGAGCCCAAAACCGCCAACGGATGTCAATGTGGAACGCGCGCACAACTGAAACAATTACAATTGAAATGAAATGAAATTGGAAATGTACAAAAATTGGCGAGTAGAAGTAGCAAAGAAGTCAAATGAGAGGGAGAGGCTAGAAGAGTTGTTGGTGGCTAACGTACAGCGCAGTGCAGCGCAGTTGTTGAAGTCGTCGTCAAGTCGAAAGTCATATAAAACCAATTAGAAGCGCTGTGCACTATACTTCGAGCTGCCATTATAGGCCCCCAACAACATACTCCGCGCGGCGTGTGACAGGACATGAGTTATTATCCTGCAATTAATTTGGCAAAATGCTGACGTCTGTTCCATTTGTCGACGCATGACGTTTTTTTCTTTGTTTGTTGTTGTTGTTGCACTGTATACGCCTGCGCATCTTTTGCTGAAGGCTTCTTTAGTTTTTTGTTTGGCAGCCTCGCATTTTGATTGGTTCATAGAGTAGTGACGTCATTGTTGTTTGTTCTTGAACGTGTTTCAAGCGAGCATAAATGTTTGTTATGTGTTAGTGCAAGAGAGAGCGTATCATGTAGTTGTGTGCTTGTGTGTGTGTGCATTTGTGTGTGTGTAACTTTACTTAAATGAAGTTTTAAGTACAGTAAAAACTGTCTATGTTGACCAGTTTGCAGAAATTAGTTTCTATTGAACCAAAAAACTTAAGTTTAAGAGTCAAACTTGCTATTTTTCATTTAAAAATTTAATGTATGAATAATTTGAATCTATAGCCCCTCTTACTATTTCTCTATATGTATATCTTCTCTAATATATACGCGAGAAGTGTGATCCATTGGAGAGATGAGCGGAGTGCGTGCCCCATATAAGCAATACCAAAAGTATATAGAAACTGGGTATTCAGGAGAAAAAAAGTATGATCGATTGGAGAGGTGGACGGAGGTAAAAAGCTAGCTGCAGTCACAAAAATATTTGAACACCCGAGCAAGGCCGGATACTTCAGCTAGACTTCAAAACGTGTAGACAATATTCATTGCAACTGCAACATGTTTGATTCAAATTTAACTATCCAACAAGTTCGATTAAGTGAATTAGATGAAATTTCAAAAAGGGATGCATGGGAGTAAATCGACCGATGCAAAGTTTGGAAGTTTGGACACAGTATTGGTAGTCAAATTTAAAGCTAAAAATACATATATACAAATATTTTTTTAGATCAGAAAATGGGGGATGAGTTTGTATGGGCGCTGAAAGTTATATTTGGTTTTGATAAACAAAGTAGTCGTTGCTGTTGCTCTTTAAAACTTGGTAATTCTTAAGATCAAAAAATCACGAATGAAGCCATTTGAACTAGAGATTCCGATGCCGTTCAATCCGTTGAACATTTTCTTTGTCCAGATCTTGTCCATCACAGAGTTTTTCCAAACTGTCCCTTGAGTCCCATGGGTCTAGACTCTTTTAATCTGTAAAAATCTATTTATGTTCAAGCAGAATAAAGAACAAACTTCATAAAGTATTTTTTACTGACCAATATGGAAAACTAAGTCAACCGTGACCATCTGACCGCTGTGTCCGCCTACTTCAAGAAACCGATTATCTCGGAGACTTTAAAAGATAAAACAACAAAGTTAAAACTTAGATGCAAACATCAAACAATTTTTCCTTCAAAATTTTAAGGGTAAGAACCCACAGAAGTATAATCAAAAGTTAGATTTTCGTATTAAAATATTATTGGTATTTGCCGTATAAATGCCGAATTTGGTTTGTACTACACCTATGGTAACATAAAGAAAATATACCAATCTGGCTCAAATCGGACAAATATTTTTATGCTTGTCCTGGAATTTTTTTACATTTACATATTTATTACTGATTTTAGGAAGACCAAGTTTTTTGAGCTGCAATAATCTCAAATTTATATTATATTTATTTTCAGGAATG
This sequence comes from Leucophenga varia, assembly GCA_018903435.1. Lineage (NCBI taxonomy): Eukaryota > Metazoa > Arthropoda > Insecta > Diptera > Drosophilidae > Leucophenga > Leucophenga varia. The sequence continues at coordinate 430,143 of JAEIFJ010001989.1, read as the reverse complement.
TCGAGATTAGAAACATATACCGTACCGTCCGCAAATTTTGAAATGTTTTTTCGATTCCTACATTTTTTGCATTTGTTCCTCATATCCCTTGGGGGGTGGCAACATGCAAACCTCTGTGCTACATATATTAAGGTTTGTAAATTAATGATTTTGTTATAATTTCAATTAGAAATAATTTTTATAAAAATCAATAATTAATTTTGTGCATTGTTTTACTGAAAATCGATTAGCAGTAACGTAAAAAAAAAATAAATTTATAAAAAAAAAAAAAAAAAAAAGCGCTAACAAATTGCGCTCTCACGCCACACACATGCAGCACAAATTAAATTAATAAAGTAACTCAATCTCAAACCGAGAGTATCTAATAACATTTTCAAAAAGTTCCATAACGAATTTAACTTGTTCGCGTATCGATTCAACAGCTTTCGACGCGTTGTGTGGCAAATTAAAAGACAATTTTTCAAAATAAATAAAAAAAAAAATTACAAAAAACAAAAAAATCGAATCGAATACTTTACAGATATTTAATTTAATTTGAACAAATTTGTTTTCTTTTAAAACTTATTGATCGCTTTGACGTTAGACAAAAGCAAAGGCTAAGAGCCTACACGAACTAATGACATTTAACAAATGCAGACAATTAGTCTAACTCTATGCAAGGTTTTGTTTTTTTTTTTTTTTTTTTTGAAAAGATTGAACTGAAAATGAAATTAAATCAAGCGAACAATGCGCTGTTTTGGTGATGCCGACAACGACGTTACAGGCGCAACAAATTGCCAGGACAATAGCTTAGATTGGCACAAGTGCTTAGCTGTTGAGCTGAGCCTACGAGCAACGACATAAGTTGCCGCAAATTCACACTTTGAATCGCCGTTGGAAAAAAAAAGAAAAACTAATTGCCCAAGTGTCGAATGCTATTGTGCCGAGTGTGATAATCCTTCGAACTCTGAGCCACATTCGATACACATAGTTAGCGCACTAAAGCAAAAGGACGAAGGACAAACCAAGCCAAACCAGCTATACCTGTGTCTGTGTAGGTGGCTAATGAAACAAAAAACAAGCAAAGCAAAGCAAGCCTTAAAGGTACTTAAAACCTTGGTCAGTGCATTCACACCTACAGCCTTTCTTTCACTTTTATTCAGGACTATGCAGACTAAGCGTAAAAAATCGTAAACGAGCTGCGATCAAAATGCATTTCTTTTCTTTTTTTTTTTTCTTTTCTTTCTTTGATCTGCCGCTGCGTAACATTATTTAAATCCAATAAAAATGCAACGAAATCTTGCTCTCACACACAATTCTGACCAGAAAATATATATCTTGGCTGCTTCACAATTAGGCGTTAATATGAAGGATACGCATTGCTAAGATTTATAATTGTGTTAAAAACGTTCGAAATTTTGTATCTTATAGCGGATTGCTGCATCATACTTGGGAGTTTATGCCTGAGAAAAAAAAAAAATGATGTAAGCAAGGCTGGCTTTATTTGATGTAAAAATTTTAAGCTAATTTACACGTTCTGCTTTCATTACGCGCAGGCGTTGCTACATTAAATGGGTCACAAAATGTAGCGTCATGCCGTTAATTATTGTAGCTGTACAACTGCGGTATAAAATCATTTTATTTTAAGATTTACATTTCCATTTCGATTGAGATACATTTTTTGAGATACATTTGCTGGCTTCTTTCTTTCAACACTCTTAAGTAATTAACCAAACCAATCCGCTATTAATCTCCATTTAACATTAAAAAAAAAAAAAAAAAGCTAGCTTTCAACACGGAAGCAATAAAATCTCTAAAAACTAATGTATTGCTCAAAACAATTTTCCAATTTTAATGCTAATGACAGCAATTAATTTCATATACACAAGAACCCAAAGGATCTTCTTTACGAAATAAATCGAAATTAAAATCAAAGTTTAACATGCTTCATGCCGCTGCTGTATAAACAAATTGTTTAACATATTTTTACTACTACCCCCATTGGCTGTCGAATATTGTCAGTGTCACCGCTGGGAACAATTAATTACTCAAAACGCCAACACAAAAACTAAAATTCAAATACAAATACATTTTCATATGGGGGGGGGTTGTGCGGCGGGTTGACTGTGTATTTTTTCCAAATAAACTAAATCAGCGTTGCTAATGTCCTTAAACTAAGAAAAGCAGCATCCTGTTTTAATCTAGCCTAGCGCTATGTAAACTTTCACTATACTTGAATGTCCAGCACTGTACTGATTTATGTCTTTGGCAATAATAAATTTCAGCACACCAGGTGCTAAGTTGCAATACAAGCAAAGCAAGTAAAAGGCAAATAAATCAATCTATTAGCTGGCGACATTGTTTGGCATTTGAATTTGTAAGCTTTTTTTTTTTTTTGGGGGCGCTTGCCAAATGTCAAGGGATATGTGCAAGCAATTTTACTCTATTATTGTGGTTGTACACACATTGTGTATCTTATCTTCTGTGGCTTTTGTTACGCAGCAGTAGTCGTATTTTGTTGACTTTCGCTTTGTCTTACTTTGAGTGACAATAAATTATTGCCATGATTAGTCTAAATTTGGTGCATCAAATTGAATATAAATTGTCGAAAGTTTCGAAAGACTTTGAACTACAAATAAAAGTGCAATGTGTAACTAATTTGTTACAAGTTACAAAAGTCAAACTAGTGAGTTTATTTTGTCTTATGCAAATCTTTAAAACACACTCTTACATTAAAATTTCTTTAAAAATGAATTTTGTCTAGTCCGTTTCTTTTTCTTTTTGGAAACAGATAACACTAGTTTACAACCAAAAAGTTGCAGGTTTCTCAAGGACCTATTTCCATGTATTTTGGAGCGCAGATTCCGAAAATGGCCACCAATTTATTCTAAGGGATCGTTCTCGAGATATACTGAAGAAATCTATATCATTATATATAAAATAGTAAAAATGTTTCTATGTCCGCTATTTACGTTGAAACCGTCCAACCGATGAGCCCAAAACCGGTTACATTTGAAAGTAAACAATGCAAGTAAATTGAAATTTCACTTAAACAAGTTAGCCCCAGCCCATTTTGGTTGCGCTACAAACAAAATAAAAGCAAATAAAACAAGAAAAACGTTAACTTCGGTGGAACCGAAGCTGAAATACCCGTTACACAACACTTTTAATAGTTTATATGTTTACCAGGTGCTTAGATTAAATTTTTACGATGAATTTGGTCAAACTTGTGTGGAGGCTTTATGTTATATTTGCCCGATCCTTACCATATCGAAAGTGTTCACTTAGGTGGACATTGGTATTGATTTTACCAAATTTAATTGAATTCATTCAGAAATAGGAAATGTTTTCATATAAAAACTAGAAAATGAGCGGTAAGTTTGTATGGAGGCTATATATAAAAATGGGCGTGGCGCCTTAGATTTGACATTGGACGACATAAAAGTGTTCTTACCCTATTTGGATTAAATATATTCATAAATAATACCTATTTTCATACAAAAATCGAAAAAAATGGTAAGTTTGTATGGGGGCTATATCTGAAAATGGGCGTGGCACCTTTCTTCTGATGTTGGATGGATATTGGATTTAAAGTGTTTTTACCTGATTTGTAGACAAAACATTCATAAATAATACCTATTTTCATACAAAAAATCGAAAAAATGGTAAGTTTGTATGGGGGCTATATCTGAAAATGGGCGTGGCAACATTCTTTTGATATTGGATGCCTGTAGTATTTTTACTCTATATTGTAGTAAAAGCATTTATAAATAATAGCTATTTTCATACAAAAAGTCGAAAAAGTTGTAAGTTTGTATGGGGGCTATATGTAAAAATGGGCGCGGCACCTTGGTTCTGGTATACAAAGTAACTAGGAGCACAAAAAGCTTAAGTTTAAAATTTCAGGTCAATATCTTTAAAACTTTCCGAGTAACATCCATCGCAACAGACAGACAGACGGACAGACGGACAGACAGACAGACGGACAGACAGACGGACATGGCTAAATCGATTCGTCTCATCGAGCTGATCAATAATATATAACTTTATGGGGTCTCCGAAGTCTCCTTCAATGCGTTGCAAACTTTCGGATAAAATGAATATACCCGTTTACACTTTGTGAAACGGGTATAAAAGAACTGAAATTGTACAAAATGCAGCAGATGCAAAACGGAAAAGAGCTGAAATAGCAGCCGAAACGCCCTTAAAATGTAGTAGCACACGCCGGGTATATGCTAGTTTATTTATATATGTATTAGCTGAACTATCCGGCCTTGCTCGGGTCATGTAGTAATACCTTATTTCATTTGTCTAGCTCAATTATTTTCAAAATAAATAAGACAAATTTTTTTTGTTTCACCCACCGCTCGTTTTTCCAATGGATTTTACTTTTCTCGGTGTAATAAATTATACCGAGTTTCGTTTCTCTTGTTCAATTATTTGCAAAAATAAAATTAATTTTTTTGATCGCTTTTATGGGGCCTCGCCCATTGTCCGCTTTTTTTTTTAACCTTTTTTTTAACATGTATACCGAATTAATTTCTTTCAAATACTTCTATGGGAGCCACGCCATGTTTTTAACCATCTTTCAAATGAGCCCTGTTTCAAGTCTCTTCGTCTATTCATTCCAAAGATATGGCTTTCCGGTTTCAAGGCCCCATTAGGCCCCGGTTCAAAATTTTCAAAAATCCAGTCTAAATGCTCACCTGTAATAAAAATAAAAAAATTTGGTCAAAAAATCTTTATTGGGTCCACATATGGGTCCCAGGTCCAAAATCCGGAAAACCCTTGAACACCTTGAAGGCCAAAAATGTTTTTAACCATCTTTCAAATGAGCCCTGTTTCAAGTCTCTACTCTACTGTCTATTCACTTCAAAGATATGGCTTTTCCGGTTTCAAGGCCCCCATTAGACCCCGGGTCAAAATTTGTTCTGAATATAATTTGGATAATTTTTGTGTAACAAGCGTTGAAAAGCGAGAATTATGGAATTTTTGATTATTTTTATACGATTGTTTTAAAACGATTATTTTGGAGAGTATAAAAGAGAGGGTCTCCATTTTTGAAATTTATACTCCCTGAGCCGTCAAGTAAACCTACAAACTTCTTTGTTTTTTTCTAGGAACTAAAATTTAGTATAAATTATGCCTATGCTAGTCCCAATTAAATATCCCAAAATGGGTAAAAATAATTTTAGGAACAGACACCATAAAAAATTACATCCTTTTTTGAGTTTTTGTATGAAAACCTATGCAACAAAGTATGATACGAAGATAAGAGTTATCTTAATGTGCATAAAGATCGGTTACTGAGTATCTTGCAGTCGAGCATACTCGACTTTAGCCTTCTTTCTTATTATATATGAACCTTACTGTAATGTATTGGATTTTTATGCAAAAATCAAAACATTGGGTAAATTTGTATAAGGGCTATACCCATGTTGCGATAATCCACTTGGGCTATTGTAGGCATAGTTTTAGTGTAGGTTTGTGAAGAGGTACCCCTTAAAATGGTGCTAGAGAAAAACTGTTTCTAAGTTATCACTTGACGGCTTAGTAGAGTCTTAGTTTACCCTTTTTCTTATAGTCTCCAAGAAAATAGATAATAGCAGAAGACAGGACAACCGGATAGTCGGACGTAAATATTTGAATGAATTAAATGAAATGTTCCTACACATTTTTTTTTTCTTTTTAGAAATAGATAATATTCGCTTAAAGCCAAATCTGTGGAATACAGTGGATACGTATTATTTAATTGATGATATAAATGAATGCAGTAGGGCAGTTGATTAAATAAGCTTTTACTTAGGCTTTCGACTCTTACATAAATAAGTAATAAATTTTATGTTAATAATCAATAGACTTAACTAAAAATATTATTATTAATTCATAAGAAATATACAATTAAAATCAATCAAGCAGGAAATTCCCATGCATGTGTCGCCAAAAACACTTTCCCAGGCCAGTGACGGAAAAAAACATTCGCCGAATTGAAACAAAATGCTGAACAAAACTCTCACGCGGCCAAAATTAACAAGTCAGCATAGTAGACAGAGATAATATTTTGCTGACGACAACATCAAACACAATCAATAACACATTTTACGTCAATAGCTTGATATAATGTGTCAAGCGATCATTAAGACTCAATATCAAAGACGCCTCAAGGTATGCCGCAAAATGTGATGCTAGCTAAATCAACTCGATTGGCTTGCTGCAATACAGGTGGCAATGTGGCTATTATGGCTAATGGAGCAACATACCGCACCGAAGGGCTGACTGATGGACAGCTTTACAAATGAGTTAAGTCAACAGCCAAATAAAAAGCAACAATGGCCACACGAAGTAAGCCATAAGAAAAAGGCTTTAGTAAGCCAAAAAGCCGTCATTTTTCTAATGAACCAGCAGCAGCAGTTATCGTCAAGGTGAAAAGAACGAAAGCCAGTTAAAGAATAATTCTTAGACGCGCTTCAGCCAATCACGCCAATGCGCTAAACTTCAAAGTTAAATGAGATAGAGTGGATGCCACAATGAGTCGCCACATGGTTAAACACGAAAAAAAAAAGAAGTGGCCAAACAAGCGAGAACAGAATCTCATATATAGGCGCACACACACACACACACACACAAAAAAGAAGAACATCAAGAACGCGTTTGATAAATGATCAGACAGCCGAACAAAGTGGAGAATAACGAGCCAAAGAGCTACAAATGAACATCGCAGACAGACAGAAAAATGTATCTAGATACAGAGTCATGCAAGCAGATCAGGAACTGGTTGAGTGTAACAAGCAAGTAAGCAAACAAGCAGAGAGCCAAGTTTAGCTTCAGACAAGCCAAGAAGGCTTAATCACGTCGTTGGCCATTGGCCGAGAAATGCAATGAGTTAAAAAATATGTAGCGCATTTGCTGGCGGTGTTGGTGGCAGTATTAGCGGCAAACATCAAACGAACAGTGGGCCGTATAAAAGATACAACGCCGATCGTGGTGGTCGTCGTCTTCAGCAGCTACATAGAGCAGCATCACAGCTGAAACGGGGTAAGGACGACGTAATGAAGCGGCAACAGCAGCAGCAGCAGTTGATTTTGGACTCTGCGAATATAATTGGCAGTTAAGAACTCGCTTCTCGCGCTCTCTCTACACAGAATCTGAACATATGGAGCTATGCTAAATTTAATTTAGCTTACCCCGACTATACCATAAATGAAAATATTTTCTTAAAAAAGCTTAAAAAGGCGAAAAACAAGGCAATAATTCAGTAAATTCAAAAATAAAAAGGGAAAACATAAATTTGAACTTATTGAGTGTCATTTGGCGTCGGCGGGGCGATGGCGGTGGTGGCGTCGTTCTCACTTTCCCATGACATTTTGACAAGCAAGAGGAAACAGCATTTGAAGTAAGCAAAAGATACCACCACATAAAGCAACAATCCGATCAGTCCCGTCTCAATAACCGCCAACGGAAGTGGCAAATGAGTGGCGTTAAAAGACGCCGCCGCTGTCGCTTTGCCTCCGCTGCTGTCATTGCTTGCGCGTTTCATTTTTGTCACAGACGAAACACAGTCATTGATGACACACTCTTCTGCTTTGCTTTTCTCTTTCTGTTGCGCTTTGTTTAACTTTATTTTGTTTTTTTTTTTTCAAACATTTTTTCGCATGTGAACTAAATGACAAAGTGACATGCAAAAATCTGTCAAATAAAAGATACTCAGCCGCCACGGCCGTCTTTGTCGTCGCCGGCTGCTTGCATACACAAAAATGCGCCCAATATCATTAGCATTTTTGACATTCAACGCCCTGCACTTCACTTATTGGAGCGGGCTACTTTGGGGCTTGGCTGCGGTACTAAGTGAAACGCTTTGACATCACGCTTCGCTGACAGTCGAACTCAAATCGGATAAACTGCGAATATGCATATATACTATATAGTATTGTCGTATTTTAAATGATTTTCGCGGAATTTTGACTTATTTTGAATTTCTTTAATTTTTTTTTTTTCATTTATTTTGTTAATTTAGGTTGCGGGTGTGGCTTTTGTTTTTTCTTTTATTTTCTTTAATTGAATAAGAATTTTAAGTTTTAAATTCGTCAAAAAAAAAAAAAAGGAAAAACGTTAACAAATTCGGTCGAACAAAAAAAAAGAAACATCATTTTTAAATTGAAAAAAGTCACATAGGGCTTAAAAAACTTGAAGGTGGGATAGGACGAGGTCAACGATCTGATACAACTCACCTTGTGTAGGGCCTATGTCAAAAAATAGGCGTGGCGCGTTGGATTTGATATTGGATGACAGTAAAAGTTTTTTCCAATTTGTAGTCAAAATATCCACTAAAAGATAACCATTTTCATACAAAAACTCAAAAATGGGAGGTATATTTTTACGGGAACTTTAGCTAAAAATGGGCGTGGCCATTACGTTTGATATTGGATGCCATAAAGGTTTTTAGCCAATTTGTAGTAAATACATTTAAAAACAATGCCTATTTTTATACAAAAATTCGAAAATGGGGAAGTTTTTATGGGATGACAAAAGAAATGTTTTTACCCAATCATAAATAATTACAATTTTTATAAAAAAAAATCGAAAAAAAGTGGTAAGTTTCTATGGGGGCTATATCTAAAAATGGGCGTGGCTCCTTGGTTCTCGAACATACAAACTGCTCGATGCACAAAAACGCCTTAAGTTTCAAATTTCAGGTCAATATTTTTAACACTTTCAACGAAAAAACGCTTAAAATTGCAACAGACAGACAAACGGACATGGTAAAATCGATTCGTCTCGTCGAGCTGATCAATAATATATATACTTTATGGGGTCTCCGATGCCTCCTTTAATGCGTTACAAACTTTCCGACAAACTTATAATACCCTTCACACTATGTGTGGCGGGTATAAAAAAACAAGGTTTATCTAATACGCGTCGTCCAAAATTTGAAGCACTTAACCTTGCTATTCATATAGCTAACATTTTACCAGTGCACAGTGGGCTAAAAATCCCGAAAAATGGAAGGAAAAGTAAAGTAATCTCAAAATTTTTAAATTTTATTGTAATTTCAAAATTTTTACTTTCCTACATAAAAGTTTTCAGCAACTATACTGGTTTGTACTTAGCTTACTGTTTCTAAAAGCTTAGATTCTAAACTCTGGAATAACGCAAAAAAAATTAAATCCTACGTAAAATATTTAACTGTAATTATTTTTAGACGCGGTCCGGGACGACCACAAAGTTCGTATTTACAAACACGAACATTCACTCACTGACAAATTTCGTGTCACTTCTAGGATTTGAACTATACTAATTCTCCCTGAACATTCAAAGTAGTTCAGATGCCCTAGTTAAGAAAAAACTTTTAGACCAAACGTAATTTGAAAATTCGAAGAGATAGAGATGCGACTCCTACATAAAAATCTAGCCAATAATCCTCTACTCGTTTCTCTCGAAGGTGGTAACTTCCTATCTGTCCTAAATTTTTAGTACTAAACATCATTTTAGCCACAGTTTTTGCAAATTTACCATTTAATGGTTAATACTAATATGTTATATAATATAGGCTTATATATAGTTCGATGCGAATTACAGTAGTTCGAAATGTAAATGAAGTCTAGGTCATTATACCCGCCACACAGAGTGTAAAGGGTATATTCATTTGTCCCATAAGTATATATATTCTTGATCAGCAGTCGATCTACAAATTTTCTACAAATTTTCGATTTTTTTCATTAAAAATTTCTGATGCGATTTGTGAAAGTACGGTAAAAACTTTTCAAAACATATTAATAAGATAAGTGCATAATGTGCAAATTGCTTTTCTTTATAAATACTATTTTTTATATTTAAAAACCCTAATAACACATTGCTTCCGACAAGGATTATTTTGAGAAAATTAATCTTAACATTAAATTACAAACATCCTGAAAATGCGGAAGCGTATAACATACATACTTATAATTTGTGCATTTATAAGAATATAATATTGAAAAAGAATCATTTTAAGGACACCTCTCTAATTTCATAGATAAAACTTCTCACGCAACTCGCACTACCACCAAAGACGATGTGAATGATGCGCGCGCCTAATTACAACAAGTGGAAATCGGCTTACTGCCTAAAACAACAAATAAAGTAATCAAAACTAAGAAAACAATCTAAGATTCACATAAAATTTAGTTTGAAGAGAGCCTTTGTCCATCAGCAGAATGTCAGTTGACGGCTGAGTGTAAGAAACTTACACACACACACACACACACACACACACACACACACACACACACACACACACAGAACAACAAATCGTAAAGAATTTATAAATGTCAAAATAAGTGGCCTTCTGTTGCTCATAGATACATTTCATTCTCAAGTCATATTACTTGACCCTTCTCTAGCGGGTGTGAATCTGGGCGCTCGTAAAAAAAAACAAAAAAAAAACAAGACAAAAAAACGGTCTGTCATTTTGGGTAATGCGTAGGATAGGATCGATGTTGCACTTGTCAAAAATGTGTGAATGCTTACGTCAAATAGGCTACCGTGTACAAATCAAAATGTAGTATGTATCATAAAAATCTATCGACTTGTAGATACACTCATAGTATTTGTTTTTGCGCAATTCCTTTTGATATTGTATACACTTCTCGCCGGAATTTAGCGTAATAAAATTAAACGGTAGCTAGTTAGGAATCGAATTTTGTGGAATTATATATTGTATTTTTTTTTTCAGTCGCTCCGGCGGTAAATTGGCTTTTATGTGTGCCTTTGATTAAGAACAACATTTGAAAAACATAGAGAATTCCTGGGAAAATCAGCGGCACACAGTCTTTTGAAGATCAATGCGACTTTTTAGTTTGTAGCATGAGAAATTTGCTGCTGTATGAAAATAACATTTATGATTATTTTTTTTTTAAGACTAGAAGAATTTTGGCTTAGCTTATGAAATAGAATAAATTGGCAACATCAAAAGTAACCTGGTCTTTTGTTAAATTATGCAGTCAAACGATTATTCATAAAGTTATCTACGGCATGAAAGGAGATTATCTCGATTATCTCAGAGACTATAAGATATAGAGTGTCCATATTCAAAACTTAGACTTTCCTAAGCCGTCAAGTAGTCACTTACAAGCGTTTTTCTCTAGTTCCATTTTAAGGGGTACGCCCCATACAAACCTACCCCAAAAACTTTGAGTTTTTTTATAAAAACTTCTGTGATTCTTATTCTAGGACTCTAAATTTAGTATAAATTATTTCTATGATAGCCCCAATGAAATATCCCAATAAGGGTAGGAACAAAAAAATTTTAGGTATGGCCCCCATTCAAATTTACACCATTTTTTGAGTTTTTGTATGAAAAACCCATACAATGGGGTTTGGTACTAAGATAGGACTAAATGATTACATAATGATTGAGTACAGGGTATTTTTCGGTCGAGCACAATAAACTTCGGCGTTCTTTCTTGTTTAAACTTACCTTTGTATTTATTGTATTGTTAGACTCAAGCATTAATTTAAGCGTAAGTCTTAAGCACATCTGGTTCTCGAGAAGAGCAGGGGTAAAAACACCAAAAAATACGGTTTTGGGGTTTTTAACACACACATTTCTGCAAATCATGACGTGTTGGGCACTGTTGGACCCCAGAATCAACGCACAAAAATACATCGAAAACCTATCTCATATCAAAAAAAGAAAACAAGTTAACTTTGGTTGGACCGAAGCTTACATACCTGTCACACATCATTTGATGTAGATAGATCTTCGTGTGTAACATTTGTATTAAGTTTTATCTTAAAATACTAAACAAGTTGAAAATATTCTTAAAAATTTAGAAATTTGCGGCCCGATCTGAACCAATTTTAAACTGAAGATTTGGCTTGATATAAAAAGCATTTGTACCATATTTGAAGCCATTAGTTCTGTTAATATTCTTTTATACCCGCCATACATAGTGTGAAGGGTATTATCACGTTTGTTGGAAAGTTTGTAACGCATTAAAGGAGGCATCGGAGACCCCATAAAGTATATATATTATTGATCAGCTCGACGAGACGAATCGAAATAGCCATGTCCGTCTGTCTGTCCGTCTGTTGCAATACGTTTTTCTCGGAAAGTTTTAAAGATTTTGACCTGAAATTTTAAACTTAAGGTTTTTGTGCTCCTAAGCAGTTTGTATGTCAGAACCAAGGTGCCACGCCCATTTTTCAATATAGCCCCCATACAATCTTACCATTTTTGTCGATTTTTTTATATGAAAATACATAGTTATTTTTTGGTGAGTGTATTTACTACAAATTGATTAAAAAATACTTCTAATGGCATCCAGTATCAAAAGAAATTATTCAATATTATTTTAATAATACAAAATCAGTCGTCGTTAAATAAATTAAGTTTTAAAATATTTATTTTTACAGCATTCAAATCCAACATAATAAGCAAAATTAACTTTAATGATTAATAAATACAAAAAAAATGTAACTTAATTTAGCCAATTCGCTACGGTTCAGGTGTTTTATATGATACACCTACACCGATCCAGACTGGCAATCGTATATATATATACATAGTATATGTATAGTATATAATAAACTTTTAACGTAAATCTCTCAACACTTTTTGCATGAATGCCTGACTGCGCTTGATTGTCCATTACGATCTGATAAATTCCACACAGCATCATCAGCAACATTTTCCTTATGATTGACAGCTGAACAAGTGCGTTCACAAATTGGCATGAAAAAAAACGGGCCTAAATGATGATTGGCATGCGCGCTGCTCGCTTTGAATGCCACAAATGAGTAAAAATAAAATCTGAAACTAATCACTAAAAAATTAATCAAAATTAAAAGTTTTGCTATTTTACGTAAATTAAAATGTTTATCGAAATGATCTATGAAGCGCTGGTAATGAATATTTATAGAAACGAGCTAAAGAGATATGAAAATTAAATAAATTAAGAGACCAAAGCAAAATATTGTAATTTAAAATGAAAATCGAAATAGAAATAAATTTAAAGCAGTCAGCACAAGTCAAGCATTTTAAGCCACCATGAAGCGGATAGTCCAATAAAATTAATTAATTATTTGCACCAAAAAACACACAGATAACGCGAATAGCTAAAAAAAAAAAACAGTAGCAACCCAAAATTTTAATATCAATATTCACCTGAGACAAATCGCAATTTATTAACAAATCTTTAAGTTGGCAACAACAACAAAAACAACAAGAAACAATCTGTTCGTTTCGTTATAATAAATCCATTCACTTTAGTTATTTAATGCATTAATTCATTCATTCGTTCATTCGTTCAATACAATCGCTTGTCTGCGTAAATAATTCCAAATGCTACAAAAAAAAATGTTGAATAAGTCGTCAAAAAATAAAATAGCAGCGCCAAAAAACTTAAAATATAAAATTTATTTAAAATTTATTAACATTTCTGATGCTCTGATGTGCGCATTTTAAAATTTATTTTATACAAAAATACTCTTCACACAATGTGAGTGGCATATTTGGACCAGAACACTATTTTGAAGATCGCATCAGAATAACTAGACAATTCCCAGTTTAGATCTTGATGTCCTTTTGGAGATCAGTATAGAAATTTCAATCAGGAAATCAGTATGTTAGGTTAGTTTAGAATGGCCGATGCGATTTCTCGCACATAATCCCTCTTTTATTTCCTCCAACTCCTACCAATCTTGGCTGATGCAATCTCGGTCAGACTATCGAGAATCGGCCTACCATATACGGTAAACCTTATTCTCCCAAAGGGCTGGGCAGTGGCAGAGAAAATGTTCTAACTACTATCTCCTCCTCTTCCTCGTTTCTACAGCTCATACAGAAGTTATTTGATGCTACCCCTAGTCGTTCGGCATGTCCTCCCACCAGGCAGTGTCACGAAAGCGCTCCAACCATCATGGATATATTCTGTCTATTATGGCGCATTAGTTTGGCTGTTCGTTTAGTGTTGTACTCTGGCCACGTAAGTTTCGAGATATTACATTTGGAATTTGTGGTTCACCTAGTCTCTGCCAGTCTAAATATTTCCTTTTCACTCACAGTTTCAGAGAGCCATGGGAATTCCTGTCGAACTCCTCCCTGGAGGAATAACGGAATTTGTACCTTTTCTGGCCAATCTATCTGCTTCGCAGTTACCAAATATATCTTGGTTACCTGGAACCCATGTGAAGTAAATACCCCATTGCTCAGCCTTGAGAGATGAGAAAATCAGTATAAACTTTCCAAAATTTCAGCCCAATATCATTTGAACTAAGCGAATGATCTGCGAAGAAACAAACAGACGGACAGACAGACTCACAGATTGACGGATGCACAGACAGACGGACATGGCTGGATTGATTCATCTTGTCGAGCTGATCAAGAATATATATACAAATATAAATGCACTCATATAAAGTATTAATGCTTTGTTTCTAATAAAATAAAGTTTTTTTCAGTATTTTGAGCAAATCAGCGCAAAAGTCAATTGACTACAAGCAAATCGCCGATAGACAAAAAAAAAAAAAAATAAAGCGCCTCAGGCGGCGTCGGTGGCTGCTGAATTGGAGATTTATGCTGCAATTTGCAAAATTATGTTAATTGCCATTGAAGAGAGGAGGCAAACACACACACGTTCACATGTAGTTGGCAATGTTTTGCAAATTTATAGTTTAATCATTGATTTAAATTAATGGACATGTCAGCCAATTTATAAATTCAAAAAGCATGCAAAAATAACGAACGCATCAGTGACATGAAGACGAGAGTATCATGGGGAAAACTAAACACATACCAGAGTACACTATATGTGAATTAGAGAGGAAAAGCGTATTTTGGTGTTACCAACACCGTTGCAAACGAACGCCAAATGAAATTTTCCGCAAACAAATCTTCAACATAGAAAATGAAAATTAAGTTGCACGCTGGTGGCCAACGACATCGACGAGTCACACACACTCATTAAGACGTTGCGGTACAGGAAACTAGAAACCATGTGGAACATTTTGAAACAATTTTAAATAATTCGGCAGCTACAGAAACAGCAAACATTGTTGACAATACTGTTCCGCAGATCTTCAGAAAAACAAGAAAGAAAGCTGAAGGCGAGTATGCTCGACTGTAATCTGTAACCAATCTTTTTGTATCTTAAGTTAAGTCCTATCTTAGAACCATTCCTTATTGTACTGAAATTTCATACAAAAACTTTTAAAGTGAGATAAATTTGTATAGGGGCTATACTAAAAATTATTTTGGTCCTACCCATGTTGAAATATTTCATTCGGGACTATCATTGGCACAATTTATACTAAATAAAGATGAAATTTGGGGTCGATTTGTATAGGGCGTACTTCTTTAAATGGAGCTAGAATCAAAGAAAAAAAGAAATCATAAGTATTTTTGAACTTCGAACTCGAACATGAGCGGTAAATTTGTATAGGGTTTACTCATTACAGTTGGCGAGGCATTATAATTTTAACATGCACACTATCTAAGACCGAGAACCACGCCATTGAAGTCTACGCCCTTCACCTTTTGGAATTACTATCTTTTCGGAAGGTCAGGCTGCTGTTAGAGCGCTAACCTCGCAGACTTTTTCGAACTAGGCAGGATAGGCTTGTCAACCCTTATGATCGGCCTTTAATCATTAAGAAAAACTTCAGAGACTCTGTCTAGCAACACTGGCTACACCATCCTAACCTTCGGCAGGCTAAGTAACTTATTCTGTCAATTTTTACTAAAACTAATTTTCATCTCAGTCGTGCTGAACTAAGACTACTCTTATGATATCTTACGGGTCACAACGTTCTTAGATTCCACCTGAACAAAATGGGTCTGACCTCCGAAACGGAGTATATACTCCGAAACCAGTTCACATATCTTGTGCGATTACCCGCCCTGGCTAGATTTAGATTCATGCAGTTTAAACACTGCCCTAAACCCCTGAACATTTCAGACATTTCCCGACAAAGAACATTCTCAGAGCCATCAAAGCCTTAGTCTCATAACCTAACCACATTACCAGTACCCATTTTTCTTGCTTAGGAAGCCCGCCATGTCTGCATTCCGGCCTAAGTGCTGTGTGTTGACATTTGAAGGCTTTAACTTCGTCTTCAACTTCGCTTTGACCACTTGCTTGTCTTGCGATTGTGGTCCAGACACTACGTCAAGCTCTTTATAGTTATGATTATGGTTAAGACCGAGAACCTGGCATCAGAAAGACAAGCAAGCAGACAACATTACTAGATCGATTCGTATCGCTGTGCTGATAAAGAATATATTTACTTTATAGGGTCTAAGTCGTCTCCCCTTAATGCGTTACAAACTTTCGCAGTATCTGTGACGTATATAAAAATGATCTATTCAGCCCATCAAAGTTTATTATATCTTCTGACTGACCAATATTGGAGATTATAAATGATAAAGCCAGCGAAAAAAACCATTTCTAAACATTATTTCCGAAACGACAAACGAAATGAATATCACTTTTTCTATTTCTACAGGGTCTCAATATTTTATTTACATAAAATTTACGGCACGATTAACACTTAGCTACAATATATATTTTTTTTTTTTGCCCATTGCCAAAAATTCTGTGACTGCATTGCCTACTTGACTTTTGCTGCGGCATGGTAGGCATTCGTAAATTCATCATACCTGAACGTTATCGTCAAGATTGTTCTAGCAATTAGTCTAATTGCATATAATTTAGAGGATCTTTGACGCTGCATTTAAATTAGCATAGTGCAAATTTATATTTAGAGGACAAATATATTTTTTAATTAATAAAATACAATAAAAATGAATTTATTAAAAAAAAAAAAAAAAAAAAACAACAACAAATTTTAATTATTTCATATTTTTTTATTTTTGCAAAAGCAAATGATAAATGACTTCATTAAATATTAAAAGCCAACAAAGCAAATCACAGCAATTCGCTGTGCTGACAATCGAGCCTTTCTAACAAATATTTTCAAATCCACCCCAAATGCAGCGAAAGGTGACACGAAAAGTGATAAAGTCATAATTAGTTATATACGAAGTAGCAACTGAAAAGTATCTAAAAAGCAGCTGCTGCTGCTGCCGATTTTACGCTGACAATCAGTTGGCCTATTGTCGTTTTGAAGAGGCTTGAGGTTTTGCCAAAAAAAAAAAAAATGTTCCTAATGAGTTTTCAATTAAGCGCAACATACTTCAAAATAATCGCACTGTGTGTGTGTGTGTATTTTGCGAAATCAAGGTAAATTTGTTCTGCACTCGATACTAAATAGTTTTTGATGAAGTAGCCAATGAATGACAATGTGTGCCCATTGACAGAATGACAACCGATTTTGAAGTTTATTCATTTCAATAAGATTCATTAGAATTTTACAGGGTTGATTCGCTATTAAGTATACGCCACGTTAACGATTCGCTACGCGCACTTGTGCTGCTCTTTTGGAGAGAGATTTTTAATGCTTGATGTTGCAAATATTTAATTTGTTTGCATTAAAATGCAATAAATTTAATTCAAAGCATTTTTATAAATGCTAAAATGAAGTAGATAGCTTCAGCTTGCATTTTAAGGGCTGCAAATAAAGCTAAATTCATTTTAAAGTTGTTCTAGACAATTCAAAAATCAAAAAAAAAAAAAAAAAAACGCTATCATTATGAGCACATTTCCGGTTGATTTTTCAAAATGCAAAAGTGAAAATCACTTCTAAACAGTATCTCCCCTCAACAAATAACCACTCATGCAACTAATGAGCAATAAAATTAAAGGAAAACCCCACAGACTAGAAAAATAAAACGAAGAAAAAACTAAAATCAAGTTAAGCACAGAAAAAAACTGAACAAAAACAAAATCCATACCAATGCATGCAATCATATTTAGATACACACACACACACACTTATAGATAGAAATCTGAGCAGATAGTTTCAATGCAGACAATCCAACGAGCGCAACGAACACAAATCGATTTGGTCAATTTGTTATTGTTGCATTTTTGCTGCGCTTAACCGCTGCTGCTGACGCTGACGCGCCAAATGAATGAGTCTGCGCTACATTACAGTCTGAGTATCTGATGGATACATGCATATGTATCTGCAAAACAGTATTCAATGCATGGTTAAAAAAAAACAACACAACAAGCTTAAAGAACGATGAGCGTACGTTTAGTTGTTGTTCAGTTCAGTTCTGTTGTGTTGTGTTCATTGCCAATGTTGTTGCCGTTGATGCTTTTTTAACAGCGCTTCAATTCTTTCGCCTTTGCATTTAAGACGACGACGACGACGAAATGTTTGTTGCTTTCTTAGCGCGCCACAGAATGTCGGCACAGATAAAAGGTGTCGGCAGCCTTTGATCAGTTCATATTATAAAATACTCTGGTCACGCCTTAAAGGCATTAAACGAGATGGCGCTCAGCGCTGCCCAACTCTTTTGGTTGACTAACAAAGCGAGAAAGAGTAAGAACGAATGTGCAAGCAAGCAAAAAAAAATGAGTATTAGCTGATTCTTACTTGCAACTTTGGCGCAGCTTCCTCAAGTAGAACTATAGCAAGCACAGCAAAAAAAAAAAAAAAAAACATCATCATCATCATCGGCATCATCGGCATCGTCACCGACATTGGCATCGTTGTCTGCTTGGACAAGTTGTTACCTTCTTTTTTTTTTTTTTCAAACAGGAATTCTTATTTCCACATACGAGGGTAATCTATAAATATTTGATATGAGAGAATAAGAATAAAAAAATATAAAAATAGCCACACTATGTGAAAATTAGTTTAATAAAACAATTTTTATACTCTGTACCCAGAGGGAAAAAGGGGTAGAACGGAGCAAGATAACCTATAAAGTATATATATTCTCGATGGGGTATTGAGAGGCGAGTCGATATAGCTATGTCTGTCTGTCTGTCCGTTTGTCTATCCTGCTATCTGCAGAGTGTGAGATATTATCTCGGAGACTATAAGAGATAGGGCCACCATATTTGAAATTTAGACTCTCCTGAATTGACAAGTTGGCACTTACAAACGGGTTTTTCTCTACTCCTACAAACACCACAAAATTTTGGGTTTGTTTCATACTCTAAGAACTTCAAATTTAGTATAAATTATGTCTATGAAATATTTAAAAACAAGGAAAAACGTTAACTTCGGTGGAACCGAAGCTTAAATACCCGCCACATGAATCTTTGAATAGTTTAAGTGTGATCATCAGTGGCTTATATACATATATAAATATATAGACGAAAATAATTAATTTTTCATACAAAAAGCTCAAAAATAATCAGTGAGTTTGTATGGGGGCTATATATAAAAAGGGCGTGGCCTCTTGGTTTTGGAATTGGATGATATAAGAAGTGTTTTTACCCAATTTGGAGTAGATGAATTCATAAATAATACCAATTTTTATTCAAAAATTGGAAAATGGGCCGTAAATTTGTATGGGGTCTATACCTAAAAATGGGCGTGGCACCTTGGTGTCGACTTTGGATGACAATAGAAGAGTTTTTACCCAATTTGGAGTGAATACATGCATAAGTAATACATATTTTCATACAAAAATTTAGAAATTTTCGGTATGTTTGTATGGGGGCTACACCTAAAAATGGGTGTGGCAATTTTAACATACAAAGTAGTCGTTGCCGAGAAAAGCTTAAGTTCCAAATTTCGTCGTAATATCTTTATATCTTCATCGAAAAAATGCGTAGAAGTAAACAGACAGACAGACAGACGGACATGGCTAAATCGATTCGTCTCATCGAGCTGATCAAGAATATATATACTTTATGGGGTCTACGACGTCTCCTTCAATGCGTTACAAACTTTCCGACAAACTGAATATACCCTTCACATATGTGTGGCGGGTATAAAAATAGGTAAAGCCCCACACAAATTAACCTCAATTTTTGAGTTTTGCCTTATTGTTTTTACTGTAAACTGAAAAAGAATTTGAGAAGTATTTTTATTATTGGCCCAGGCAGCACGCAGCACCATTGGTTTGTAGTCTAGTGCTAGTCGGTAACAATTTGGAATTCCGATTTGGCGGATGTGTTCTAAGATCAAGTCCCAACACTGAGGCGGACGTCCTATCTGCCGCACCCCTTCTATTTGGTTTACGTTTTGCTTGTAACTTTTCTTGCCGGAGTCTCTGTATCCATCCAACAAAGGTGACTAGCCCAAGTCAGTCTTCTTTATTGGATGCTATTGTCCATGTCAGTATATAGCACGTACAGCTCATCGTTCGTGCGAATACGTTTGTCATTTCCCACTCTGACTGGTCCAAAGAATCTCCGTAGTATCTTCCTCTCAAACACGCTTCTCGGATTCTGCATTGACCCATGCTTCTGAGCTTTATATCAGAACAGAAATTATCAGCGTCTTGTAGAGTTCAATTTTCTTTTCTATGGACAGAACTCTACTTCGAATTTGCTTACCGAGACCAAAATAGCAACGATTAGCAGGAGTGATTCTTTATTTAATTTCCTGACTGGTTTTGTTGTCGCTGTTTACATCTGTGCCCAGATAGTCCAAGTATTCTACAGCCTCCAAGCTGAAGTTCTTAAAGACCGTCTACGTCGTGTAGATTGTCTGCAGGTGGATACTAAGTACTTCGTCTTTCTCTCGTTTACCGTTAGGCCAATTGGACGGGACTTTCTTTCAATGTTTGAGAACGCCCCGGTGACTTCACGATCATTTTTGCCGAGAATGTCTATGTCGTCGGCATATGCGAGCAGCATAGTTCCTTTGTAGAAAATTTTACCCGGCAGTTCAACGTTTGAGCATTGTTTCTGAAGCCTCTCTTGATATCAAAGGAGTCGGAGAGATCTTTACCGACACTGTCAACGCTTATCTTTGCATGGTTACCCAATTCAGTCAGTGTCTTGTAGAACTTTTAAAGCTTCTTCGAAGTTAACAAATATGTGATGAATATAATGTAGTTATTTTTAAAGACCTTTAAGACAACTCTCGTATGAGCGCATTGTGAGGACTACGAAAAAAAAAACGAAAAAAAAAAAAAATCATTTCCTCGCTTCCTGCCAAAGTTCTTGCAACGACTGTGTTCGAAACGTTCAACCGAGTGGCTGACTTGCGCTCAAGTGCAAAGTCATCGTCCCGTCCAGCAGTCGCCGTCATCGAAAGACAATCCAAAGAAGAAGAGAGAACACAGAGCGTCATGAAAAATCAAGAAAAGTCAGCAACAGCGACGTAGCCGAAGTCGGCAACGGCAATCAGTTTTTTTTTACGTGCGCGCAATTGAACCCTTGAAGCCATAAACTGCGCTGAGCTGTGCAGCGCTGCACTGGACCACCAACAATTGGCGTTTGAGTGTGTACTTTGTTGAAGTTGAAGTTGAATCTGTTCGGTTTGGTTTGGTTTGTCGGTTTGAGTAGTTGGCTTTTTAACTGCATTATAGTTGATTTCGTATGCGATGCATTCGTTAAGGTGCTTGAGTCTGTGGTGGTATTTTGCACATTGCAATTGCATTAAGGCTTGACGGTGCGGCGCATGTAATTAATGTCGTTTTTTCTTCAGTTGCTCATTGTTGAATCAAAACTTCTTTTATGTACCTATTTTTTTTTTTGTTTTTTTTGTTTTTTTTACCAATGCCATTATCATTATGCTGCCTGCTCAATGACAATCACGGCGATGGCGATGGCGGCTTTCTTTGACAACTATTATTGTGGAATTTATTAGCGCGATAAAAAGAAATAAAAGAAAATCAAAAGAATACATAGCATTTGCCTTGGCTACTGTTTGATTTTCGCTTAATTATGTTAATGAGAATTATCAATAGAACGTTTGCTAGCCGGAACTGTTGTACTAAGTAAACATAAATACATCTATGCTAGAAAAGCCAATGAACCAGAGGACCGAGCATATCAAACTGTTTCTATCATTCAGCCGAAACTTTGCCGCACAGTAATTATCACATGGAATGAAAACAAAAAAAAAAAAAAAAATCAACGTTCGCCACGCGCAACACAGCGACTCTATTAGGCACACATTCAACAATTGTAGTGGAAGCGACTGCAGCAGCAGCAAGCAGCAGCAGCCACAATTAAGACACTTCATGCTGACCGCCAACAAATATTTGAGTAAGGCGATCAATCGAAAAAAGTATCCAAACAAGAAGTAAAAGCCGAAAAGTTATAGTTTCAAAGAAAAAATGCCGCTTTAAAAGGGCTGCGCGCCGCCTGTGGGCGTGTTGTGTAGAGCGTGTGAGTGTGTAGCACAGCCAAAAGGCAATTTAAGGTAAATATTTACATACTACATATCACACAGATTTCCATTCCATTCCATTTAACACTCATTCATCATACGCAATGTTGCCTTGTGGCAAGTTTTTTTTTTTTTTTTTTTTTTTTGATTGATTCAGCTCAGCTTTTTCATCGATTTTTGGAGAGGAAATTTTTGAAAACATTTCAATTTGAACGTTTTTCTTAATTAGCATTTTGGTAACATCTTTTTGTATCTTTTTCGTTATTATTTTAACTTTCCATGCCTTTGTCTTTGTTTTTGTGTTTGTATCTGCATTTTCTTTGCGCTACTTTTTGTTTTGTTTCGCTTTTTCTATAACTTGGATGGCTTCATTAGCGCTCAGCCGCAATTTAAAAGCATTTTTCATTTGATTATTATTTTGTTTTTTTTTTTTTTTTTTTTATTTGATCTTCTTAAAGCTTTAAAAAAAAAAACTTTCAACACGCTTTTTTGCTTCGTTTGTATTGTGGGTGGCCCTAAAACGGCTTAGAGCGCTTTCAAGTTTTTTTTTTTTTTTGTCTGCGCTCATAATTAGTTGGCATTGTAGTGATATTTTCTTCTTCTTCTTCTTCGTTGTGGTGGTCCACACAATATTTTTTGATTTTAAATTGGCAAAATGTAATTTTTTATGCTTATATAAGTTTCTATAAAACTTTGTACTTGAAAAAAATTATAAAAAAAAATTAACTTTCTCTACAATTAAAGTTTATTTTTAGTTTAAAAATAGACAGCAAAAAAATTGTTTATACTATGTATCGGGTGTAACCTCATTAATAACGTAAATGCAAAATATATATTTAAATCAACAAAAACAGTTTCAAACCCGCCCACTCAATCATACAATTAGCTAACTAATTTAGGTATTTGTAAGTCATAAGTTCCTTTTTATTTTGCAAAAAGCTTTAAGTCAATACGCCCCAAAAAAAAAAAAAAAAACGGAATATTGCTAATTACATTTTAATTATAGTTAATTTACTCAATAACCTACAAATTAGTGAAGCGGGGAACTTTCTAAGTAAAGTGTTATGTTATTTAATTTAATAAAAATGAAATAAAAAAAATTATCTTCTGTTATAAGTGCAACTGAATAACAACAATCTTTTAAACCAACAAATATCCTATAATGTTCCTATTATCAATAACTTCTCAGTGTCCTATCCCAAATGAAATGTCAACTAGATGCAGAGTTTCACGATTTAAACTTTTATTTATTTGGATTTCATGCATTATTATGCCCATTTCACCTATAAAATAGTAAAAATGTTTCTATGTCCTCTATGTCCTCTATGGAATTTGAAACCATCCAACTGATGAGTCCCCACGCGGTTTCATTTGAAAGGCAACAAGGCAAGTATAGTTATGGACCACTAAAACAATGCATTAGGCACGTAAGGTTCATTCTGAGGTCGATTTTCTATAGATGCTTAACGAGAAAGAGCTGCCGAAACGCCTGTACAACGTAATAGCGTAGGCCGGGTGTCCGCTAGAAATATATAAACTTTGGCTGCAAATCATAAAAAAAGAAGTGCGGTTTGGTTCATTGATAAAATAACTTTTAAGCGCTTATTCGGTTCGGATCAAGCTTGAACCGGTTTAGGAGGTTGACCGACAATTGAATCAAGACAAATTATACTGGTCGACAAAATCAAACGAAAATTGAAATAGCTGGGAAGTCTTAAATTAGATGGTTGTAGGTCTGGTCGAGGAAAAGTTCGAATGGTCTCGAGTTGTTTCCCTTCAAAATTGATTAACAAATAAATTGTCTTAGTTTTAGTATGGGCCTATAACAGAGACAATTTCTAGCCGAATTTTATTTTGAATTAATAAAAAGAGTGAAAATTCAGTTTTTGAACATAAATCCAGAAATTGGGGGTCTCTTGAAAATTTCAAGTTTTGTTTAGCTCGACCTGACATAGAACCTCTACTATAGGACTTGGAACCATTTTTTTGACACACAGTGCTGTCAACTATAGAGCGTGCCCCTTTAAATCGTTTGATCACTCTTCTTATTCCGGTTCGGAGCAAAAACTAAAAAATACTGCGGAACCGATTTGAAGCTCTGGTTCTTTTTTATATTGTAGATAAACCTTTAAAATATGTTCTTAATCATTGTTTTAAATATGCAGTATCTTACAGAACTTTGAAGGTATGGTGTATATGTATATAAAATACTAGTCGAAATACCCGGCCTTGCTCTGGTGTCGCAAATAGTTCTATTCAAATGTTTTTGGGACACCAAACAACTTTTCCCAGCGTCCTCTTTTCCAATTAATCATACTTTTTTCCGCTCATTAATACCCAGTTTCTATATACCCTGTAGCCCAAGGGTAAAAAAGTACATTAAGATTGTGCAAATGTATGTAAAAAGCTGAAGGAGACATGATAGACTCTGTAAAGTGCATATATATTATAAACAAGAAAGAACGCTGAAGTCGAGTATGCTCGACTTCAAGACACCCTGTTCCCAATCTTTATGTACCTTTAGTTAGGTTCTATTTTACTACCATACCTCATTGAATTGGATTTTCATAGAAAAACTTAAAAAAATCGGGTATATCTTTGTATGGGGTTATACCTAAAATTTTGTTGGTCCTACCCATATTGGTCTATTTCATTGGGACTACTATAGACATAATTTGTACTAAATTTGAACTTCCTAGAATAGAAAACAATGACTTTTATGTAAAAACCCAATTTGTATGGGGGGTATACCTAAAAATTTTATTGGTCCTACCTATGTTTGGATATTATAATAGGGAGCTTCCCTATTATAGACATAATTTATACTAAATTTGATACGGCAGACAGCATGACGGACGGACGGACAGGCAGACATAGCTAGTTCGACTTCCCTTCCAATGCTGATCAAGAATTATATATACTTTATAGGGTCTATCTTGCCTCCTTCTGTCTGTTGCATACATTCGCACAAACTTAATATACCCATTTACCTGGTATAAAAACTCATAACTCGAGAATGACTGGACCGATTTTGGATAACAAAATTAACTAACCATCATCACTCCTCCCTGCACCTTTCCCTGCAATTTTATAACAATCGATCATGCCGTTCTTGAGTTATGGAGTGACAATCAAAATTTACACTTCTTTTTACATACAATATATAGATTATCAATATTGGGTCTTATTTAAGAAGTAAGTGTATAAAGTTTAAGCTATCAAGGCAAAACGCTGTTTTTTCTTCCTAGTCTAGAGGGTTTCTAGCTTAGTTGTTTGAAAAATATGTTCGAGAGGAATGTATGTCCTCTCCATATGTGACATATGTGAGGTATTTTAAAAGTTTGATATTATCATTTTTAAAGGCCATAATTAATCTTTAAATCTAATCATTTTATTTGCTTAGTAAAAAAATTTAATTTCAGACAAAAAAAAAATGTTTTTAGATTACCAACAAGACTTGACTTTTCAACTGAAATAAACAACAATTACAACACATTTAATCAAGCAAATAAATATGCAAATGAATAGTTTAAATGGTAAATTATAAATTTCAACGTTTTAATTTGTTACTACAAAATGTATTATTTTGCTTACGAGCGATGATTGCTCATAAATTGTTTAATAAATTTTTTTATTTAATTAAGTAAATTCGTTTAAAAAAAAAATATGTATTGTGTAAATTTTTTAATAAACAACGTTCACAAAAAAAAAAAAAAAACAAAAATTGAAGTCTAATGTAAATCTTGGCAACTGCAGTAAATGCTGAAATGTTGCTAATTGACAATTGTAGACAAGTTGAATGTTGATATTTGTTTTTTTTTTTTTTTTTTTTTATAGCGTAATATTGTATATGAATTATTATATTTTTTGTAGCCATGTGGTAGCACTATGTGGGGAGCGTTTATTAACGTCAAAGTTGTTCTTATTTTTTATAGCTTGCGGGCTAACGACAATAATTACGTGGGCGACGCATAGCGGCAACTTTTGAAAACTGGAAATTTTGAAAAAATATATTTGTGCATAATTTTGAATATATATTTTTTGTCTAAGATCGTTTAACAGATAATAAAGCAAGTTCTTAACGTAATATATGAGTTGTATAATGGAGAATTTGTGTTCAACTTTTTATTGATAAAGTTTATAATTATATTTAACTAAAAATTGAAAAAATATACAATTCCTATACTTCCGCTTTAGACAAACGAACACCTTTCTTTAAAAAAAACAGCTGCAAGCGTTTTATTTATAACAAAAATCCTTTTTTATTAAATAAATAAATCATTCAAATCAAAATTTAAATCAACGAAAACGATTTAAAGAACAGAAATGTGCATATTTAATGAAAACCTTTTCAACGCTTTTCAGCACCTTTATTCTTCACAAAATCTTCACACATTAGTTTCATATTTTCTTTTTTTTTAATCGAAATCGTATTAAAGAAAAAAATTTAAATTTATCAGCGTGTGAATGAAGCCACACACACAGAAACACAGCGGCTGTGTATCTTTAATGTCTTTGCTGCTACAGGTGTAAAGTGTAAATTGACTTTCGTTGAATTTAAAACAATGCAGCGAAAAAGGATATTTTCTCAGCTTCCAGGACAATCATTTCACAATCATTAAGGTAGGAAATATTTAGAATAATAATTAACACTTTTCGCGTTTCCCACGCGTTTCGAGGAATGTATCCAAACGAATATTTGTCTTTGTATCTATAAGGTACAAAAAAAAAGACGCAACGTTGCTGGCCACACAATCATAAAATGTAAAAAAAAAAAAAAAAAACAGAAGCGCTAAAGTCTTAGCCGCAGAGTAGCAGCGTTAAATGAAATCAAAGAGCCAATGCCGCTTTGTTGGCGGTAATACTGCGGCATTCACAATGAAATAAAAAATCGAATCAAACAAAATGCTTAAATATTTGTGCGATTAGTCCTTCTTATCAAAGTATTATTAGTTATTTTCCTAAGAGTTTCAGGTAGTGTTTAGAGAACTCTATGCCGACCGACTGTGCAGCTAATCATAGGCGTCTTAGGGTTTGCTCGATCCTGTTCTGATTGCGAACGTCGCTGCTGTTTGGTAGCCGTCGCTGATTGATTCCTTTCTTTTTTTTGGTTGCCCTTTCTTATTTTCTTGCCGCACCGCACCGTGCCGTACAGCAGACACACACACACACGCACATACTCTCTCTTTTCACTTAAACGTTTCGAAGGCTTAGCATCCTGCGGCGTCGACAATTGCTAGCTTTGTATTCTTTTGACTCTTAATAGAGTTTTGCTTTTGTTTGTAGCCCTGCTGCTGGCCTTTGCCATTGTCTGTAGACGCATTGACGCCTTTGTTCTTCAATTTAAAAATGTACTTTTGTGACTACATTTGTTGCAATTAATGTGATTAAATTTTAATTTGTTTTTCATTTGTATTCAATTGTATTCAATCATTTACCGAAACAGGGACATAAGTAATACTTTGTCAGCAGTTTGAAAAAACAACAAAAAAAAAATTAACAAACTAATTAGAAAATATTGCAAGTTTTAATAAATTGTAGGCAATTTCTTTCTAAAATGTAGATCAAAACGTCATCTACAGTGAAATGTTATAGTATATAGAATATATATTCTTGATCAGCACGACGAGACCAATCGATTTAGCCCTATCCGTCCGTCTGTCGATCTGTTGCAAGGCGATTAATTCGATCAGTTTTAAAGATATTTAGCTGAAACTCGAAACTTAAGTCTTTTTTTTGGTCCTGGGTATTAAAAATTATGAATGTATGTTTAAATTAGAAGGCCACTCCCATCTAAAGCATAGCCCTCATCCAAATCTAACGCCCATTTTCAAATTTTTATTCAAAAATACTTATTATTTCTGCTATTTTTGTTCCAAAGCAGTTTGTATGTCAGAATCAAGTTGGCACGTCCATTTTTGCGTAGCCCTCATACAAATTTTTCCATCTTATTTGTATTTTTTATATGCAAATAGTTGTTATTTATAATCCAAATTGGGTATAAACACATTTAATGATATCCACTGTCAGAACCAAGATGCCACGCCCATTTTTGGGTATAGCTCACATACAAAATTATCGCCAATTTTTGAATTTTTGTGTAAAAATGGTTTTAATTTATGAATTTAAAATTAGGTATAATCACTTCTAATGTGAATCTACATATGTATACACTACTGATATTACATGGATCGAACAACTATAACTTATAGCACCCATACAAACACACATATTGTTACCACCATAAATCTGTCCTTAGCTTAAAATATGACTCCATTATTGTATCTAAGCTTTGATTGTATCGGGCCAAAGACCTATCCCTTCTTCGAACTCTACCTTACCCACATTTTAGGGCAAAATTTTTAAACTTTTTTTAATTAAAACGGTTTATTTATGAATAAATGTGCGTCAAATACAGTAAAAACACTTATAATAGCACAACATGTTTATAAAGGGATCCATGGTTTAGGTGGGCCCATTATAGCATACAAATCAAACCCCAATTTTTTCAATTTTTAAAAGATAAATAATTTATTTAAGAAGCGATTTATGTCAAATACGGTAAAAAGACCCATGATTAAAAAGGGACCCATGTTTAAGGTAGGCTCATTATAGCATATAGACCCCATACAAATCTAAACCCTATTTTTGAGTTTTTATAAGAAAAATAATTTATTTATGAAGCGATTTCTTTCAAATACGATAAAAAGACTTCTAATATTAACCCATGTTTAGAAAATGACCCATGGTTGAGGTGGGATCACTATAATATATAACCCTTATAGAATCTTACCTCTAATTTTTGAGAATTTGTAGAAAAACATGTTGATTTATGAAGGGATTTTTAAATGTCTTTAAAATACTTATTGTAGCAAAATAAGATCACAATAGGACACATGATTAAAGGATCATTATGATATAACTCCATTTAGAAACCAAACGCTCATATTTATTATTTACGGCAAAAAAAATAATTTGAGTTTGATCGGTAAGAAAAGTTATCTGTTCCAAATATTATGTGATGGATGTTTCGTTGATAGATTTTAAAATTTATTTTATATATAATTATTAAATAATAAACCATCTATTATTTAATAATTATATAAAAAATAAATTTAAGAATTCAATTTGAGCTCTTGTTGAATTAAAAATCTTATGCATTTTGTAAAATAAACTTAAAGAGCTATCCTCGTATAATATTCTATCAAATTAAAATTCAAATTACTGACTTGCTTGTGTAACAAAGTAGATACTTATTAACTTTATAATTACAAATGTTTTGTACTTTTGCACATCTTCTCTTCTATGAACGAATGTATATAGTAAATTGATATTTCAAGCAAATAACTATTTGTACAAATTAATTTCGCGTTTTTCTTGCTGCAAATTAATTATTGCCTCACGACAATTAAAAAAACACAGAAGAAGAAAAGCAGCGCTATTAGAGTAAAATGAACAGAAAATGAGAGGAAGACAACTTAAATAAAAAAAAACACAAGACGTGTAGACGCGGGAAGCAAAAGAAGTTGTGAAAAGTTTTGACTACACTAAATACAAACTTGTTACAAACAAAATGAGAGCAATTTTTTCTTTCTTTCATTCTTTCTTTCTTTCTTTCCTGCTTGCTTGCATAGATTGCTGCTTTTCTCATCTCATTAAGCTTATACACACACGCGAGCAAAAAAAAGCAATCAAGCGACGAGCAAATACAAGTAAGAGTAAGAGAGATAGCATGCGCGCTAGCTGTTAAGCAATTGAGTATGATGAACGCCATAATTACCGTTACGTCTGCACCACCATTGCTGTGCATTGTTGTTGTTGCCAAAGAAGCGGATTGGTGGTAGCTAAGCAGCTAAGCTTTGCATATGTATGAGCGAATAAGTATGCGTCTAACTGTACTATTCTAACAATTGTGGGGAGTGTAAACCGGTTTGTGCTCTTTCTTTGATTGTGTGCGTAACTGTGTGCTTGTTTTTGATGTTGCTCTCTCTCTCTCTTTATGCTTGGCTGCGCTACTCAATTTGTATTTTTTTGTATGTTTATTTTTTTTGTAGTAATTTTTTTTTTGTGTTGTTATGAGTTGATTGCTAAGTTTAACCACCGACAAACAAGACACGAAAGAGCAAACGATGCTAAGCAGATAAACACACACACACACAGAACTAAAGAGAGTATATATGAGTGTATGAGAGTGCGCAACGCAAGACGTGTTAGCAGCAGCAGCGACAACGAAAAAAAATCAGCTGAAATATCGACGTGTCTAGTTAGCAAACCAATCTTCAATCTAGTTTCGAACGTCGAGTTGAGTAGTCCTCCTATTGGATTGAAGCGCGTCGTTTATAATTTGTGAGAAAAAAAAAAATCAGAATATTACAAAGATTGAATATACACAAAAAAAAAAAAAAAAAAAAAAGATACAAATAAATACAAAGAAACAAATAGAAACAGTTAAGTGCAATTTGAAAAAATATTTTATGTGTGAAATTCATTGAAAAAGTGTGAAGTGCTTAAAAAAATTAAATCCAAAACGAAAAGATAATAAATTCAACTTGCTTTTACACGTGAAATGCTCTGTCCGCCCACCATGCGTCCGGCCAGCCCTGCCGAATCTGAGATTTCCGTTGGTGGTGCGCCTAGTCCACTACCAGTACAAACACTGTACCAGGTCTCCTCGCCACCCATACGCGCTAGCACCATTGATCTGCTACAACAGCAACAACAAATGCTAATGCAACATCATGCTGCCGCTGCAGCTGCTGCGGCTGCTGCAGCCGCCGGATTAACACGTAACCAAGTTGTTGCATTGCCCGAAGATTATTTTCAGCCACTCAAGCGTTTGCGTATGTCCAACTCTGAATCGGATGGAGGCACTGTTGCTAACTATGAAACACGTACTCCAAGTCCAACACAAACGAATAACACGAGTAACAATACAATTACAACAGCAAACCCCAAATCGAATACAATTGAAGGTGTCAAAAGTTTCTCTATTGCGGACATTTTGGGTCATGAGAAGGCACGTGATGAACGCGCCACATCATCTTCGCCTACCGCAGGAGTACAGCATGAAACAACACCAAACGCTTTACGTGCGCCACCAGCACGCAGTACACATGGCAGTGGTCTGCTACAACCACGTAGTGAACCGCTCGATGTTGTCACGGCTGCCGCTGCTGCGGCTGCTGCTACACATCCGGCTGCAGCTGCAGCTATGTTGCTACCCGGCGCACAGATTGTACGCCCGTGGGATCATCTAATTGGGCCAATGCCAGTACGTTCATTTATACCACCCGCGCTATTACACTATGAGCAACGTTTGGCCTTGGATTATCATCGTCAGCTGCAAGAACATTTCAATGCTCAGGCTCAACTATTCCGTCACATGGGCATGGATATTATTCCCTCCGAAAGTGGCTCAGATCGTTCAAGTTCAGCGGCTAGCGATTGTTGTTCACCGGAAATTGTACGTTCATCTGCGGAAACTGCCGCTGCGGCTGTTGCTGCTGCCACTGCCAGAGATACGCGTCACAGTCCACAAGTTGGAAATGTTGCAAATGGCATGCAAAGCGCAAGCGGTGCTAATAGTACAACAACAACTTCAAATGCCGTCGCCAAAAGCAAAGCGAATGGTACACCACTAGATGCGCTCTTTCAGATGACCACAAAGGACTTTGATGAATCAGATGGTGAGTTCATATTTTATTTTATTTAAATTAAATAATTTATTACATATAATGTGTCTGCCACACACATTTAAATTGTTGCATTAACAAATGCCGTCAAATTTGTTTTTGTTGTTGTCATGTCTGTTCCGACAGCTAATTATTTTGCATACACAAATCTGCCATTCTATGCCTTAAATAATTTAAAGAAATATCTAAATTTTTGTATGAAAATTGTTTAATTAAAATCAGAAAAAAAAAATAGCAATTAATTCTTAACCATTTTAAATTCAAAAAAAAATATCAAGCGAAACAAATTTATGAAAAAAAAAAATAATAAAATGAATAAATAAATTCATTTCTTTGTTTGCGCTGTTTTTAATTGAGCAATTTGGCTGCGAATATTTATTTAAACTAATTAATTGGCGCCCAAAAATACAAGTTCTGCGCATGAAACGAAACGAAAATTTAGCAACGAAAATTTAGCAACGAAAACAAGCATATAAAGCCGTTTGTTTTGTTAATGATTTAAAAATTTTTACGCCTTTTTTTTTTAAATCTGCTGGATATATAGGAGGTACATAAGTATATAAAAAAGAAAAGTTTAAAAATTCTATTTATTTTAACCAAATTTAATTATTTAAAAAGTTATGATAAAATTTTTGAGCTACACCTACGATTTGAAGTTTATTTTGAAAGTAATAAAATGTCTAAATCTCAAAAATAACAAAAAAGCCTATATACAGAGGTGTCACACGAAATATCTTTTGGTTGTTTTATCAGGTGTGTCACACAATTCTCTTTGAGTTGGTTTTAAGTCTCTTTTAAAATTCAATGAATTAATTAATATAATTCACAAAGAGTTAAAACTAAATTAAGAAACGTAACAAAAATACGATTTAGATTGTATTTATTTTAAAAATATAGTCTGAACTAATGGTGAATTATATTCATCATTTCATTGATTTTTAGAAAAGATTTAAAACCAATCAAAAGCGTTTTTGTGTGACACACCTGACAAACTCAAATTAAGCTAATCAAAACAAAAAGCAAGTACTTATTTAAAAGCCCGAAATAAAAATTCTCAGCACCTTTGTATAACTGTTTACAATTCACCATAATGTGGCGCTTTTCCGTGAGCAAATTTGAAGTCAATAACACTTCCTGTTGCTAAAGTATCTCATAGATACATTTAATTACAGTTATGAAACATTTTTTCGTACATTATGTGGGCGCTTGAACAAAAAAAACTATTTCATAACATTTATTTTTTTTTTTAAATTTATCTCTTTAGACTTTACAGATAATTTTGCAATTAGTATTTAAGCGCAAATGTTTTTGGCATTTATTGACGTTATTTTGTTTTTGTTGTTGCTGTTGCTGCTGCAGCTATTTGCGCGTGTTTAACGATTAACAACAATTATCATTTTGCTTTTTCATGCATTACTTAATAGCCTTTTTGAGTGCAATTAGCAAGTTGTTGTTGTTGTTGTCGTTGTTTAATAAACTAATCACTTAGAATATGCATAAGTACACTACTTAACTTTAAACAAATCAAAAAAAAAAATAAATAAGTATTTACTTTAAATAAATCTATCTACTAGATACAATATTTCATAAAGAAAATATTTATTAACTTCTAACTGAAAACTATAAAGTTTCAGATAAGAAACAAATCGTTTATCACTCAACACTGCAGTTTATTATATGAAGTATTTTGAAAACCTAAAACTTGTACATCAAGAAGATTGCTGCAAGCATTTTGAAAAACTTGCAGCTGCAACGCTGGCTACATAAATGTATATAGATACATATGTTATGTATATACAGTCATATAGTATGTAAATATATAAAGATTGCGTCACATTAATATCATTCTCACTTATGCATGTTTATGTATATGCAATACAGACTGCAGTAATGTCATAAATAGTTTGGGAGATTACTTTTACATCTTTAGTTGTTGTGTATAGGAACCCACATAATGCTGCTGTATATAAATAAAAAAAAATATATATATATTTACATGTTTATTGTAGAAATTATGCGTTTTTAATGTCAAACATAGTTCACGCTGCTGTTCATTCATTTTTTTCTCTGTTTGTCAACATTCAAATTAATTTTTACTGCTTTAAGGCATATAAGAAACTCCTATAAATATGTTTTGAAAATTGTGAAAGATTTTGTTATAACACATTTAAAAAAATTTGGTTTTAAAAAATGTTTGAAGCACAAAATTTCAGTGCAGGAAAATTTTTCTTTGATGACTTGGTCACTAATGACTGATTGGTGACATGTCGCCGGTCACATTTTGGGAAAATAGATCAAATGAAGTTTGCTCACCATTCCTACAAGTAAAAGAACCTGCTTGTTTTGCATACAAGTTTGTTTGTAAAAAATTACCAAGTAAAAAAATTGTTATTTATTTTTTTCATGCATGAAGTCTTGCAAGACAGGTCATGCATGAAGTCTTGCAAGATATGTCATGCATGAAGTCTTGCAAGACATGTCATGCATGAAGTTTTGCAAGACAGGTCATGCATGAAGTCTTGCAAGACAGGTCATGCATGAAAGTCTTGCAAGACATGTCAAGCATGAAGTCTTGCAAGACATGTCATGCATAGAGTCGCTCAAGACATGTCATGCATGAAGTCAAGCAAGGCTTGTCATCTACGACAACTCTAATATTTTTATGAAAATGTCGTCAACGACTTGTTTGGAGCAGTCGTCAGTATGTCATCAAGGAAAGGATACTTTCTTTATTCGGGAACAAACGTTTCTTATATGGTATCTTGGTCCGATATGATTCTAATGTTTATGCCTTACATAATATCCCACGGTGCACCTTGACTAAAATTAAATAAAACGGTCTTACACTTATAAAATTAGAAGAGATTTTAAATTTACAATATTCATAGATGGGAAAAAACAAAAAACCATATAATCTGTGGAGAGCTTTTTTTATTCACTTTATTTTTCTGATAATTTTTTGGATAAATTGGATTTAGGGGTCATTTCATATTTATTTTGGGTCACTGAATCCGAATTTGAAGTCGGAATTTAAAAGTTGGTTCGCGATTTCTTTAAGGCGCACCGTGATCCTTGTTTAGACTAAACGAAAATATCTTCAAAAAATATATCCTTATTTTCTTTATCTACTTTTATTTTCTATAAACCATAAACAGATTGCATGCTGCATTAAATTTTTTATTTTTTTTTTTTCTCGTTAAACATTTTATCTTCTAAGAAGAACGAAAAAACTTTGCTAGACAAACTGTCTCTTGAATGTAGTTCAAGTAAAAAAAAATTCTACGAATTTTTAACCAACTAATTAACACATTTTACTACTCAACCAAAAACTGCATGCAGTCCTCAGGCCACAAGAAATGTTTTAGTACTACAATTTTTATGACAAATTCAACTGAAATCAAATCTATCAAAGTCAATGGTTACAAATTAAAATAGATAAATTATTGCATGCAATACTTAATCTCTTTGGAAATATTAGAAAAGAAAATCTCCAATTTCATAGTATCTCATATTTAAATATTATTTTTTTTTTTTTTTTTTTTGTGAAAGTACAAACAGCGCTGACAAATGCGACCAAAACAAAACACACCCCTTAAAAAAAAAAATAAAAAAAGAAATTTTAATTATTGTGCTCAAGTGGACAGCTGGGATATTAAAGTCCTCGAAATTATGCAGTGAAAGCAAGTCAAGTGTCAGGCAACAACAACAACAAGTTTAGGTATAGAACTAATTTCTACTTAAGATAAGTTGCTATTACTTAATGAGTTTGTGATAAAGAGTCGAAGGTTTTAAATTACAAACACACGCAAACTCTTTAAAAGATATTTTAGCTCTTTAAGATAAAAAAAAAAAGTTATTGATTATAACGAAAGCAAATGGCTGGCTGTGTTGAATTTAATTAGTTTCTTAAACTGGTTCATTTTGAATGAAATTTAAACGCTGCTAATCACTAAGCAATCAAAAGCTAAAACTGGTTAAAAAAAGATTAAATTAATTCGGTAGCCAAAGTAGAAAAAAAAAAGATTTTGTGATATTTAACAAATTATCGCTAGTTTTAGCAAAAAAAAAAATGTATCTGAAAGACAAAAAAAAAAAACAGTAGCTGCATATTTTTAAAGAAAAGCTATAAATTTGCGTTAAAATTAGCGTTTTAAATCGAAAATGTATTCATGGCGAAAAAAAAAAAAAATAAAAAAAGATACAAGCTACATAAAGTTTAGGAAGAAAATGTTAACTCAATTAAGTTGTTCGTATATATCAAAAAAATTATATAATTACACATTAATCAACGATTCAACAAAATTGCAAAGTGCTCTAGAAAGTGCTTATCTAGTATCTTAGTACGTATATGAAAAGATTTGTAGGTGTCAATAATAATAATATGTATATTATATACATTTGTATCTTTACATTAATTATAAATCATTACAAACAAGCTCAATAATAATTACAACAGCGCGAACACTTCTAAGTCGAATTGTCGTCGCAGTGTGGGCGCTATAAGCGTATTCGAGCGAGCTAGCGAGCGATCGCAATTAATCAATGAAAATTATATAGCTTCAATAGATAATTAGAATAGAAATCATTATTTATGTACTAGAATCAAGGCGTTAGAATGTTAGCAATCGTCGACATCAATTAAATATTGTCATACGTGTTGGAAATTAATTTATATAGAAAAATTCCTAGTAAGCATTCAATAAATCGCACTTTTGATTATATGCATTCAACAAGAATAATAGACTGTTTGGTTTTGCTTGTTAACAGCCGCACCAACGGATTGGCAACCGGTTTATAAGATACAATATTTATTGATTATAGTCTTAAAACAACAACTCAATGCGCATTCCACAACTAATTTTTATTTTTTTTTTCATTTCTTTCTTTTTTGCAGAAAAATCACACATCGATCTGTTCTCGAATCGACCACAGCCAAAGAAAAAGCGTAAATCGCGTACCGCTTTTACAAATCATCAAATTTTTGAATTGGAAAAACGTTTTCTCTATCAAAAGTATCTATCACCTGCCGATCGTGATGAAATTGCTGCCTCGTTGGGTCTTTCAAATGCACAAGTTATAACCTGGTTCCAGAATCGTCGCGCCAAACAAAAACGTGATATTGAGGAATTGAAAAAGGATTTTGATAGCGTTAAAGTCTTCTCAGCGCACAAATCCTTTCTTGAGAATGTCAACGATTTAAGTATTTTGAAAAAGAAACCAATGCATGAAGCAGATATGGTTGGACTTGCGGCTGCCGCAGCTGGCATGGTTGGCGTTGCTGCAGTACCAGGGCAGAGCATGAGTCAGCCAAAATGAAGCGTTTGGCATGTGCAGCGTTAGTTGAACGCCACGATTCTATCTTAAGAAGAAGATAATGCAATATTTTGGATTTTATAATTTTATTTTATTTATTTTTTTTTTTTTTTATAAATTTTGTGTGTGTATTTGCGTATGAAGTTCGAGCTTTAAGCGCAAAAGCCGAAAGCGCAAATTAGCAATTGTCTTAAGCGCACTCATTCGTCGTACATCGCCATTATCGTCATCAGTCAAACTTAAAAACATCTTAAAAAAAGAAAAGGAAAAAAAGATAATGTCAAGCAGCTTGAAACGCTGCTTGTCAAAAAAAAAAAAAAAATACTTTCACCAGCAACGCAGCATGG
Organism: Leucophenga varia; assembly: GCA_018903435.1. NCBI lineage: Eukaryota > Metazoa > Arthropoda > Insecta > Diptera > Drosophilidae > Leucophenga > Leucophenga varia. The sequence continues at coordinate 392,627 of JAEIFJ010001989.1, read as the reverse complement.
AGCATTCTCTACTTTGCAACGAAGGCAACAAAGCGGTATTTGCTGTTGTAACGAGCAGCGTTAAGAATGCGCAATTGAAAAGCTCACACACCACCGGATTCAACCTACAAAAAGGCAGAACTTATCTTGCCCAAAAAACAAAACCAAGCAAAACAAAACAAAATATGACATAACTGAATTTTATATCAAATCGGCTCTTTTCAGAGCCACCAATTATTTAAACAAAGAGATTTTATATCAAACAATAATTAAGATATTAGAAGAAGTACTAAGGAAGACGTTAGATAATAAGTGTATTCAGGTAATAAGCGTTTATCTGAATATACCGTTTTTGAACCGAACCGAAACATTTTTAAGTGTTTGCTTCTAACCGTGTACCGAACCAGCTTTCCTAAACGAACCAAAAATTTAATGTAAAAGAACTTTATATTAAACTTGGACTGTTGTACTACGTTGTAAGGGCCTTTCGGCTGCTCTATCAGTTTCTTTTTCCGTTTCGCATCTGCTGTGTTTTTATGCAATTTCAGTCCTTTTTGATGGCATTTTTTACTGCCTCCATTTTTTTTTTGTTTGCAGCGCAACCAAAATGGGCCTGGGGCTAACTTACAAACATACTAAAAAATACCACTATTTTTTTATCTTACTCAAAATAATAGAGATGCTATTTTATGGATTGAAATAATGGTTTTGTCTTCAAAAAACATATCAAACTATCAGAACCCGACAAGATGGGAAAAATTTCAGGGAAATTCTAATACTATCAGTCAGGCTCCCACTTTCAAAATTATTGATTTACTTTCAAATAAATTCTTATAATCTTATAATTCTCAAAGAGTTTAAGCATATTAAAACAGAAGTTTCTACATGGTCGGTAGCTTTAGTCTAACTACAACAAAACCATTATTTATAAAGCTCATTTTCCATGTGCCCTTATTGACGCCGACAGGAGAGCTGTTGTTCAAACGTGTGATTAAGATTAAAGCTAATCGATTAAGCCGTAGTCAATCAGTTTCAGTGATACCATTTTCGCTTTTTCTCCTCTTTCGCATGAGTGACTGGCAGACTGTACAGAAATATATAAAACAGTACACCATGGGTATGTAAAAAAAGAAAAAAAAGCGAATATGGCATCACTGATCAGTTTGTCTTCACGTCTATCAATCTGTATGTTATTTCAACACGTTTTATTTGGTCAATTTCTAAGATACTGAATCTTATAGTAAGTTTTTCTCCACAATGACTAAGTCAAATAGACAAATCTACTGCTTCATTTTGAAAAGTTATATGGAAATATTTATTATTTGTATTTATTACTACCAGATACCCGGCGTGTGCTACTTCGTTGTACGGGCATTTCAACTGCTCTTTCAACTGTTTTCCGCTTCGCATCTGCAGTGTTCTATGCAATTTCACTTAATTTTTTATTATTATTTGCAGCGCAATCAAAATGGGCTGGCGCTAACTTAAAAAATATAAAAAATACCACTTTCTTTGATCTTACCCAAAATGTATTGGGGAAAGTTGAAATCAAATTTTCTTATTTTTTGTTTTTGTAAGGTATTGCTTTAGTGGAATTTTAGTTTACTTGCATTGTTTACTTTGAAATGTAACCGATTTGGTGCTCATCGGTTGGACGGTTTCAGCGTAAATAGCGGACATAGAAACATTTTTAATATTTTATATAGATTTATTATTAGTGAATGTATTTACATAAAATTGTATAAAAAACACTTCCTAAGATCCCTTATATACACAACAAATAAGGATAAGGATGATTTTAGTTACGAGTTTGAATGCTGTATACTTTATAGGGAACAACAGTCATAAGGGGACATTTCCTTTTTATTTTCTTCTGTAAATCTAATTAACAATTGCTATAAACTGTAAAATTAGTTTTAAAATAACTCAATTTCTTCTGTGAAGTTTTCAGAAAGTTGTAGTTTTCGAGATATAGCCAAATTTCGATTTTTCGAATTGTGACAATCAGATTTTTTGGAAAAATATTATAAAAAATTATGCTACAGCCTCGAAAGCTGCATTAATAGCTCCTCTATCGAAAGTTTGATTGAAAAGTGCGGTAGATACTTTTGATATAAAATTTAATTAACTTTAATTTCATGCTAATAACTTAAAACTTAGAAAGGTAGTGGCAGAGATAACTGCAATTAAATATTTGAGTTCTATTCGAATTTAGCAGATAGTTTTATATGTGATATGGTGTTCGAATGCCACAGATCATTGGGATATGGCTTAATCTACTAGATTTTAACACGGAATAATAAACAAAAAATAGTGATATATAAAAAAATTTCCAGTCTTAACGATTTATATTATAAACTTTGATAAAACAATACTCTTTTGCTAGTTTTCGAAGATTTCAACAGCTCAAAAATATTGATAATAAATTTCAAACTCTTTAAACGAACAAAATAACAAATAAATTTAGCAAAAACACAAACAGCTGCGTTCGATTTTATAAGAAACCAAATTAAAAATTTTTAAGAAAGAAATCTTTTAATTTTTATTAATGATTATTTACAACCGTTATTCATAAATTAAAACTAATTAATTATTAATTTAATCACTTTGCCAAAAGAAAAAAAAAATTCAAATCAAAAATATTCAAAATCCGCATTAAACAGCGTTTAAATCTATTCAGAGGGGGGCGCACAACGCTTTTTTTGATCGCCTTCCCCCCCGCTATGGGCGGTGAAATTCAACTCAAGTTCAGTTCAGTTTGCTTCGTTGTGTATTATTAATTTGCATACAAATTTATTTAAATTCATATTAATTTTAATGAAATTGTTTTGATATTTATTGTACTGCGTACTAAAATGAGATCAAGCATTTTAAGTGGATTGACTGCATTCGACTGGATTGGATAGGAGCGAGTTTAATGCTGAGAGTAGAGAAAACAAAAGTGCGACGAAGACGTTTTCTAATAAAAAGTGAACTGGTCAAGTGTAATAGTAGCCACATGTGAGAGAGTGCCAATACAACAACAACAACAACAACAACAACAATGACGACGACTGCGACGGCGCATGCGCAGCTACTGTACGCGCATAGGCGGCAAATATCAAAGCGATCGCTCATCGATTGCCCGCTAGCGTACAATTTTTCACTCAGCTCGGCTGCCTTATTTTAGCTCATTTTCGTAACGCGTTAAGAGATCTTCTGCTCTGCAGCAGCAGTAGCCGGACTTCGTGTAGCATATAAACGAGTTCGAAGTTCGAACAATCTATTGATCCATCGGATCTGTCGATCGATCTGAAGCACCGATCTTTGTATCGTTTGTTAATAATTTGAATAATCAAGCTATCAATTCCGTTGCTAATGACTGTGATACGAAATGATGACCAACAGCGCTTTGCGGGCTGCTTAGGTTGCCAGAGAAACGAACGTCCGATCGCGTTAATTTGGCGCTTATCGACAGCGATTTGAATGTATCACATTTTTTTTTCGATTGTGGGGAAAATCTTAGAAACTAAAACAAAGTTGAGTTTCCCTTTCATAGATAGATGAAAACCCAAAGTGAAAAAAAATTATTTGGTTAAAAACAAAAAAGTTTGAATAATCTTCACATGAGGTACTCTATGCGTTTATCTTATATAATATATAAAAAGAACTGTACATTTTGATTGTCACTCCAAAACTCGAGAACGATTCGACCGATTGACATAAAATTGCAAAGGGAAGGTGCAGGGAGGAGTAATGATGGTTAGTTAATTTTGAAATTCAAAATCGGTCCAGTCATTTTCAAGATTTTTTTAAAATATTCAACAATATTCAGTCCGACCTAACGAAAGAATCGATCCAAACTAATACACTAAACATATGAAATTTAGTATATGTACATGACCTGAGCAAGGCCGGGTAGTTCAACTGGTATATATATAAATTTAGAGTGTACTTCTAAGAACTCGATATAGTGATAGTCCTCTCTCTTTACTCTGACAGCAAGAAGTGAAGAGCAAAAAAATATTTGCTGTTGGGCCCCAGTATTTTATTGTATATTGAAATCCCCATTCTAAATATCTCATTCAACAGTTAACACCCTTCATTATTAAATGTGTGTAGTGTACAAAAAGTAAAGTGACTCGGACTATATTTTGAATATTCATTAGTTTCATTTGATAATTTATATAAAATTTATTTTCTGTAATTTATATCAAAGTCGGGGTTACATTTCTTCTTGATGTCTTTAAAAATGTGTGACAATAATCTCCTTTTTTCGGCATTAATTTAATGCCTGATCGAATCTTCGAATAAGAAGTGAGCGTGCGTGTGGTATTTATTACTTTTACTATTAATTTTAGCTGTGAAAGTTTTAGAGTCATAAAGATCTATTCAGGTTTACCTACTGCTAACTGTGCGCCATGCTTAATTAATTGAAATTGAGCCGTAATATATTTGTGTATATAAAATGAATCTAGAGGAAAAATCTCATTACCGCTTCGCATTGTTTGTAATGGCTTTGAGCGGAAGAGATTTTCAAACGAGTAGCAACTAATTATGGGAAAATATCTTCGAATTGAACTAAAACTGATTTAGCAGTTAGCTATAGTAGCTATTTATTAATACATATACGAGTTAATACATACATATGTACATATTTCTATGTAGATGCGTAAGTTTTATGTAGCGCATTTATATAATTAACCTTTTTGTGACTAATGACCAAATCACACGCATCGATGGTGTGACAGGTTTGACGCGCAAATACATACTTCAACATCTAAAAGCGAAAAAAAAAAAAAAAAAATGTCAAAGGCTTTTGTTTAAAAATGATTGTAGGCGTTTAATATGTGCGTGTATGTATGTGTTTAGTCAAAGGTAGTGATTATCAGCGCATTTAGCAAGTCAAGACAACATGAAATTATTATTGTAATGATGATCTTATCGATCGAACTGATTAAATGAAATTATTTTGTAAATCTTATAGAAAATTTTGCTTATGCGAACAGAACAAGATTTATTTGCTAATAAATTAATTAAATAAAATGGAAATACCAATAAAAATTGTAAAAATTTGATTAAAACATTCGTGTGTATGAACGGTTTCCAAGGCTTCTTATACCCTGTACCCAAAGGAAAAGTTTGTGGAAGGAGGCATAAAGAAGTATGATGGATACTACAAAGTAAATATGTATGTATATTCTTGATCGTCATTGATAGGAGAGTCGATATAGCTATGTCTGTCCGTCCGTCCGTCCATCCGTCCGTCTGTCCGTCTGTCAATATAAATACTATTCATATTAGGCTTAAATACACGTTTGTAGGATATTTATTGTATAAATGCACTTCGTTTTTAGGGTATATTTATGATTTTTAAATAACGTATACAAACAAACTTCAATAAGAATAGTTGCAAAAAGGTGTATCTATATAGCAACATTGTATAAAAACGATCTTGAATGAAAAATCAAAAAATATATACGATGGTAGCCAACTAAAAATAAACAAAATAAAAAAAAAAACAAGGAAAAACGTTAACTTCGGTGGAACCGAAGCTTATATACCCGTCACACGTATTTTTAAATTGTTAATGTGTTATCATCAGTGGCTTTCATAGAACTTCGAGATGGGATAGGACTGGGTCAACGATCTGATACAACTGGTTATGCAAAAAAATGGGCGTGGCACATTGGATTTAATATTGGATGATATTAAAAGTTTTTACCCAATTAGGAGTCAATACATTACTAAAATATAACCATTTTCATGCAAAAATTCGAAAATGGGCGGTAAGTTTGTATGGGGACTTTAGCTAAAAATGGGCGTGGCACCTTGCTTTTGATATTGGATGATATCAGATGTTTTTTAGATAATTCGAGTGAATAAATTCATAAATAGTAACTATATTCATGCATAAATTCGAAAACGGGGCGGTAAGTTTGTATGGGGGCTATATCTGAAAAATGGGCGTGGCACCTTGGTTTGACATTGGATGACCAAAAGAAGTGTTTTTTAGCCAATTTGTAGTAAATACATTCACAAATAATAACCATTTTCATACAAAATTTCGAAAATGGGCGGTAATTTTGTATGGGGGATATACTTAAAAATGGGCGTGGCACCTTGGTTTTGACACTGGATGACATAAGAAGTGATTTCACCCAATTTGGAGTGAATACATTCAAAAACAATGCCTATTTTCATGCAAAAAATCGAAAATGGGCGGTAAGTTTCTATGGGGGCTATACCTTAAAAATGGGCGTGGCACTCTCATTCTCGAACTTAACATAGTCTTTGCCGAAAAAAAGCTTAAGTTCCAAATTTTAGCTTAATATCTTTATATCTATCATAAAACAAAAAAGATGCCTTGAAATATACAGACAGACAGACAGACAGACGGACATGGCTAGATCGATTCGTCTCATCGAGCTGATCAAGAACACATATACTTTATAGGGTCTACGACGTCTCCTTCAATGCGTTACAAACTTTCAGACAAACTGAATATACCCTTCACACTATGTGTGGCGGGTATAAAAAAAAATATCGACACAGTCAGTTCGTCGCCAGCTTAAGGCATTTTGGTGTGGCATTTTTTTTTTAATTTTATTTTTTTTTTTGTTTTAAACATATCGGATCACTTTGCATCAGTTAAGATCAGAGTTAATCAAACGCTTTAGGTTTTTTGAGTTCAAGTCGGTAGTTGCGGTTGTTGTTGTCGGTGTTTGCTGGTGGTTAATTTGTATATCTTTGTGATAAATCAAAATATTATCAATAATAAAATCGGTAGCCGTTTGCCACTTAAAATGTTTGGAGGCGAAATTTGTTTGAAATTTTATTTTTTTTATTTTATTTTATTTTTTGTGGCTTTTAAGTTTGAAATCTGAATGTGAGCGCAATTTGTATGCAAATGATTCAAATTATTTAACTTTTCTTTTAATCAAAAGAAATGTGACATAAAAATGCATTTGTGGCTTTTTAAAGTTTTATTTCCTTGACAGGGCTTTTAATTTCGATTTAGATTAAAATTGGTTTTATTTATTATGCACGCTACACAGATAAGGAAACAAGCGGTTAGAGCTGACTTTGGTGGGACATGCAGTCTGAAAATAAAAAGTGTATCTTTGGAATATTTTTCAAAAGTTTTCAGTTATACACATAAATGTTAATTAAGTCGATCAAAGTGAACTCTGCGCTGTGTGTGTTCTTTGCTGTGTATTCTTAAATCAACTTGTATCTTAAGAGTATTGATCTTATCGTACGCCATTATGCCATTTCCTTTAACAATTAACATGCTAAAAGATTCGCAACATTTGCCGACAAATGTTCTTTCACAGCAAAGAGAAGAGAAAACAGCAGACGAACTCAAAAATGAAATAAGGCGCACAAGAAGAAGCGTTTATAAAGTTGCGAATGAACATGAGTTTACACACCTTTTGTGTGCGGCATCTTTCAGATACAAATAAACTAACTGCGCGTGCGCGTGCAAAAAAAAGATACAATGCAAGCAGATGAATCACCAGACTGTGGCTCTCTTCGCTACTCTTTAGCTTTTTTAAAGTATAAGAAGAACTGTTACAAATAACATTATTTGAACTTTTCATAAATATTTTGTTGATTCTATTTATAATTTTTTTTTTTTTTTCAGATCAATATTTTCTTCGTTATAACTTCATTCCAAATTCCATGAATTAAACATTTAATGCCGGAAAAAGTTTATACAATTCATTCAAAAAATTGTTCGATATACGAGTACATAGCTAGCTATGTGCTATGTGGTGGTTCACATGATCACTTGTCGCGATCACAGCATGAATTGGTATGAATGTTGGAAAGCATGAATTGGCAAAGAGCGCTTAACAAATTGGGCAATTCAAATAAAATTTGCCAAATCATTTCCACCTAAATAGTTTTTTTTTGTAGTTTGTAAGAGCAGCAGACTCTGTACATATACTACAATATATATTTTATTTCAATAGCGAGTGTGGTCTTAAACATGATCTAAACGTGGAGTAGAAAGAGTTAACTTGTTTCTGTGTAGCTGAACTGCATTATAAGCAATCATGTTTTTTTTTTTTTTTACGCTCATTCGACTGGATTTAGTTCTCTCAAATACTTGTAGATCGCTCAATGTTTAGTTTATTGCTCAGCAATATAAGCGCAAGAGAGACTCAGACTCGATGATCGTGTCTGCGCGATGTGTATTGTAGTTTTAAAGCTGCGCTTGAGGTGTCGGCTGTGGGCTAATTGGAGGATTGTTCAAACGATGCCGACAACAAATTAAGAATGAGTTACCAATTTAGCTTTTATATCTTTATCATACTTACATTATACTATTTTTTTTTTTTTTGTTGCTTATTGTATTGGAGTAAGCGAAGCACTAGGTTGGTAGTAAAATCTCTAAAAAAAGCAAACATTCATCGTTATTTATTATAAAGTAAACTATTTTTGTATAGATAACATTGTAATTAACAATTTAATATTGGAGATAATGTTGTGATTTACATTTGGATCCTTAAAAAATTTAAATTACATAATAATATATATGAATAATTTAAGCTGCTTATTACGTTCAAAATCTAATTATTTAGATATATGTATGATTTTAACTACCTCTTCGCTTATTGAAGCAACGATGTAGTTTCACTGTTATCGTTATTGTTAACAGTGTGTAATGCTATTATCGTTTACAGTGCGTAATGCTGTTATTTTAAGCAGTGCGTTGTACTATTGTCATTATCAATTGAAGCTATATTGAAGTAAAACTTGTTGGCTTTTCTTATGAGTTACACTGTTATCGTTAACAGTGCGTAATGCTGTTATTGTTAACAGTGCGTAATGCTGTTATCGTGAAAAGTGTGTTACATTGTTATCGTTAACAGTACGTAATGCTGTTATTGTTAACAGTGCTAATGCTGTTATCGTAAAAGTGCGTTACATTGTTATCGTTAACAGTGCGTTATACTGCTATCGTTCATGATTTTTCCCTAGGTAATACAATAAGGAAAATCGTTTTCTTCGGTAGAACTGAAGCTCATATACCCGCCACACGAATCTTGGCTTAGGTAAAATTTGGAGAAGGTGTGGGTGGGAGTAAACAGTTCGATACAATCAATGTTTAGATACAATAATAAGGTCAAATTTTAAGCTAAAATGAGCATTTTCTTTTTTTTAAAATCAGAAAATGGGAGATAAGTTTATATGGGGGATATATATTATAGTGGGCCGATCCTTATAATATAGATGGTGTGCAACAAGGATGATATTAGATATGTTTTTACCAAATTTGGTGTGAATAAACTAAGAAATAATATACTATTTCCATACAAAATATCTAAAATGGGCGGAAAGTTTGTATAGAGGCCATACCTCAAAATGGGCGTGCCACCTTGGTTTTGACATTTAATGACATTAGAAGTGTTTTAAAAAATGAAAAAAGGCGGTAAGTTTGTACACAAACAAGTGGAAAAACAGTAAGTTTGTATGGGGGCTACACCTAAAAATGGGCGTGGCACTCTCATTCTCGAACTTAACCTAGTCGCTGTCGAGAAAGCTTAAGTTTAAATTTCAGCTTAATATCTTTATATCTTTCAAAGAAAAAGATGCATAGAAATATACAGGCAGAAACGGACAGAAGGCTATCGATTCGTCTCGTCAAGCTGATCAAGAAAATATAATCTTTTGGGGTCTAAATCTCCTTCAATGCGTTATAAACTTTCAACGAACTAAATACATAATTGTAAATGTACATATATTGTTAGTTTTTTATACCTGTTACACTAGTGTAAACAGGTATATTCAGTTTGTCGGAAAGTTTGTAACGCATTAAAGGAGGCACTACGTAGACCCTATAAAGTATATATATTCTTGATCACCTCGACGAGACGAATCGATTTAGCCATGTCCGTCTGTCTGTCCGTCTGTCCGTCCGTCTGTCCGTCTGTCTGTGTGTTGCTGCGCGATTTATTCGCTCAGTTTTAAAGATATTGGGCTGAAATTTTAAACTTAAGCTTTTCTAGGTCCTGTGTAGTTTCAATGTTAAAATCAATGTGCCACGCCCACTTTTAGGTATAGCTCCCATACAAAAGTACAACATTTTTTTCAAGTTCTTATATGAAAAAAATTAAAAGCGAATGGCTTCAAATATGGTTAAAATGTTTCTTATACCATGCCAAAATCTTTAGTTTAAAATTGGTTCAAATCGGACCGCGAGTTCCTAAATTTTTAAGAGTATATTTAATTTGTTTAGTATTTTGAAATAAAATTTAATACAAATGCTGCACACGAAGGTCTATCAACGTCAAATGATGTGTAACAGGTATATGAACTTCGGTCCAACCGAAGTTAACTTTTTTCTTGTTGTGATTGCATTTACATTTTAAATGAGATTATTAAGAACAATGTGGTTGGAATATTAAGTGACCAGCTGTCAACGTTTAAAGTCATTTCAAAAAATTACAAAAAGAGTGCAAAAAGCGATTAAATCAAAATGATTATTATCGAGCATAAATAGAGTAAATGTGCTTTTTACTTGTTAAATAAAGAACGAAACGGTTTTGAATTACTTTTCAATACATGAATTTAATCATTTACAGGTGCATGTAAAGCATGAAATCGTTTAACATGGCCTAAATGCAATATTTGGATCAAAATAATGTGTCGAACACTCGTTGCACTCGCAAACAATTGACTGTCATAAGCCAATTGGATACAGTACATCGAAGCAGCTGTAAGATAGTTAGGTCGAAGGATCAGAGAAAAACGGAACTTCATGAATTCATTTGTTACACTTCAAAGGCCGGCAGCCAAAAAAAAAAAAAAAAAAAATAAAAATAAAAGAACAAAAGACAACAGAACCGCAAGTTGACTTGACTGACTGTATACACAAGCTGTACAATGTATGTAGCTCAGCGCAGTGATTGTATCTGAAGATGATGACAGTTGACAACATCATCAGTAATAATGTTGACATATACACACACACACACATACAAAAAAAATGCACCCATACATATACAAAAACACTGAAGGGGCGTGACAAATTCAAAATACTCGTACAACAAAATAAATTACTTTATTAAAAAAATTAATATTTAGTGACAAAGTTGTGCAGTTGCAAATAGGGAGAACATTTTGTATGATAGTGAAATATGCGTGTGAAGTCGAGTTTGTGCGCTTCCTTCCTGTTTGCCTAAATACTTGCCTACGTCACCCTTGCCTCTTTGCCCATAAATGACATTTCGCCATTAAATCAAAAAATGAAGCGCTACTCCAAAAGCAAGCTGCGACAATAAACACTTCAACTATTTATGAGGTTTTAATAAACATTGAAATTTTTATGGAATATTCGGGCGCTAGCCATATTGACGCTGTGTCCTGTCATTATTTCATACATTTATGACTAAACAAAAGAACAAACCTTTCAGCTGATTTAGTTGATTATATGTTCCATTCATTCGGATAGGCAAAGCGACCCGACCCGAGAGACATATGATTTTGCAAAAATTGAAGGCGTATCAAATCGGCGTCGCCTGTGGGACTTTCAACTGTGGTATGGGTAACTAATTAAGATTGACGTTTTCTCTACGGTAGGGTATTTTATAGGAAGCAAGCAATCATAAGAGTACTATTGTTAATTGTCGCGGGTTTTGACGATTAAAACATTATTAAAAGTTATTCTCTAATTGATTTTTTAATATTGTAGCTACACCATTTCAGAAGGGAGTTGAATTCATTGGAATTATTATTCATAATGCTAGGGGTTGCTACGATTGTAGTTGTTGTTTGTGATATGGGCGTGAAAATATTGAATTATAGTTTACAAGCTAAGTAATACATATTTGTAAATTGCATAAATTTGTAAATTAATTCTAGAAAATCATGATTTTTTCACCATACACACCGACTAATACTTTAGTAAAACCAATTCTTAAAAGTAGATACAAAATATTAATACTCTACGGAGAAATTGAAAGGCAATCATGAAGACATTTAAGACCCAATAGAGTATCAAATATATGAAGTTCTTGTGTCACAGTGTTTGTAACAAAACTACATTCAGTAAGTCTGAGATTAGGACGTAAACTATTTTTTATACTCCTAAGTGGGATGGCGGGCATGGCCCCCATAGAATCGATATTCCAACAACTAAACCGATTTTAATGAAATTTTGTAGATGAGTTCTAGTACAATTTAAAAGACAGGATCTACATCGTTATAGAAAAATGGGCGTATTGAAAAAACATTGTATTTTGACAAGCATTTGAGAATAATTAAATTCGGTGTACATGTTACTAGGACCTGCAAAATTGAAAAAGTGGGAGATGGGTGTGGTCCCGTAAAAAGGAACCAAAAATTAAAAAAATTATTCTATTTTTGTAAATAATTGAATGAAATTCAGTATACATGTTAATATTCCGAATAAAGAATAATCCATTGGAAAAATGGGCAGTGGGCGTGGCACTATAAAATGTACCAAAAAAAAGTCGTCATATTTTGAAAATAATTAAACTAAACAAATGAAATTTAGTATATGAACATGATCCGAGCAAGGCCGGGTATTTCAGCTAGTATACATATACAAATTTTTTATCAGCTCGACAAGACGAATTGACCAAACCATGTTCATCTCTTTGTCTGTCTGGCCATCTGACCGTCTGTCCATCTGTAAGTCGGCTGTAAGGCGTTTTATATAAGGTATAGCTCTCAATGGGGCCCCAATACAAGACTTTCTCCGATTTTCGAGTTTTTATATAAAACTAATTTATGAATAAATTCACTCAAAGTCGGATAATTACACTTTAATCAATATCAAACGATTTGATAAGGGTCGGGCTAATATAGCATATAGCCCCCATGAAAATACGAAAGCTCATCTTTGGTTTTTTATATTACTATATTCTTAAAGCTATTTAGGTGAAGCCAAAATATATATTTACTTACCGGTTTTATGGTCTAATTGAGACGAGTTAATATCGGTCTGTCTTTTGCGTCCGCCTGTTCGTCTTGCTGTCTGCCGAATTTTCATATAAAGCTACCAATCCTAGCATACATATATAATAACCAGAGTCCAATAAAGAATCAATTGAGCAATTTTGCTTTTCTAGACTCCGAAATTGAATGGCATATACATACGGCGTACTAGGACTGAGTGAATAATCGATTAATCAATGAACAATCGTTTATTTTGTATAATCAACTGATCAATTAGTTGAAGAATCAATAATTGATTAATCAACAGATTATTTAATCACTTATCAAGTAGTTCATTGAGGATGAGGATAGATTCGGCATTGATGTCCAAGCTGATTTAGGTGAAAAGAACAAAAAAGGAAAGATCTTAAATTTTAATCTTTGTTAAATTATAAAAAGATTATGGTATATAATAATATCAAAACATTGTATCAGCAAAAATCCATTTATTTATAACATGATCTAATCAACAATCGATTTATTTCAAACAATCACAAACAGATAGCAGATTGGATTTCTTTTGTCCGAACCTACGCTCGCTTAGTGCCGATTTTAAAGAAAATTTTACAAAAGAAATTTTGATCAAATGGAACATGTTTGCACTTTTTATTTAGAATTTGTAAATTTTATTTAATTTACTTTGCTTGAAAAGTAAATAATTGATCAACTAAATCGAAATAAACGTGCCGAATTTTTGAAAGTTTCATAAACACAAAATCGAATGTAGTAAATGATATATCCCTTATGTAAATTTGTACCAAATATAGTGAAGTGCCTTTCTCAATCAGCCCTTCGCCAGTTTCATGAAATTAAATTCCAAATTAACCATATAAATGTTTATTTGCAACGATTTAGCAAACAACTTTGGAACAAACAAACAAACAAATAAATTTACATAGCACCAAACAAACTGTTAACATTATCGGCCATCTTTGCAAAAAAACATACAAAAGGAAAGTCAACAGAATAAAAAGCGATAAGAAAAACTAAAACGTTGATTTTGTAGTTGAGAGGAGGAGGAGAGAGAAGTTAAGACAGTGCAGTAAAAACTATTTATCGATTCCGGTTTACCAGTTATATAATTTCACTTAACACACAAGAACAAATACAACACAAGATAAATTGTAAAAAACAATCGAATGTCATGACAGTCACACTTGGAGTCGTAGATACAATAGCAGCGGTGAGTGCAGAAATCAGTTAGATACAAAACTAAATAGACATTTGCATGCAAAGTGTCAGAAAAGTAGATTGTAGACGCAGAAGAAGCGTAAGGAGAGTTTAAAATAGGAACAACAACAACACGCAAATCAGTTGCGCGAATGCTGAGATAAAAAGAAAGCCGCCGTCTCTACAAAAGTTCAAGAATCGTTAAACTACTTTAATAAATAAATAAATGCATACTATGCATAAAAGAATATATCAGCAAAAAGAAAAAAGATACTCTGTCTCAAATATCAATTAAATCGAAGCACTGATACACTTCAAACGATGCATAGAAAGGGTTTTAGTTATTTGAGTCGTTTTTGCTCAGATCGAACCCTTAAAAACTATAAAAATCGAATTTTTAAATTAAAAATTCCGGAATTTAGAAGACAACAAAAAGAAAACCGGTTTTGAGCCGAATTGTTTTATTAACTGAACGGCAGTACTATTTGAGCGGTTAATTCGAAACATAAACCGAACCAATTCTTCTAAAAGAAATAGGTTTTGAAAAAATAACAGAACCATCCAAGCGACAAAACTGGTTCAATTAGAAACGGTTTGAGATTACTTTGATTACACTGTAATACATTTCGAACCGATGGGAACTTTGCTTGATGTCCTCAGCATAATTGTAGGTATAAAAGTAGCAGAAAACAAATGAGGAACCAACTGATATGAAATATTGCAACTGTTACCTAAAATTCGAAAAAAATATAGTGAAAAATATTGAATGTAAAATTAATTTCGACTTCAGTTTCTGAAAGTGCTCATTGAATGAAACCAAATCTAGTGTAACTCTTAGGTCTCATATCAACTAGCCAAATATAGGTGAAATAAGTCGATGAATACCCAAGTTATTTTCATTAACTTATGTGAGAATAAGAAAGTTTTTGAAATAAAACTTTCTAGAACTGCTTGAACCGAACCGAATTGCGGTTCAGCTATAAATCTAAACCGAAAAGCAGTTCAAAATTATCGCGAATCACTAAACTGAACCACTGTTAAGATTTTAGTGGTTCAAAAAAACGTTTTAGCACGATTCAAGGAAAGATCATATTCTTCCAGATCGCATTAATATGTATTTCAAAAGACATACCTGAATCTTAAAAAATATTATCCGTGAATTTGGTTCATCGTTTATATGGGAATATGTCCCCGTTAATATTTTCCCAAATCGATGTATGTACATAGAAAGCTTAAATCTTCCCAGGTTTGAGATGAACGAAACAAAATCACCCAAACACTAATTTTTTGAAGTCTTTAACCCAACTATTTTAGAAAACCAGACGTGATGGACACTTTTAGGTACCAGAATCGTGTTAAAAAAAAAAAAAAAAATAAATAAATAAATAAACGGTTAAAAATATTTTAGAAAAAACAAGAGCACATTTGACTCGTTATAATTCAATGTTACAAGCTGTCTGATAAATTTATTTAACCCCACTTTTCACTTCATTTCCATTGAATGGCATAAATAAAAAAATGATTGCTAAAAGTAGAAAAACTTTTACAAACAAACAACAAAATGTGATTTACTGCAATCAATTTAAAAGTTTAAACGTACACAAAACGATTGACTGAAAAAAAAATCCAAGCAAAAGAGGGATTGAGATTCGAGGGCAACTTTAATAGTTACTGATTTAAATGCTTTTGCAAATTACTGCAGAAATGACGAGATCAAAAACGATTAAAAAAAAACGGAAATAATAGGAAAACGGTTTTAATTTTTTTATTTTTTGTGGAAAAGAAAACTAGACATCATTGACAATTGAATGCGCCAATTGGTTAAAGGATTGATAGGAGCAACGACAAAAGGAGAGAGAGAGAGAGATAATTAACAAAAGCAGTGAAAGAAAAGATGCAAGAAGAGAGAGCGCGAGGAAGTGTTAAAGCACAAGTCAAATTGGAAATTGATGACGTTTTCGTTGACAGCAGCAGCGTCGTATATCATTCAATGAAATAAAAAAGAAGAGAGCGAGAAAAAAATGACAGAGAGCGTTTGTTTGTGCATGTGTGCGTGTGTCTATGCTTATATTTTACTGCTGCTGCACGCTGATTGGTGAACACATACTGTAGGCGTTGCCAGAGCGTTTCCAATTGAACACAGCAAAGTTGCTATGACGTCATGAATTTGTGAGCGCTAAGCAGTGAGTTTGTAATGTACAAGAACTGGTTTAAAAAAAAAAAAAAAAAAAAAAAAAAAGTAAAGAAACAAATATTTGCTTCACATAAACACGAGGTGAACGTTTAAAGTTTTACAAATAATAAAAATAATATTGAAAGTGATTAAATATACATAAACTTACAATTCATGGCAATTCATTGCCATATTGGGATATTTTATTGGGACTATCATAGGCATAATTTATACCAAATTACGACTTCCTAGAATAAGAAACAATGACGTTTTTATGCAAAAACCCTCAATTTTGGGGTAGATTTGTATGGGGGTACCCCTCAAAATTGGGCTAGAGGAAAACCGTTTGTTTAGGAGTGCTTAAGTTTCAAATATGGTGGCAATATCTCTTATAATCTCTGAGATAATCAGACAGCAGGACTGACGGACAAACAGACAGACGGACAGACAGAGCAAGTTCGACTTCCCTTCCAATGCTGATCAAGAATATATATACTTTATAGGGTCTATCTAGCCTTCTTCTGTCTGTTACATACATTCGCACAAACTTAATATACCCTTTTACCCTTTGGGTTCAGGGTATAAAAACAAATGGAATATCTGAATTAAATTGTTTTTGATTATAACTGCTCTCAATATATCAATCGGACCTACTATTCCAATATTTTTTCGAAGTTTTGACAGAATTCACCATTCTAAACATTTAAAGAAATTAAGATAACTTTAGGGGTTACCCACTTTCTCGTAAGCATCTGCATGAGAGTACAAGGGAGAAACAGAAATTGAGCACTAGGCGCATTCGCTCTCTGAATTGTTTTAATTTTTTTTATATTTTTTGTGTGACTGTGTCTGTGTGCAGTATTTCATTTATGAGATGCGAAGCGCGCAAAATTTAACGCCACGAGCCATTTTTTTACGGGAAACGGTCGCGAAGAGCGTGCGCTTTCGTCGGAGCGTTTCACGCGTTTTGCCGACGCAATTTATAATATTTAAAAAAAAGTGAATAATTTAATAAACAATTTATTCAAATAATTAATTAATTAGTGCAATGCATTTTACATTATATAAATTATTTAATTAAACGCACAAACGAAAGAAAGAGAAACAGCAACGTTAAAACTCAAAATCGCACATGTTACTAGTACAAAACGGCACGCCAAATATGCGTCGTTGTTCGCAGAGTCCGTTGCAACTTCACGCGCCTACGCCTACGCCCCGCGTTTGTAGTCCCGCAATATCGGAGATATCCGTAGGTGCACCAAGTCCACCGCCACCCCCACCGTCAACAGCTCCAAGTCATTTTCGCCCACTTAATATAAAACGTTTGCGTCTTTTACGCGCTAATTCGCCAAATACTGAAGTTCCACTTGCTGCGCCAGCACCAGCGCGACGCAAATCGAGTGGTGAACGTATTAAAAAGCTTTTCCATAGCTGATATTTTGGGTAAACGCTCACCCACGCCGGAAGCAACAAAACCATGTAGCTCTAGTCTGTTGCAAACACAATTACTTAGCGAGCGTTTACAACCTGTTCCGCCATCATTGCTGCCTCCAGATGCTGCATGCATTTCCATCAACAAGTTACATGTACCACAGCAGCAGCAGCTGTTGCCACCGCCAACGCTTACAACTTCAGCTTCAATGCAGCCATGGGATGCGGGAATGCGTGCTGCACCATTTTTCACACCCGCACTACTGCATAGCTATGAACAGCGTCTGGCCTGGGACTATCAGCGTCAATTGCAAGAACATTTTCAGGCGCAGGCGCAACTATTGCGACAGATGAGCATGGATCCGACCATAATACCCTCGGAAGATGGTTCCGAACGTTCGCGTTCTAGTTCGACTGCAGGCAGTGATTGTTGTACGCCGGAAGTGCTGCATGTGGGAAACGAAAGTGAAACGGCATCGTTGCAAGGTGTTGACAAATCACCCACGTTGAGTACAAAATCCGAACAGCAACAGCACCAGCACCAGAAGAAAGTCACGAATGCTAATGATACACCGCTTGATGCATTGTTTCAGCTATCCACAAAGAATTTCGATGAAGAGCAAGGTAAGTACATGCATTGAAGATTGAAGATTAATCAGTGAAAACCGGAAATCGATGCTATAAAACTAAAGATCTCTCAGTCAATCTTGCGCAGTGAAATTACATTTTTAATATAATTTTTATTATATTGGCCAACACACACACATTTCATTCATCCATCATAAAACGTGATCATGATGATCATTATCATTATTGTTCTTGTTTTTGTTGTAACAATCTCATCATATAAGCACACAGCTTCAGCTGCTGCTGTCGCTACCCGCCGATTGATCAATTGTTGTCATTATATCTTGATGAGATTCTGCTTAAAGCGTAAAAACAGTAGTAAGGTCAGTTGCCTGAGGTGGCTTAATCAATTTTAGCCATTAACGCTCCCGATCAAACTGAACGATGATCACACTGACGACTGTCGTCTGTCTGTCTGTCTGTCGGTTGTTGCGCGCACATTGATTTGATTACTTTTGCGGCTGATCGTTTTGGCGCATGCGTATCGTTCGGCATAATTTGCTTACTGTAACTAGAGTAGAGTAAATGGAAAGCTATCCATCTCGGCGCCGATTTCTCGTTAAGCTAGCAAGACCTTCTAGGCCGCCAGACGTGCATATACAAAAATACTCCTAGATATACACGGTCGGCGTATCGTGAGATTGTTGCGCAAAGCGGCTTCTGTTTTTCATTTCGCACAAAAGCAAAACTAAATTCAATTTACGCGCGTCACGTACGCTCAAATCGCTCTGCGCCATAATCGCTAATGCAGCTACCGGGCTACTGTTTACAAAATCGTAAATCAAAAATAATAATAATAAAAATAAAAAAGAAAATATATCTTAATAATGCACCATGGAACAAAATGAAGAAAAAAGTAGCAGTGGCAATGCAATGAGATACGTCACGCATATTCAAAAAGTTAATTCTAAACAATTTTCTAGTACAAGTTTAAGCTAATATTATTGGCGAGTCTTTGTAAGATCCGTTCACCACCTATAATCGATTTTTGGATGATTCAAAAATGAAATGTCGAGTCTACATAGGCACCCTAGAGACATTTTATAACGCTTTGTGGGCATCATCGTGAGTCGAGTCGAGTGATTTTTTAAGAAGATAGTGATACGATTCCCAAAAATCGCGGCACAACATTTTGGGATTTAGTAAAAAACATTGAATCCTTGTCATGGCCTACATGTTCTTCGGGCCAAAATACCATTAAGAATCTTTGGGGAATACTTACCGAACGGGTTTATAAACATAAAACGTAAATTCGACTCATTGATTCAGCTTGCAGATGAGATTTTCCGCAAATTGCAGTCAAGATTTGATCATCAATCTAAAAATTGGTATGGAAAAAACGTATAATAAAGCTAGTGGAGTTCTGCTGAAGAAAATTAGTACATTGTTTTCTTTGCAAGAACTTAAAAAATTAATAATGACGAAAAGAAATGGAGTACCACCGCTCAAAAGATAACGGTACTATGCATTCTCTTGTTTTGATAATTTCGAAGAAGAAAGTGATACCCTACATCCAGCCGTTTTCGACTTACAGCAATATTTTAAGTGGCGCTATAGGTGGTGAACGGATCGAACCTATACTATATATGAAACTTGCTTATATAGCCATCTATTTGTACGAATCTCAGAATTAATCCATTACCCGTTTTCTGGATATTCAAACTCAAAAACGTGAAAACATGATTTTTTCCAGTCACTGGTTCCGGTCAAATTTTTACGTGATAACTTTCATGGTATTTAATATAAATAGGTTAAAAATCTGGGATTCTTGTAAGCCTACGACAGACGGATAGCTGAACAATGAGACGGACGCACGGACAGACAGACAAACATGACTAAATCAACTCGGAGAAAATGGATAACATACAAAAATACCTTATTGGTCTGCCAAAGTTAAAGTACCATTTTACCTCGGGTACAGAGTGTTAAAAACATAGGTGACCTAGAGAAATTAATGAATTACCTTAAAAAAAAAATAATAATAAATAAACGAATTACTTGAGGTTCTAAAGTCTTTGTAAAATATAACTTTTCCTTTTTGTAGATTAAATTGCAATTTTTTCTACACTCATTTGACTCTGTTCCACTGTGTGGCGGTACAAATACGCCATTTCAAAGACCAGTCGAAGCGAATGCAGATGTCTGCAATAACTGAATTTAAGCTTGCTTAACAATGTGCATATTTTGAACTGCTACACTTTTGCACAATTGCACAAATACAATCATCATCAACTAATAAGTTGAACAGCATCAGCAGCAGTAGCAGCTACTGGCTTTACTGGTCACCACATCATTTTCACTCACGGCGGCTCAAAATTGTGGCGGAAAATTGCAGCAGCATTTTTGAGGTCAGCGAGATAAATATTTTAGCGCCACACTGATTGCGCGCACGTAGCATGGAAAACGAGCAAAATATGATTGCGAGGTGGCGAGCGCATTGAGCATTAAAATGGGTCTCATCTTTGTGTAAATTACGTTCCCAAGATCCGGTTAACAATTTCAGAAATCATCTTTTTTTTTTTTTACCTTTTATAGTGATCTGTCTTTCATTGGATGTTGAGTTAATTTAACTTGATTATGATTTTTTAATGCTATGCAATGATTTCCTTTATGATTGTTGTTGTTATTTTTATTGCCCTCGTTGCTGTTGTTGTTAGTGTTGTTGTTGTTGATTAATGCAGACAGACAATTGAATTGTGCAATGCAATTTACACATGCAATCCAACAGTAGCAACAACAACAACATCAATTTATTCAAGTATCTCTAAGTAACTACAAATGTATTGTATCTACACAACAATTGGCTTCAATAAAGTCTACACAAGTTCAATTTGCAACTTGTTTTGTTGTTGTTGGTGTTGTTGCCATTCTTAATTAAGTATTGATCAAAAGCCAATTGCCGCTCAAGGAAGTTCATTATTAAAATAGCAAAAGAAATTACTTTACTATACATTTTTATATTAATTAGACCAGTCTTTATTGATCAAGGACATTTATCAATGAAAAATATGGAGAAGAGGGAAAAACCCATCAACTTGGAAATACATTTTCATATTACAGTTAGGACTTTTTAAAACAGAAAGATCTAATGCTGGGATACTTGGTGTACTTAATTTAAAAAAAAAAACAATTTCTGATTTTTGAAATTTGAAAATTTCGAAAATATTTATAAAAATTTTACTAAAGTCGCAAAACACAACTCAGCTGATAAAACCAAAAGACAATTCAAACTGACAGCAAAGACGAGGGCAATGCAATAAATGTACTAAAGACGGGGACAGAGATGGAATAGAGAACCGAACAGCACACAAAAGACTACACAAACATCTAAACGCGACTGCATCCCTAATTACAATTTAATTACTGAAAGTTTTTCCCACTTGATACGCTCTGACTCAAAGTAGCGCAGCTAAAAAGATGGTGGTGGTGTTTGGGCTGTTTTTTGGCAAGGGGGAGGGTCGCATTGAAGTTTGAATTGAAATTGGGATTGGCTGCACAAGTATGTAAAGAAGTGACTTTATAGTAAGTTTTAGTCTCATGCTTATTTCTGTTTGTTGCTTCAACAGAGCGTGGCGATGGCGGCAACATTTTTCAGTTGACAGTTGATTTGACAGATAGCAGCAACAAGACCAACAACAACAACGAAAACAACAACAACGTAAACAACAAAATGACAAAAATAAATTATGAACTACAAATGAAAAACAGAAAATGATTAAATAGTACGAAACAAATAGAAATCTATGACAATGACGACTGTCGACGCACGACAATGATGCACGACAAGAACGAATAAAACAGGCACAGTGGAATGATGTTAGTCATAGTCAGGTTCTCATTTTCGTAATCAGTTAAATTTGGTAATTTTTTAAATTAAATTCTTATAATCTTATAATTCTCAAACAGTTAAAGCCTAAAAACAAAATTTATTTTTAAAAATAAAACTCCTATTAGCCCTATGAATACATATGTAAAACAAAATAAAATGATTTTATAGCTCTAGGGATAGCCTACATTTTGGAAAAATTATTTTTATACACGAACCCGAAGGGAAAAGAGTTATTAAGTTTGTGAGATGTATTTAACAGACAGAAGCGAGGCTTGATACACCCCATAAAGTATATATATATTTTGATCAGCATTGAAATCCGAGTCGATAAAGGTATGTCTGTCTCAGAACCGGGAAGAGATAGGGTTACCATTTTCGTAAGTTAGACTCTGCTGCTAAGACGTCGTGACGTGAGCACTTACACGAGCACGATTTATATGTAGTCCCATTTTAAGAAGTACTCCCAGATAAATTAAACCCAACAATTTTTGTTATTTTCGTGAATACCTGTGTTATGTAATCTTTGAACTGTATATTTAGTATGGATTATGCCTAAAAAAATTTAATACTATTTTTGTGAACAATTGAACAAGTGAAATGAAATTCGGTACAAATGTTACTACACCGAGAAAAGTATAATCCATTGGAAAAGGTGGGCGGTGGGCTTGGCACCATATAAACGAAAAAAAATTGATCATATCTCTTTAATCAAATAATTGAACTAGATAGTTGAGATTTGGTGTATCTACATGACCCGAGCAGGGCCGGGCAGTAAAGTTAATAGTATTATATATAAATTGGTCGAAAGGTCTAAGTTTTTCCTTTCTAAAACGGTTTAAAAAATAAATTTCGGTTCGAAGGTCACTGAGTTATTGCTACATATGTGAAAATGGAGAAATAATTCCAGATTTTGGCAGGTTTTCGCGGCAACTCCAAATATGCAGTTTTGTTTGTTTACTCGACCAGACCTACAAACGCTTCTATAAGATTCCAATTATTTTGGCTATAAAATTTAAGCACGAAAATTTGACTTTACATTATCTCGGGAAAATAATCAGATAATAATTCAAATAAAATATCGCAACATGGATATAATCCCTAAGAACCTAAGAAGTACAGAAACTGAGGTACACTGATTCTTGGAGTCGAACATAAATGACTTAAGGGTTCAAACTTGTTTTTTTGTCGCTGTAAATTCATGTAAACAAAAAATTTGAATTAATTTTTCTCATTCGCAGAACAAGGTGCAACAACGATGAATCTAGCAATGCATAGACTAATTAGTTCAACTAAGCGCATACTTAATTTTACAAATACACACTTTCGTTCTTGTTTTTGTTTTTTTTTTTTCTTTGCGGCTGTTATTTAAGCATTTTTGCTTAATTTTTAAAACAATTCGCACTAATTTGTTCCACCTAAAATGGTAACCATGCAGTGATTTTCTCTAATCAGCGCATTCAGACTGCACGCTACTTAATCAGATATGAGATACATAAATATATTCTTTAAATGCATTTGCACACTTTGATTTAGACCGCCATTATACAATATTAGAATGTAGCATATTAGCATTATTAGTTAGTTTAATTTTGCTGCATGAACTGTTTTTTTTTTGATTATAATAATTAACTTAAAATATGCAGTGAGTAACAATGAAACGTTAACTATGTACAATGTGAATTAATTTTAATCAACAAACACTACGTAAGTTAAATACAACCGATTTCTAGTCACGTCACGTCATCGTTTGTTGTGCAAAAGGCGTTCTATATTGTATCTAGATACTTAGCTAGTTAGATACATACATGTATTTCAAGTATACTATATAATGCCTACTTTACGCTGTTCACGTGCCACATGCTCAAAATTATTTTTAATCTGGCAACAATGTTATATTTTAAAATGGCGTGATATGTTTTATTTCAAATAAACGCGCACCGATTGATTATACCCAAACATGAAGTAGCTGTGTCTATAATTAAAGTACTAAAATTATTAGCATATAAAAAAAAAAAAAAAAAGAAATAAACGTGATGTGTGTGCTTATGCTATTATTTTAAAATTATTATAATTTGACATTAATGAGCTAAAGATATACATTACAACTAAACGCTGCAAGATAGAGTTTAAGATTAAAAGTAAAAGATACAATTTATATTTTTTCATAACTGCAAGTTTTTCACTTTCATTTGTAAAGTTGCAAATAAACGCTAAATAAAAACTTATATCATCAACACAATTCCATAAATCAACAGAAGAAAAAAAATAAAAAAAAAAACTAATTTTATTAAATCGCAAAATTATTTAAAAATGATTAATAGCCACAACATCCAAAAAGCAATAAAAAATAAGCTTAATGATATAAAAATCCAACTATCGAAAATCATCGCTCTTCTGTTCAAATTCCTAAGTATATATCTATCTACCTACTATATAGATACTTATTCATTTGATTCTTCTGTAGTTTGCCGTAGGCGAATTGAAATTCGCGTTGTGAAAAGTCGTTGATATAAAAACTTTAATTTAATAATATTTGCCGCAAGTTGAAAATCTTTTTAATATAAAATATAAAAAAAATTATTAAAAAAATGAGCCGACAAAGCTTTTAACGCAAACAAGTTGACGGATTAGTAGGTACACGAACAACGATTAAAATTCTTTAATTAACAGCTTTGACTCGCATATAGATAGATAGAGGTGGCTGAGGAGAAAATCCATATTCTCCAGTTTTTAAAAAATAAGGCAAGACAAGTAAAAACGTCTTTTGTACTTTTCCGATGCTTAACTAAATGAAATATGGTTAAAATTTGAGACAATTAATATGAATCTATATCAAATATTTTTCTAAAACAAGAAAAATACGTTTGCCTTAGAAATACACACAGATAGGATTTGAAATTTTATCCCTTCTAATATATCAAATTCTCGTGTCACAGTGTTTGTAACAAAACTTCTGCGAAATGGTGTGACCGATTTTAATAAAATTGTGTGTGTATACTCAGTTGGTCTGAGAATATAATGTAAACTATGTTTCATAACTCCAAGTCGGGCGGTGGACCTGGTCCACATAGAATCGATCACAAATTTATTAAACATTTTTGAAAAAATTCAACCGATTTCAATGAAATTTTATAGATGTGCATTTCTTGGTTCAATTTAAAAGATAGAACAAATAGGCGGTGGTCATGGCCCCCATACAATAAAGGCCCCCATACTTTTACAAGTATTGGAGGGAAAAGATATGGTATACATGTTACTAGGACCAGCAAAATTAAAAAATTTTTAAAAACTACGCAACGGATTTTGATGCGCTTTTTTTTAATAGATAGAGTGATTGAAGAGGAAGGTTAATATTTTGGAAAATTTTGACCCGGGGCCTAATGGGGGCCTTGAAACTGGAAAGCAGTGGACAAAAGGCATAAAACTGAAACTGGAAAGCCAAATATTTGAAACAAAAAGACGTTAAAAATTTTTGCATATTTTATCCGGGGCCTAATGGGAGCCTTGAAACGGAAAGCCATATCTTTGAATGAATAGAAAGACTTAAACAGGGCCATTGAAACGAAACGGAAAGCCAAATTTGAAACAAAAAGACGTTGAAAAATTTTGGAATATTTTGACCCAGGGGCCTATTGGGAGCCTTGAAACCGGAAAGCCATATCTTTGGAATGAATAGACGTAGAGACTTGAAACAGGGCTCATTTGAAAGATGGTTTTAAAAAATTTTTAGCTTTCAAGGTGTTCAAGGGATTTCCGAAATTTGGAACTGGAACCCATATGTGGACCCAATATAGATTTTTTGACAAATTTTTTTTTTTATTACACTTAGACGGGATTTTAGAAAATTTTGACCAGGGGCCTAATGAGAGCCTTGAAAAAAAGTCATATCTTTTGGATTGAATAGACGTAGAGACTTGAAACTGGGCGCACTTAAATGATGGTTTGTAGTAGTTTAGCTGATTTTCAAAATTTAAACCCAAATTTTGAACAATTTATATTTAGTCATCAAAAAGAAGCAAAAAAAAAGTAATAAAGTAATAAATAAATTAGAACATTTAAAGGATATAAAATATGCGTACAAAATCTTTTGGTAATTATTGCACTTTTGAAACGTGCCTCACTTTGAACGTGACTAATTTTATTTGAAATTAAAAGAACTCAGCGTAAGTTCAAAAATAAAAGCAGCTAATATGAATGAAATATTAAAAATTTCACGTTGAAATGCAGCAATCTAAAAAGCATATTTCTTACATCAAATAGGTCTGGTCTTCGTTAATACATCGATTGCATTTTACAATTGGATATTCACCTGCCAAGCAGCGTAACGAATCTAGTAGGCAGACTATCTGAAAGCAAGGTGCAAAAAGGAAACGAACTGACTGCGTAAGCTTACAAATAGATTAGGGTAGTACTACATATTGCAAAGAGTAGAGCAGAAACGCTGCTGCTGCTGCTGGCGAGCACATTAATGTTCTTGCAGCGTAGCTGTGAATAATTTCCTCATCCGTTGAAGTCTCGACGTCGTCGTCGTCGTCGTCTTCGTACTACAAGTGTCCACCAATACACAATAATATTATAGCAATTCACCTTTTTGATCTCATCTCGTTTGTTAGGCATCGTTGCTAATGATTTGAATGCTTTAATATGCAGACGCAGCCTTTTCATCATTTATCATCAAAGAACAAACGAAAAACGGCGCTGAACGAGTGAACAGGTTTAAACCTGCAGCATATGAACTGAACTGAACTGAACTGAACTTCTCTGCCACACATCCCATCCCTTCGTGCATTTATGTTGCTTATTAATATTATTTGTCATAATAAATTTTTATGATTATCGCATTTGTAGCTGAATAGCACCCAAGCGCAATAAATTTAATTGACGCTTCTTATACTCGTACTCCACCTGAAGTAACCGGTTTTTATGTCTTGTCTCGACCCGGCCCCGGTTCGGCCAAGTGACCCATTTTTCACACATTCGCAAAAACAAAAAAACAGACGATATAGACAATCTATCGACGATTTTTCCAATTTGCGCTTATTGTCTACTATGTGGAGTGACAGAGTGGAAGCAGTGGCAGTGGCAGTGGAAGCGCTTGAAATGGGCTGTCCATAGACGCATCAATCTTTCACCTGACCGACTGAGCGAGCGTACATACGTGTGTACTGCTTCCAATTTATAGTAAAAAATCAAGTTGAGCGGCAGCCGCGATGCGTAAGTAAGAAAATGCGTTTTTAAATGGTTTCGTTTCGTTTTGAGTTGTGTGTGTGCGGCTTTGATGTTCTATTCTGTGCGGTTTGGTTTCATAATATGCGAAGTACGAAATACACGCGTGATTAATGTAGTGCATAAACGCAACTGCCAAATGCTTTACGCCTCAAAACTTTGACAAGATCTTGACTTTTAGCACCCAGTGTGCGAAATTAAGCACAATGCGAAACATTTATTTCTCCATCTCATAAAGAAAGAAGGAAAAAAAAAATTGACTTTTACTGTTGAGCCATTGCCGTTTGGAACACATATTTGGGCCTCCCATATGGTCAGAGTCACTGTTGTAAACTTCTACATTTAGTCCGTTTTTTTTTTTTTTTTTTGTTTTTGGGCCGCCTCTGATGAAGTTATTACCAAATTGTTAGTGCTTTGCCATTTTGTTGTATTTCGCTGTCCAATTCGCGTCTGTCGATGCTTGATTTTGACTTAAAGTTGTCTTTATTGCCGGCTTTTGCGCTTTGATCTTTTCCATTGGACAGCAAGCAAGGCGCATCGTATCGCGCATAATAAAGGCCAAACAAAACAAAAAAAAAAAAAATAAAAAAGAAATGCAAGCAAGTTTTGCAGTGCAACTCGGCCGTGCTCAATTAGTGCTCATCAAAAGCGTGTAGCAACTCCTTCATTGCGTTCTGCCTTTAGTTCCGTATTATGCTGCACAAAAAGTTTTTTGTCTCTCCTTCTTCGATTTCATTTTTCAACTTGCGCCAAAAACTGCAGCAGTCAGCTGTGTGTATTTATTTGCAAGCGGCAACTTTAATTTGAGTTGATGTTCACAGACCACCCGAAAGCTGTACACTTGGTGAATTTAATTTTTTTGGGTTTACGAAGCGAGAAAATGTTTACAAACATTTGCAGAGAAATATTTTGTATATTTACAGTTTAGTGCATACTTCTTGGCACATTTTAAAGGCGACTAAATCAGAAAATAATGAATTTGTTTAATATAAAACTTGAAAATTCAGATGAAATTGCATTCAACAAGTGGCATAAAGTGTGCATTAATTTCTCTCTTAATGGAGAGACATCCACAAGGCAACATGGTGCAATGGCGACCTAGATATCCGCAACCAAATAGATCAAATAGGTGATTGATGAAAGACAAGTTAAGATAAGTCGCAGCATAACGCCGCTGCCTTCTTAACAACGGTCACTCATTTACTTCGAGAAACTTCTCCGGGATTGGACTAGTGGAAGCATATCTCAAAGTCATTAGCTATGACAGACAAATATGGTATTGGCCAGAGTAGAAAGTAGAGTAGAAAAATGCCTTCTCAGACGAAAAAAAGGGAACTGGAAAGCCTTGAACTGTACAAAGTTAAGATGATGTGCGGCAGAAACAAGCACTCTATCAAAAATCAAGCTTATAACCGAATAATATAAGCAAGGAATTTCTCTATGTAAGGATGAACATGGTAAAAGTTGTCCAGGCGTCACTAAGCTTATGGAGGAGCCACTTTTCTGCACTACTTGAGGCGAAAAGGGAACCATGCCACCAGCAGAAAGAGGAAGAACTGGACTCCTCTCTCAAAAATGAAGCAAGTTGTGGATTCGTTTACATTTCAAGCTTCCAAAACAAAAACTGAAATCCTACCTGTTTGTTTTCCGAAGATAATATAATTTCTAAAAAAAAGCTGGGAAGTCTTATACTATAGTAGGGGTTATAGATCTGGTCGAGTGAAATTAAACTGCATAGATGCTATTTGCGAAACACCCCCAAAATCTGGACTTATGGTGAAATTTTATGGAAGACCCTGGTTAACATATAAACAATTAAAAAGGTCGTGTGACGGGTATTTGAGCTTCGATTCTACCGAAGTTACGATTTTCCTTATTTTATTTGTTTTTATCACTCCAAGTTAGTCAAAAACACTTCTAATATATAAGATCAGGAAACTATAAGACATAGTCCTCAAAAAAACTCACCATAACTTTTTTTTCAAGAAAATTACTGTTGTATTTGTAGTTTGAGATTAAAATTTGAACTATATGCTTCTTAAATGAGCCCTATCATAACTTCGAAACATGTGTTGCAGCGAATCACTCCCCCACCCCCTTTATGAAATACTATTTACGCCACCGATGATTATACGAGGATGTTCAATCAATAAAATATATTCTTCTGTAAAATTGGTCCGAAGGCGTGTCACCCATATAAGCGATAAACAAAATTTTTCATATTCCGCGCCTATTTGGATTTCCGGGATGAAATTTGGTATACATGTTAGCTGGACTGAAATTGGACGGGAAATTTGGAAATCGTTTTATTACGCTCGGAAAAAGAACAATCCATTGGAAAAGTGTGTGGTACTTTGCAATTTTTCATTTGAAAAATATAATCAGGCCCGTGCGGACGGGAGGTTTTGAAGGTCTAAACCACCCCCAGAAGGTTTTGAGCCCCTCACGGACAAATACAGGGTCCGCCACGTAACTTTTTTTTTTTTAAATGCAATAAAAACAAAACGGTTCATCCGATCATCAAATTTATTTTTTCATATTAAAGTACAATCCTTCCGGTTACTTATGGAATATAAGTTCGTTCAAATTGCTGCCTCGGCTGGCCTTGCAGTACGCCATTCGGTCGACCCAATTTTTGAGGACATTTCCGATTGTTTGCGCCCGTATTTCGGCAATGGCGACGCGAATGTTGTCCTTCAAAGCTTGAATTGTCGCTGGCTTGTCCACATAACACTTGTCTTTGACGGCGCCCCACAAATAATAATCCAACGGTGTCAAATCACAGCTCCGAGACGGCCAAACGACATCAGAATTTCGGCTGATAATTCGGTCTCCGAAAACAGTGCGCACAAGATCGATCGTAACGCGTTCCTCAATCGTATACACAACCATTTTCGTTCAGCGGAAGGATAAAACTAACTTTCTGTACAATCAGATGTGACATCAGTGTTGCCACACTCGAAATAACCACTAGTTCAAAAAAAAAATGTTAGATGGCGGACCCTGTACTATAAAAAAGCTTTGAAAAAAATACAATTAGAACGGTTATAGTAAATACTCGACATAATAACTATAAATATATACATAGTAAACTCCTTTCTGACTTTTTGAAAACTTTACATCGAGATTGATCAATTTATGATTAATTTTTATTGTTTTTTTTAATTGTCTTTTAAAATAATTAAAGCAAAAGTAACTCTTTGACTAAAACACAATTTTACAGCTCAGAAAGAGACATTTTTTTTATTTAATTGCTAAAAAATAGACATATTAGATATGCAGATACGAGGTCGCTGAACAAACTTTTGCAAATCCAAATTTACAATAGTAAACTCCTTTTTTGCAAATTTTATAATTTATTTTTTTTTACTGTGCCGAAACTTCTTGAAATTCGTATGTACTTCTCCTCTAGAGCAGTTAATCATATGAAATGGGTACAAATGAGTACGTTTAAAATATTCTATACTCAAATCTTTACATATAAATTTATTTATTTATTTATAATTTAGCAACTAGCATATAAAAATAAGGATGCTGCTTATACTACTTATTTAAACATTAATATAATTTAGAGCATTTCTAATTAAATTTAATGGGAGGCCTGGAGAGACAAGATTTAACTGGTAAACGCTATTATATGTAGCACACAAAACTCGGAAAGGATCATTGCATGCGTAATTTGTTGTGCAAGTATGTAGGTGCAGTAGAGAATAATTTCTCGTTATACGGGAAGGAATAGTAAAATTTAGCAATTTTAATAAGAAGGGTGAATCAATATCACCATCTATTAGCTTCTGGATGAATATAACACCAAGCGTATTTCTGCGTTGTTCAAGTGTTGGTAGATTTATTAACTTAAGTCGATGCGTATAAGGTGGTAAATTAATATGTGTACTCCAACCGAGATTTCGTAAGGCAAAAAGAAGAAACTGTTTTTGTACTGATTCCAACTGTATTTTATACGTAGTATATTGCGGATTCCAAACACAAGAGGCATATTCAAGTATTGGGCGAACTAATGAGGTGAATAACAGTTTAGTTATATACGGGTCATTAAATTCTTTTGACCAACGTTTAATAAAGCCAAGCAATCCCATAGCCTTATTACAAACTATATCAATGTGAGAAGAAAAAACAAGCTTTTGGTCGAAAAGAACACCAAGATCATTAATCGAAGAAACACGCTGCTACTTTAAAAAGATTTTGTTAAAATCTTTATTTCGATAACGGAAATGGAAAATAATATCAGGAATGTGAATATATTCACGGTGTTTCTTTCGTCTATTTCTTGGTTTCACAAACTTTGGTTTACTATTCACAATTTACATGCTACCCCAAAATGACCTCATGCCTAAATATAAATTGACTTGAAAAAAAAAAAAAAAAATATAAATACCAAACAACCCCAAACAGATTTCATTTCAAATAATAAAAGCGTAACAAATTTTTAGTACTAAATTGAAAAGAAATTCAGTGATTTGGAAAAATGTACAAGTTTGTTGTTTGTTTGTGTGAATTTGGACAAGCTAAAATAACAACAACAACAGCGACTATATTAAGGGAGCATGATTTCTTTCAACACCGCTCTTAACGCATATCATAGAAATGGGGAAGAGTAAGGGGAAAACAATGTCAGCAAATCATTTAACACCTTCAGTTTCATTATTTCATTATTTACATCATCATCATCATCAGCATTATCATTAACAACAATAAGCAAAGCATAATAATGAAATCAGAGAGTCTCAGAGTCAGAGTAAAAATCATTTATTAAAGTGTGAAGAAAATTAATTTGACTATTAGAAGACAGCTTTATATGTGGGGATGGGGACTTGTGGATTGCGGGTGAGTATTGTGACAAAATAGCTGCCGCTTGCGCTATTCATTGCTGACAAGATTAATTAATCTTAATGTGTATTAGAGTTGAACAGACTGAATAACACACACAAATTTAATCGTATATAGCCAACATTAGTTGGGAAGGGGGGCTAGCTGAGACGAATGGGCGTACTCGACGTGTACGTGCTTTGCATGCAGTTGTATAAATTTTTAATATAAAAATATGCAATAACAAAATAAAAACATGAACAAAAAAACGAATTTAAATACAAATTGTATAATTGATTTTAGTTTCATTTTTTTTTTCTTCTTCTTACAAGTTTGTTTTTTCCCTTTTTTTTTTTTTTTTTGTTTTATTTGCGACTAAACAATTGTTATGACAAGGCTTGTTATGCCAACTTGCATTTCTGTGTTGGCGTTTGCGTTTCAGTTTATTTGTTGTTGTTGTTGTTTTGCACTTCACTTTCAAGTTGCATTTTGACAAGTAATTTAATAAAGCCAGCAAAGTTGTTTTATAAAAAAATTAAAACCAAAAAAAAAAAAAACTCAGTTTTGTCTGAACGCAAACAATAAATGAAGGATAAGCAATATAAAGTGAAAGAGTGAAATACAATATAAGTTAGTAAACCAGTAAAGAAGTGGGTAAGCGAAGTCATAGAACGAGGGCTGTTCTAAAACTTAATTAATTTTTGTAATCGTAACAAAGCACTTATTGTATTATAAAGCTAATACACGTTTTTTTTTCAGTTAATTCCGAGACAACTTATTGCTTATATACGATCCTCAGTGGCACCTTTGTATAACAACTATGTTGAGGTTTATATAAGAATAATATAGATCAAATCTGAAGCTAAAACTAAAGATACTAATAATTTTTCTAAAAAGCTAGACAGTGGGAGGTATGTTTGTATGTAGTCTATATGCTATAACTGTCCGATCCTCATAAGAACTCGAAAACGGAGCGGTAGATTTGAATGCTATAGTGATCCGAACTTATCGACATTGAATCTGAAGAAGCGGGTTGAAATAATAATAATAAATATTTATGCCATTAAATATTAAATAGTAAAAATGTTTCTATGTCCGCTATTTACGTTGAAACCGCCCAACCGATGAGCCCCAAACCGGTTACATTTGAAAGTAAGCAATGCAAGTAAATTGAAATTTTACTAAAACAATGCCTAATGCATATTCGGTTCATTTGAGAAGACGATTTTCTAATTTTCCCATACAAAAATGTTTTGCTTTTTTAACATAAACAAAAAACAAAAATAAAAAAACAGCTTTCCTCAATACATATATTTTGTGTAAGATCAAAAAAAGTGGTATTTTTTAGTATGTTTTTAAGTTAGCCACAGCACATTTTGGTTCCGCTGCAAACAAAAAATGTAGTAACACACGCCGGGTATCTGCTAGTATATAGATATATATATTATGGGTTCTACGATATCTCCTTTTACAAAAAATGCAGATAGAAATAAATATTTTGGGACACCTAATGCGCACCCCAGTTTTAAATGTCGAAATTTCCCTTAAAGACGTCAAAAATATTTTTGAATTATTTTAAAAAATGCGACTAGTAACAAGACTCAAGGTCAACATTTTCAAAAATGAAGTCTTAGGTCTCACCTATATAGTAAAATAAACGTAAAGTAAAAAAATAAAAATAATAATAAAAAAAAATTTTTAAAAATATTCCAAAATCCGAATAACACGTCAAATGTATTTATTAAACATCTTGTAAAAAAAAGTGCGGAAATGGGATGGGTGTGGTCAAACGAAAATTGTTTATTATTCCTTCCCAGGTTCCAGTTACACTCTGTGAAAATTTGAGAAAAATCGATCTTTAAAGAAAGAGTGGGCGTATGGATGGGCGCGATAAAAAAAAAAAAACTATTATTAAAAGATCAAAGAAGGTATTGGTATAGATATAGAAATCTGGGCTCTATAAAGCACAAACATAAACACATTCATTTTTATACGCTGTACCCAGGAAGGAAAAAATGGTATAGTAAGTTTGTGCGAATGTATGTAAAACTGAGAAGGAGGATATAAGGACTCTATAGTATATATATTCTTGAACAGCACTGAAAAGGGGATTCGATTAGCCGTCATGCTGTCTGCCGGATGAAAACGATTATCTCGGAGACTATAAGAGAAAGAACTAAAATTTTGAACCTTACACTCTCCTGAATCGTCAAGTGTTCACATGAAAAGGGGTTTTCTCTAGGCCCGTTTTGGGGAAGATTTTTATTGGGATATGTTTCTTATGGTAGAAAGTCTAAATTTAGTATAAATTATGCGTATCCCAATATGGGTAGGACCAAAAATATTCTGTACAAATATTTCAAGTTTTTATATAAAAATCTAATACTATAAGGAAAGGTAACTGTACCCAAAGATTGGCTACTGGGTATCTTGCAGTCGAGCATACTTGACTTCGGTGTTCTTTTTTGTTTTATATATATAGAAGAAAGAAGATAGATTTAATCGATGTAGAAATTTTGAAAATTTGAATTTGCAATTTTTTATTGAGATAGAACAGAAAGACTTGCTGGGTCTTCAAAAATGGGTAACTGTCTCTGCAATAAGACAGTGTTCTTATTTGATTATATCTAAACAAACCCTTTTAGTTTATTATATTTAAATTTTCGAGGTTACACAAAGTGACATTTCCACGCAAAGCTACGAGCAACAATTAATCTTAAAATTAAAGAAGACCCTCAAAAAAATAATTGCTTCTTACATGATTTTGGGTAATCGTAATGATTAACATTTTAAAATCTACTCTCTTATATATTTTTATGTATTTATATAGTTTTGTTGCTTATTGCAGCTTGTAATCACAATTAAAGTGTTAAATATAAAAATGCCAAGGGGCAAGGTTGGCTGCTCGCTTAGAGTTGGCTGCTCGCATTCGCATGCACTTTTGCATGCAGAGACCGTAGACTGTAGTATTCGAGACAAGAAAATCGTCGTCTGTTTGGGGGCACTCGTTGGAATAAAAAGCAAAAAAAAACTAAGTATACAATAAGTATATCAATGGAATTGTACGTACTTTAACATTTGTCGGCAAAAAGCAGTGAAAGATGTCAAAATAATAAAAAAAAAGTAAATAAATAAATAAAATAAAAAAAAAAAAAGACTGCATGTCACTGTGACTTTTGGCGGCATTATTATAGCGCTTAATCGCCTGTCGTTTTGTATAATTATTTAAAAGGATATGTGTATCTGACAGATACTTTGCATTCATTATGACAATTGAGCGTATAAAATTACAAATAAATCGTACAAATCGTATACAGCAATTAAATATAAATAAAACTGCTTAACCCAACTAATTGACTAAATCGAATTCATTAGTAAAACGATGTCATAAACTGTGTTCTAAGCTTTGACTTTTAGTTGAATTAGTTATAAAGGCAATTAGCTGGTATTGAGTTAATTAGCTTGTACTGGAGAAGCATTAAGATTAACTATCTAAAACGGTTCAATCAGTGCGCCATAAAACTGATTACCATTTAAAAATGAAATCAAGTTTTATAGAAATGCTTTTAGTTCGTTCATCTTGTTAACATAAAATTTAATGATACATTTCCATTGTAATATTGAACTCAAGTAGTTGCAGTTGCGCAGTCTAATTACGATCGATTGAAATAGGAAAAGAAGTTGTACTATATGGCGACAGCGACATGGTAGCCACTTGAAAAAACGCATAAATGCCGGCAGGCTGCTGATTCAAGTGGCTGCCAGAGACTAGGCCAGATCTTGAGAAATACATACCAAGTCAATTTTCGTAATGAAAATTATTAATAAAGCGCATAATTAATGTGTCTGTAATTAGTTGTAATGGAAATTTAAAGTGTTGCCAGCAGTCAAGTGCACTGCGGCGTATTAAAAAGGAGCAACGACAGGATACATTAGAGACGAGAGAGAGAGATGACACAAATGATTACGACATACACATTATTAAGTGCTGAGTTTGACTTAATTAGCGCCAGAGATAAGCTTACTTACAGACGGCGACAGCGGCAGCAGCAAAGGATTATGCGTTTGTTTTTTTTTTTTTTTTTTCATTAGAAAACTATTACATGAGTGCATACGTAATAATTTTTTAATGCAACACGCAAAGTCATAAACAATTACTATACGAGTGGCTTACACTATACATTTGCAACACTCAATTAACGCTTTTCAACAGCAGCAACAATAAAAGCAGCTAACAATGTATCTACAAATGGCAATGAATGTAGTTTTAGGCCAAGTATGCACAATCAAAATGCATTCATCATTTATGGCAGCATTCAGTGGAGTGGGCACAAAACAATAGTGTCAACTTGCGCCTTGAACTTCAACAAACACATTGTTGTTGTCATATTGAGAAGTCAGATAGTCTGCTGCTACGCTTGTAGTCTAAAGAAATCTATTAAATTATACTTAACTATTGGCCTTTGTGTCTGTGTAAGACAACTTGTTGACAATGGCAAAACATGTTGCCAACAATGCGCAGTAGTCAATGGAAGCGCGCATGCACATAAAAAGGATCATCATCATCGTCACATGCAACAACAACAGCAACAAGAACAATAACAACAATAACAGCGTCAGGAACAATGACAGTGGCAGAAATGAGATATTTCATTTAGTGTTGCAATGCATAAAGTACGATTTAGTTATGCCTCATGAAAAATGAAAAAAAAAAAAAAGATACAAGGAAAAAACGTTAACTTCGGTGGAACCGAAGCTGAAATACCCGTTACACAACACTTTTAATAGTTTATGTGTTCACCAGGTGCTTAGATTAAATTTCACGATGAATTTGGTCAAATTTGTATGGAGGCTTTATGTTATATTTGCCCGATCCTTACCATATCGAAAGTGTTCACTTAGGAGGACATTGGAATTGATTTTACCAAATTTAATTGAATTCATTCAGAAATAATAAATGTTTTCATATAAAAACTCGAAAATGGGCAGTAAGTTTGTATGGAGGTTATACATTAAAGTGGGCGTGGCGCCTTAGATTTCACATTGGATGACATAAAAAGTGTTCTTACTCATTTGGATTAAATATATTCATAAATAATACGTATTTTCATACAAAAAGTCGAAAAAAAGTGGTAAGTTTGTATGGGGGCTATATCTAAAAATGGGCGTGGCACCTTGGTTCTGACATACAAACTAACTAGGAGCACAAAAAGCTTAAGTTTCAAATTTCAGGTCAATATCTTTAAAACATTCCGAGTAACACTCATCGCAACAGACAGACGGACAGACAGACAGACAGACATTGCTAAATCGATTCGTCTCATCGAGCTGATCAATAATATATATTCTTTATGGGGTCTCCGATGCCTCCTTTAATGCGTTGCAAACTTTCGGACAAACTTAATATACCCGTTTACACTATGTGTAACGGGTATAAAAATCATAGCTCGAGAATGGCTGAACCGAATTTGAATTTCAAAATTAAATAACCATCATCACTCCTCCCTGCACCTTCCCCTGCAATTTTATGACAATCGGTATAGCCGTTCTCGAGTTATGGAGTGACAATCAAAATGTACACTTCTTTTTATATATAAGAATTATTATGATAGTCCTAATAAAATATCCAAATATAGGTCGGACCTAGAGATGGGCGTCGGGCGGAATCCGCGGGATCCCGCCCGATTCCGCGTTTCCCGCGGGCGGGATCGGGATCGGGGCGTGATCAGGAAACTTTTAAGTCCTTTTATCCCGAAAACTCCCGAAAATTTTAAAAGTTTCCCGATCCCGCCCTACGCCCATCTCTAGTCGGACCAATTAAATTATAGATTTAGCCCCATCCAAATTTACACCGTTTTTTGAGTTTTTCATGAAAATCTAGTGCAATAAAGAACGGTACTAAGATAAGACTTAACTTAATAACCAAAAAAATTGGGTATCAGCGATCTTTCTTGTTACTTAATATATTGTTTTTCAGGGATAAAAAGAGTGAGTGTTTTCAAAAGTATTGAAACATATATTGAAGGAATTCAAATAGATTACAATAAGGCATTCTCAATGCGTACGTCTTAATCCAATAAAAAGAAGCTCGCGTTGCTAAAAAGTACAAATGGATTTATTTTAGTCATTACATCTAGTTTAAAAATTGAATTTGAGTTCGAACGTTCCCTTTCCTCAAGATACCGTAATATTTAACATTATGATCGAAAAAATTTACATACACAAGAAAGTTTATGTCATATCTTTAAATCGAATTCGTTTACAAAATGCATTTTAGCAGCATAACC
Organism: Leucophenga varia; assembly: GCA_018903435.1. Classification (NCBI taxonomy): domain Eukaryota; kingdom Metazoa; phylum Arthropoda; class Insecta; order Diptera; family Drosophilidae; genus Leucophenga; species Leucophenga varia. The sequence continues at coordinate 354,127 of JAEIFJ010001989.1, read as the reverse complement.
ATGCATAAGGTCGGTGCATACATACCACATATATAATAATATGTTTGTCAAATTGAAGAGTAAATTCAATAAAATACACAGAAAAACTTAAAACAGTAAACAAACCGCGCCGTAAGTTGTAGCCCAACTAAGAATGAGCTCAGTTAAGCTGAATGTGAACATAAATTCATGGCTTTTTTACTGCAAGCGACCCACACAAACTGCCACTGAAAACAGAAATTCGTTCGTTCGAATTTTATGATCTTGTAGAAGTAGACACTTCAGCTGACGTTCAAACGCCGATTACCATATACACACACATACATATGTATCTAGATACATATACGCAAAACCAACTTTAAAAGACTAAACACGCTGCGTATGCGCAACGAGCTTAAAATGCTTTCCTCTCTATTTCGTTCTGAAGCATAAGCTCCGTTTAAAGAGTCAATTGCATATAAAACGTTAAATTTATGCGTACTTAGCCAGCATGTTGCAACTGACGGCGGCGTTCTGTGGGGCGTTTATTTAATTAAATAAATTCCAAACTGACGCAGAAAGTAAAACGAGCAAAAAAAATAAAAATGCCGAACGACAATAAGTTGCTTGTCGTCGCATTTGCCCACTTTTGCACATAAATTCATAATGAAATTGTGTCGCACTATGCATGCAGATACGCAGATACAAAATGCCTTTGTTTGTGCCTTTTCCCATTCGATCGGTTGGCCGATTGAATGGACTTTTGGTCCTCTAATTAAATAAATCTGCGTGTATTTAAACGATTTTGTTATTATAATTTTTTTGCCGTAGCACAGGCGTAGTTGTTGCAACAGCTGCTATAATCACAAAGAATTCGATTTAGTTATAATCGAACCGAAGCTTTTATACTCTTAGCAAAATAAATAAAATAAATTATTTTTGAACCAGAATCTGGATTGTGAAAGTGTTTCGGTACCACTTTATAGGAGAGAGTCTTTCTAGCTATTTCTGTTTGTCTGTCATACTCTCTGCTGTATAGACACGATTATCTCGGAGACTATAAGAGATACGGCCTCCTTATTTGAAATTCCTAAGCACTCTAGTGAACACTTACAAATAATTTTTTTCTATAGTCACATTTTAAGGGGTAGCCCTATGCAAAACTAACCCAAAATTTTGGGTTGCTAATCACGGCATCGTTAATCATTTTATTGCTGTGCTTGCCATGATGGCATGAACACTGTTTACCCACGATCTCTGCCAATATGGATCCGTTGCCGACCGTAGCCCCGCTCTGGTACACACACAGTCGAAAAATCAACCAAGCAATAAATTTCAATTAGACAATACCAGTACGGTTTCTGACCGAAGAAGTCGACCACCGACGCCATATTCACGCTGAGCCAGATCTTGGAAAAGACCAAGGGAAAAGCATATCGACACACACCACCTATTTGTCGATTTCAAAACCGCTTTCGTCTTCGTATTCCTGCAAAAATCGTTCGCCTCTGTATGATGACGCTGATAAACATTCAAAGCGTTGTCAGGGTCGGTAAAAATCTCTCCAAACCCCTTTGACACCAAGAGAGGCTTCAGACAGGGTGATGCTTTGTCGTGCGACTTCTTCAGTCTCTTGTTGGAGTATATACTACGCAATATTTTTTTTTTTAGAAGAAACTATTCTGCACGCGTATTCCGATGACATCTACATAATCGGCAAAAATCCACGTACAGCCAGCAGGGCTTTTAAAGAGATTGCGACTATGGGGAATTTCACCGAAGTAGAGTCTTATCCAGAACAACGAAAATCAAACTCTACAAGACGCTGATTATCCCAATCCTGATGTATGGCGCAGAAACATGGGTCATATCAGACGCTGACAAATCGGCGTTGGGAACATTAAAGAGAAGAATTCTTCATAAAATCTTTGGTCCTGTCAGAGTGAATAACGAATACCGTTTTTACACGAATCACGAGTTGTACCAGCTATATGATGACATCGATATAGTCAGGCGTATTAAGTATAAACGATTGCACTGGGCTGGTCACGTGCTTCGAATGGATGAAGAAGCTCCAGCGAGAACGGTGTACAACAAAAACGTGAACGAAATCAGAGGAGCACGACAGCGGGGACGACCGCCGCTGCGTTGAAAGGAACAGGTCCTGGAGGATGTCCGGAGGATTTGTATCCAAAATTGGTATCGCGTAGCATTGGACTACATCAGCTGGGTTAATACCCTAAGTGTAACGGTCCCACATATATATAATAGATTTCAATGGTTCAGCTCTAGTTTTTGAATTTTTGTCGCCATATTGGATCCGCCATTTTGAATATTTGAGCCAGAACTGAATTCGAATCAGCGTCTACAAAAATATTAACTAGTAACTTTTGAGTTTTAAACTAAACTCTTATTGGGCTATGTAGGGAATAATTTGACTTTTCCAAAGATTATAGGTGCTTTTTGAGGTTAGATAGGACAGTTGGAGGTTATAAATTGATTATTATTTGCTCAGCATGTGAAATAGTACGTCTAGACAAAAAGACTTTCAAAACTTAAACAGACAAGAGGGGCCATTTTAACGATTTTAAGATGTTTTTTGAGATTAGGGCCGAACCAGGACTCTCAGGGCCAATTGTGATGCCCGATGTGAAATATATATTCTTGATGTAAAATATATTTTTTTGATCAATTCGCAGTCGGAGTTGCATTGATGCGCCTTTTTGTTATTATATGCAATTCACAACAGCCTTCTGACAAACTGATAAGTTCACTTTTTTTATTTAAACGAAGGGTGTATAAAATTAGCGCCTCTGACGCTTTTTTTTTTTTTGGCGCGACAACGACGCTGAAAAAATTTGCCGCGCACATATTATTTCGCTAATTTATAGCTTAGCCTGTACACCTTGTTTTGTTTTTTGGGCGTTTTTCTTTCGTGTTGTATCTCTTTTTCTCAATCTATCACTTGCTCTTTCCATGCTTGCTGCTGGCTTGCAACTATGTCAAGTTGCATTGTAATTACAGAAAAACTCGTCGCCTCGTCGCACGCTCATTCAACGCCAGCCAGCCAAGTTAGTCAATTATGGCTTATGTGACTTGTAGAAATTTTTCGTTTCGTTTGCCATATTCATACATATGTATTGGCTACTTTTTGTGTTGCCGTTCTTTTACCGCTGTCTCCATCTCGCTCAGTCATTCTGTCACGCATGCCATATGTCACATATATCAACGGATTACAAGTAGTTTAGCTGCCGCCGCCGCCGCTGCCGCTTAAGCGCAACTCCATGCATGATGTAGTCCAATCCAGTCCAGTCGCCATTGTTGAATAAATGCAAAAAAAAAAAAAAAAAAAAAAGCCTGATTGCCATCATCATTGCCGGCGGTTTGGTTTTCATGTGATACAGTAATTTATGGCTTTGTTTATTTGTCATGGAGTAATTATAAAACCGTAACAATTTTCTCTTGTATCACTCTGGCAGCTTGTTGATTTAGGCTTAGGTGACAATTCACATGTTTCATACGGAATTATTGTATATTTTTCTTCTTTTTTTTTATTCAAAAGCTTGTTTGGCACTTACCATGCCATATTTCCAATGTCTATAATTTTAAATTTTATGACAGACATATATCGCGTTCTTTGATATAAAATATTTAAAGCAAACTATATAATGCGAAGCCAAACAGCTGGATACGTTACGATATATGTTTCGATATTTGCATCGAATGCCTGTCTTAACGAGTCGCACTAATTCAGACAAGAATTGCAAGTTGCACGCCGCTACGCACTTCCGCTGTATCTTATCGTAGCCAAATATCGATAAGTATAAATATTGCTATGCGGATATTGTCGTCGATCGTTAATATAAAGCTGTATGTAACAACGTCATTAAAAAGACGGACCGAACGGATGGACGGACAGACAGACAGACAGACAAACGATTAAGCTTAGTCGCTGTGTCGAACATGCGCATGCTTATAAAAATGCTCATAATGATAACGATAACGATGCTGCTGTTCAGCAAGACAGCTAAGGTTGTTTTACAAGATATTATTAACACATCGGACTGCGTTCTGTGATCTGCAGCAAAATGCAACAACTCTCTTATTCGCACTGGCGTCGAAAAGGGGCGGTTGATATGATTGGGGTTTAGAAGAATAGTTTTTTTTTCAAAAGAGTTCGAATATTTCCTTTTCTTACTGTTGATACGCCATATTTTGCCTTTTGAAAAGGACATAACAGTCATCTCTCTTTCTAAGATTCCCGAATACTAAAGGATCACCACATCCTTTGAATATAATAATAAAAAAAAATCAAAGAAAAAGTTAACTTCGGTGGAACCGAAGCTGAAATAACCGTTCCACAACACTTTTAATACTTTATATGTTCACCAGGGGTTTAGATTAAATTTTACGATTCATTTGGTCAAATTTGTATGGAGGCTTTATGTTATATTAGCTCGATCCTTACCATATAGATAGAATTTTAATTGCATTCATTCACAAGAATTAAATGTTTTCATACGAAAACTCGAAAATGGGCGCTTGGTTTGTATGGGGGCTTAACCTAAAAATGGGCGTGGCACTTTGATTTTAACATTGAATGACAAAAAAGTGCTTTTACCCAATTTAGAGTGAATATATTCATAAATAATACCCATTTTCAGACAAATATTCGAAAATGAGTGGTAAGTTTGTATAAGGGGCTAAACCTAAAAATGGATGTGGCACCTTGGTTTCGACTTTGGATGACATAAGAAGAGTTTTTACCCAATTTGAAATGAATACATGCATAAATAATACCTATTTTCATACAAAAATACGAAAATGGGCGGTATATTTGCCTCAGAGTGGGCGTGGCAATCTGAATTTAACATACAAACTACCCAGGACTGAGAAAAGATTAAGTTTCAAGTTTCAGCTCAATATCTTTAAAACTGAGCGAATGAATCACCTCGCAACAGACAGACGGACGGACGGACATGGCTAGATCGACTCGTCTCCTCGTGCTGATCAAGAATATCTATACTCCGATGCCTCCTTCAATGCGTTACAAATTTTCGGACAAACTGATAATACTTTTTACACTATGTGTGGCGGGTATAATAAACAAATAAGTAAAATAATTTTTAGCTTACTGATTACCTGTGTTTTAACTCATTCTGGTTCGGTTCATGAACCGGTTTTTTACTCAGCATCGAGATCCGGTTTGTGTCAAATGGTTCAAGTAAAACATTGTTATTTTAGCCTTACTTCTACTAATAAAGTTTTCCTATTTGATATGAGCATTTAACTTTAATTTTTTATTTTTACTAAGAGAAACTATCGATCAAAATGAGGACCAGTTTAAAATTATTGACCACCGCTATTTATTGCTTTTGATATTATCAGTCTACAAGGAATTCTCTTTAAATTATCAACATAAACACAAGAAACATATACACTGATACAATACAATAAATATAAAGTTCTTTTAAAGAAATGGCGAACCGGTTCGAACCGATCATCATGTACAGCTTATATGGTTAGATTTTTGGTTCAAAATCATTTTCTTCGAGATGAGCTGATTTGACTTATGGTTCGGAGAAAACGTTCGAAAAGCGATGGTTCGGTTCAAAACGATGGTTTGGTTCAAATTTAGCACCCATTTTTCTAGACTTTCCAAAAAATTTATGACCTTGTTTTCTTTATTACCCTTTCAAAAAAGTTTTGAGATTAGGTTCTATTTCTTGTATATTTTTTGAGGTGTCGTATAAAGGTTTGCAAACCTCCAACCATGTTACTTCAGGGCATAATTGTATAAACTTGTCTTCTTTATTACAGTTCGTCGTTGTTGATGTTTGCTACTCGAATTAAATTGTTTGAAATATGCGTTTTGATACTTCAAATCAAATCCAGTTTAATCTTCTATAATTTCTCGCACTCTTTCTCTCTTTCTCTCTTTCATTGGCAATTTTACTCGCTCGCTTAACGGAAATTTATCATAAATTCCATATTCATGGGCGTTGATTAGCTAATTTGCTGCGCTCGTTTAATTTTCTTAGCCGGAAAGCCGCCACAGACCTGACCAGACGCTGCTGCCAATATGAATCTGAGTGATCAAAATCTAATATGTTCGTTTATTCTTGCTCTCAATCTTTCTCTCTCTCTGTTGTTTTCCTATCTTTCTCTATCTATGTCTTTCCTTTATTTTAGCTTACGTTGATTACCAAAGCGTAAAGCGGCATATTTACTTTGATCTTTATATTTGCAATTTGATTTGGTGTATCTTTTTTTCCTTTTATAAAGTATCTTTTACTATAGCTATCTCAACTTGACACCAAGCTAAGTTTATATATATTTCACGCGAGTGTAACGCTTAAAGTTTTTTTTAATATAATAATCAAACTGTGTGTTGGGTTAAGAAGTATTTGAAAAACAAAATTTAGTTATGACTTTTGAATAAAAATATAATGCAAATGGATTGAGAAAATAGTTTTTATGTTTTGTCATTGCTACATGATATTCAAAACATTTGTAATAACCCTCGCTCTAATACGCACATCAGTTTCAAATTATAATGAATGAAATCAAATCAAATTAAACATTTTTAAATGGTATAGTTTGGCATAAATATTATTATCGCTAAATGACTTTAGTCGGATTAGAATTTTTTATTTTCTTTGGGTATTTGTGTACACAAAATAAAGAAGAATGAAGCAAGAATGTGGCAGTAGAAATATACACAGAGACTTAGAACACATTACTACTAAATAAGTTGTACGATTGTATCAATTTACAGTGGCGGCATCGAAAAATCTTCTTAATGAAATTGGTATGTATCTGAACAATTTGCCTTCCAGAACGCTACTGCTTTTGCCTGTTGCAGGTTCATTTCATTTTCTCTCTTCGACTTGTCTGCCAAACTGTTGCATTCTCATTCCTGTGGCTCTCTTGCTTTGTGCTGTATAGCGCGTTTCTCTTCATTCTTCAATTTTTTCGTTCGTTCGATTCCCACTCAACAATGAAAAGATTAATTTATATTATTAGATCGGTCGGACTTCCTTTGATCTTGGTTATTTTAGGTGTAAAAGAGGGTAAGTCAATGCGGTGGCAAGCGGCACCTCTCTTCGGGGCACATAAATGAAGCAACGGACAGACATAAGGGCTGGACAGACGTTGTTACTAAATCGATTGCAGCGCTCTTGGTCACTGTGCCAAGTGAGCTGGCTACCTGTCAATACTAAATGTAGAAAAAAAAGTTAGATTTGAAATTTTGGAAGTATTTAATTTTACACACGATTTTACTCTTGATTTTTTTTCCGCAAAGAAACAAAAACATTGTTCTGACCCGCTAAAACCATTCACATTTTGAAAAAATATTTAACAATGAAATTATTAGCAATGAAACGTAAAAAGTTTACACAATATTGATTCCACGACACTAGTATGAAGACGTTTTAGTTTTACTCTGAAAGAATTTATAAGGCAGAGTGCGTCTATACAGATACATCGATTGAGCGTGTTGATGTAGTCTGCGCTAGGGAAAAATACTTATTTTAGATCAATCGTGTCCGAAAATGAACTAATTTTATGCACTACAATAAAACAAGAAAAAACCTTAACTTTGGTAGCACCGAAGCTCAAATGCCCGCCACAAACTTTATTTAGATTATATTCCTCACAGGGGTTGGGTGAGGACAACTCAAGTTGGGGTTCAAATAAGACGTATTTATGTCAAATTTTAAGTTTAAAATGCAATCATTTTCGTAAAAAAATAAAAAAAAAATGGAAGGTAAGTTTGTGTGGGGTCTGTATGTTGTAGGGGCCAGATCCTTGTCATATCGGTAGCATATTCCTAGGATGACAGTAGAAGTGATTTGACCCAGATTGAAGTGAGCATATTCATAAATAAGTACCAATTTTATACAAAACTCAAAAATATGCGCTGGGTTTGTGTGGAGGCTATACCTAATAAGGGGCGTGGCACCTTGGTTTGGATATTGGATGACATAAGAAGTGTTTTTTTAGCCAAAATCTAGTGAATACATTCATAAATAATAATTATTTTCAAACAAAAAAAACAGAAAAAGTGGTAAGTTTATATCGGGGCTATACCTTAAAATGGGCGTGCCACCTTGGTTCTGACATACAAACTGCCTAGGATGAAAAAAAGTTTAGGTTAAAAATTTTTGGTCAATATCCTAAAAATTTACGAAAATAATCATGGCTAAATCGATTCGTCTTGTCAAGCTGATCAATAATATATCGTATAAATTTTATGGGGTCTCCGATGCCTCCTTTAATGCGTTACAAACTTTCCGACAAACAAGAAAGAACGACGAAGTCGAGTATTGAATTGGTTTTTATTTAATTGGATTTTTATACAATAAGTCAAAAAATTGGGAGCTCGTCTTAAGCTCGGCTCAATTTACGATACTTCCTGAATAATTTTCGCAATTCTATAAAATAATTTCCAACATGAATGATAATCTTTTAAATATTGTGTATGAAAACTCATTATCATAAGTTAGGTAATATTTAATTATTCACCTGTATTTCTTCTTCCAGTAGTGTATGGTGTATTCGTATCTCTTTCTTCATTAATTTGTAATTTCTGACAGGTTGTCAAAATATCAAAGTAAGTTACTCTTGGCACGTTTTTGTCTTCTGTGTATACGACATGTCTACATACATACATACCAGACCTAATCGAATTGCTCTTAAAGTTATTCGTTTTGTTGTTGTTATAATACTACCTACCAACTTATAACAATAAATAAACGTAATGCTCATTAACAAGCTTCATGTCGTGTTATTAGTCACCGCCGCTGCCGTTGTCGTTGTCTGCTCGCTCTGTGAAGTATGTACATATAAAATAATACAATAAACTTGCCTGTAAGTTGTTAGTTTTTATTATTTAGCCGCCTTAGTCATTGCCGCTGTTGGCAGCTAAAGTCGTTGGTAGCGGCACAATACACACACAGCCAGACTGACAGACACATACATATACAGAATATTTGTACAGCATAAAGCTCTCATTTATTTTGTAAGCCATTTTCGCTGAGTTGTCAAAAAGTCGGTTTTCGACTCACGAAAATGTACTATGCAGCATTGCTACTGCTAGCACCAAAATGACTGATCAATCTGAAAGCGCCTAAGTTGAGCTGTAACGCTTTGATTTTCGTTTGTATCTTTTTAGCGGCGCATCTCATTCTCACCTTTATCTATGAATTTCATCTTCTCGTTCGCCTATTTTTTTCGTGCTCGTAGCGTTCTTTATGCGCTTGTCAACGCTTTGTTGGTCCAATAATTATTATTTCTTTTGTATTGGGCGGCTAAGATCAAAGCATTTGAAAGGTATTCAACTCAATTAGTTGTTTGTAGTTATACGGTTCTGATTTTTCAGATTTATTGTGTGTAAACTGCTGATGGAAAGAAATGGTTTTAAGTTACTAAAACGCGTAGTTTGTGAGATACTTCTACAACTAAGAACAATTTTATCAAGGAATACCAAATTAAAATGAATAAAGTCTTCACTAAATACAACATAGTTTCGTCCTAATTATACTAAATAAGAAACTCAAACGTCACATTGCCCTACATTCTAAGCAAACCAGAATTATTCCAAATGACTAACTGACCTGCGCCAAAGTGTATGTGTATGAGAATGAGGAATGTACTATATATCCTGTCAAAAGATCAAAAGCTTCCGCTCAGTGCAAAAACAACAACAACAACAAAATCAGAATATATACAAAGCTAAGACGCTGCACAAGTAACGCATGCGCTTTGATCACATTTTAATGATGATGACCATTGTTAGCTGATGTTAGCGATTGCAAAAGAGATTTTCACTTAACAACAATATAGCTAAAAACCGGCAAGGAGGCAACTTTAAGTTCCAACTTGAAGTACAAACGTATTTAAGTAACTATTAAGCCATGCATACATACAAACATAAAAATGATAAAGTAGTACGCTGGTAGTTGAAGTTAAAGTTAAAGGCACTGGACCGAGGCGACCAGACAGCGTAGCGTCCAAAGACGCCGCCGCCAGAATATACAGAGTCATACCAACAAATGTATGAAGCCCACCAGCAAAAATGTATACAATGAAAAGGAGCCACCATCGGCGACTAAATTAAGCCAACCCAAGACGAGTCATAGTCCAAGTCAAAATTGCATGCATTACAATATGTGAAACAAGGAGTAACAGAAAGAGGGTGCTTCAGTGCTGTACTTGGAGCCACTGTGCCTCAGGATGCTATGCTATGCGTTGTGTAAGTGTATTTGTAAAAAAAAACTCGCGTGGTCTGTTCTGGGACTTGGTCTGTCGTTCGTTTGCTGTTTTAACTCAACTGAGTGACTTCATTGCTCGCTTAAGTATATGTTCCTGAGCGCCATCTCGTTTAATCTACCTTTTTAAAGGGCGTGGCTATAGTATTTTATATGTGTTGATCAAAGCATACCGACACTTTGTGCTCGAGCCGTGCCGTGATCGCATTGTTTTTGAAGTTTTTTCAAGTGTGCGAAGGGGCGGGGGGGAAGTTCGTCGCGTCTTCATGGCAACAGCAGCAGCAGCAACAACAAAAATAAAAATAAACTAAGTACAAAATTGAAGTTTATAATAGTTGGCAACGCGGCGAGCGTCGTTTCCAATGAGTATACTCGATGCGCTTACGAATGTATTCATTATTGAATTAAGGATGACCACGTTTTCGGCGCATTATTTGGTTTATGGTTCGGCATGGTTGTTTTTTTTTTATTTTTTTTATTTTTATTTTTTTTTTTTGATGAACTGGATTGACTACTACGAATTCGATTTGACTTCAATCGACGATATATGTAGACAGTCACTCAGAAAGGCATTCATGCGATTGCATGCGTTCGAAGCTGCGTGTCAGCAACGCATTTTTACTGCGCCGAGTTAATGGTGCGCAATTGATTTCGAAAAGGCATCAAAACAATAATAATAACAATAAAAATTTAAACTAATTACGCGCAAAAGGGAGAGACTGTGTTGAAGAAAAATAAAATAAATACAAAAATGTTGTTGAAATGCATTAACATTCACCGCCGGCAGCATGCCATAATTAGCTTTTCCGAGACCAAAGATACTTCCACACATATCAAACTTTAAGATGTATTATTTTAATCAAACATAAAATAATTTTGAATGATTTTTCATAGGCTTCAGGTTAAAACATTAATGACACCCAAAGCGCACTCTTTGGCATTTGTCATTTACGATGTGTCAAAAAAGTAAACTTACTTTTTTTCTGAATTAGTCATTTCCATTTTTTTTTTTTTTTTTTTGCAGTCAGCAATATTCATAAAAGAAATTACAGTGTTGCCTCGCAACCCGAATGCCTATTATTTACTGCTCGAAATAATAATAAAGCATGTTAATGTTTACAAGATGTATAACATCCCAATAGTACCTTGCGGCTATACATACATGTTGTTTTGTTTAAGAAGTAAAATGTTTAACATGCACAATTTACATTTATGCATAATTGTAATTGTAAATTATGTAGAAGAACTTCCAGAGTTACAATTAATTTCATTAATTTTCTTAAAAGTGTAAATTAAAAATGTTTAGTTAGCTGTAATAGGTTTTATTTAAATAGAGTATTGTAATAGCAGTAAACCCGTGTTACCAATAAACTCACCATAACATAACCATAAAGAGCTTGACGTAGTGTCAGGACCGCGGTCGCAAGACAAACATGTGGTCAAAGCGAAATTAAGGGCGCATAACTGCTTCAAATGTCCCCATACAGAGTCGACATTCCATTTCGGAGGACAGGCCCATTCTATTCAGGTGGAATCTCGTTGTGACCAGTAAAGTACCACGCGAGTAGTCTCAGATCAGCACGTCTGAGTTGAATATTCGTTTTAGGGAAAATTGGCAGAGTAAGTTGTTTAGCCTGCCGAAGGCCATGATAGTGCAGCCAGTGATGAGAGATCAAGTCTCTGAAGTGCTTCTCAATGAAGTGTGTTGCAGAGGCACAACTGAGCTAAAGAAAAGGGTTGACGAACCTAACCTGACAATTTCGTCTGCAATTTCATTTCCTTCAACGCCTCTATGACCAGGAACCCAACATACGGTAATTTTGCGTCCTATGGGCAGGCGCTGGAGAGGGTCATAAAAGGATTAACGCTCTGACAGCCGCCCCCCTTGGACTATTGTCCAAAAGGTGGAGGGCGCAGACTTCAATGGCATGAATCTATGATTAAAAGACCGTGGACCAGACACCCATGACAATCGAGATTTTAGTGTTGGGTCCGAAGACACCCGCACCGGCGCCAGTTTCTGTAAGAGAGCAATGGTTCACAGACGGTCCCCCACAAGGAGTCCCAAGTTCCAAGTCTTGGTGACTGGGTACTAGGACAGAAAAGCGTCTGCCAAAGCGTAAAACCGTGGTCATACAATATGAGAATTTGCAGATCCCGATGCCAGGAATGTGGAGGATATTAGAATGGCCAATGTCATGTAACGTACTGCCGTTAAAAGCCAGAAACCTTAGAGCTTCCATTGCAGCTGAAGTTTTGGTAAAAATATGCAGAGGATGCAAACCTTTGATTGCCTCTAATGCCACAGTAGGGTAGGTTCGCAAGGCACCAGTCATGCATAAGCATGCTAGACGTTGCAGCCTGTCGCTCTGCTTTATTGCACCAGTTTGTAGAATTTTTGCCCATTAAGGTGTAGATCCAGAAGACAATCTTCGGTGAGATGCCCCATGTTCTATCAAAGAGTTTTATGCAGGTCCATAAAGCTATTGTTGCCTTGTTTATAACTGAGCTGAGGTGAGAATTCCAGGACAGTTTAAGTTATACATATAGGAGTATCTGCGTGATCGGTAGTCTTTGTCAAACTTGTGTTGAAAGACAAAAACTGATTTATGTGGCACATTCACATTATTTATAAGGCTTATTTATCATGTCCCTACTTAACGCCTCACGTCCGATCAGGCAGAAACTATATTGCTATGCTTAAACTGTTGAAGAATTATAATATTAAAATAATTTAACTGAAAAGTAAATTACTATATTTTAGTGATTTGGAAATGGGAGCCTTGCTGAGTAAATTTTTTTAGAACGTTACTAGAAAAGTAAACGCAAGAGCTATTGTATGCACGGTATCTGAAAATTATGGCAATATTTTTTCTTGTTGTTTCATATCTAAGAAAAAAAAAATGTCAAATCATTCTTTAAATCGCAAAACTTTAATGGTACACTTTCCCCAGGCAACAGCTTTCATTTGCGCCCTTAATGTACACGTTAATCGCTGTCTTGATTGAGTTCACATAGTTAGGCTAGTACAGAGTGCAGTGACTTCTTAACCAAGTAATTGTACGCATTACAAGCGTGTAAACAAGGTAACCAAGACAGATAAATACAGTACTAAATTATACACACGGTGTGGTCTGATTGCCGGCTTTTTTAAGTCGTAATCGAGATACTTACTTAAAATATAGCAACCAATGTAAATACCCAAATTTATAACTTTCTCGTTATGGTTTGCTGCGCCCGCACGATGCTAAAAGCAGCGTTCAAATCGAAACGAAAATGAGACAGAATCCAAGTTAGTGTTTAAGCTGCCGTGCTGCCGGTCTTTGGCGGCGGCTAAATTTGTCTCATCTTCTCATATTAATTTGTGTTATTGTATTTCATGTTTTATAATACCACGACCGACCACAAATGAAGCAGCAGCAGCAGCAGCGTTGTACATAAGAAGTGGGCAACGCGTATAAAATATTTTTTTTGTTTTGTTTTTTGTATTTTAAAGATTTTTATAACCTGCTCGAACTCATCAATTTCGTTGCTAACAACACGCAGACACAAAGTGAGAAAATCGGAATTCTTTGTTAGCTGAATCATCAGCAGCATCAACAGAGGATTTGCGGTTGATATGAGACGTTGGCGACGTTCTATAGGTAAATCTTTTTCTTTTGTTGAGCTGCCTTTTGGGGATTTCAAAAAGCCATTTAGAATAAATTAAGAAAGACCTACCGCTAAAAAGAATAAAAAGAAAAACAATGGGCAATATGTATTTTAGAAGCACCGAATTTGAAATACTTTTCAAATTGATCCTCCAAGAACTTAAGGGTACTCTTAAGCATCGAAAAATAACATTTTAGTGTATTTTTTCACCGCCGAGAGAAAATCTGGAACCGGAGGAGCATTTTTCAAAGAGAAAATACGAAAAAACTGTTATTATTTTGAAAATGCCTCGGCCTATCTTATAGAATTCTCATCTCTTAACACGAATCTGGCATTCAAAATTTTCCACTACGCTGTGATTTTCAAAAATGATGGACAATTTTTAAGACCAGATTCGTGTTCAGCGGTGAAAAATGTAAACCAGAGGCCTAGTCCGATGCTGGAAAAAAAATGTTATATATTGTGGACCTGTGTAATCGATCGGTATCTCAGTTACTCCCCTACAAGTGTTACAAACATTCTAAAAAATTAAGAATACACCATCACTATAGGGTATTATTAAATAAGCCAAGTGAAGTGAGTGAATAAAAAAGAACTTGCTTTGAGTGTGACTTGCCTTATTTGAGGCACTCATACTCGCACATTTCGACGTTCAATCGTTTCGTTTGCCTTAATCTCAACTCAGATCAGATCCCTCATCAACCGGCAACGGCAACAGGATTAAAATTAGTTTTTGATTATGCTTTCGAGCTTCTGGACAACGCAACTTGTGGTCAAGTTTTTTTTTTTTGAGATTTCGTGCAGTTGATCAATCTCTCATTCAGTTTTTTTTTCTTCCAAGTTACTACTGCCGCGATGTGATCGCTCTGCTATTTTGCGGTTCTGCATGTAATTAACGCTTTTAGCAAATTTTTTTATAGCTGTCGTTTTGTGTTTGCGCACTCTTTCATCTTGCTTGCAGCTGAAGAAGGACGTCGTCGTCGTCGTTGTTGTCCTTTCATTTTTCTTAACCATTCTGCCTTGCGGCAATTCATAAAGTTATTGGCAGCTATTTAGTCTTGATTTGAAGAACACGAAATACATACAGACAGCGTAGACACGAACGGTATGAATTCCTGCGTCTCATAAATCTCTAACGAATTCTAATTGAGTCTTCCGACATTCTCAAACCGAGCAAATTTTAAATTCCACATGTCATCCTAACTGATGATTCGATGATCCCAAGCGGCAATGCGACAGCAAAATATTTGAAAAGCGTGTGAAAAACTAGTGCCTCAAGCAGCTATAAAAAAGGAGCCGCTCTGATCTTGTTTTGGTAAATAGCTACAATATTATAAGTCAGTACATTCCTTTCAGATCAGAAATTGTTGATAGAGAAATAATCTTGATCTTGAGGCTTTTAATATTTTGACGCTTTTCTTTACAGCTATTTCGTTTGTTGTTGAGCGTTGAGTGGCTCGGCTTTTATTATTTTTTCCCTTTTTTGTATTCATGCGTATCTCAATTTTCTTGATTGATCTACAGCTACAGTCTCTCTCGAGCTCTAATTGAATCGTTTTTTAATAGTAGTCCGCTTGTGTTCGCTCGACTTAATTAACATAATTGGAGTGCTTGGAGTTTTCTTGTCTGCTGTATTTCAGCTTCATTTATTTTTGTTCTGCTTTAACACTTAAGCGAATCAAGTTAATAGATTTTGATTGACTTTTCCACTTTTCCTATTTAATTTTTATACAAAATGTTGCAGTTCAAGACGATAAGCATCGCTTAATTAATTGCTGTTAATTTATACTTATGCGCCAACGTTTGAATATTGAATGATTCAATGAACGCTGTGGTAAAAAAAAAAAAAAAATGAAAAGTTCAGCTGAGCTGTTAGCTGATTGGTTGGATTTTGGACAATAAACTCTACGATTATAATGGGTGAATGGATTAATGCGCGTTGTGAGTGTGAAACTGAAACAATTTAGCTAATTAAGTTGCCATTAGCTATCGAAAGATTCATATGATAAGACACGTAATGTCCTCTAGAGTGACTACACATATATTTTTAATATAATTTAATTTATTTTTAAAGCAAAATATTAAGTTCGGTATACACGAAACTTAAGTCCTTTCTGTATACCCTTAACACATAGTGTGGAGGGTATTAGTATTTTGTCAGAAAGTTTGTAACGCAAAGTATATATATTCTTAAACAGCACGACGAGACGAGTCGATCTAGCCAAGTCCATCTGTCTGTCTCCGCGAAAAATAGCCCCCATACAAACCCACTGCCCATTTTCGAGTTATTGTATGAATACAATTTGAAGTGAATAAACTTCAAGTTGAATATAAACAATTCTTGTGTCAACACAAGTCTACAGAAGAGATTTGGTGAAAAACGGGTCACTATAGCATAAAGCCCCCATATGTTCAATACATAAGAGGACTTTTTGTTTAAATCATGAAACACGTAACGCCAACTATTGACGTTGATAACATTAGAAAGGATCAGGTCTCACCTTTCAAACGCAGCCAACTTCATGTAAATTGGTTGAAAGGTTAAAAAGTTACTCACTTTTTTAAGGAATGTTCTTTAATACCTGAGTCACGGCTGCTTGAATGGCTTGAATATCATCGTAAAACGCTCCTTTCATGGCAAATTTCAGTTTAGGGAACAGAAAATAGTCGCAAGGTGATAGATCAGGAGAATCTGTTTTTTTTTTTTTTATCAAAAATTACTGTCCCCTTATTTATTGAACATACTGTATACATAAACAAAGAAAAACGTTAACTTCTATGGAACCGAAGCTAAAATACCCGTTAAACAACACTTTTACTAGTTTATATGTTCACCAAGTGCTTAGATTAAATTAAAAGATGAATTTGATCTAATTTATATTGAGGCTTTATGCTATATTAGCTCGATCCTTACCATATCGATTGTGTTCACTTAGGCGGGCATTGGAATTAATTTTACAAAATTTTAAGTTTTTAGCAATTAAATAAAATACAAATCTATTTAATACAAACTTACCAAATAAATAGCTTCGTAGTACAAATAGTCAAGCATGCGTTTATATTGCTCTCTCAAAGGATTATTTATATCTCTCGCTTCTCTTCTTCCAACAAACTTTCGCTGCACTAAAAAAAAAGTGGCACTCGTGCAAAAAAAAATAAAAAACCATAACCAAAAGCAAAAAAACAAAAAAAAAAAAAACAAAAACAAAAACAAAAAAAAAAAAAAAAAAAAAAAAACACCAAAAAAGAAAACACAAAAAAAAAGTAAAAAGCCGGCCGGCCGGCCAGCGTCTGACAGTGAAGCAATGCAACTTTTTGCATTTGCAATGAAAAATTTGCACTCCATACATAATAAATAATTATATTAGCATTTCTTTTGCATGTTGCAATAATTTACAAATATATTTTTTCACTAATTCACTATTTCAATTTAAAAAGCAAACAAATTGCAATTGCAAGAAACGTACTGCGCTGCCGCGATTGAATACATTTTTCAATGAAATGGGAATACATTTGCACAGACACTTTAAAAACTAATTAAACTTCGCTTAAAATAAACACAGTTTTAAATTAATTAATTATATGTTTAATTAAATATGTTTTTGTTTAATATTAGCAAAATATTATTATGCCATTGCGAAAGCTCGAAAATACACCAACAAAGTAAAATATACTAAAAATGACCATATACAGTAAAAGACAATAACAACTCTCAGACGAGCACTACTATATTATTTTGTGTTGCTCTTTTAACTATAAAATTTCTTGCGTGGGGTATTCAAGCTTTGGCTCTAATAAAATTCATGCTTCGACTTTTATTTATTTACTTTTTTTTTATTCGTTTTACACGTTAACATATGTCTCAATTAGGCACGCTGCCTGTTTGCATAACTCAAGCTCATTTCCACGCAATCGCTAAATAGACAAGCCCACTAGAAATTGGACAAAAAAAAAAAAAAAAGAGGAATTTTTTCATAATACAAAGTAGCGTGCTGTCTACATTTTGACAGCTTCTTTTCATTGTCTTCCATCGCCCACTGTCATATGTCGCATGTCGCTGACTACTGCCGCTTTTTAACTCAAACAATAAGCGCATTGTTACGCCTAATTTTACCGGGTTGGCTGGCTGCTCCTTGCTTCCGACATTTTAATGTCCTTGCTTGCTATCGTCTTCTACTTCATATTGCGGGTGAGTTATGTTGTGTCAGTGTGACCATGTTCACTTGTCATAATGATTAGTTATGCTGATGACATTATTTGTTTGCCTAGTTTGCCATTGTTTTTTCCTCTTGTTTGTCTTTTACATATAAAAATATGGTTGCTCTCTTAAAAAAAAGTCGTTAACATGTTCCTTTTGCAGTTCCTTTAAGCAAATGAGCAACTGTGTAAATGAAGCGCTTCTCCTGGGACTGTTTAAGGCATTTTAATAAAACTTGATTTGGTAAATTCTAAAAAAAAACAATTTTAAAGAAAAAAAAAATACATACTCAATTATATAATAAAAGCTTAACTTTATACTAACCTTTTAAATATTCGATTTGAAATTTAAAAAAATAAAATTTAGCAATGTGAAGCTAATTGACACAGAGAGCATCGCCTAAGCATTAAAACGCGTAACTAGCAAAGGCGTATCGGCATGCTATATCATCCTAACGCTGTTCAAACAAAATTAATTAAACTTTAAAACTCATACAAAAGTCGTTAAAGAAGGCGTTTGTATTACATAATTCAATAAGCCATAAAGTACATACAGCGCGGAAAATCGTTGGAGACGGTCAATAAAAATTGCAATTTGAGAAGATAATCACGTTGAATGTCTTCAATCGACTCAAAACCGTTTCTTCGAAATAGTCTTTTTAATTTTGGAAATAGCCAGAAGTCACACGGAACCAAATCAGGGGAATAAGGTGGTTGCAGAACGATATTGGTTGCTTTTTTTGGCCAAAAAGTCACGAAGAATCAGTGCAGAAAATTCAAGAAAATTCAGCATTTTTGGTAGCAATCGAGTCTTCACACGTTTTTGCCCAAAACATCTTTTTAAAATGATATAAATTGATCCTTTCTATACGCCAATTTTATCAGCAATGTCTCTTATAGTTAATTAAATGGGCGTGAGATTCGTCCTTTGAGGTCGATGGTCGACCAGGGCGCTCTTGGTCTTCAACGCGTTCTTTACCTTCTTTGAACAATTTATACCGATCATATTTTGTTGATTTTGGTAGAGCTTGGTACCCGCATAATTTAAATCGAATTAAATTCCTACTACTTTTTGGTCACAGTAGTATGTAAAAGAAAGAAGGAGGCTAGATAGACCCTATAAAGTATATACAATATAATCTTGATCAGCACTTAAAAGGGCAGTTGAACTAGCTATGATTGTCTGTCCGTCAGTCAGTCCGTATAAAAACGATTACCTCGGAGACTATAAGAGATTGTACTATTTGAAACTTAAACTCTCTTAAGCCTTCAAGTCTGCTCTTGCTAGCCCCATTTTAAAGGGTAACCTTCAAACAAATTTACTCCAAAATTTTGAGTTTTGCATAAAAACGTCTTTGTTTTTTATTGTATTCAGTATTAATTTAGTATAAATAATGCCAATGATAGTCCCAATGAAATATCCCAATAAGTTTTGAAGAAGTATTCAAATTCGTAATCTTTTCAGAAACTAAAAGGAGTAATGCGTAATGTTCTTTTAAATTAATATAATTTTTCTGAAGACTAATTTAAATTTTTTTTTTATATACGGCATTATAGACTTTATCCCTTTTTAAATTAGTAACAATAAATTTCTTAGTGTTAAATGACAAAATGGCTTATGGATTCTATTAAATACAAAACAAAAAAATGTCAATAAATAAAACCACAAACAAAAATAAAGAAAACACCCCTCGAAATACAATTAAGGGACCTTTTAATTGTTAATTGTTGCAGACATGTTTCTGAATTAAATTTTGTAGTCGTCTTTGTTGTTGGTTTTGTAGCGTCATCATTACTCAAACAAATAAATAAAAAAAAAAGTAACCCACTTTAAAAGGGGCGCGGCTGTAATTGTACAATAAGAATAAAAAAAAAAATAACAACAACAACAAAATGAGTGCAGCTGTCGCATATTAAGGCATCAAGAGCGGAGCTGTCTGCCACATACGCCATTAAACGCAATTGAAGATCAGCTGGGTTTTTTTTTTTTTTTGTTTTTGTCTTTAATAAAAAAAAATAAAAAAAACTTATCGCGCTTCCTTCCTCAAAATGTTGTGTAAATAAACGCCTACTAAATGCATTTCCTTTACGTTTAAACACTAAAACCGCTTAAAAACCACAAAAAAATGTTTAATGTTAATAATGAAATTAAAAGATTTAATTAAATAAATATTAAGCTTCTTTGGTTTTTTTTCTCTTGTCTAATAAATAATATCGTGCAGCAAATAATTTTTAATCGAAGCAATTTCCGCCGTTTCAACATCATTCAACAGAAAAATTAACTTTAAACATGCTAAAAACAAATATTTCAGTTCAAAGTTAGACACTAAAAAATAAAAAAACCAAAATAAAATCTTTTTCTAGAGCGCAACAAAGAAAGACAATAAAAGTCGAAAAAGCTATAAAAATCGGCAAAATAGATAAAACTGAATAGATACAAAAATATAAATATAAATAGATGAGGAGCAGCTATTTTAGACAAACGATCGATTGTGAGAAAACATTTATAATCACACACAATAATAAAACCGCTGGAATCGTTTTTAAAAGTCGAAGAAGGTGTTGCGTATGGATCAATTTAACTAACCGCTAAAGCAAAGCAGGGAATCCTATGACCATTTATGATGCGATTGTTTATTATGAATTCCATTGAATTTCTTTTAAGTTGTGGCTATAATTTTTTTTTTTTTATTTAAGTGAAGCGTTGCTTTTGATCTGTGGTACAATATAAAATAAAAAAAAATGAAACAATATAAAATCAAATTAGAATTGGAACTGAAAAAATGTATTTTTAACAAGGTAGATACGAATATTGGATTTTTTTAAACATTAAAAATAAAACCAAATATTGTGAATGAAAATGTCTTTTATATTTTCTAATCTTGATATTTTATAGCCGTTACAAATAGTATTCAGTTTATCGGAAAGTTTGTAACGCAAAGGAATTATAGACCATATAAAAAAATTTCTTGATCAGCTCGATGAAACGAATCGATTTAACCATGTCCGTCTGTGTCTCTATCTGTTCTGGTATACTTTTCTCAAGAAGTTTTAATGATATTTCACCTGAAATTAAGTCTTTTTTGGTCTTAAATAGTTAGTATGTGAAAAAAAATATGCCACGCTTATTTTTAGGCATAGCCCCATACAAACTTTCCGCTTCCGAAAGTACTTATTATCCATCCTATGTATACACTACATATTTGGTATGAATCGGGCGACTAAAACATATACTCACCATTTTCATATTTTTTCCAGAATATAATTGTTATATCTGCACTTTTAGCTTAAAATGTGACCTATATGCTTCTTATATGAACCCCATTATTAGGTTTAAACTTGAGTTATATCGGACCATTGATTCCTACAAACCACTTCTCGAATATTACCTAAGGCACTGATAATAATATTGTACATAAGATAGATTGACGTGATTATGGGACAGTTGCATACAAGTAGAATGATGTACCGGATTTTGTAACCAAATCTCGTATATTAGGCCTTATTTCACAGAGCTTAGAATGACTAATCAGAACCAGTCCATACAGTTAAGGAAAGAGCGTAGTTTAAAGGGGACAGTTCACATAGCGAGTTGAACTGACATTGCCCTAGTAACAGCAATCTGTGTGATCTGAGTGCAAGACAGGTGCTGCATCTTTTCTTTCCAGCTTCTGCAATAGCTTTTAAACACTTGATCCCCGATGGACCAGTGGCCAGTTATAGTTGCTGTTATTCTAGCGAGGTTTTTGCGAGAGTATGGCCAAATAGATCCAGCTTCCCACAATTGTCCAGATGTGACCATTCGCTACAGCCCGAGTTGGTTAAATAATTTTTAATGGCAGAGGTGCAGTATCCCATGGAGTCTCTAGGAAACGCTCTCCAGCCACTAAGTCTGCGTGTTGTTTCGTGGGAACATCGCTATGCCTTGGAACCCACGGTTACATTCAGCTGATTTTTACAGTCCCCAATCAATTTTGATTTGGTGACGTGAGAACCTTAAGCATTTATCGCAACTTGACTGTCCAAGAAAATGAATACCTATCTGCCGCGGACATTCAGCTCTACAAATAGCTCACAAGTTGCAAATCCGGGTGTCGAAGGTATTTTTCGACACCCTGATTACACTCCAGAGCCCATACCGCAATCCATATTTGAACCATCGGTATTGCATCCCAGCAGATAAGCCTTCCAGTGCTGCCCTGTAGGCAAAAATGTAGCTCACATGTTGCAAATCCGGGTGTCGAAGATATTTTTCGATAACCAGTTCCTCTGATTAAACTCCAGAGCCCACACCGCAATCCATATTTGAACTATCGGTATTGCATCCCAGCAAATAAGCCTTCCAGTGCTGCCCTGTAGGCAAAAATGTCCTCAAATATTTACTAAAATCTGGAATTATTGACAGAAAGTCTTTTGTCGAGCCTGCTAGCTCCACTCGGAGTCTTGATAGGATAGCGCTGTAGCCATAACTTGTAGGCAACCAAACCTAAGCGAAGTTTACTTTTCGAGTGACAGGTATTTGAGCTTTGGTGCTACTGAAGTTAACGTTTTTAATTTTTTTTTATTGACTATGTTAAGTCAACTCGCGGATATCAAACGTTTTTTTTCAAAAGGCGCCATAAATGTCGTTAAAACTAATTTCGTTTATGATTTACTATGATCTAGGCATAAACTTCAACGAAAACCACAGCTAAAGACTTAAGATTGTAGACCTACGCAGTATAAAATTTGACAACAAATTTGAATAATTTAGTTATACATACCTACTCATACATACATATATATGTATTTAGTACAATAAAGTATATAAATCGATCGTTATTTATGGTGAATGTTGTTGTTTTTATGTGGCCTGCGAAAAATCACACCTTGACATTAATTAATTACAGATTTTTATGGCAATCATAGTCTTCGCCATACAAAAGATTGTCATATTCTAGGAAAACAAATAAAAGTGCTTAACTTTGAAGACTATATTTCTTTTTATTTTACTTTGATTTCTTTTTTAGATCCCGCAACGCTGAATATTTTTGCAACGCGTACAAATTCCAAAAAGAAGCGAAAATCTCGCACAGCATTTACAAATCATCAAATTTTTGAATTGGAGAAACGTTTTCTATATCAAAAATATCTCTCACCGGCCGATCGTGATGAGATTGCAGCAGGATTGGGACTCTCAAATGCGCAGGTTCTATATAAAAATTATTTTGAAATATTTTAATGAACTTTTAAGGCCACTTTGCATTTTATTGTTTTTTTTTCTAGGTTATTACTTGGTTTCAAAATCGACGTGCCAAACTGAAGCGTGACATGGAAGAGCTGAAAAAGGATGTCGAAAGCGTGAAACAATTGTCAGGACATAAAAGTTTTTTAGAAAATGTTAATGACTTGAGTATTTTAAAGACCCGACCAGTCAGCAGACATCAACAACACACATCCAGCGATGCTCTACTATCCGCAACGGCAACAGCAGATTTTAACGTCCTTGGCAACAGCGCAGCGGAGCAACAACAACCACAGCAGCAACAACAACAACAGCCACAACAACGCGGATAAACAGGAGCTACGTCTACTGAAGATGATGACGCTTATGCATTATAGCAGCGGAAATGGAAACGTTTGCGGCAGCCATCTCTTAGCAACAACAACAACAACAAATTCCAAGCATACAACCCAAACATCCTACATCGCACAGTGACCCAGTTTCGTTTGCTTTTAATAAGCTCAATTTTATTTTTTGATTAAGATGCGCGCATATGAGTAGCAAAGAAAAACTTTAAATTTGCCAAAAAAGAAAATTTTATAATTTATAATTTTAGCAAATATTTTTTTTTTCGCTTTGATGGCTTCGATGTATTCACTGTCAGCTTCCGTAATTGGAGCAAAGTTCAGAGTTTAGCTATCATTAGTAAAATACTTATTAACTTAATTAGATGCAAATGCTTATGCCTAGTATTATAAATATATGGTAATATGATATTATATATTACGATATTAAGTACTTACGTACATATGTAATAGCTTAAATTAAGATTTGTGATTTTTTTCTTTCATTATTATATTAATTTTCAGTTTTATTCATTTGGAATATTAAAAACCAAATTTGCATAAAAATTCGCTTAAAGTTTTGTAAATTATTTGCTGCAATGTTGTAATTAAGTCTTTAATTGAGTCAGCCATTATAATTAGAAGTAAATAATGAGTTGTGTAGGATCTTCTAATTGTAATAAAAATAATAATAATTTAGTTGAAAGAAGCGACTTAATTATACATATCTTTTTTTATGTAGGCGGTTTACTAATATTCGAATAATTGAAAATATTAATTGATGTCAAGAAATGTCAACTTAACTGAGCAATGAACGGAAACTAACTTCTAAACTTAAAGATATTGGAATATGTTTGAGGTACAAGTTCTGGAAAGAACGCTATATAGGTGATAACTCCTCATTGCCGCAATGATTTTTAAATGAAAATACTCCAGATTTTCGTTATATGAATTGCACCCATTTCATATGACTTAATGTTCTTGTGAAGAGGTACGGACAAATTTTAAGAATTTCCAGCTGATTTAGGGCCGGTGAATTGATTCTTTGTTAGAATTTGTAGAAAAATATGAACTATTGTGAAAAAGATTTGAAAAACATTGAAGTTGAAGATGAACTATTTAAGGAAGCAAACTAAGTTCTACCTTCAAAATACAAATATATTTTCATGCGAAACTGCGATTGAGTTCGGAAGCAGGTGAATTCATTTAAAATGCAAGCGAATCGTACAACACAATTATAAACTAGTTCACAAGTGGAATTTTATTATTTGTAGAGCCAAAGGCATAAAAGTCCAAAATAGCCCAACAAGATAAAAATTAAGACGCAATGGGCCAAAGTGTTCAACTTGTGTTGACCGAAAAAATGCCATTTTCCTTATCGGACTTCTACTAAAAATCTTTCAACATTTTGAAGCATCCAACTCAAAAGAGTTTTCTATGAAAAGGTTTTTATTGTCCTGAAAAACATGCTCTTTAAAAGAGCCTCGGTAAAAAATTACGGTTTTCAAGACCAAAAAGTTAGTTATGATGCCCTAATAATCCATGCAAAATTTTAAGCTTATAACTGGCTTAGGAAATATCTGAGGTCAAAGTATACTTAAACAAGCATTATATGATGCCCGTAGAAAATTTATAACGGACGGACGGACAGACAGACTGAATTTTTTCTTTTTGCTTTTGTGAATGCTTGTGACTAGAGGGACATGAGAGAGAGTGCTCGCTCAGCGATTCCAACTGCTAACTTTCAAAGTACCTTAGTCTACTCGATCTAAGTGCAGGACACCCACAGAGGAAGTGTTCCAACGTTTCTGGAGTATCCTCTTCCTTACAACTTCTGGCCGCGTGTTCCCTAGTCTGCCAGCGCCCTGTGATGGCGGCTTTTAGTCTCGCAAAATCTTTGCGGGAGTTCAACGGTAGAGTTCTGGTACGTTTGGGGTCAATCGTGGGCCAAATAAGCTTAGCTTTCCTGCAGTTATTCATATTTTGCCATTTATTATTGCCTAAAGAGGTAAAGTGATTCCTAATGAGGACGACCCTTGCGCTCATTGGGATCTGAACCGCAACTGGCTGTGATTCATCCGATGAACCCCGTCTAGCAAGTGTTTCTGCTTGCTCGTTCCCGGAAATATCATAGCAGAGATTAGGCAGACGAAAGAACTCTTCCACTGCCAGGTCCTACGAGTGTACCCCAGACCCCAGATTATTGGGGCATCATAACCAACTGTTTAGTGTAATAAAAGTTTTAAAATCGTGGTCGTGAAAACGGATATTTTTTGTATCGGCCGAGACCTTTTATTAGAGGCTTATGCATGCATACATATTTTTATCAACTTTTTGAGCAGAAAAAACAATGTCGAAAATTGCATTGGCCACCATTATTCCTTTTAGATGGCCGAAATCGGGAAAGTAAGTACGCAGGAGAATTTCTCGGTCAAGGGCTATCGATTGTTCGGTGGTGACTCGGTTGTGACCATTTACGTAAAATGTACATACCTCTGGAACAAATGTTTTATGGAACTATTCTTCAAACAAAGTCAATGTTAATGTAATGAGCAAACATAAGAGTACATTAATTTATTTAATCAGGTGACCCGATTAGACCGAGCGGTTGTTCCTGCTATTTATTACTCAACAGATGACACCAGTGATTAATATCGGTTTTTGGTTTGTGTCTAATTTGCTAAACAAAGAATATCGGTATTCTGAAATGTTTATGTCTTAACTATTTGCATGGCGCCATCTAGTGAGTATTGTGAATGTATCAACGTACCCTGTAGTTTTTCCTAAAATTACACCCTGTGTTTTTTCACCTAGTTTTTTGCACCCTGTTCTTTACAGCACGCTTTAAAAGAACCAAAGTGTCAATACTTTGCATCACCAATATATATTATATTTTGCAACAATTTTATCTACGCGTAATGTATCCATTTATAGAACTGCAATTCTAGATTTTATAGCGAATTGAAAATTTTTGAAGTAGGAATGTAACGGTGTAAATTTTCGAGTATTTACTTTGATAAATTTTACAAATAAATTTTATGATTTTTAAGTTATGCAAATGAGTTCAGTTGTTATAAGAAATGATAGCGCGTTGGTCCTGCCGAAGCTGCAAAATTTATTCATCCTCCACGTATATACAATATCATTCAATTTAACGGTGCCCTCTTGACGTACACCAAGATGTATACCCATTGCCGGAGATGGATAATCAAAATGACGATATCTAAAAAAAAAAAAAAATAAATAATTTTAACTATAAAAAAAACAATAAAATGAATTATGTACTTTTTAAGTGTTTTTAAGGGTTCTCCATCTGGATCACGTTGTGCATTTTTAATATTGATGTTGGGGAAAATGCAACGTGTGCAGGGTGCTACAACACGAAAAACTGTATTTTCGCCAATGCGCACCCAATTCCATTTATCTTCGGCAAATGGCTCATCCACATCCATTTTTAATTCGAAATTACCACGAAACTGTTGCGGATGTACAGGACGTTCAAGGCGCGTATTTAGCTCAGCAACTGAGGATAAATTCATAAGCATATAACTGGTAGCATCCACGAAAGTGCCCTAAAAATGTGATTTAGTTTAGATAATATGTACCAATATGAAAGGAAATGATAGCTCTTACCGAATCCTCTTGTTTTATAAATGGTTGTTTAGTCAAACGCTCATTGGTGGCACGCACTGGTTTCGTATGTGGATAGTATAACAAATGTATACCTTCATCCTTTTCCAAAATAAACTTGGAGAACCATGCATCGAAACGTGAACCACATTTTAATGCATCCAGTGGAGCACCCCAAACTGCAGTACGTACTTTTCCATTCGATGGTGCCTCTTCGACCAGCGTGGCAAAGTCTAAATCTATATCGGGCATACCTGGTGCAGTGAATGTTATACGCGTAGCGCTTACAAGTTTTGGCTGTATCAGCACCATTTTCGGATAGGCACGTGCTGTTATCTGTTTCAGCTCGCTATCTACACACATCAGTTTACGATCAAATAATCCCTCTAGACGCATTCCTAGCACTTCGCATGAAAGTTCATCCGTGGGCTTGACTTTTATTGGTGCACATGATTTAACGGGAAACAAATGTATTTCCTCTAAACGTCCCACCCGACGCCATTTAGTTGGCATAACATCTGGTCTGGTACGCTTGTAAATGTAATACGAAACGCCACCGACTACCGCGAGACCGACTCCAACGCCGAGCAAAACTTTGCTGGAGACATTCACGTTGGATTCTGTGCAGAAATTTAAAAATAATTAATATTATTTTTCTTAAATAAATTCCTAAAACGTACGAGTCATATTGTAGTTATTTTTGTAAGTTTTATTAAATATGTTAATAAAAATTTCACAAGACGAAAGGTTAAAAAACCCAAGACACTTCTCTCCACTTGCTTTGTTTCAGTAGTATGAAAGCACCGGCAAACCAGAAAACCAACTGAAACTGCGAAACTTGAGCGAATCTTACTTATATGCAAACAAAATACAACAACAGACAATTTCACCAAAGCTCAAATAAAACAAAATAAAATAAAAAGTGATATGGAATAAGTGAACTAAGGCGTAGTAAGCGATTTTTGAAGAGGGGTCGCCGTTTGTGTTTGGAAGAGGTGCTATATTGCCCTTAATTTCTGACGACATTCGATGACTCAAAAAAATTTAATTAGCTTTAATTTACACATTTTATGGTTTGGTTTATTCGCGATAAGGGCTTCTTTCGACGGTATCTGATTTTCAAGTTTCTTACATCATGCTTCTTTTTTTTATTAACTTTGTTGCTTTAAAACTTATTGACGATTTGAAACATTGTGAAATATAGATTAAGTTGTTGGCGCTGTTCGAAAATTGTGATCCGGCAGGGTCTCAGTCAACTTGAAATTGTTGAAACATTTGTTGATAACATTTTTTTATACCCTTTAGCTCTCAATTGCCAGATACATTGAAAGATGCGCCATATCTGTTTGTGTTAAAAAAACCACTAATAACTTGGAATTTAGTTTCTTTAGAGCCCTTGTGAGATAATTCAGTTTTCTAGCTTCATTTAAAAAAATAAATTCTTCAAATATTTTTTATGAATAACTTTTTTGCAACATAAAGTAGAAAAATCCAGCTCGATGTAGATTATTTGGTTAAAACTTATTCTAAAATCTTAAAAGTTTTTAAATCATATTCTATGTATATCAACGTTGAACTGGGTGGAAGGTATTTCATC
The DNA here is from genome assembly GCA_018903435.1 of Leucophenga varia. NCBI lineage: Eukaryota > Metazoa > Arthropoda > Insecta > Diptera > Drosophilidae > Leucophenga > Leucophenga varia. Next base: position 325,273 of record JAEIFJ010001989.1, on the reverse strand, counting down.
AAAACTGTAGTTCAATTACAATTTACGATTATAATAACGAGAACAAGGAAAAACGTTAACTTCGGTGGAACCGAAGCTGAAATACCCGTTACATGGGCGTGTCGTCTTGGTTATTTGACCCTGGATGACCAAAAAATGTTTTTACCCAATTGGAAGCGAGTACATTCATAAATAATTACTAAATTTAAATGAATTAAAAAAATAAATGAAAAAAACGTTAACTTCGGTGGAACCGAAGCTGAAATACCCGTTACAATGGGCGTGGCGCCTTAGGTTTTGACCCTGGATGACAAAAAAATGTTTTTACCCTATTTGGGAGCGAGTACATTCATAAATAATTACGTATTTTTAAACAAAAAATCGAAAGAAATCGGTAAGTTTGTATGGGGGCTATACCTAAAAATGGGCGTGGCAATCATTATTTTCGAACTTGGAGCACTAGTCGTTGTACCCTACATTGAAGTAAAAGCATTCATAATTTATAACTATTTTCATACAAAGCCCAATAATCTTTAGTTTATATGGAGGCTTCATCAAAAAGATCGCATAGCAAAAAGAGACAAAAAACTTAAGTTTAAATTCAGGACAGTATCTTTAAAACTGTCAGAAACACTCATCGAAAAGACAGACGGACAGACGGAGATGGCTAAATCGATTCGTCTCATCGAGCTGATCAATAATATATATACTTTATGGGGTCTCCGATGCCTCCTTCAATGCGTTGCAAACTTTTGGACAAACTGAATATACCCGTTTACACTTTGTGTAACGGGTATAAAAATATAAAAGTAAGTACAACTTACTGTAAAAGATTTACAAAACGTTTACGATATTTCAAACTATTTTATAGTTGGGAAAGTGGGAGTTTTGAAGTAGCCATTGACTATCACTTAGCAGTGGTTTCGATAGATCTTATCTACTGTCAATATTTTTTGACAAATATCTCAATTTTATACTAGCAGTCATTCCCATAATAAACTTGTTCCCATAATACACTTGTTTTGTAGGGCCGACGGTTATACCTGATTTCATTGTGAATCGGAGTATTTGAAAAACAAGCCATTTTTTACATTTTTTTCACAAAAATTTTCATTTTCTCAATACTACTTACATAATAATCATAATAATTTGTCATTTTTTCGATCCCAGTAAAGAATTTTAAACCGATTTTGCGATCTTACTTCACAATTTCTCACGATTTTTGAAAACTCCAAAAATATGTTTTGAGCAAAAGGCAAAAAATTGTCGTTGATTTTGGATTTTATGCCAATCCTTCAACCATGAGGTTTATTTAATATATTTTAGAGACTCCATCTAGAAAATGTAAATTAGCTGATTTTTGTGGTAGTTTTTACCCTCAAACAAAGTTTGCTTCAAAACTCCCCACTTTCCCCTAAATATACATCTTAATAAATAATAACTTACGAAACCATTTATATTACATGTAGCCGCGGCTTTGCTCGCTTTTTTTTTTTTATACTTGTCGACCAATGGGTCCCAAGTCAAAATTTCGGAAATAGCTTGAACACGCCTAAAATATTTTTAACCATCTTTTAAATGCAAATTGTTTTAAGTATCTTCATCTATTCAATCAAAAGATATAGCTTTTCCGGTTTCAAGGCCCCCATTAGGCCCCACGACAAAATTAACACAAAATCCCGTCTTAGTGGTACCCTGAAACCTGAAAAACAAACAAAATTGAACAAAAAATCTTTTCTAGGTTCAACTATGGGTCTTAGGGCCAAGTTTCGAAAATCCCTGGATATCGCCAAAAATATTTTTAATCATCTTTTAAATGCGCCCTGTTTTACGTCTAATCATTCCAAAGATATGGCTTTTCCTGGTTCAAGGCTTCAATTCGGACTTCATAAATTTTTTTTTAATGTTTAATATTTTCAGGAAAAAAATCATAACTCGATAAGGGCTGGACCGATTTTGAATTTCAGAATTAACTAAACATCATCACTCCTCCCATCACCTTCCTCTGCAATTTAATGGCGATCGGTCGAGCCGTTCTCGGGTTATGGAGTGAAAATCAAAATGTACAACTCTTTTTATATATATACATAGAAGAAGAAGATGTACAAATATTAACCAGCTTTCATATTTATTAACAAGATTAAACGTTCTGTTCGCCTGTTCCTCAATGTCAATTAGGCACTAAACTGTTTATCAGGCAAAAACTGTATTCTTTATAATTTTCCACTCTTATCAAACCATAATACCTCATGATATACTTGTACGTTGAGATTTTGAGTTCTTTTTTATCATCTCTGAATTTTTGTTGCAATTATTTTTAGGTTTTGGATTAGATAAGATAGCCAAATTATGGGCTTTTTAATACAATCAACGAATTTTTGCAAAAAAAAGTTTTAAAATTTCTTACAAAGTATTACTGATAGGCAAGTCATTATAAAAATTTCTTAAATAAAACAAATTCCCCTTTCGACCGCCATGAATGTTTGCAAAATAAAAAAGAACAAATAGTATAAACAAAAAAAAAAAAAAGAAAAAAAAAAGCAAACAGGTTCAAGCAGAGAGTGTAAAGCTTAGAGAATAAAAAATGAAAGAGCTTAAGAAACCACATAACTGCACTCACTCTCTCAAAACGACAACTTGTTGCTTTTTACAAATTAAAAGCAAAGAGTAAATCAAAACAAATTTGTTATCAAACAAAGCAATAAAATTGTCAAAGCTAATCAAAAGGGGGGCATTTACAAAGAGGGAAGGGGTCGCTGCGGAATAATTTAGCGTAACCTGTCAAAAATCAAAGTTTTGTTGTTTAACAATTCATTTTAATTTAAAAAAAAAAAGGAATATTTGTATATTTTTGCATTAAATTCAATCCTCTCCCACAAAGACAATGTCATGGAGCTTGACTTTGCCCTCTTGACGACTACCTAAATGTATACCAAATGCCGGAGCTGAGTGATTAAATAGACGATATCTGTAAAAAAACGAAATTATTGCTATATAGAAATCTTGCATTTGCTAATTCTCCATTGAACTACTCACTTTCGCAGCGTTTTTAATGGTTCACCCTCAGGATCACGTTGTCCGTTCTCCGCATTTATATTCGGAAATATACAACGCGTGCATGGCGCCACATTGCGAAAGATTGCCTGATCACCTATACGTAACCAGCTCCAATTATCCTCGGCAAATGGCTCATCGGTATCCATTTTGACATCGAAATTAGCACGCAATTGCAGAGGATTTATGGGACGCTTCAAACGCGTATTCAGCTCATCAACGGATGACAAATTCGTAAGCATAAAACTTGTAGCATCCATTAGAGAGCCCTAAATAAATTAAAATCTGTTGTAAAAAAAAAATTGCGAATCCTGTTGCTTGATAAAAGGTTCTTTGAGCAAACGTGGACGTGTATTACGAACTGGTTTTGTATGCGGATAAAAGACTAAATGCAAACCGCTTTCCTTATTTAGCACAAATTGCGAAAACCAAACATCGAAACGTTCACCACATTTTCTGACAGCGACTTGAGTATCCCAGACAACAGTCTTAAATGTCTCGGCTGATGCCTCTTCTGCCAATGTGGCATAGTCCAATTCTAAATCCTGCATGCCGGGCGCAGTGAGTAGCAAACGTGTAGCACTTATTAATTTCGGTTGTATTAAAACAATTTTTGGATAGACACGCGCCGTAATCATTTTAAGCTTTTGATCAACCAACATCAAAGTACGATCTTGTATGCCTTTCAAACGTAAACCAAGCGCATCACACCAAAATTCATCCGTTGAGTTTATTTGAAGCGTGCCACAAGATTTTATTGGAAATAAATAAATTTCTTCCAGACATCCAATACGACGCCATTTAGTTGGCATTACATCGTTTAGTTTGGATTTCTTGTGTATTAAATATGAGGCACCACCAGCGACGGCTAGGCCAACTCCTAAGCCTAGGAACAATTTGCTGGATATATTTGCACTGGAATCTGTATGCAGCATTGAAATAAAAAAAATAAAAAATTTAATTGAAATTAATAGTTGTGAATATTTTTTGTTATACACACACATACCGAACATTGTAATGCGCAATTCTGTAGAAAAGAACTATTCGGACCTATGTTCAAGTATCGCCTTCACTAAATGTACTGAAAGGTCCATGCAATTTAAATGAATAAGAGAAGCTCTATTAATTCAAATCAATTTTAATAAAAATAAAATTTCGTCTCTCAGAGAATTTGAGTATGCAACATTGTCTGCGTTAAATATTATTAAAGCTTATGCGACTATGTATTCTAAAATTTGTGGAGCTCTTTATTTGCTCTTATTCTCAATTTTTAAAAACCCGTGCATATTTAGTTTGTCCGAAAGTTTGTAACGCATTAAAGGAGACATCGATAGCCCTTTAAAGTATTTATATTCTTGATCAGCTCAACGAGACGAATCGATCTAGCCATGTACGTCTGGCTGTCTATTGCGATGCGTTATCACTCAGAATGCTTTTAATACATATATCGATCTGAAAATTTAAACTTAAGCTTTTTTTTGGTCCTAGGCAGTTTGTATGTCAGAATCAAGGTGCCACGCTCATTTTTAGATATAGTCCCCATATAAATCTACCGCCTATTTTCGAATTTTCGTATGGAAATAGGTATTATTTATAAAAATATTCAGTCCAAATTGGGGAAAAACTTCTAATGTCATCCAATGTAAAAAAAAGTGCCACGCCCATTTTTAAGGTCCCCATACAAACTTACCGTCCATTTTTGAATTTTTGTATGGAAAAAGTTATTATTTATCAATATAGTCTCTCCAAATTGGGTAAAAACACTTCTAATAGTCATCCAATATCAAAACCAAGGGACCACACCCATTTTTAGGTTTAGCCCCCATACAAACTTACTGTCCATTTTCGAGTTTTTGTATGAAACCATATTATTAGTTCTGAATGAATTTGAATAAAATTTGGTAAAATCAATTCCAATGTCCACCTAGATGAACTCTATCGATGTGATAATGATCGGGCTAACATAACATAAAGCCACCATAACTTCCATCGAAGTTACTATTAATATTTAAATTTATATTTTTCCGAGTGACATAAAGTATCTATAATCATTATACTCGCATCAAAGAAGTTCAAATCGAAATAAATTAATTATACAATCCAGTGCAAATGAGTAAAGTATAATAAATTTGGTTGTTGTTTAACTGAAGCAAAAGTGCAATAAATTATATTACAAGTGCCCTAGTTTATGGTATTACTGAGAAGAGTGTATGAGCTTTTTCTCATTAAAAAAAGCTACAAAAAATTCCATTGCTCATTTATTTTCGCTTAAATATTTGACTCAGTTTAAGAGAGCGAATACAATAAAACTTTATCTGGCAGCAAATAAATAATAATTCAAATATTGCTTATCGCTGAGTATCGCTTAAAGTTAGCCCTATTCGGCTTTTTTTTTTTTATTGAGAACAGAAGTCAGTAGTAGAACGTCTAACGGAGAAATGCTTACTATGCCCGCAGCTAACGTTAAAACTATAACAGTGCTTGCATTCGGTTTGACCGGTTTAGTTGTCACAACAATCACATGTTTCAAGTATTTTAATAAAAAGCGACGTCAATTTGGACTCAAGCCTAGCGAAAAATGGGTGCGAATTGGCAAACTGGAAGAATTGGCAATATATCCGCTAAAATCTGGTGCTCCGCTGTTGCTAGAATCCAGCTTTTGCACGCCACAGGGACTTTGTGAAGAGGGCATTAACGATCGAACGCTTATTGCGCATACTGAGAATGGAGATAAACTAGCATGGGCGGGCTTATATCCGCGCATGTTAAGCATTAAAACGAAAATACTTAATGACAGCGAATTACAACTGACAGCACCCGGCTTTGAACCGCTTTATCTAAATTTAAAAGAGTTAACAGCCAACGGAGTTACTAAATATAAACAAAATAAAGGTTTCAAACTCAGCTTGATCGAATGTACAAAAGAGCAGTCTAAATGGTTATCTCGTGTTACGTTACAGAAGGAAAATGGTTTGATTTTATATGTAATTACGGGCATTGTGCCGGACAGCAGTTGGTGGCGAAATATTTATTGTGTAAGTAAATTTAATAAATTGTTTTGAAAGATTTGATTAAGGTTTTTGTTTTTTTTAGGATTATGTACCCATTTTGGTGATACATGATAAATCAGTAGCCGAGTTGAATACACGTTTATCACCCGAAGATGCCGCACATCATTTGCAATTTCGCGGTAATTTTCTAATTTCTTCAGATGCACATATTTCAGCCTTTGATGAGGATAAATGGCTTTGGTTGCGCATAGGCAATGAGCTGATACTACGCTATAAGGCTCCAAGTCGTCGTTGTATTTTGCCAAATATTAATATTGAAACATGTCAGCGTAATAAGAATTTTGAACCTTTAAAAACTTTGAAAAGGTAAGTAGTACAACCGAGTTTTTGTACCTGTTACACATAGTTAAAGTGTTAGAATAAAGGTGCCACGCCCATTTTAAGGTATAGCTCCCATACAAATCTACCGCCCATTTTTTGAATTTTTGTATGAAAATAGGTATTATTAATAAATATTTTCACTCTTAATCGGGTAAAAACACTTCTTATGTCATCCAATATCATAACCAAGGTTCCACGCCTATTTTTAGGTATAGCCCCCATACCAACATTTCGCCTATTTTCGAATTTTTGTAGGAAAAAAGGTATTATTTATGAATATATTCACTTCAAATTAGGTAAAAAACACTTCTTATGCTCTCCAAAGTCAAATCCAAGGCGCCACGCCCATTTTAGGGATGTAGGTCCCATACAAACCTACCCCCCATTTTCGAGTTTTTTTATGAAATTATTTATTTTTTTTCTAAATAAATCCAAAAAAAATTTGATCAAATCAATTCCAATGTCCGCCTAAGAGAACACTATCGATATGGTAAGGATCGGCTTAATCTATAACATAAAGCTTCCATACAAATTTAACCAAATCCATCGTAAAATTTTATCTAAGCATTTGGAAAACATATAAACTATAAAAAGTGTTGTGTAACGGGTATTTTAGCTTCGGTTCCACCGAAGTTAAAATTTTTCCTTGTTTTCTCTTCGTTTAATTAATTCCTTTTATTTATTTTTTTTTATAGATATCGCATTTTTGAAGATCCAAAAGAACCTGATTTTGGCATTTACTTTGAGGTGTTTAGACAAGGCACAATTCAGCGTGGTGATCCCGTCTATGTGCAATATGCAAGTTAAAATAATTATTATACTCATAGACTCCAAGATGCAAGTGATCCAAAAATCAATTCAAAATAATAATTCATTTTATTTTGTATCTATGTAATTGATCCCTAAAATGAAATACAATAAACAATGAAATTCTTAAGAACTGCAATCAAAGTTCAACGAGTTCAATGAACTTTTCCACTGCCGAAATATGTTTCGATAAACTCAAAGACACTTTAAAGCGTTAATTGCTTCAGCTTCTCTATAGATAATGCCTTTCACTTGAATGCTATTATAAAGCTATGAATTTATGCCCCAAACACTTCATAATTTCCAAAAAATGATTGAAACATAATGACGCAATTAAGTCAAATTATATAAATTGAGAATGTGTGAAAGCTGAGAGTGACTAAAAGTAACTCAAGTGGCAAGTTCAGTTCACAGCAATTATGACAACTATTATTTTAGAAATTTACATTAATTCCGTACAGACAATCGAAGGATTAGCACAGCTCAATAAGACACTTGCCGACCGGTACCAGTGCTTTAATCAATGACTCTAATCCCAACACAGCTCAAATAATACTTTGATTGCTTACACACGAGTGCCTTTGAAGAGTAGTCAATCATTAAGAAATAACTTGATGCTGATGATGATGATGAATAGAATAGATTTTACTACTTGCATCAATTGTTGCGCTATAAAATAAAACCGCGCAGCATTTACATAATTCTGCTGCAACGACGACGACGACGACATGTGCTGCGATGTTGCCTTAGGCTAAGTTGAAGTAGAATGTGTACCGAATAGTGCGGCGTATATGAGCAGCCCCCAATTCAACCACTACCTTACTAGTTAGATAGATGCGACCACCCACAATGCCGGCGCGCAAGTTTTTTATTGCCATGAAAGTAGCATAAACAATTTGGTATCACGATTTAGTATTTTTTTAAAAAGGGTGGGTTAATATATTATGACGATTTATTTAGAATTTGTATTCAACTCCAAATAACTCCAAAACATAAATAGAAATTCTCATATACTGGGTTGTCAGAGAAATTTCTTCAAACCGAACATCAAACTGATATTCACAAATAGTGTGGAAGAAGTAATTACCTTTTAAATAATGTACAGGTCAATTGTTCGGAACTATTCATTCTCTAGATATATAGAAATAACGGAACAAAGTCCAAAAAAAACTTGACTTTTGAGGATATTTAAGATATCCTCAAAACGATCCATTTTGGTGAAAATTTTTGCAATCTATGCTCCAAAATATATGTTTCTCATCATTTTGAGTATGGTCAAAAACGATTTTCGTTCTCACATAATACATAATTTTTGAGAGGCAAAACGGAGAAGGGCATCAAAGAAAAGTTGGATAAATACACGTATTATCGAGCTAATGCTCCGTCAGATTACACCATACAATATTGGTTTCGAGAGTTTCTTGGTGGTCGCAACTCCACTACCGATGAAGTCCGCAGCGTAAGGGCCTGCGATGCGGTTACAGAGGACAATGTCACCGGAAAGTGAAGGTGCGCTTTCTAGCAGATGTCACAAAGATTAGTACTGAGCGCACACGCCTTATTTATCCTGCCGCTGGGTACCGCGCATGCTTACTCCGAACCAAAACACAAACGCGTGAGCACTTCAAAAGAGTGTTTGGACTTGCTGATGCGGAACCGGGCGGACTTTTTGGCGACGATGTGCTACTGAAACCTGGATCCACAAATACACACCAGAAAACAGAATGAGTGCCCAGCAATGGACTGAAGCCGACATGAGTGCTACGAAGCGGCCGAGGTAGGTTCGATGTGTCGGAAAGGTTTTGGCTTCGATTTTATGGGATTGTCATGGCAAACTCTTCATGGACTACCACGAAAAAGGAAAATCCTTTAACAACGAGAATAACTGTGCATGATTGTAACGATTGAAGGCCGAAATTGCTGCAAAACGGTCTCACATAAAGCGAAAAAAATGTTTGTTTTTGCAAGACAACGAGCCGGCACACAAGCGTGTCGCAGCCCTGGCTCAAATCAATGATTTAGGGCTCCAATTCCTTTCGCGTCCATCGCATCCAATAAAAAATTCAGCTCACGCAAGGAAATCATCGACGCTGCAGAGAAGTTCTTTGCAGACCTTCCGGAATTACTTTTCGGTTGGGATCAAGAAGTTGGAAAAACATTTTTTCCATTCCTAAGGAGGTCATAACCATTTCAAAAATGTACATTCTCATCTCTGCTACATATCAAACCATCCTCGTACTTGAAACTTTGTATAGAAGACTTTAGAAGCGGCTAAGAAAAAAAGCAACCATTACACAAACGCACACACACACACACCTGCTGCCAACCACCACCGCAACAACAACGACATACACACCCACACACTCGTATGCCATAGACAATGTTTTATCAAATATTGCTCAGCATAATTAAATGGAAAAGTCTTTCACAAGCATTTTTACCCACAAAATGTTTACTTCCATTCCAATTCCATACAATTCATTATTACAGCAGAAACACTCAATGTGAATGAGCTCATTCTTTGAGTAATTTTTATTTTTACTTTTACGTTGTACGAGTAAATCACTTTTGAGTGTATTTTAGATTCTTAGGGGTTATGGTGGTGGTTTTTGTGGTGAATTGTAGTGGTTGCGCGTTGCAGCAAAATTTCTTATAAGCAAATGCAAGTGCATTTGAGGATCTGAATTTGTGTCTGTGTGGTCTCGTCGCATTTTTTGACGAATTCTACTTAGACGCGCCAAATGCTCAAAATAAGACGCAAATTTGTCAAATTAGGCGATTTGTTTTGGTTTTTGTTATTCAATTGTCCTGTGGCGTGAATCAAAATAAACAAATATTACATAAGTCGTCACTAGACCACACCATGAAAAGTAGTCAGTCTAGACTTAAGACGGACTACCGTACAAGTTGTCGTCATTGTCGTCGTCGCCGGCACCAAGAGTCAAGTGTTTGTTTTTTCTTTAAATAAATCGATTATTAGTAATAATGTGGGAATTTTTTTTTTTTGGATATTGCAACATTAAAGAAATATGAAATAGAATAGCAAATGAAATGGATCATGAAAATTATGAGACCTTTAAAGACCTCTAAAGTCAAGAAAGAAGTCAAAAAGAAGGAAGAAACATAGATAATCAAATTTGTAAGCTTCCAAGAAACTCTTCTTACTTTTAGGGATCTATGATCCACAATTCTGTAGTGGATTAGATTTTTTTAGATATATTATTAGGCTATTATATTTGTTTAAGCCTATCGATTTCTGAAAGAAAAGTAGAAAATAAAACAAATGGGAGAAAGTTACATGTTCCATTTTTATACTCTTATTCGTCAAATATCGGAAATAAACCTCAAAAAACGGCAAAATATTTCTGAGAACTCGGAAGAGAAATGTTAACTTTGATGACCACACACACAAAATATCAGACCGGCCAGTCCAGGCACACTTTGCAATGATCAAAATATTGAAGTAATTAATGTCTGCCATACAAGCACTTGAATGCGTCGAATGCGTGTTCTGCAAAACAAAATCATTCGCACGTTTGTACGATATATACAAACCATCAAAAACAATCTATCCAACTGGGAATGTCCTTCGCACGCCGTATGTGACTGACGACACGCTCAAGTGGCATGCGGCGGCCGCAGGACACCCGGCAAACGGCCAACAAGGCAAGAAGCAACAAGGCGCGACAAAGTGGCAGTGGCGCAGGCGTTATTTGTAAACATGTAACAAAATATTACATGATCCCAAATAAAAAAAAAAAAGATCCTGGCGACAACTGAAGTAGCCACAGCGCTTAAGAGGTTTGTAAACAAAGATTATTTGTATTTATGAATGGCGTTAATTTTTTTCTGTTTCAACCTATTTTACATGCTACCTAAATTTGTATTCTTTAATATTGAAATAATAATTAGTAGGTTCACATATTCTATGAATACAATTCTTTCGTTTATATTTTCGCAATTTTATTTGTTTTTAATTTCAAATTCAATTATTTTTCAATTTCAATTGATATCCATTTAATTTTCAATTATTTTATGAGTATTATTATTGTAATAGTCTTTAATGGCGCATTTCTCTTATGAATTTTAAGTAGAAAGAAGCTTATGGCCAAAGCAAATGTGTACATGGGCGTAGTTAATTGTTATATTGTTGTCCGTGTACTACAAATTCTTGTACGACTCGGATAAATACTAAATTGTACAACGTGGTGACTTAACTTAGTATCCCAGCAATATTCGTTCGCCTTTGTATGATTCAGCTAATAAATACCCAAAGCGTTCTCAGGGTAGGAAAGAACTTCTCCGAACTCTTCGATACCAAGAGAGAGCTTAGACAGGGCGACTGTCTTGTGACTACTTCAATCTGCTCCTAAAGTATATAATACGCTAATGCCGAGGCGTGTACTATATTATTTTTTATAAAGATAAGATGCTGCTTACGTATGCTGATTTCATCGTTATAATCGACAAAGGCCAATGTGCAGTACGTAGGGCTTTTCCCGAAGATTTAGAATGAGTCCCGTTCAATGGGACTGGGAATGAAAGACAGTTAAACTATCTACCGTCTCTACCCGCTGATCAGCAACAGGACTTGGAAAATACCTGTCATACGTATGTTTAAATAGTTAATGTGTTATCATCAATGGCTTTTATAAGACTTTGAGGTGGGATGGGACGGGGTTTAATGTTCTGATACAACTCAAGTTTGTACAATATATTGCTATTAAATTTTAAGCAAAAAATTCAGATACAATTTTCTTGAAAATATCAGAAAATGAGAAAATGGTAATACGCCGAAATAATACTCATACACAAACCTGGGAAGCCTGCAGCCAATCTCGCCTCATATCGTCCAATAAGTTTACTGTCGGTACTCTCCAAAGTTGTTGAGAGACTTTTCCTGCGTAGAATGCGGCCAATTCTGGAAGAGGCCAGTTCGATCCCCGATCACCAGTTCGGTTTCAGAGAAAGCCATGGCACGCCGGAACAGTGCCACAGGTTAGTCGAGAAGTTTCTGGAATCATTTGAGGAGAAGAAGTTTTGTTCGGCAGTCTTTCTAGATGTAAAGCAAGCCTTCGACAGGGTGTGGCCTTCACAAACTTAAGGCGATCCTTCCAGCTCCATACTATACCTTTATTAGGTCCTTGACCTTGAGCGCAGGAGTTTCTTTCGTTAGATGTGGGGAAGAAAATTCCCAAATTCGAAATTCGATATTCGAGCCGGAGTTCCACAGGGAAGTGTTCCAGGACCAGTCCTTTACACTCTCTATACAGCCGACTTGCCGATTATAGAGGAAGACAATTACTCCCATACGACACGGTTTTCTTGGCATCCGACGTTTCCCCACAGGATGCTTCTGGAATCCTTCAAAGGCAACTCGACATCTTCTCTACTTGGTTCAAGAGGTCTAACATTGTAGTGAACCCTGAGAAGTCCACTCAAATGACTTTTTCTTTAAGAAGGGGTGACTGTCCCCGAGTTCATCTTGACGGAGCCACAATCCCCATGCAGCGCTACAGCCAAGTATCTGGGCTTGGGTCTTGACAGAAGGTTAACCTGGCGTCCTCACCCTCTCACCAAAAGGCACAGCTCAATGAAAGGTTAAAAAAAACATTTATGGCTTATGAAGGAAGGTCCCCCCTCAAGCTGAGGAGAAAACATTTTAGCTATTAAGCAATTATAAAGCCGGTATGGACCTACGGTATCCCAATTTGGGGCACTGCCAGCAGGAATAACTGTTCTATTATTCAAATATTTCAAAACAAGGCGTTGAGGATTATGTCAAACGCTCACGTGTTCCACACCAACAAAGAGATACACGAGGAACTCGGGGTACCATGGGTATACTCAGATCACTGCATACCAACACACTCGCCATCAACCTACTCGACAACAGTTCCAGTATAAAAAGGCTCAAAAAAATGTATATAACAAACTTATTATATATAAAATTATGTACTTGTAGCCTTTTGTCTCATTTTATTAAATTATAGCACTATCTCAACATTTGTATCTTATCAGATCCCTTCTTGATAATAGCAGACGCCCTTGTTCTTAGCCATGCCTTCCACACAAATTAGAACAATCGAATGAAATAAAAACACTTCAGTCAATAACAAAGTTACTTAAAGGCTTTAATATATTTTTTCGGTACATGTTTCGACGAGTACAAACACTTGCAACGTCTGCTGCCACAATATATTTCGTCTTGAACTTCCCCCGCAGTTGAACATTTCAAAACGATTTGCAGCATTTTGTACGAGTAGAATGCGCTGAAAAAGATTATTGCAATGATTTTCAATAATGGGGCGACTAAAGTGCTTTAGTGCCAGACTTTTTCGAATACATTTTTTTTTTTTCTTAAAGTTTGCAATCTGCAGATGCATAGCTAAGATTAGAGAAACCGTATAAACATTTTTCATTTTCCACTTTTGAATTATTTTTACCGTAAAATTGTAAATTATATTTCAATTTCATTTGAATTGCAATTGAATATACAAATAATAATCTTTTTGATTTGTGCTTAGTACTTGAGACGTTTCGGAATTGCAAATACTTGACTATACTTTAGGATGGGTCAAGGTTATATGAATCGAATAGAATAAAATGAATTAACTAATGTTTGAGGAGAAATTTTAAAGCGTATCTTTTTATTTTATATAATAAAGTATCTAGATAGCGCCTATTTGAATAATTCGAAGAAACGATCAAGTTGATCACCACAATGCAATGCAGAAATTGTAAAATGATTATGATTTATTTTTATAGAAATACTTTTCAAAACAAGCGAACAGCCTCCAGAGCAATAAACAAAGTATCATTTTAGGAAAATAAGCGATGAAAACTCGAAGAGCAACAAACAAACGGAAAGAAAAACAAAGAAACACACTCACACACACAAACTCATAAGTAATGTATACGCTAAGAATAAAAAATATGGCGGATTGGCGGAAAATTTGTGAAAATAACAAAAACAACAAAAAAAACTCGTATAAAAACACACAGAAAAAATATGACAAAGTAAACATTAAACGAAAATTGTTGATCTTTGTTAGCATCGGGAGGATCAGGGAAGTAAATTTCGAAAAGAGTCTACAAATGACGACGACGCCCGACGGCCGGCACCAAATCAAATCAAATCAAAATTCCAATTCATTCAGTTCAGACATTAATCAGAAATATTCAAATTTAATTGCTTACAATTTGCAGCATTTTTTATTGCAAATTAAAAATGCACTGAATTTGAAAATCATTTGGAGTCATCTCTGCTCGATTTAGAAAAAATGCCTTATTTTATTATGAAATTAACGATAAGAAAAAAATTAGACGACTTTAAATGTTGAAATATTTCAACTTGCAAAATTCAAAGCTCATTTTGAAAATATTTTTTTTTTTTTTTTTGAAAGACACTAAGCATTTTTTAAGTGAAACACTTAAGTTTTCTTTAATATAATTAAAGCTTTTTGCAATCCACTTAAAGTTTAGCACTTGAGCCACTCAAACGATTGATGTCCAAAAATTGAATACTTAAAGAAAAATGTGTTGTAGTAGTCCACACAGATTATTAAATTTTCTTTGAGTGGTGTTGTGCAAATACATAAAAAAAAAAAATTATTAAATAAATGAGAAATGTTTGTGTCTGCTTACAGAAATTCACCAAAGTACAAAGTTTATACGAGTATTTTAAGATTTCCATAAGAGTTTGAGCTTTAAGAGATTTCCTATAGACTAATTGACAAACAAGATTAAACATCTCACATAAACATAAATTGTAAATTGTAAATATAAAGCTATGAAAATTAAAATAATACTAAATATGAATCAGCTAGAAGTTTTTTTCTGCGCTTTTCAAAGGCTTAATCTAAAGATAGAAAAATGTATTGGGACCTTGAATTAATATTAACCGTTTGATTTTATAATTTTAAGAATTTATTTTGGAAAAATGTTTGCAAATATATTAAACTACTTTCTCTCATATTTCGGACAATTTGAGTATGCCATGTCGGAAGAACGACTCGTCTTTTGAGGCAATCCATGAATCGACTCATATTTGGCTGTCTTCGTAATAAGTGAACTGCTGTTCGGCTAGGCCATCGAGCAAAAAAAAGGTATTAATCGGAAGAAGCATTGTCTGGAGATTACAGCGTATGGGATAGGACTACCCATTTCAGCGTTTCCAAGTATGTATAGAGTTCGTTCGGTTCGAGAAGCTCGTAGTAGATCACGCCACGCTGGTCCCTACCAAATACAGAGCATAAACTTCATGCGATGAATATTCGGCTTTGCGAAGCATGTTGGTTGCTGGTCGGGCAAAACCATGACTTTTTGCGCTTGGGGTTAACAATTCTTCTGCCTTTCAAGCAGCTGTCTACTTTGAATAATCGCCTCCCATTGTCACTCGGCTTCAATTCGTACGGAAATTGGTTTCTACTTATGGATTATTCCAAAGGCTTTCAATCGCCTGAACATGATTACTTGATAAACTCTCAATGAATGTCAATCACATATAAACTTTCACTAATATTCGATGAACCTCTGCCGCACTTTTCTTCATATTACAATAATGAAGAAGTACTCCTCGCAAAAACACTATATTTGGTACGAAATTCGACATATTCCAATTGTTGTTGCTATTATTGTTGTTTATTTTGAACAAAATGGGATATCGTGCAAAAAGTTATTATTATATCAAGGTCCCAATTCCCAGCCTTTTTCATTAAGCCATTAGCAACCTATCGTTAATTTAAACTATTGCACCGATCATCATGAAATTTTTACTATACTTTACTGTCGACCAGGAGACAAAAATGGACTTAATGAGTGTTACTATTCAGTGGGAAAATATTATAGGCTATACTTATATCATTTCAAAAACAAATAGAAGTGTCACCTTGGACGGAAAATTCGATATTTTTTATTTGAGGTTCGCTTCAAACCGGTTTGCAGCCCAAATAAGTATACGAGGTGTGTTCAAAAAGTATCGCATATTTTGTATTTTTTTAAAATTATTTATTTATTCATGAATCTCTATTTTGTCCCCTTTAAAGTAATCCCCTCCCGATAAAATACACCTATGCCAACGTTTTTTCCAATCCTCGAAACATGCCAAATAGTCCCTTTCCGGTATAGCCATCAGCTCCTTCTTCGATTTAGCTTTTATCTCCTCAATCGACTCGAAACGCGTTCCCCGGATTGGTCTCTACGAATACGAATACGGTGGTTGCGAAACGATATTGGTTGGATTTTTGGCAAAAAAGTCACGAAAAATCAGTACAGTTTTTAAAAAAATCATCATTTTTGGTACCAACCGAGACTTGACACGTTTGAGGCCCAAAACATCCTTCAAAATTGTATTAATTAATCCTTTCGATACGCCAATTTCATCAGCAATGTCTTTCATAGTTAATCGACGGTGTGCAATCACTAATTCTTTTACTTTTTGGATGTGAGCATCGTCCGTTGAAGTCGATGGTTGATCAGGGAGCTCTTCGTCTTCAACACGTTCGCAACCTTCTTTCAACAATTTATACCAATCAAATGTTGTTGATTTTGGTAGAGCTCGGTCCCCATAAGCCTTCTTCAACATTTTTATTCCATTTATTCCATTCAGAAAAAAAAATTTGATACAGGTTCTTTGATCCATTTTTTTGAATAGGTAAAAATCGAAGACGATCCAAACCACGTGCAAGCAAAGCAGCTGTCAACAATAAAGTGAACATTTAAAATGGCCGAGCTTGTCGGCATAAGTGAGAGACATGAGTACCAACATAACGCCACAAAAAAAACAAAATTTGAATATACGTAACCCGCGAAAATCCAAAATTAGCGATAATGTTTGAACACACCTCGTACATAAGAGTGCTGATTTTTATAAATGTAGATGGCTCTAATACTTAAATATTCATTTTTGACTCTGTAAACTCTTAAAAATTTCATTTAAAAAAATCAGTGATCCAAATATTCAACCCAAAACCTAGGTTTAAAAGTCGTAAAACCAATTCATGTATTCCGTTTCTCTGTTTATTTCTTTTGGGTTTCTAGCTCTGCTACCAACGACCGATCAAATGAATATTTGTAATATTGCAATAATTTTAAATCGTAGATAGATGAAATTAGATGGTATATAGGACCCCGGCCCTTGTGTTAATAAGCAAATGTGTTCATTTGTCTTTCTATTTTTTTTAACGGCCATGAATACTTTATATATTTAAAGACATTCTATTTTAAACATTCATTATTTTTAGGAGGGCTTTCAGTTTGAAAATTGATTTTTCCTCTTGTGTTTTTAAAAATTTTTCTTAATTTCTGTGGATGACTGTTTCCATTGTAACTTTGTATTTTATTTGTATTATATTTACGTAATAAAATTTGGCCCCCTACTTATTTACAATTTCATATCCATTTAAATTTCACTTAATGCCAAAGCGCCGCAAAATGAAAAAAAAAAAGTGAATAAACAAAAACTAAGACGACAGCTTCTTCCTGCGAGTAATACGTTTGCCAACTTATAACAAAAAGTAGCGCAGCGCCTGACAAAACTTTCAATTGGATTTTGTTTATAAGTAAATACAGTATTCATGTTGTTGTTCCATGGAACACTCTCCATGGAACACAGCAGGCCCATGGATATTATTTCAGTAAATGCAAATACAACAAATTTAAAAACAAACACAAAATCATATATGCACACACACACACACACACACACTGAGTGTATAAGTGAGATAGATAGACCCATTCGAGTGCACTTGAAGCGCAGAGTGCTGCCTGAAGATGTGATGTATCTACTAAAAGCAGAAGCAGGGGTGTGGAGCTATATGAAAAAATAATCTACATTATGCATGCACGATTGGCGCTAGAAGTTGAAAGCCAAAGTTCACATGACGCGGCTGCTGTTAGGGTTAAGCAGGCGTGTTACTTGGTAATTTAGTAACACATGATTACCCTTTATTGTAAACAAAAGCACAGATACAAAACTCTTTATTGCCATATAAATGCCATATAACACTCACAGCACAAACAACAAAAAAAGCTGCGTATGATTATCTATAGAACGTCTGTCTGTCCGTCTGTCTGTCCGTGACTTTGTCGTACTGTTTGTCTGTCAACGGCGTAAGCAAATAAACTCTCAATGTGCTGGCTGGCTGCATTGCAGCTACTTCAACGACTTCGTTTTGGTTGCTTTTATAAACAAATCACTACTACCGGAAAATGCATTTTCCGACGCTGCTGCTGCTTGGCGCATCGCAAGTGTTTGCTACTCAGTTCATTAAAAATCACTAAATTCTTTTCTTTGTTGTTTTTCTCAAGTGAAAATCGTTTATTTGACGCATTTAATTTGTTAATTAAGGCGCTGATGTGTTTTCAGTAGCGTAATAATAATTTTTTGAAACCGGAAATGGCGCCGAGTGCAAAGCAGTTTTCATACAAAATTTGTCATTAATTCGTAATGAAATCAATTTGCACCTAATTTAGTTGAGCTTTTTTTATGCTTTTTTGAGTTCATTGAAATGAAAATGACGGAAAATTAGCTCAAAGTCTGCACGTTCGCAAATGAGATAATAACATATTCTTGCCGCTAACTTATTGACTTCTTATCAGAAGCTTTGCTTAAAAGAGGAAGAAGAAAAAAAAATGAAGAAGTAAATAATAAATTTCATACAATTTTTTTTATAGCATCTTCATTTGTCGTCTTTTGCTGTAAAGCAAATGAATTCCACCTACTTTTTTTTTTTTTTTTCCACCTTCTCGAAGCCATTAGCAGCAATTTTCAATTTCCTTTCTGATGAAGCACATCGCAAGAGCAAATTACATAGCGCACAGCTTTTATCATAACAAAAAAAAAAAAAAAAAAAAAAGTAAAATAAAACAGGACAAAAGTGAAAAAGAAAGTAATATGAGCAAAAAAAATTCTTGTTAGAGCAGCACGTACACAATTGTTTACCAAATTTTACTTAGATGCTTCTTGATAGCGATTTGTACACCCTTCGTATTAACATTTCTTTGGGGAGTTAATATTAGAGTTCAACATTTGAAAATATATAATACTAGTCTACACAAAAAAGAATCTTGGTTCTCATGGACCAAAAATGGTCGCAAAAAATTTTTATTATTGATCATTTTCAAGATATCCGGTTTGTTTCAACTTTTTTTGTACTATATAGTATATCTAAAGAATAGATAGTTCCAAACAGCAAAATTGTCTGATTTTGTTTATTTCGCTATAACTTTTCAACCTAAAGTCCGATTTGAACAATCTTAGGCTTTATGTTTTTGTAATAAAATAATCTTAATTTTGAAATTAATTTTTCTATAAAAAAATTGGAATTAAAAATTAACAATTAAAAAAAAAAAAAAAAAACAAAAAATTCCATATTTTTGTGTTTCAACACTAGTTACACAAAAAGTATCTAAGTGATAATAACCTTTCAAATGATGTATATGTCAGCTGTTTGGAACTTTAAATACATAGTAATATCTGAAAAAAGTCCCAAATATTTCGAGAACGATCCCTAAGAAAAGTTTTGGGCTCAATTTTTGGAATCTACTCCCTAAAAAATGTGAGAATAGATCCATAAGCCCAGATTCTTAACGAAGTCAAAATTTGTAAACTAGTGTAACAAAAAATTGGTGTTTTAGAAAAAATTGTTGATTTTTTTTAATAAAACAAAAAACAATGGCGTTTCTTTCTGACGATTTTCATTTTTAACATCAAGATTTTTGAAAAATATATTACAAGAGACGTCATTGATCCTGAACATATTTTTTTATCAATTCCATGGAATGACAGTGGGAAAACAAAAATTATATAAGAAAGTAACTTACTTTAATTTCTGTCATATGGATTTATATGAACTCGAAAATAATGCCAAATTTTAGTTTATATTCTTGAATTTATCTTTTTACGTTGCCTGATAATACAGGTCAACACGAAAAATGATTCAAGAAGATTTTCCATCGATGAATGCGAATCTGGCCATAAATTTATTTATTTCCATCATGTCGTGATTTTGTATTTCAAAATTAGGAAAATACTGTTTTTGACTGTTTTTCATCATTTGCTGCAGTTGAACCTGTGGTAATAGAAATTCCTAAACACGCTTAAATTGAATCTTGAAACTTGCCTGACAAATGAAAATTCGAGAACACTCTGAATCAATAGCGAATTTGATGTATCACAACTTTTTATGACTTCATTTTCAATATGTTTTGAATAAAAAAAACTCTTTCAATATTTATTCTTAAACCGATTATTCGTTACATTTTTAAGCTTAACGAAAATCAAAGAAAAACTCACTCTTCGATTTCCGAAAAAGTAATAAAAAATACTAACGAAAAAGTTATGCTTCAGGATTTTTTAGACCTTCTGCTTCTTGTGATGGAAGGTTTAGGCTTCAATTTAAGCCCAATTTGGAATTTCTATCACCTCAAGTCCGTCTGCTTTATTCATTCTGTAAAAGAGATACACAAAAATTATTGAAAATAACACATTTTTTTTCAATTTAATCATCGGAATTTATTGCGTCACCTTTAAAATAGGTTCCATTTAAGCCGATACAACGATTTCAGCGGCTAATCCAATCTTCCATGAACCGCTCATAGGTCGCCGGAAGTATGGCTTTCAGTATTTTCGGGGAATTATGTTTAATGGCATCGATCGACCCAAAAGAGGCATTGTTCCCCGAAGAGGCATTGTTTTTTTGTTAAGAAAAACTGGAAAAAGTTACAGGGAGCAAAATCTGGTGAACAGGGTTGTTGCTCGATGGTATTTATTGCGTTTTTGGCTATGTACTCCAGTAAAATCTTTTTTCTTTAGGTTGACGTTGTCTTTGTGCAAAATGCACGAGTTGTCCTGCCACAATTCTGACCGTTTTCTGTGGATACTCTTGCATAAGCTCTTCAAAACGGAAAGGTAATATTATTTATTAACCCTTTGACCATACGGCAGGAACTCATAATGAAACAACCCACAGTAACTATACAATTTTGATATTTTTTTATAATTTTTTTTTTTTTTTTTTTTGTTTTTGTTGTAGAGCTCATTTAATTCTGAGTAACTAAAGATTTTTATTTGATAAAATTATTCTCCTTCTTTTTTTTTTTTTTTTTTGCAAGTATAATACAAGTACATATATTCTTGTCTTCTTCTTCTTCTTGGTTGGTTGAATCACATCCTTACTCTACAGTTGCTTTTCGTGTTGCTGCTTAAGGTGATTATTCCGGGGAAGTTGTCAACTGTGTTGAATCGTGCAAATGAACGGCCATTATGTTTATCTCAAGTGAAAGAGCAGCTATTCAAGTGAATTTCTTAACAAGTTGCGCAGTACGTTGTAATTCTTAGTTCTGTCTTCTGAACTTCTTCAGTTGACTTCTGGCAGGAGTAGTAACAGCTACAACAGCACTAAACGCGTGCAAAGGACATGCTTCACAAGAATAAGAAGAAAATTACACTTAAACGTTGTCTACACAATTCTTGGCAGTTTCAGTTTGAATTGGTCAATTTTTGGCTTGAATTAAGCTGAATTAGAAAAAGGTGATTAGAAGCTGTATTATACAAAATTTTTTTTTTTTTTTTTTTTTGAATGACGCAATTTGTGCTAATTTACTCATGAAATTTCTTAAAATATTTTCATGAAATAATAATAAAAAAGGCTGCTCCGATATATGTTTTTGTTTATATTTAACAAATTAGCACTTAAAAATATTTAAGAGATTTTTCTGTTTTTATGATCCTAAAGTAATCTGTTTCGAAAAGCATTAGAATGAAAGGTGTACAGATGACTAATTGGACTTTAAAATTTTGTTTAAAGTGCTCAAATATTTTGTATATATAACTAAAATCACGATTTTCAAGTATTTTAAAATTTTGTAAAATTCTTGCAAAATATCTAAAAATGTTTTTCAGCTGCTATCAGTTTGCCCCTCAAGTGTGCTAAAAATGTATCTATGTATCTATTGAGAAGAAAAAAAAAAAACTCAGTGGTCAATTAAACGCCTTCAATGTGTGATTTTCTGTTTAATTTATTGAGCAACAATTTTACCCAATAAAAATACAATACATTTTCATTCGAATGAAGGCCATTAAATGCTTCTAAACGTACAAATACAAACGTTTAATTTGCGATATTAAAACCGAAAGAAAAATATATATTTTTTTTACATATTGCTGACGAGGAGAGAGATTCATTAAAAACGCTAATTAAGTTGCCATAGACGCGCACATATGTTGTCCAACTCTGATGAAAATTTCCACACCACCAGAAAACCTCAATTTAATCTAAACATTTTGCTGATTGCTGAATGCCAACTTATTCCACAACATCATTCTTCTCATCAACTATAACAACGACATCGAAATTATTCGACCGATGATCAACTTTGAATAGAGTAGCAGCAGAAGGCATTTTTAACCTATAAAAAAAAAAAAGATAATTCCAAGACTCGGAAACTCGAACGAAAAATAACAATAAACAAAATCATGAAAAACCAAAACATTTATCATTTAATTTTTTTGGTAAAACATTTAAATGCTTTTTTATTTGAAGCAAAATAATCAGTAAAACAAGAATTGTTTTGTATACTACAATAATTTTGGAACATTTTTTTTATATGGCGTAAAAAGCGTTTTCAATACGCGCGAATGAAGATGCGCAAAAGCGTTGAAGTTTATACAAATTGTTTGAATAAATGAAAATAATGATGGAAGATGGGAATGAATATCTTTTTTTATATATTATATAGTGTAAGGTGGGTGGCATTCTGTGGCTATTGGCGGTTGTGATGATGGTGGTCTTACACTAACACATGTACATGTGCCTGTGTGTTTATTTAATGGGCGTGCATGAAAAGTTCATTAAATAAAATTAAACTAGACTCTACTTACATACATATTAAAAATATGTTTGGCAACAATTTTATAAGAATCGAATTTTTATGTTTAATATGAAATAATAATGTGCAATTGCAAAAGTATCTCTGCAGAATTTGCAGTGGGCACCTTAAATTTTGACAACTTAAAAATACTTTCATAAAACTCAGGTTCAAAAATAATAATAAGTAGGTTCGAGTCATATTAAATTGGAGACAAAAGGACACAGAACTTTCAATCATTTTTAATACTTAAATATTGAACATATCAAGCCCAACGAAGAAGTATATTAATACTTATGTGACGACATTAAAAATACGTTATTTGTTTTAAAGTATTTTCAAGTCGCATATAGAAGTGACAATAAGACAGTCCCATGCCAGTAGCTCATGATGCACCTAGATAGACATTATGTAAATTTTTATATGAAGATACTCTTAAAAAATGATAAACTATAAATAATAAACGTATGAACACCAAAAAGCATCATAAGAAGTAGAGGAAACTCTTAACTTCCTTGACGTGCCCTGTCAAATGTCGCCCCCTATCCCTGTAGTTGAGATGGATGAAGTGATCAGTGAAATTGACAATCTCAAATCGTCTGAAATCGCCTGGATACGACAATATTGATGTTCCTGCCATCAAAGCGTTGCCCCCAATTGGGTTGCAGATACTTGACAACATCATCAACAAATGCTTTCAGCTTGGTCACTTCCCACCCAGTGGAAATGCGCCGAAATAATACTCATACGCAAACCTGGGAAGCCTGCAGCCAATCTCGCCTCATATCGTTCAATAAGTTTATTGTCGGTACTCTCCAAAGTTGTTGAGACACTTTTCCTGCGTAGAATGCGGCCAATTCTAGAAGAAGCCGGTTCGATCGCCGATCACTAGTTCGGATTCAGAGAAAGCCATGGCACGCCGGAACAGTGCCATAGGTTAGCCGAGAAGATTCTGGAATCATTTGAGGAGAAGAAGTTTAGTTCGGCAGTCTTTCTAGATGTAAATCAAGCCTTCGACAGGGTGTGGCATGCTGGTCTGCTTCACAAACTTAAGACGATCTTACCAGCTCCATACTATACCTTTATTAGGTCCTACCTTGAGCGCAGAAGTTTCTTTCGTTAGATGTGGGGAAGATAATTCCTAAATAAAGTTGAGCCAGAGTTCCACAGGGAAGTGTTCTAGGACCAGTCCTTTATACACTCTATACAGCCGACTTGCCGATTAAAGAGGAAGACAAATATGCTGGTCGCTACGTATTGCTGACGACACGGTTTTCATGGCTTCCGACGTTTCCCCACAGGTTGCTTCTGGAATTCTTCAAAGGCAACTCGATATCTCTCTACTTGGCTCAAGAGGTGGAACATTGTATTGAACCCTGAGAAGTCCACTCAAATGACTTTTTCTTTAAGAAGGGGTGACTGTCCCCAAGTTCATCTCGACGGAGCCACAATCCCATGCAGCGCTACAGCCAAGTATCTGGGCTTGGGTCTTGACAGAAGGTTAACCTGGCGTCCTCACCTTCTCACCAAAAAGGCACAGCTCAATGAAAGGTTAAAAAAAACATTTATGCTTATCGGACGAAGGTCACCTCTCAAGCTGAGGAGCAAACTTTTAGTCTATAAAGCAATTATAAAGCCGGTATGGACCTACGGTATCCCAATTTGGGGTACTGCCAGCAGGAGTAACTGTTCTATTATTCAAATATTTCAAAACAAGGCGTTGAGGATTATGTCAAACGCTCACGTGTTCCACACCAACAAAGAGATTCACGAGGAACTCGGGGTACCTTGGGTATACCAAGAAATAACAAGATTAAGCACCTCTTATATAAATCGGCTCGACATGCATACCAACACCCTCGACATCAACCTACTCAACAACAGCTGCAGTATAAGAAGGCTCAAAAGGCTTCACCCGCTCGATCTCCCTCATGGGAGACAATAACTCATGTTTATTTTTACTTTTTGTTTATTTTCTTCTTCCATCCCCATCCCTTTATTCTTTATCCATAATGGCTTCGCCAATGCATTGTCAACTGTTCTTTACTCAAGCAACTTGCTGATTGTCTTTTAAAGATAGATTGCAAATAAATTTATTCGCTATAAAAAAAAAAATCTATATTTCTTCTTGATTTTTTTGTGTTTTCGTCCTCGTTTCTAATACGCTTATTTATACCCGCCACACATAGTGTGAAGGGTATATTCTAAAGTTTGTTCGGAAAGTTTGTGAACGCATTGAAGGAGACGTCTTAGACCCCATAAAGTATATATATTCTTGATCAGCTCGTATGAGACGAATCGATTCAGCCATGTCCGTCTGTCCGTCATGTCCGTTTGTCTGTCCGTCTGTCTGTCTGTCTGTTTATTTCTTCGCAATTTTTTTTGATAAAGATATTTAGATATCACGCCGAAATTTGGAACTTAAGCTTTTCTTCGGCAACGACTATTATGAGTTCGAGAATTAGATGCTGGCATCACGCCCATTTTTAGGTATAGCCCCCACACAAACTTACCGTTTATTTTTCCGATTTTTGTAGAAAAATTTTAATTATTTATGAGATGTATTCGCTCCCAATTGTGCTAAAAACATGGCCTTTGTCATCAGCAGTGTCAAAACCAAAATACCACGCCCTCTTTTAGGCAAACCCCATGTAAACTAAGTTCCATTTTTTCCGATTTTTTGTATGAAAAAGTTATTATTTATGCATATATTCACGCCAATTTGGCTAAAAACATTCTAATGTCCATCCAACGTCAAATCAGATGTGCCACGCCCATTTTTTGGTATAGCCCCCATACAAACTTCTTGGACCATTTTCGATTTTTTGTATGAAAATGGTTATTATTTATTCATGTATTTACGCCATATTGGGTAAAAACCTTCCAATATCATGGCTCCTCGCCCATTTTCAGGTGTTTCTCGCATAAAACCTTAAGCGCCCGTTTCCAGATATATTCGAGAAATATGTTGTTAATACATATCTGTATTTTCAAGCGTCAAAATTTTAAATTAATACTGTGTGTAAACTTAGGTGACCACTGATGATTACATCATAAACTCTTTAACAGATTCGTGTGATCCGGGTGATTTAAGCTTCGGTTCTACCAAAGCATTAAGTTTTTCTTGTTTCAAGTTGCTAACATTATAGTTTTATATTGGCACCCGTTATAAAAAAATGAGTTCATGTATGTATCATGTCTCTTATTTAATCAGGGTTATAAACAAGCTTTATAAACAATTATGTAGAAATTTCAATATTTTACGTAAATTGCATTTCAGTTATTTATCTTTTTGTTTGTTTAAATATTTTCGCATTTTTAATTTAAGCGAATTTTGAGTGCACACACGGCGCATTTAATGGCACAGCCAGCGTTTCTCTGTTCAAATTTGTATCCAAAAAAAAAAAAAAAGTCGAAATCGAAATGCAACTTCGACAGCTTCAAGTGTAAACAAATTTTTGGTTAAGCGGGAGGCTTTTAGTACGCGGCTAATTTTTAAAAAGAAAAAAAAAAAAAATTAATTTAAATTAATTTATTTACGCTACTTTATTTTGGATCATCATTATTATCATCATTATTATGATGAACATAATCTTTTTCGATGTTGTTGTTGTTGTGTGTTGTTCCTGAATATTTAGTCTGTTGCACACATGTTCTCCATAAAAGGGCAGCCAATTCGAGCTCTCTTAACATCGAAGATGCCACACACTCGCATTTGCTGAAGCTCCTTTTTAGTGCAACTCTGCATTATTTTGTTTTATTGCTATTGTTTTTGTTGTTGTTGCTGTTGTTGCACGTGCAACTCAATGCAGTTTTTTTTGTGTATCATTCCGTCAATTTGTTTATACAACAATTACTACCCTAGAATTTGAAAAGATTTGGTTATACAGTTTAACCCTTTGGAACATGTGTTTCTAAAACATTTTCTGTTTTTTTTTTTTTTTTTGAATTTTTATGTATGGAAATCTATCATGTTTTCGTTATTGAAGATGAACTCTTTGTTTTATGACGTTTTTTGCTGTTTTTTATCTAAGAAAAAAAATTTTATTTAAAGATTGCTGCTAATTGACTCAGAATATGCGTTCAAAAGTCCGAAAAAGTTCGCTGTAGGTAAATGAAAAATTTTATTTGAATAAACAATTTTTGTATGAAGTAGGTAGGTGTTTTCATTATGAAGCTTTTCTCTTTATTGTATTGGTACATTTTTTTTTTTTTTTTGTTTTTTGTTTAGTTAGGAAATTGTTTTTGTTTTTGCTCCTGTTTTTCTTTTAGTTGCATTATTTGTTTTAATTTGTAGTTAATTGCTTTTCTGTTAGTTCATTTACATATGTGGGCGGTCTCGTTTGTAATTTATTAGAATTTTAGATATTAACTTAATTTTGACGCAAATGACTTACACGATTACTGGTGAAAATTAATTTGGTCACTATTTAATTTTGTTAATATGATTGTAAAATGATTAAAGAATCTATTATACTGCAGCCAATCTCGCCTTCTATCGCCCGATTAGCATATTGGCCGTACTCTCCAAAGTGGTTGAGAGACTACTTTTGCGTAGAGTTCGACCAATACTGGAAGAGGCCGGTTTGATACCACATCATCAGTTTGGCTTCAGGGAGATGCATGGCACGCCGGAACAGTGCCATAGGATCGTTCACAAAATTCTGGAAGCTTTTGAGGAAAAAGAATACTGCTCGGCCGTCTTCATAGATGTCAGGCAAGCATTTGACAGGATTGCTCTACAAGCCAAAGCTAGCGCTACCAGCCCCTCACTATCTGCTGCTCAGATCTTACCTAACTGGTAGATCTTTCTACGTTAAATGCGGCGAGGAGAGCTCAGCAATAAGAGAAGTCAGAGCTGGAGTCCCACAGGGATGCTATACACAAGGTATACAGCATATATGCCAACCATCAGCGACCCTAGAATGCTCACTGCCACTTATGCCGATGACACCGCCTTTTTAGCCAATGATAAGTCCCCACTCGTGGCGTCCAGCATAATCCAAACTCAGCTGGACTGCCTAAACATATGGCTAAGACGGTGGAATATCGTTGTCAACCCAGACAAATCCACACACATTACGTTTGCCCTGAGAAGAGAAGACTGCCCTGCCGTCAGTCTGGATGGCGTTGCCATACCCAGCAGCGTCACTGCAAAGTACTTAGACACCTATCCACGCTTAACCTGGAGTAGTCATCTCTCACAAAAACGTTCCCAGTTGAACGAAAGGTTGCGCAAGCATCTGTGGCTGGTAGATAGAAGGTCCACCATCAAACTTAGGGTCAAACTCCTCCTTTGCAAAGCCATACTTAAACCTATGTGGACGTATGGCATAGCACTATGGGGCACTGCAAAGAGAAACAACAGGGAAAGTATCCAACTCTTCCAAAACAAGGTTCTGCGCATTATTTCTGAGGCGCACCCATATCATATCAATGCAGAAATCCATCAGGAACAAGAAGTCCCTCTCATAAGCCAGGAGGTGGCTAGGCTCACTAAGGCATATCTGGATA
This sequence comes from Leucophenga varia, assembly GCA_018903435.1. Taxonomy (NCBI): domain Eukaryota; kingdom Metazoa; phylum Arthropoda; class Insecta; order Diptera; family Drosophilidae; genus Leucophenga; species Leucophenga varia. Next base: position 296,657 of record JAEIFJ010001989.1, on the reverse strand, counting down.
GACTGGAAAACCATGTCAACCCTCTGGCCATAAACCTGCTGGATAACAGTACAACGACTCGGCGACTGAAGAGGTTACACCCCCTGGATTTGCCACACGCATAAACTTTCAAATCCTCCTCCCTCCTCTATCACTCCCCCACCCCTTTTTAAACCCCAATAACTACTCCCAAGTCATGGAATACTTTATAGAAAGTCAATGTTATGCATTACAATTCGCTGATAGTCCCCTTAGGGACTGATTGCAAATAAAGAACACAGCGTAAGAAAAAAAAAATGATATTTTACGAATATTACACCCTATTTTTCAAAAACATCTCATCTCTCTTAGTTTCCTAATTGTAGAGATCACCTACCGCAGTGCAAAGAAATATTATGAATACGTAATTTATACATAAAGATGTAATACGCGTCTAAAATTTCAAAGTCAACACCACAAATTATTGAGTTAGTGTTATCCAATACCATTCTAAAAATATTTCACTCGTTCTTACATGCCACCAAACTAGTTACTGCTGCATAATCAAGTGCATTTATTCATGTAAGGCGGCATGTCAAAAGGATTAAATAGGCCGCTACTACGCTTTGTAGTCCTGCGTTAACAACTAATTTTCTTCATTTTGACGCCTATTTACTGCATTGAAGAGACAAAAAAAAGTCATAAAAAAAGAACAAATTATAACAAAATATAAACAAATACAAAAATTAGTGCCAAGCTAGGATTATTTGAATGTAATTGGGTATGCGCACATGTATGTGTGTGTACTATAAAACCCTTTATGCTGCATGCCACATGTGGTTTATTGTGCATATTTTATGTTCTCCAAAAAAAAAAATAATGGAGTATCGGAAATTGTATACTCTTCAATTTAAAACAAGAGTAGCCATTCGCTTTTATATACGTGAAACCATTCAACTCTTCAAAAAAATAAATTGATTTGTCATGTGTCTACATTTTGATTGACTCTTTTTCAATAGATAGAGGTGGCTGAGGAGAAAACCCATATTCCCCACACAATTAGCATATAACTGCCGTTTAGCTACCACTAAAAATATCTCGGAAGTGAGCCTTAAGTACATGATAGGTTTTGGAGCATTAAAGCCAACCAGTACAGTTAAGAAAGTACCGTAGTTAAGAGGAACATAAGAGAGAGAGAGAGAGAGAGAGAGATAGAGATAGATCGCTTAGCGATTCCAAGAAGGTGTGGTAATGTGGGTATCCAGCGCCTTGATGGCAGATTGGCTGTCTGAGAAAATGAAAACCGATCTGCCCCGAATCTTTCTCCTTTTCAATATTTTTTGATGATTTTTACCTCTTCCATTAAAGCAGTTGATGAGCAATCACAAATTGTTTTAGAAAGAACCACTTTTCGCTTAAGTTTGTCTTTTTATTCGCACATGTGAAACAATTCCTGATCCGAGAATTTTGATCTAATACAGTATAGAAAGTATACATACCCTTCACACCGCATCTATGGTAAAATAAATATTTTTTTAAGTAATATTCAGGTTTATGAGCTGAGCTCTGTAGTGATTAGTTTTTAACTAAGTTGCTCGTAAAGAATGGATGGACGAAGACTCAGGTAAGGAATTACCAACATGCAAATGATTTATTAATGGATCGCATACCTTAATTGCCACCCTTGTGGACCGAAACCCAAGAATCTCTAATGCCATGTCTCATAGTTTTCAATCTGGTTCTTTTACGTTTTCTAAAGTCTTTAGAGAGTCCGTCTTCCACCGCTAAGTATATTATGTTATTTATATTATTAAGGGCAGCCTAAGCAATTGGTTCAACCAGTCTACCTTAGCCGATAGAGATTCAGATTTTAACAAACGATTCTGTCTGCAGAAGCAGAGTTTACATTCAGTTTGGATGATGATGAAACTAGGTCAAATAAGTATATTATGTGAATGTCTCATAAACTCTACAATTACTTCTAAGTCGTCAAGTGTGCACTTGCTACCGTTTTCTATTCGGTTCTAGACTCATTTTAGGGGGGGGGTACCCGCATACAAATCAACCTTAAAAATTTTGGGTTTTATCATAAAAGCGACTTTGTTTCTAATTCTAGGAGGTCTAAATTTAGTATAAATTATGTCTATGATAGTCCCAATAAAATAGACTAATATGGGTAGGACCAACAAAATTTTAGGTATAGTCCCCATACAAATATACCCCTTTTTTTAAGTTTTTGTATGAAAATCCAACACAATGAGGTATGGTATTAAGATACGACTTAAGTTAAGGTACATAAAGATTGGGTACTGGATATACTCGACTTCAGCGTTCCTGCTTGTTCTACTTTGTCCTGAGGGGCAAAGGTAGAAGTTTTGTATGCTATGTGAGCCTGCCAATTTGCTCCAATCATTTGCTTATCGTGTGACTTAGTTCCAGACACTATGGTAAACTCTTATGGCAATGATTTACATATTGGAAATTCACAAATAATATAAAAGTATTCGACATAAATTTGTAGCGTTTTAAAAATGTTACAAAAATTGTCGAAACTTATAAACCCGTCTATACAAGAATATTACAAAGAAAATATAACTTGAAGTGTATGTGCCTAGCTACTGTCTAAAGAAAAAAATTAACCCTTTATGGCACCTAAGCATGTGCAATTTACAAAAGAAACATATGTGTATGCCTTTAACAATTTGCTTTATTTTCGCGCAAAAACTATTTCGGCGCCTACAGTTCGCTCGTATTTATTTAAGTAATTTGACTTGTCAATTGATTTTAGTGTCCTCATTTTGTCAAAGATCTAAGATGACTTTTGACTGAAGATGCTTTTAGTAGCGCATACTTCGACATGATCGTCATACTCTTCATCACTTCAGGTCGGTCGTGTGCGTTACAGACTGCCAAAAATCGGCTTGTTTACTCAGTTGGAATAAATTGGAATATTTGTGAGTAATCTACTAGTACATCCCGCTGGCGCTTGTAAAAACAAAACAAATCGCGGGGGTTACAGAATTTTCAATAAATATGAACTTTACTCTTTAAAATGATGAACTCTGAAGTTGTTTCCCAAAAAAAAAAACGCAGCGAAAATCTGATCTAAATTTTATTTATTTATAAAAATAATGTTTTGGCTACTGTGTATATTTTAAGATATTTAATTTTAACGCTTTGAACAAAAATATTTATCTATAAACGCGTAAATTACGTATGCCATAAATCATATTTAATCCATTCATTCTGTGTTAGGGCACAGATATGCAATTTTTAATTGTCCTTAATTCTTTGTAAACGTTGACACTTGAATGTCTCATGCAGCGCACAAAAGGACTTACTCAGTTCACTTTGCCAATAAGACGAATTAACTCGGGCAATAATGAGTACTTTTTGTTGTTGTGACAATTGAAACTCAGTGATTTTAAGTAAGTAAATGGGTCACAGACTAATTTGACACATTCAAGTACGATTCCGTCGACATTGAGTGCAGCGGTACTTCACTTTTGCACAAAAATCTTTCAAACTGGGTGGGCCACTTCTGTAACTGCAGCATAGACTTTTGATTTACTTGAAAAATTACTACAACAAAAAAAAAAAAAAAAAAAAAAGAGGTCAACATTTTAAGATTTGATTTTTAAATTTGATTTTATTCTCTAAACTTAAACATTAAAATAAAACTTAAACACTACTAAAGCTCTAAATATACAAAAACAATTTAGTTATCAAAGACATTGTATAATATACATATTTTTGGTTTAATTAATACTATCTTTGGTTTGGCTAGCTGTATTCCAAATATTTCGAAGATTTTTTGCTAACGCACAAACTTTTGAACGCGACAATTAAAACTTTTCTATCACAGTCACGCCCCACACAATCACAACATCAGCTCACACTTTAATCGATTTCAACATTCTCATCATCACAATCATCCGTACCCGATTCGCACTCAGCACTACTTTCATGCGCAGGACTCATATTCAATGGGGTACTTTCATTGGCAACATGAATGGCAGGAACGCCGCCATGCGTGGGTGAGGATGATGCCGATGATGCTGAGTTGGGTATAAAACGTATATCATCCATGTTTTTTAGGGCGTTAACATTACTGGATAACGTTGTTGCTGTTGTTGTTGTTGTTGTTGGTGGTTGACTCGGTGGTGGTATAGGCTGTGGAATCTTTGGTTGTGTATAGAAATACGGAAATGGCATTTGAGGCAGTCCGCCATATGCCAACTGCAATTGATGTCGATAGATGCTCAATAAAGCCGGATCCAAACCATGTGCATAGCCGGAACCATTAACTGCTGCTGCTGTAGTATGTCCGGGAAACATATGTGCATATGTGGTGGTGCCATCCTCACGCACCAAAACTTGTACTGGCACACGTTTTGTAGCACTTAAGAGAGCAGCTTCATGTTGTTGTATTTGTTTGCGTTTAGTCTTGTAGCGACGATTTTGAAACCAGATTTTCACTTGTGTCTCTGTCAGGCGTAATGTTTTCGCCAATTCCGAACGTTCCGGACCGCTAAGATAACGTTGCTGTGCAAAGCGTCGCTCCAACTCAAAGACCTGTGCATGACTGAAGGCGGCACGTGAACGTTTTTTGCGATTCAACGAATTATTTAAATTATCCTCGTGCAGCGGTGAACGTTCACCTGCGCTGTTAGCATAAAGCGATGAATTTCCATTTGCTGGTGGTGGTGAATCACAATCTATTATTATTAAAAAAAAAAAAGCAAGCGAAAGTTATAAATTAGTTTCGAAAGCTTTTAGCGGCAACAATTGAAATTATGCAAAAGAAAGAAAAAAAAACAAAAACTTTTAGGCAAACTTACCGGAATCATTGCTTGTACAGCGTCGCATATCAAGCGGTCCTACGCCATTTGTAATACCGCCGCCTCCCATAGAAGCAGCCGCAGCAGCAGCTGCAGCAGCGGCGGCAGCATTAAAATAATTTATTTTACGTTGCATATATTCGCCGGCGCCGTGATTAACATGATTATTATTATCCAGCGCGGCATAGTATTGCAAGTAATCAGCGCTCATGGTTTGCTTGTGTTCGCTGCCCGTACTAGCACCGGAAAGATTATCCGGTGAATGTAAATTGCACTGTGAAAGCTTGTAGATATTATCCTCGCCACAAGATTTTCGTCGCATGTGATGATGTGCCGCGGTCAGCTCTGGTTCAGAGTCAGCGCTGGACAGACGTCGCATATGTTGCTGTTGCTGTTGGTGTTGTTGTTGCGTATTTGAACGCGTTAGTATATCATTTATGGAGAATGGTGTTGTCAGTGTTTTACTAAGACCCGCTAAAGATGCACTTGCACTGCCACTTGGCTCCATATTTTTCATCATTTTTTTTTTTTAAATTTTAATATTTTGAAGTTTATTTTAAAATAATATTTTGCACTTCTGTTTTTTTAATTTCTGATTTATCACTTTAATTTTTTCACTTTTTTGCCGTCCTTTGACACGTCCTCTTGTTGCAAATAGCGCGTAACGAATGTGCCTATTCACCACAATTGAGTTGCTTTATATACTACGCCCGATGTTTGAGCATAAAATCACTCAAATTACTAGAAGCATGTTCTCCCACTTGAGTGGCCGAGGATTATGCACACATGTGTTCTTTAGCTGATTTGAGTGTTTGTTCTCTGTGTTCTTCTGTTTTTTTTTTTTTTACTCATATATTTACTTAGTACACACTCGAATTTACTTATTGGAAATTGTTGTAATTGAATTTATTGCACGCAGCTTGCTTTGTTCTGATTGGTTGCCGGTTTCACTCCTTGCTCATTAGGGTTAGTTTTCATTCAAGACTCTCAAGTGATTTTCCTCGCTGAGAGTGTCAAATGTAAACAAAAAATCATTGTTTGGAAAATACTTTTTAATTATGCTTTTAAAATTTGTTCCTCAATCACACATTTTTTATTTTTTTGTTTATTCAAATGCTTTTTTTTTGTACAGTTTATTCCAATTTATGAATACATAAATTTCTTTGTTGTAAACTGTATTTTTTTAAATATAAATAAATATAAGGTTAGACGCTACTTTTAAACCCAAAATAATATTTCGCTTTCTGTTTGTTTTTAACAAGTGACCTGCGACAACAAATATGATACATGTTATACAACATTTAGACTAATTCAATTGCTGTTATCGAGTGCTTTCTACTTCGAGATACATTTCCTGACATTCCAAGTAAATCACACGAATTTTGTTCATTTGTATAAAGTTAATTTAATTTTTATTAGCTGAGCAAGTATTTAAAATGTGTCAATAAATAAGACCAAACCTCGGTCGATGCTTCGATCAGTCCCGCCGCACATAATGTGATCATTTTTCATCATTTTTTCAGAAAGATTATAACGCATTAAAGAAGATTTTTACAAAATCTGATATTATTTGCAAAACAATTTATGTTGCGGATTGAATATTTTGCCTATAACTTATGGCCTCTATACAAACTCACCTCCTATTTTCTGATTTTTATACCCACCACACATAGTTTGAATGGTATATTCAGTTTGTCAATAAGTTTGTAATGCATTAAAGCAGACATCATATACCCTATAAAGTATATATATTCTTGATCAGATCGAAGAGACGAGTCGATCTAAGCCATGTTCGTCTGTTGTAGTTCCACGTTTCATTTGCTCAGTTTTAAAGATATTGAGGTGAAATTCTAAACTTAAGCTTTTCTCAGTCCTAAGCAATTAAAGTATTAAAACCAAAGTGACATGCCCATTTTTAGGGATAGCCACTATACAATTTTTTGAGTTTTTATTTTTAAAAAGGTTTGTTTATAAAGCGATTTGTGTCAAATATGGTAAGAACACTTCTACCATCAACCCATGCTTAGAAAAGGACCCATGGTTGAGAGGAATCACTCTAACATATGCCCGTTATAGAAAATTATCTCTTATTTTTTTAGTATTTATATGAAAAAACGGTTATTTATGAAGCGATTTATTTCAAATATACCCAAATTAATGGTTGTAGCAGCTAATAGAACACATGATTAAAGTAGGATCATTATATGTAGCACATAACCTCTTTACAAGCCTAATGCACATATTTATTCAAGAAAAATAGTCTAATTATCGTGTGACGGTTACTTAATCTTTGTTTTTTTTTTTTTTTTTGTTTCAATTTAAAATTTGACATATATTCTTCTTATATTATTCTTAAACTTGGGTTGTATCAAACCTTTGACCTCCACCCACCTCTACGTGAAATATAACCAAAGCAAGCTATAACCATAAACAAACTGTTGAACGTTTCGTGTGACAGTTATTTGAGCTTCGGTTCTACCAAAGTTAACATTTTTCCGACGTTTATTTTCAGACGAATACATTTTTGGTTTTAAACTCATCATAAACTTGTAAACTCGAATCTAAGAAATCAACTTTGTTCGGTACATCCTCATTCTCCAGAACACAAGAAAAAATGTTATCTTATTTTGTAATATTAATGTTTTTTTTTAGACCATTATGAAATTTATTATTAAATAGTCCACATGTGGTCCCCGACTATTCATTTCTATTTAACATTATTATAAACTAATATAAACACACATATCTTTTCTCATATTATGTTTACTAGAATAGATTTTTAAAACTCAAAAGATCCTCTAAACAAAAAAATATTACAATAATTTAGCGCCAAAAACAGGCTGTCAACGTACCCGTTTTTCTCCAGATGCTCATATTTTTGTAAGAACTGCACTTCTTAAGAAGAGCAAGCGTAACTTAAGACTCCCCCGCAAATGAATGAATTTTGAGTGGCGCTATTGGTGAGTGGCTGCGATTGGATAACATGCAACAGCATTAAAAAGAAAATGGTTTCCTTTGAGTGAAAATCTTGAGTGTACAAAATTAAATTTACTCAAAAACGAAACTCACCACGGCTAGAGTCTAACTCAAAATCAGTGGGAATATAATATTCACACCTTCGGGCTAAATAATCTCTTTATTGCCAATTGAATGACTCTTGATGCGGTCAGAGTAGAGCGTTGAATGCCGCGGGCTGCTAAAGCAATTGAATGAGCAAGTACAATTTGCCTTTTTTTTATATTTTATTGAATTCGATTTTTTGTCGAGTTCTACGATTGCGGTCAGAGCTTCTTTTTGTTTGCTTATTTTTTTTGTTATTTACGCGGTTGGTGTTCTGGTTTCAAGTGTGTCCTTTGGTTGTCGTTACAGTTATTGTTGTTTTTGCTGGTGGTGGTGGGGCAAGGACGTTTTGCCTTTACGCTCGTTATTTCATTTCAATTGAATGACTTTCAATAATACTTGAATAATTAGTTGATAATAATGCTGCTGCTTCGCGGAAAAAGGGGCAAAACTGTGACTTCAATGTACTTGAATTAAGTTGAAAAGGAAATGTAACGAGTGTAAATACACGAGTCCTGAAAGACCTGCGGAAGTGAAGTGTGCCAAAAACGCGTCATATCAACCCTGCTTATCACACCGCACCACAGCGCTCTTCATTGCATCTGAATGCCTCTAATTGCATTTGTTGTGACTGTTTTGATAGGATTTGCAAGGATCGTCTCGATTTCATTGCTTCTGCTTTGTGTATTAACGTGTTAAATAGCTTCATAACATATTCTCAGCCTTATTGTCCTCGATTCTTAATCTTCTATCGACATCACGCGTTGCACTTGCTGCTGCCCCATTTTTTTTCTATTCAATGTGATGAATTGGTATTTTCAATTAATATCGCTGTCCGATTTTGTTTGTTCTCAAGCTACTTATTCCATTGTTGAGCTATTGCCTTCGTTTTGGTTGCTTCGGTAGTATTAAATTCGCTTTAATGGTTTATCAAAAACCACTTCAAATGTTTATTTAACATTTTTATTCATTGGTTTTGCTTTTGATGCTTAAATAGTTATTTGATACTTTGAGGGGTAAATTTTATTTGAGTTTAAAAGAGCCAAAATGTTTAACTTATTTAAAATAAGCTGTATAAAATAGTAATTAAGAATGTCTGCTAGAGCGCGATCGCAGTCAAATTTGAACATTGATCAGGGAAAGGTTATAGGATATAAATTTTTTATAGCCAAGGTACGTACCAGACTTAGTACTACACACGCCAAGCGAGCTACCATAAAACGAAAGCTAGATGTGGGTAGGCTAAACTTGCAGCAGACCGCCGCTGCTTTCTCAACAAGTGTCTCTCAACTGCCTAGAGAGACTACTCCGGCATCCAACGGTATAAACGATCAGTGGAAGCATATCTCCAACTCACTAAGTACAGCAGCCAAAGAGGTTATTGGTTATGCTAAACCTCGGAGGAAAACTTGGTACAATGAGGTATATCGCATTGCTACGGCAAAAAAGAACATCGCCTATAACCAAACCCTGCAAGAGGGAGCAACACGAGTTGTTGTTGAGCGAGAAAAACGAAGAGAGGAAAAAACGCCTTTTCAAACGCAAAATGAACGAACTAGAAAGGCGTGAGCTGGAGGAAGTTGAGAAGATTTGCGACACAAATGAGGCTTTCTGTAAACAACAAAGCGGCTGGCGCAAACAAACTACCCGCAGAGCTTTTTAAAACTGGCGGCGAAGAGTTGATATATGCATCATATCATGCCTAGCGATTGGAACACAGTGGCCGTAGTTGACCAATCCTCAGGAAAGGAGACCCTGCAGTCTGCGCAAACTATCACGGTATAAGACTCATACCAATCGACTGCAAAGCTGCTTTCGACACGTCAATAAGATCACAGTTTTTGACAAAAAAAAATATTTATTCATAATATATGTTAAAAATACTTTTATTTGTTTATCGCTGGACCCATTGAGATTTGTATCTCGAACTAACGTCCGTCTGTCTGTCTGTCCATCCTTTCGCTTAGATGTTAAGATATGGGGATGAATCTTAAAACTAAAGCTTTTCTTGGTCCTAGTTGGTGTTTATTTTGAATGTTCGAGATTATTTTGAATGTTTCGTACATAATGTAAATTTAGATACTAAATATCTCTGGGGCGGGTGGTCACTCCGATGGTAACAAAATTGAACTCACAATATATAAAGCGACATCTAACGCCTACAAATCGTATATATAGAGACATCTATTGTCTTCGTTTATCGGTAGATGGCGCATTTTCCTAACTGAAGGTCATGTGATAGGGATATGGTCATGCTGAGTTAATAAGTTTTGTAGCTGTGAGCTTTTTAATGTAAATAATACGTAAATGTAAATGATTCGTAAATGATACGTAATTATGACGTACACATACAATATTAAAGATTGGAATGCATGTGTTAAGATGTGCATTAAATTCTTTACATAAAAATAATGGACCGCCCTAAGAAACGCAACAGCCAATTTCGCTTAATGAACGCTGTTTTGGTCTGCCATTTGAGTACAATCAGAGAAGTATTTATCAAAAACAAATCAGCGTATAATTTATAGAATGCATTATAGATACGACCCTAATATAACAGTTGAGGTATTCAGAAAGTCAGACAGTTTTGCACAAGCAACAACAGATTCCACTGAAAAATATTACTCTACTTTAAACTACCTATGCCCTTAACTAAACAATTTTATTGCACCGGTGTAATTCTAGTGTTGCAAAGTAACGCGAATGTATTGGAAGTGGCTGCCCGAATTTCGGTAGCACTGATGATAAATAGTCACCAATTCAATTGATTAGTGAGCATTTGGACACTCTTTTTGTTTTGTTAGTTTTGCCTAAGAATTAAAAAAATCATTGACTCTTGTTTGACCAGTTTTCAATACCAGTAAATGTGACACCTTAATTTAGAGACAATTTTTTTTATAAAACTAAGAACCACCAGTTTACAAATGTCACTTATGATCTAACTTTTTTATTATTTATCAAAAAATGTCTTCAGTTTTATTGCTCGTAGAAAAAAATGACTAAAACTTTAAAAAATAACAGTATTAGGGATACATATTAAATAAATATCCATATTTCTCCTTTTTATTAATTTTCTCGATTTTCACTAATAAACGCATTTATTCATTTCATCATAAATCATTTGCTCAAATCTTGCATGTAAAATTTTCTAAAACAACATTCTTTAGCAATTACTCAATTAATTCGAATATAATTGTCACAATTTAACCACTTGAAAATCTCAAATGAAACGCAACTGAAATAAAACAGAGACCAATAAAAACAACAAAAACAACAACAACAACAACAACAATAAAGCGCGACAATGAGTAACAAAAAGAATAATGAGCAAAAGTTTAATTACCAAACATCACCAAAAGAATTTTCACATCAAATTGAAATAAAAAAAAAAAATTAATAAATAAAAAATATGTTAATTTAGTTGAACAAAGCCTAATTTGTAATACTCTTCTTAAATCTTAAAAAGGTAATTAGTGTTTTTAAATTAATAACAAAAAAAAATAAACAAGAGAAGAGAAGAGAAAAAACAAATATTCGGAACATGAGGGTACCCGGCGTTGCATGTTGCTGCTCTTTTTTTTTGCAATTGCAGCTCCATTTGGTAGCATTTTTGTACCTTTTTTTTTTTGATGGCAGCGTTGCCAAAATATGTTCCGGCCAGTGCGAAAACGTACAAAAAAAGCACTAAAAAAAAACGTTTTTTATTGCAACGAGACTACAAAATATATTGAGGCTAGTATAAAAACATACAAGAAATCAAAAAAATTTGTTTATGTTAAAAGTCGAAAATCAACTTCATGAATGGTCCGAACGTATTGCTTTAGTGGTCTTGAATTATCCTTGCATTATTGCCTTTCAAATGAAACCAGTGTAAGGCTCGTCGGTTGCTTGGTTGCAAAGTCCATAGCGGACATAGAAACGTTTTTACTATTCTAAATACAATATTTTTAGTTGGTTTTAAAATCTTCAGTAAAAAATGGCCGATTGCATTTCACAATACATATATCAAATTGATGGTAATCGAATCACTATAATCGTTAAGTATTGTTTTTCAATCGGTTCTGTTGTTTAAGTGTTATGAGCATAGATTCTGATTAATCGAACTATCAATTAATCGAATATTGTTAAAATAATCCTTAAAAAAATTGCATAAAATAAAATAAATTAGAAATAAACGATTTCTGATGTTAAACTCATCATAAATCGATGGCCCCAATGAAGGAAAAACATATCCTGAAAATATACTGAGTTCCTAACGTAATGTAGTTATCGGCTGAGCGAATATAAAATGCGTTTATCCTAAGCTTTATAAAGGGTTGCAATCGTTACCAACCGCCATTATTCGCTTAATCTCGTTAATCTTTTTAATTCATTGCAAACTTAATTGAAAAACTTAAATACTTTTTAGAAAAATGCAAGAAAATGTCTACAGAAGGAAATACATATCCAACTCAATTGTTTTTTTTTTGGATAAAATGTCACAGATTAAATAACAACAACAACAAAAACAAGAATAATAGCGAGATTGTAAAATATTCCACTTGACAAATTCGAACAAACCCAAAAGATTTCCACAATGTCAAATCAACATCAAATCAAAATGATTTTACTTTCCGGCGGCAATCATCAAAAATGTTTTCGAATGGAGAAAGTCTTGCTCTGAAACTAAAAAAAATGTTTATAAAAATTTTAACTCGAACAAATTGAAATTGTCGCAATGTTTTCTTGTTTCTTTTTTTCTACAATTTCAATTTTCATATTGATTGTTGTACTTGTTTATTTAGACGAGTTAATAATTCTTAATTTGCTTATTTGAGAAATTCCAACTCGTTCTTTTGGCGGCTTCGCACATGCGCACAGAGTCTCATTTAATGGAGGAAATGCAAATGAGAATAGTGAAAGGATGTTATGCGTAGATACAAGATAAAAGTACTAAATTTGTTGAAGTGAAATAGTATAAAGGAGTGTATGCATGCATGTATATTTGAACGCGGCTCTAATCCACTTTGATCCTTTGGCGCAGCATTAATTAAACGGCGCTACAAGGCAAAAAAAAACATATATGTACGATTCTGCTCAGACGCTGTCTGATTCTGTGCTTGCCGACCGACGGCTGTGCTAGCTTATCGCACGCGATAATTGAAAATGGAAAAATGAATATTTTTGAAAAAAAGTGAATTATGGGAAAATGAAAAATTATCCACTTGAAACGTAAAAGATGCAGCGATTTTGAGCCTGATTGTTTGGCATTTGCGGTTGAAGGATGCGTGCAATGCTATTGCGTAAGTCTAGACTAATTTCTCTCGTTTGCGCATTTTAAATGGACACTGTGCTCAAAAATTATCTGGATATTATACTTAAATGATATTTGCATACTTTCTTTTTTTATACCCTGTATCCGAAGGGTATATGAGGGGCTTGTAAAATGTATGTAACACTATAAAGTATATATAATCTTGATCTGCATGAGAAGGCTTCTGTCTGTTTTGCTGTCTGCCGTATGAAAACGATTATCTCAGACTTTAAGAGATGATCCAATTTTATAACTGTTTGTATAAAAACCAGTACAGTAAACTATGGTGTACAAATATTGGGTATATACAAACCCCGTTACTCGTAGTGTAAACGGGAAAATTCAGTTTTTCTTATTCCCCCAGCTCGATTCGACGAGTGGATCTAGCCATGTCTGTCAGTCTGTTGCGAGGTGATTCATTCGCTCAGTTTTAAAGATATTGAGCTGAAACTTAAGGGGATATTCTTGGTTGAGAGGCTATTTTTTGGACCCTTTTTGAAAGAATTATAAATTGAAATCGCGGAGAATTATTTGAATTCATATTTTACTTAGAATATATTAAAGTAAAAAAAAAATTTGTCTTTTTCCTTGGTAAGAGGGCTGTTTAAAAAGTTCTCTTTCATTAAACACAATTTTGTAATTTTTTTTTTTACAAAATGGCGGCCATTGAAAAATGAAAAATCAGTTTGGGCATTTTTTTTAGGAAAAGTAAAAAAAAAAATTGTAAAAGTTTGTTAAAATTATGAGTGAGGTACAGGTTAGAATGGTAACATTTCTGCGTCGATTGCAATTAGTTTCATCACAATCCGTTTAAAATTCCGAGCGGCATCGTGGTCGCCAGTTCGGAAAACGTGGTTTGGAGATAAACGCGTTAAAATTTGAAGTTTTTTTTCTGCAGACAAAAAAAAAGTTACATGAAAATATTAGAAATTCGACTATTTTGCGTTTCATTAAAATCGGTTCAGTAGAACTGGAAAAAGTGACTCAAAAAAGAAAACAAAAACGTGGTTTTGAAAAAAAAAAAATGGTAAAAAAACGATTTTTTTATGAAATATTTAAAGAAATCGAATTTATAAGTAAGCATTTAGACAATTCTGCTTTTAGTTTCACTAAAATTGGTTCACTAGAATATAATTAGCAATCTCAATTGGTTTGATTGCTTCCTGGACCTTCTTATCTAGTGGTGCATACGTATGTTTAGTAAGCAAATCTCATTTTCGCGAAAACATTGCTCGACAAAAAACGCCTAAAGTATCTCCTAAAGTATCTCCTAAAGTATTTCGAATTTCAAAAAACCCTTTCTGGACGATATTCTCAAATATCCCATCTATTCAAAATATGCAACAAAAAAAAATCTAAAAAAATGTTTGCCATCCAGGAATACCCCCTTAAGATGTTATTGGTTCTGAATAAACTTGAATTGTATCATATCATTGTTCCCCTACTCATCCCATCTTGAAGCTCTAAAGATTAAAGACTCATGCGACGGGTATATAAGCTTCGGTTCCACCGCAGTTAATATTTTTCCAAGTTTTTTTTGCTAAACAAATAAAACATTTTTTTTGCTTTTGATAAAAAAATTCGCTAGAATCCTATTCACTTTTTTTGGAACCTTCAAATAAAATAGAGTTTTTAATCCCGAAACAATATATACGTTCTCTGAGTATTGTTAAAACAAATTTTCAATTTTGTACAACAGCTTTACTGACGCACTTTACATATGTACATAGCTACTAAATAATACAATTTAGGAGACAAATTTCAGTCGCACACGAAGTATGTTTAAAACACGACGCCCAAGCCTAAGCAAAGACGCAACACGGCGACGACGACACGACATGTAATACGAATCCTATTTGTTAATGTGCCGCAATTCTGGCGTGTCCTGGTCAGCATGTATGTATGTAGGCGTGCATATGTGCAATTAATGCGCACTGTATGGTCCTTGAATTGTTTTTCCCATGACAGAACAACAGCGGCGACAGCAATGTGGCGACTTCTAGTATTGCATATGAGCTTGTCTGAGGCGTTTTGTTTGAGCACGCCTCACAAAAATAAAAAAAATCAAGAAAAATATTATTATGGTAGTCAAAAGTTTAATTTCTTAGATAAACTTTTGGGCTGCATTCTGATTGACATTTTGCTCCCTAAATAACAAGAAGTCAAAACCGATTTACTGTCAAATGAAACTCTAGACAATTCCCCACTCTTTAACGCACTCAACGCTTTAGGCTGCAGCGTTTAAAGTGTGATCAGCTGCACTTGCTATAAGCTGCAAAAGCAAACAAAACATCAAAATACATATCGAAATAGAGTAAAGATTTTATTTTGTTAGGGGCGCATGGCATGTGTTTATAAAGTAATTGATATGCCACAGCTCCTCCACCTCCTTCACAATCTGCCCTTCCGTTTGTAATATTAGCCTAGTGAGCTGTCATAAATGTCAAGTAAAGTGCATTCTTTTTTTATTGTATTCATGAATAAAAATACAGTTGCAGTTTTTTTTTTCTTTTTTTCGTTTCGTCATATTTTGACTTTAATAATACCCTTCATAAAATATACATAATTATAAAGCATTGAGTATTGTGAGTTTAACTAGAAGTTTGCAACATTTAAGAAAGGCATCATTTAAGGTGTATGCGTTGGATAAATAGCTAGAAAAAACTTCCGAAGTTTGATCTTTCATGGGTCTACTAACCACAGTCCCAAAGTTTACATATAGGAGCGATTTAGTGCTTTACATATTCTGGAAAATTTGTGGTAAGAATATTAAAAGCAACGAATATCAAATAAAAGGCGATGCTGAACCTGATACCCATTGACCTATTCATCAAGCAGATGGTTTCACTCAGAACTCTTCAACTAAAATAACAAGCTCTACACTAAACTATAGTCTCAGGGTTGTTTTAAAAAAATTCCAACAGATTTTTACGGATTTTTGTACGAAACTTCGGACTTTAGTAAATCCTTTAAAACCATAAAACATTCACGGCAAGATTGGATGGCAGAGCTGCTGGTAATTAAGCTGGTCTGTCACTCTACACCGATGGTTCTAAGATGGATTGAGGTGTGGGGCTGGGGTACATTCAGAGGACTTCGTAGTGGAAGAGTTCTTTCGTCTGCCAAATATCTGCTGTGTGATCCAGGCTGTACTAGTGGCATGCAAACTACTGGAGATTCGGGACAGATCAGTTTTTTTTATTTTCTTAGACAGTCAAGCTGCCATCAAAGCGTTGAATAACCACATTAAAAAATCTCAGTTAGAAAGGGATTGTAAAAACCAACTCAATGTAGTTGGTCGCCACAATATACTTTGCATTTACTGGGTCCCAGGGCCTAGTTATATTTCTGGGATCAAACAAGCAAAGTATATGCTGGCTAGAAGAAGTTTATCGGTTGAAAGTTGTAAGGAAAAAGATTATCCAGAAACGTTTGCACACTTTCTCTGTGTGTATTCTGCACTGAGATCGAGTAGCTTAAGGCACTTTGATCGTTGGCAGCTAGAATTGCTGACCCATCTATCACTCTTGTCACCCTCCAAACTATGAACCTTCCTGAACAGATGGACTCTGATCCTATAGAGTCTATCACGGAAGTGGAAGAAAAACGGCAATTATATGCTAATTATGTAGGGAATGTGGAGTTTTTCCCCTCTGTTACCTCTATCTATTTATTTAAACCATGAAAATTAGACCTGTCCTCATCCTGGATTTTTTTCCAAAAATGTAGGTAATTTCAAATTCGTCTTTATTGAAATAAATATTTTCTCATTACAAGAATTGCTGCATTATCTGACGGACTGACGGTTCTGTTGTTTTCATCTTTTTGTAGCACTTAATTGTTTTATAAAAGCAACCTTTGTATATCAAATACATGCAGCATACTCGTACATGTATCTGATGGACATATACATATGTAGACGAATACTTGCACCCCTTTGCTCCAAAATATTTTTAGCGCGCACATCATATTTTGCCGCCGCCGCCGCATTCGAAAGACAAAAAGCAAAAACAATATAAAATCGCATTGGGAAAAACGAGGAAATTGTTTCTTTTCATTTTCATAAAACTGATCGTTTCATTTGATAAAATTGATTTATACGTACACAATTATACGCAGATGCGGTGCCTAATGGATCGATCGCATCCATGTAGGTGGAAATTGACTTCTGTTCTTATTCACATTTGATCTTTCACTTGGCTTTGGGGTAAAGAGTTATCCGGAAGCAGCAGAATTTGTATTCAAGTTTATCAGGGGCAACCATTCACAGTTGAACAATTGTTTTAATTACTTTGGAAAAGCCAGACAATATAGGCAATTTTTATTTGAAGATATCAAAACGTTTATTAAAAATATTCAATTATTGTCACAATTATATACACACAACTTTAGGTTTCATTATTAATTTAGGAACTATTTACTAAAGGTACTAGAGTAATTAACTTAAGCATAAAATACAATTTCTTTTTAGATGATTATACATTTAGATCGATGAGTTAGTTTTCTATAAAATAATACATGAGCACTTAGAATTAACATTTTTAAAGCTAAATAAAATTTGGGGACATTTACTAACAAGAAAAAACGTTGACATCGGTAGCACCGAAGCTCAAATACCCGCCACATGAAACCTTAATTAGTTTAGGTACGATCATCAGTGACGTAGATTATATTCATCAAAGGGGTTGTGTGGGGGCAACACATGTTGGGACTCAAATAAGACGCATATATATAAAATTTTAATCTAAAAATGCATATAATAACTTTCCTTAAAAAATAAAAAAAAATTGAAGGAGAGTTTATATGGGGTCTGTATTTTATAGTTGCCCGATCCTTGTCATATCGGAAGCATATTCATAGGACGACAGTATAAGTGATTTTACTCAGATTGGAGTAAATATATTCATAGGAAAGAACTATTTTCATAAAAAACTAAAAATGGGCGCTAGGTTTGATGGGGGCTATACCTAATAATGGGCGTGGCATCTTGATTTTGATATTGGAAATTTATTTGGTCCTACCCATATTGGGATATTTTATTGGGACTATTCTCGGCATAACTTATACCAAATTTAGACTTCCTAGAATAAGGAACAATGGCATTTTAATGCAAAAACTCAAAATTTTGCGGTAGATTTGTGTGGGGGTTCCCCTTATAATGGGGTTAGGAAAACACCGTTTGTAAGTGCACACTTGACGACTTAGGATAGTCTAAGTTTCAATTTTGAAAGCTCTACACTCTTATAGTCTCCGAGATAATCGTTTTCATACGGCAGAGAGCATGACGGACGGACGGACACACAGACATAGCTAGTCGAACTCCTCTTTTCAATGCTGATCAAGAATATATATACTTTATAGGGTCTGTCTAGCCTCCTTTTGTGTGTTACATACATTCGCACAAACTTAATATACCCTTTCACCCTTTGGGTACAGGTAACGGACCCGTTATTTTTTCACACTAGTCAGGTAAAGACTTCCAACGTCGATAGTCTTTGTCTAACTTGTGTTGAATGGCTGTGGTTTTTCAACACTAGTTAGACAAGAACCAATGTTGGTAGTCTTCGGTAGTTATTGAATCATAATGCTTGCAAACAGTAAAATAATATTTGATTACATTTGACATTGGACCAATTATTCAGATTGTAAATAATATAATTATACTGGTTGAATATAATCTTGAAAGATAAATTGTTTAAAATTTTATAGCCTTTTTCCACTAACGTTAGCGTTCGCGTAAGCCTTCACTTGGTGTTATCGAAGGCAATACTTACTCTAAATGCACATTTTTCATGCACAAATTTGGTGTTACTTTTGATAGCAACAGGTAAACGCCAGTGGATATGTGCTATAAATCTGAAATTTGTTCATAGAAATAAATACAAAACACGAAAAAAATTTAGCTAAAAGAAATAATAATAAATACTAAATAATTCAATAGAAAATTATTTATAAAAATAAATTAAAATATATTTAATTAAAAAGTAATAAAAGTAAAACTAAAACATCGTTAATGCGTAATGCTATGAAGCTGTAATTGCTGCTGCGTCTGTGGCGATGATGCTTGGGTCGGTGGCTGCCACAACATATTTGACATGGGTGCTGTCGCCGCCAACGATTGTTGAGCGGCTGGCGATAGAGAATCACTCGCACACGTTTTCATGGCATGCGGACCCTCGCCTTCGATATCGCCACGTTTCGATTTATAGCGACGATTTTGAAACCAAATTTTCACCTGTGTTGCAGAAAGATTAAGCTTTTGTGCAATTATTTCACGTTCAGCACCGGTCAGATACTTTTTAAGACGAAAACGACACTCGAGCTCTAAAACTTGAGCCTGCGAGAAGAGCACACGTGCCTTGCGTTTGGCGCGCGGCTTGTTGCTATTCTGCTTGCGTAATTCGGCGCGGGATGAGGTGACCTGAGTTGAGTCCTCTGGAAAATTTGAGGAGATAATTTAATACTAAGTCTTAACTTAAGCGTTTTTATTTAATAAAAACTTACTACGTTTACTGGACTCGTTTGCATTGGCAGCAGGCACTGTTGTTGCGGACGGTACAGCGATGGGTATGAGTCTGCCAATTCCGGTCGATATGGTGCGTAATGAAGTTGAATTATTCGCCGTTTCCAGTAGACTACTATGTTGCATGCCATCGATTTTGACATTGTGATGTGTCGGTGTGTGTACATCCACTTCTGTGGAACTATTGAGATCTAATGTGGGCGATGGTGTTACATAAGGCGTCGGTATATAATCGCTCTTATGTGCTGCTGCTGCTGCTGTTCCAGTTGTTGTTGTAGCTGTTGCGGTTGCGTTTGTTGCATCCAGTGTTTGGCTACAATTGCTGCCAGCTACTCCATACATATCGTAATTATAATTGTAAGCTGCGGCTGCTTGCGCTGTGCCAGCACCAAAGGATGTGTGCTGATGATGATATGCGCCATTAGAACTTGCTGTACCTGGGAAAAATTGATGCGGCGCTGCATTGTAGGCGTGTTGATATGCTGCAGTTTGATGGGGGTGGTGGTGATGTAATGTAGTGGCTGTGGCTGGAAGATGATGATGATGTGGATGATAATCGTTATAGCTGCTGTAGTACTGCGTCGCGGCTGCGCCATGTCCAGCGTGTGTTATTAATGGCGTCAACGTTTCGGATTGTGGTATTTGTTGTTGTTGCTGTTGATGTATTTGGTGATAACTGCTGCGCAGTGGTGTTTCATATTCCAGACCCATGCCCAAGCTAGGGGCGCCACTAAAGTGTGCTGCTGCACCGACGCTGCTTGGATGTGCTAGTGTGCTGTAAAAGAAAGAAAGTAAAGATTTGCAATTTAATATTTCTATGCTCTAAAGATACCACCCACTAATTTAGTTTAAAATGGCTAACATGTGCTGCATAACACGCAGCAAGGAGTCATTATTCGAATATGTTATACGCCTCTCTCTATTGACTTCCTTCCTTCCGTTATTCCATTCATGCTACGACTGACTTGCCTTGTGTCGCATGGGTGACATCATTTCATGCCTCATCACCAATTAACGACGCCCAACCGCGCATCTTTATATATTTACCCGAGGCATATCCTGCGTCGAAAACTCACACATGCGACACACACATGGTCAACAGCCGAGCAGCGAATTTTTTTTTGCGCCGCCACGACGCTGCCTGTCGCTTGGTCATTCGAACTGTCCTCACTGTCAATCGATCTGTCTGCCCATTCGTCCGTCCGTCTGTCCGTTTGTTTGTTCTTTCTTTACTTTTTCTTATTGTTAACACTTTGTATATTCAGTTTTGGCTTAAATAAATAAAAAAAAACGTGAACCAACGTCAACGTTGAAGAAAGTGATTTGGCAGAATTTTAATTTTGTGTCCTGTGTATCGAGGATGCCTAAAATTTGGTTGTAATTCATGCTGCGTATATGTTTTCATAGGATGAGAACGTCAACGAAGATGTCCGATCTATCGCAGCACTCTTTACTTTTTCGTAGAAGGTTATGAAAATATTTTTATTATTTTTTAAGAAAATTGGTAGAAATTAATTCTTATGGAGTCTTATTAAAAATAAATATAGTTGGATTTTTGAGAATAAAGGTTTTTCAGCGCGTTTTTAAGTTTACATAGGCTTGTCTGATGTTGTTCACGAACAGGTATACAATGAGTTTTGGTATATTGAAGAAGAAAAAAAAAAAGAAAACACAGCTTGTATAATAAGTTGCTAGATTTTTTTCGAAGCGATTAGAATTTTAAGGCAATTTAAATAAATACATATTTAAAAACATGAAGAAAAGGTCTAAAGACTGACTTTGAAAATATAAACAGATTATTGGGAATATAATTAAAATAGAAATTTTGGCCAAAGGTTTGGAAAATGTGCACATAAAATAAAAAAAAAATGGTTTATTGTATTCTGTTTTGCTACTGAAATAAACTTTATGGCTAAGAAGCGGCACAATGATACCACTATGAATTTTTTATATTAAAGTCTTTGCTTAAAGTTTCAAGAACTTGTAAGTAAATATTTTGATACGGATAACAACACAAATCGATGTTTTTTAGTTCTATGATGGGTGCTATGTACCGCCTATTTGGGAAACACTCTCTTTTTGTTCTTTTTCCTAAAGTTTTTGTGGTCGATTCGGTTATTAAGATTTATCTTTCACATAAAGACTTTGCAAAATGGTAAATACCGAAAATGGTTGCTTGACATTTAATACGATCCATGTTGTTTTCTTGAATGTTTACATTTTTTGGTAGATATATTGGTTTATAAAGTATGGCTTTTGACTTAACGACATTTGCTATTTCAAGTTCACTTATATGTGGTGCGCGGGATACATTATATAAGACAAATTTAGATACTTGTAGTACTACCTAAGAAAAATCATTTAAGTAAAATATTTTGAAAGCTGGCTTTTCATTTCCCAGAGTTCTAAGCTCTCAAAAAAGAAATCGAATTAAAAACAAGAAAAAACGTTAACTTCGGTGGAATCGAAGCTTAAATACCCGTCACACGAATCTTTGAATAGTTTAGTGTGATCATCAGTGGCTTATATACATATATTATAAATATATATTGGAAAATAATTACCTTTTCATACATTTGTTCGAAAACTATCGATAAGTTTGTATGGGGACTATGGCTCAAAATGGGCGGGGGCACCTTGGTTTTGTTATTGGATGTCATTAGAAGTGTTTTTTAACCCAAATTTGAGTGAATATTCTCATAAATAATACCTTTTTTCACATAAAATTCGAAAACGGGCGTTAAATTTGTATGGGGGCTATATCTAAAAATGGGCGTGGCAGTTTGGATTTGACATTGGATGACATAAGAAGTATTTGGACCCAACTTGGAGTGACTACATCCATAAATAATTGCTATTTTCATACAAAAAATCCAAAAAAACGGTAAGTTTATATGGGGGCTACCCTTAAAATAGGCGTGGCACTTTGATTTTAACACTTGAGCTGCTTAGGACTGAGAAAAGCTTAAGTTCCGAGTTTCAATGTCAATATCTTTAAAACTGAGCGAATAAACCGCGCAGCAACACACAGACAGACGGACAGACAGACGGACATGGCTAAATCGACTCGTCTCGTCGTGCTGATCAAGAATATATATACTTTATAGGGTCTACGATGTTTCCTTTAATGCGTTACAAACTTTCTGACAAAATGATAATACCCTCCACACTGTGTGTGACTGGTATAAAAAAATCATATCAGTTAAATGTTAAACAACCTCCCAGTGTCGCATATCTTTTAACGAGATGGACGAGCAATGGGTTTCGGGACACCAAATTACAATACAAATACAAATACAAATTCCGTTATTCCTTCGACAGGAATTCCCATAGACACTCTGAAACTGCGAGTGAAGCAGGAAATATCCAAGCTAACAGAGATTAGATGGATCACAAATACCAAATTCAATATCATTGCCAGAATACAATACTAAGCGAAGAGCCCAGCTCATAAGACACGGTAGACATACTCTATTCATGTTGGTAGGAGCTCACAATACACTGCCTGGTTGGCAGACATGCCGCTCGACTAGGGGTAGCATCCAATAATTTTTGTAGAAGTTGTAGAAATGAGGAAGAGGGAGGAGACAGTGAAACACTATCTCTGTCACTGTCCAGCCTTTGGGAGAGTAAGGTTTGCCGTTCTTGGTAGGCAGTTTCTAGATAATCTGGTAGAATTCCCATCAGTCAGATTAGAGCATTAGTAGCCCATATAAGAAAATAGAGCTAGTTTGAGTAAGGAAAATTAACAAAAGCTGGGCCTAAGCTGGCCTAGGAAATTCGCATCGGCCATTTGCCCGATATCATCTTCCTTAAATGGCCAAACAAATTGAGCTCTAAATAAAGTGCTTTTCTAAATAAAGTGCCGATCAAGTTATTGACTAAAAACATAGTCGTATAAAAATTTAAAAATTTAAGTCCTAAATAGTTTTAATTTATTGAAGGAACAACGGAGGGAGAATAAAGAAAAAAATAGGCTTGTTTGGTTGGAAATAACTTTAATTTTTTTTCTTTTATCCTACACATTAGGTAGTTTTTATTGTCATTGTTTAAATTTTCTAATAAAAGCTGCATTTTTATTTCCATGATTTCTCGAAAAACTATGTAAAACTTGAATGGTGATTGGATCAGAATTTATAAATTTTAATTTAGAATGTTTTTAATTTGACTTATACGATCGATTTTGACGAATCGGACGAGAGCTCATGGAAATGAAAATGTAGGTTCCACAATTATTTATTCATAAGGTTTACTTCGAAAGTTCACAGGCAATAGAAGATCTTCGATCCACTTATCAAGATAAAAAAAAATTCGAATTATGCATCCAGCAAGTTGGTTGCGTTTAGAATGGTAATCGTAAAGGAAATTATGATAACTGGCCTAAAGAATTAATCGAATGATCTATGAAATAAGCGTAAAAAGATCATATATATCCTTTTTAGATTTATAGTAAGTTTATACGAGAGAGTTAATTGCAGTTAATAACTTTCGAATTTTATAAAGAATTTGGTATTGAATACTTTCGAGTACACGAGTCGTTTGAATATAATATTCGCGAAATTGGCATTTCATTTTAAAGTTCTTAATTTGAGTACTTTTTCTAAATCCTTAAAGCCTTAAAGATATTTAAATGAACAGCACAGCTTTCAATTAATTCCAAGTAATCCAGTTTTTTTTTTTAAATCTATCTTTAAACAAAATAATATCCGATATGCCTGTACACAACTTACCTTTCGATATGTCCATAATTATCATAATTTTCTGTTTGATTAACCATATTTAGAATATCCTTAACTGAGAATGGCGTTGTATTTAGTGAATCCGAGTTACTCATGCCACTCGGACTAGTTTGATTGTAATCGTAATAGGAGGGCGGCGCCTGTGGCACCTGTGTTACTGTCGTTTGTTGCTGATGATGTTGCAACATTCTGCGTATGCGAATAATTTTCTTTTTTTTTTTTTTTTTTTGTTATGAAGCAAACACACACTTAAGGAGCAAAAAAACACTTTGCAGACACTCGATGGTGTAATTATAGCAATCGACAAATACGCGAAACACTTGAGAGACACTTCAATTACAATAAATCCGATATTTAATATATACAATTAATATTTGCCAATACACTTGAGAGAGAGAACGCGCGGTGTTCAAATGTAGAGAAGGGGCGCGCGCATTCGTAAACGTTTAAATTTCAACTGCCGTAGCACTCGAGCGTGTCCACAATTTGTCAGCGCGTTTTTCGTACTGAAATGCAAAGAAATCCTCTTTCTTTTTCTATTCCAAACGCAAACACAATTGCACAGATACACAAACACAAGTAAACACACGCACACAGCATCTGTGCAGCACATCTTTAGAGTGTCTTGTGCGCATTGGCTAAAGCGTTGAAATTAAAATGGCTGCCAGAACGACCAATCAGAGCACTGCGTGCGGTTTGCAGTAGCATTTTGCTTTGATTTTCAAGCAAAAATAATTTAAAAATAAATAAAATAAATTCGCACATAGCGAATCGTGTGTTTCATATTTTACAAATCAAAATTTGATTTTTATTTTATTTATTTATTTTTTTTTTCGTAATAAAATTGTTTAATGGCTTTATGGAGTACTTTCAGTGTTGGATAAGTTCAAATGAGTGCAAGCAAAATAACCGGTTGAGACACCCGTTTTGGAATTTCATGTCAACAGATCAGGTAATAGTCAAAAATACAAGGAATAACTATCACTATCAAATATATTATATTGTATTACATAGTATGTAATACATAAATCAGTGGCTCATATACATACCTATTATGCGACTTTAAAATCCCTAATCTTGCACACTGACCATAACTTAGTTCGAGGGTATATTAAGTTTGTGCGAATGTATGTAACAAACAAAAAAGTATATACAATACGTTCTTATTTTTTTTTTTTATCATGTATCCGTTGCGTAAAAAAGGCATAAGGACGGATGGGATTTCATATACAGTGGACCCTCGGTTAACGAACGTCTCGGATAACGAACATTTCGGATAACGAACGAAATTTTTCGAAAAAATTTTCGGTTAACGAACGAAGTTTCGCACAACGAACGAAATTTTTTCGAAAAAAAAAAAAAAATCTTAACGACCGAAGTTAACAGTAGAAGAGAAAGCAATGCCCGGCCACAAGCCAGTGAAAGACCGCCTTACTCTACTTTTTGTGCCAATGCCAGCGGCGATTTGAAAATAAAACCACTACTTGTATATCATTCAGAGAATCCACGCGCCTTCAAAAAACATAATGTCGACAAGAGCAAACTAAGCGTCATGTGGAGGTCCAACAGTAAAGCTTGGGTGACACGTGACCTTTTTACTGATTGGGTCAATAAAGTTTTTGGACCGTCTGTGAAGAAATATTTGATTGAGATGGATTTGCCACTTCGTGCTTTGTTTGTAATGGACAACGCTACTGCCTATCCACCAGGCTTACAAGATGATCTCAATGAAGAATTTAAATTCATCAAAATTCTCTTTTTGCCTCCTAATACCACTTCATTACTTCAGCCTATGGACCAGCAAGTGATTTCCAACTTCAAAAGGCTGTACACTAAAGAACTTTTCCAACATTGCTTTGAAGTGACTGAAGGAACCAATCTTACTCTAAAAGAGTTTTGGAAGGATCATTTCCACATTGTTGCCTGTCTCAAAATTATTGAAAAGGCATGGAAAGGTGTTACCAGCCGATGTTTCGAATCTTCATGGAAGAAAATCTGGCCGGAGCGCTTTGCTGAATGCGAATCTGAAGTGTCCATGGAGGCAATAACCAATGAAATTGTGTCTTTGGCTAACCAGATGGCATTAGATGTAAATAATAATGATGTTGATGAGCTTGTGGCAGAATACAGTGAGGAGCTGACTACCGATGAGCTTATGGATCTCCAATGTGCTTTACAACAACAAGATGCGATAAAAACTTTATCAGATGAGGAGGTAACAGAAGAAAAACAACCGTCTAGTGCCATTAAAGAAATGATTAATAAGTGGGAGTCTGTGGCATCATACGTTAAAAAATATCATCCGGATAAGGCGGTGGCTAAACGTGCAACAGATTTATTCAATGATAATGCTGTGGCTCATTTTCAACAAATTTTGAAGCGTCGACAAATCCAAACGACTCTAGACAGCTTTCTCTTTAAGAAGAACTAGGTATGCATGTATGTAGGTATCATAAAAACGTAATTTTTTTTTTAATTTTTTCTCTGTTTTTTCATTTCAGATTGTCTCTTTACGTCCAATATTTAGTTACTTTAAATTATTTGTTTATGTTATGTAACTTTCTTTTAATAAAATTTGAAATTGAAGTATTTTAGCGTTAACTTTTTCCGACTTGGAACGAATTATTTTATTTTACATTGATTTATATGCAATATTCGGTTTCGGATAACGAACGTTTCGCATAACGAACAAGTTTCTGGAACGAATTAAGTTCGTTAACCGAGGGTCCACTGTAAAGAATTTACAATCTCAGTCACTTGAATAGCGCCCCTTTAATGTTTGGAGAAAAACAGCACGTGGAGACGAGTTCATTTAGCCATGTCCGTCTGTCCGTCTACTGTGTCCAAAAAGTAGTTGGAATTTATTTCGATTTAAATTACGCGGGTAAAAATTTTAGCTCAATATTTTTTTTTAAGTTGATACAATTATAACTGACTTCCATACCTAATTATTATGGTAAGTTACTCTTGTTTTTGTGCGATCAAATTTTCTTTCTGGATGGAATAAATGCTGCAGAAACATTGAAAATGTTGAGGAAGGCTTACGGGGATCGAGCTCTACCAAAATCAACAACATATGATTGGTAAAAATTGTTCAAAGAAGGTTGAGAACGTGTTGAAGGCGAAGAGCGCCCTGGTCGACATCCAAAAAGTAAAATAATTAGTGCTTGCAAATCATCGATTAACTATAAGAGACATTGCTGATGAAATTGGCGAATCAAATGGTTCAATTATTACCATTTTAAAAGATGTTTTGGGCCTCAAACGTGACAAGTCTCGATTGGTACCAATAATGCTGAATTTTCTTGAAAAAACAGCGTCTTTTCTTCTTGACTTTCTCGCCAAAAATGCAACTTATATCGTTCCGCAACCACCTTATTCACCTGATTTGGCTACGTGTGACTTTTGGCTATTTCCAAACTTAAAAGACCACTCCGAGGAAACAGTTTTCAGTCGATTGAAGACATTCAACGTGAATCGGCGCTCCCTCTGAAGGCTATACCGGAAGAAGACTTTTTGACATACTTCGAGGACTGGAAGAAGCGGTGTAATATATCGGGAGGGGACTATTTCAAAGGGGACGAAATGGATGAGGAAGAATAAATTAAGATTTTTTGATTTTTTCCATCCATTCCGACTACATTTTGGACACAGTAGTGTAAAGAATATACAATGTCAGTCACTTGAATAGCTCCTCCACTAATATTTATATTCATGCTTCAATAATTAAACAAGAAAGAACGCTGAAGTCGAATATGCTCGACCCTGTACCAATTCTTTATTTACCTTAAGTTAAGTCGTATCTTACTACCATACCTCATTGCATTAGATTAGGGCTTTACCTAAAATTTTGTTGGTCCTACCCATATTGGGATATTTTGTTGGGACTATCATAGACATAATTTATACTAGATTTGAACTTCCTCGAATAAAAAACAATGACATTTCTATGCAAAAAAACCTAAAATTTTGGGGGTACATTTGTATGGAGGATACCCATTAAAATGGGTCTAGAGAAAAAAACGTTTGCA
This sequence comes from Leucophenga varia, assembly GCA_018903435.1. Taxonomy (NCBI): domain Eukaryota; kingdom Metazoa; phylum Arthropoda; class Insecta; order Diptera; family Drosophilidae; genus Leucophenga; species Leucophenga varia. The sequence continues at coordinate 268,212 of JAEIFJ010001989.1, read as the reverse complement.
AGTGAATACTTGACGACTCAAGAGAGTCTAAGTTTCAAATCTGGTGGCCCCATCTCTTATAGTCTCCGAGATAATCTCTCTCATACGGCAGACAGCAGGACAGACGGACGGACGGACAGCTAGACATAGCTAGTTCGACTCCCCTTCCAAAGCTGATCAAGAATGTATATACTTTTTTGTCTGTTACATTCATTCGCACAAACTTAATATACCCTTTTACTCTTTGCGTACAGGGCATAAAAACGCCAACTTGATTTACACGAGGAGACGAGTCAATCTAGCCATATCTGTCTGTCTGTCTGTCCGACTGTGTGTAATTATGCGTTTCACTACCTTCGTTTTAAAGATATTGACCTAAAGCTCAAAACTTAAGTTTTTCTCAGCCTTAAGCAGTTAAAATCGAAGTACCACTCCTAATTTTATTCATAACTCTGATACAATATGGGTCACTATAACATACAATGCCCTTACAAACTTACCCCCCATGAAGCTGAGTTTTATCGGATCATGGATCCCTACCCATGCTCTTTTTTGAAAAATCCGAATTTCGATTCGAACTCAAAGTACTTTTTAGTTTTTAAAGCGGCAACTCAAGAATCTTCATTTCGAAATAGATCTGAGACACGTCTATGACTATTTAACACGGACATTTAAATTGTGATATTTGCTAAATGAGAATTTAAAGGATAAAATAATATTTGCTTCAAAAGGAAAAAAAAATATAATTTACTGTCGAATTTCCAAAGAGAGGTTTGATTTTTAATGTTTCGTCTGATGAGGTCTTTTATTACATGTCATGCACATCTCGACAAAACAAAACAAATTTAACACATTTAAAATTCTAAACAAAAACAAACTCATTCAAAATATTATATATCACTAAAATATATATCACTGATTACTGTATTCGTTCTATTAGGGAGATACTGAAACGCATACTGCATATTTTGATTACGGTCTTCGTTCTATAAGGGAGTTTTTGAATGCTTTGATTGCTGCGCTTGATTTCGCAATTTCGGTGCAGTTTTGGCTTTTTGGGACTTCTTTCTTGAGGCTTTTTTTATTTTCGGCAATAATTTTCCGCGATTACGTTGCATGGAAACTTTTCGAATAAATTTATTGAAAAATGGCTTTGCTCGCGTCCAAGTTGAAACATTTAATTTTAACTTTTTCGATGTGTTAAGCGCTTCGAGAATTTGTTTTGAAATGCGTGACTTATTATTTTTGACTGCTGCATTTACTGCCTTCATGGCTCCAATTATGGTGTTCGGCGTGCTTTTGCTTTTGCGTTTTTTAGACTTTGATTTAGCACTGATTTTCTTGATCAAAGTCTTGTAAGAGCCTCTGGCAACTTCTCGTTTTTGAGCTGCTTCATTCATTCTGTCAAAGTTCTTCATTGATGGAATGAAAAGCGATTGAGTAGGATGATTTTCATTTTCATCAGCATGGGGGTAATAAGGACCAACAACGCTTTCCCAGTCAGCTACATTGAATATACTCGGCGTATCTCGATTTGACACCGCAACTGTTGTAGTCTGGTATTGCAAATCGTCATTTTGTTGCAGAGTATTTGTGTGAAGCTCATTAGCTTGCGTAGTCGTTTCAAGCCATGCCTCAGCAGCTATTTGCCTTTGTATTTGTGGACTACGCGTACTTATGCGATGATCATAGCGTCGTTCATTTTCCTTCGATGAGCTTCGATACATTTCATATAAGCGTTGTCCCAGTGGCTTTTGTTCGTAAGCAATTTCATACCCGTCCATCGGTTGTGATTCTCGAGCACTTAAAGCTTTCTCCCGGATCACAGTCTTCCATGGTGAAGTCATATGCAGCAATCTGTCTAGCCAAATTGTTCCTCTCAATTTTTTTGCAATAGATGTTCCACATGCGGATGATTCCATCCATCGAACGGATCACGCAACAAAGGTGGCAACACTTTTGGCTTTTCCGGTTGTTCTTTACGCATTACAGAAATAAGTTTCTTTGTGGTTGTTGTAATTGGCATAAGTTCTCGATTAATGGAGGCACTGATTTCACGTAGTTTCTTATTGTCGCTTAGACGCGCTGGACGCCAAACCAACTCAATCTCCGTACTATGCTGACTACATGAGAAGGCACTTGTACTTAACTTTCGTTGCATATTATTTAAACTATCAACGGATTTACTTTTTCGACACATCACGCTTGTGTTACTCAAGAATAAACCGGACTTACCAAATACTTTGTACTCGGGCGTCTTGCTAACGATTACACCGTACGGAGGGCGTGCAAATTTTAATATGCCCAATCCTTGAAAATGATAAACTATTGTTTTTTTTACATCGATTGCCTTGTTTGTGATTTCACGCATTGCCGCGTTGACAGGCTGTGACATTATTGTTATTGCATAATCCTGTGTCCTTTCGTGCTGCACTCCTAAATCATCAATTGAGCGTATTGCCAAGTTAACTGCATCCTCCGGTGTATTCGAGACAATGAATGGCTTTTGGCCTACATTAAATGTTTTGCTGAATGCCGTTTTACAAAAAAATATTACATTTTTTGTGGCTCATTGTTAATTTTAACGGATAATTTTGTTAAGAATTTGGAAAGAAAAATTGCCAAATGCAGCGGGCAAATGGAAAAAACTTTAAATTTTTCTTTGCTTGATATTTAAGGCTAATGAGACATATTTATATTATTTCTATATTTCGATTATTTAGTAAAGTGTAAAGAAAGGATGTAGAAGTTTGTCATTAGAATAAAATGTTACTATTTGTTGAAAAAAATTGTTTTTATTTGTTATTCTTTAATTAAAAATTTAAATTTATAACGGATCTAATTGGTTCTGTTACTTTGCAACGATGCAATTTTCATCTGTACAGAATTTTGTGCGAGTAAAATTGAGGAAATCGTCATGCGTTTGCGTTCAGACAACCGGAAGTTGTATCTGTTAAATTGTTGTCTAAAGATGGCGCTGTTGATTTGGCAGTTATTGGGCGTTATTTAAAATCAGTGTGACATTCATGAGTTTTAGTTGCAAAAATAGCGGTTGCTGCGGAAACTAAGTGTAAATTTTCATATGGTCATTATACCCTTTCTAAAAATTTTAATTTAAATAAAAGATTTAAAAACTGGCATATTTGGAGCATGTAAAACACAACCGCTTTCGAAGTGAATTACAAAGAAATGCGTATAAGCATCATATGAAATTTGATTGTATGACTCGTTCATAAGCTTAAGTGGGGAATCCCAAAACTAAATTTATTAGAAAGAGTAGAATGCAAAATACCAAAACCATTTAAAAAGTAAACAAAAATGACTTTTGCATGGAAAGGAAAGTCGATCTAGCTATTTATATCTGTCTGTCCGTCCGTTCATCTGTCTGTCCGTCCATCTATCTCACTATCTGTCATATAAAACTCACTTTCTCGAAGGATGTGGGAGATATATTTACCATATAGAAACTAAGACTCTCCTGAATCGTAAAGTGGTCACATACAAAAGGGACTTCTCTAGGCTCAACATCAAAATTTGTAGTTTTTTGCATTGAAACTTAAAAAAAATTTAAAACCAGATTTTCTCTATCCAGTCTTAAATTGTGTTATAGCATAATACCATCTTTTTTTATAGCTTTATTTTAAGGAAAAGTTTAATACTAACGTAAAAGCCTTACTAATAAACAATTTAGAGTGACTTTATATCAAAAAGTCGACAACAATTTTGATCCTGAAAACAACCTTGTAATATTTTTCATGATTTTAGCTTCAAGTTTTAATCTTTCGTCGCCAAATTGGATCCGCCATTTTGAATTTTTATAACAAAATAGTAACATAGCAATTTTTGAGTACTACACTTAATTTTTTTGGGCTAAGTATGGAATAATTAGATATTTTCGAAGATAAGTGGTACTCTTTAAGGTTAGATTGGACAGTGTGAGGCTTGGTCAGCTTGTAAAATAGTAAAATTATTCAAAAGGACATTTGAAACTTAACAATTTGCGGTAGAATTTATTTTTAAACAGAAAAGAAGAGCCGTTTTTTTTTTTTGAGGTTAGATACAAACTGGGACCTTCAGAGCAAATTCGGATTCAGTGCATCAAAATACATAGATATACAAGTGAATGGTTTCCAGAGTAAAATATTTTCTTTTTGTGTGGTTGTGTAAGTCTGTATTAGGCCTATTTGTTTTAATAGGTCGATTCGAACTAAGCTCAAGTTTTGTTTTTTGGTATTCCTATGATTGGTAATAACAAATAATTTCTACAAATAGTCCAAAGTGAACAAAATTGGAATCCATGCAGAATTTGCTGTTTCTAGACTAGTCAGTGCATATAACGAATGACCAAATAGGTATGGTAAGAGTAAAATTAAATTTATCAAGGGTTTGACGATAAAATAATTTTATTTTAATGTTACATGAGATTTTGTTTTTGGACTTTAACATTGAGACATCATTGAGTCGTGATAGATTCGGTTTAATTTCGTTTATCTGTATAATATTGGCAAGAACTTGAGGCGATACAGTGTAATACAGTAAAATCTAAACTAGTACAAAAGGCCATAGCCTAAATGTACTAGGACAAAACAACAGGGCACAAGTGTTGTTCGTACCAGGGCTTACAAACATCCCAGGTAACGAGCAAAGAGACGCGCTAATGATAGAAAACGAGCGAGGGATGAACACTGGATTTTAAGGAAGGACATGCGACAGGAAAAATTATTAATAGAGGGATTCAACTCTAAGGTTCCCAAAGCATGGGTTAAGCTGAACAGAACTCAGCTAAGGAACATGAAAGGGCTCCGAACAGGTCACTGCAGACTTAGGAAACACTTACATGTAATGGGTGTAGCAAGCTCTCCTGAGTGTAGATTATGTGGTAGTATGGAGGAAACAGCTATCCATATTCTATCAGAGTGTGTAGCTACAGCCAGAAAGATACACACTCTCCTTAGAGCAGGTTAGGAAAACCGAACCTATAAAAATGATTAGATTCATTCAAAGAATAGGGCTAGAATCAGTAATCTAGCCAGAAAGGGTGTACAAAATACCTCTCTAAGTAGCAGTACAAATACCCTCATAAGCAATAATAATAATAATTAATCTGTATTATTTCAAGAGTCCGGGAAAGATACTTAATTACGCTTCTACTCTTACTCTTTTTAGCCAATTTATTTGAAAAAAAAAAACAAACAAACTACCTGAATTTAGTATTATAAGAAGTTAGCGAACTTAATTAAATGGTTTCAATGCGTTTCTCACGTTTCGCTTGTGGCAATTGCATTTGTTTGTTATTGTTGCTGTTTTTAAGTTTCACGATGAAATAGTTCAACATCACAGTTGCAGCACATGCAGCTCAGTTCAGTTCGGTTCACTTCAGCTTATCCAATTGCATCACCTTTGCCACAGGCCGCCGCTAGCTGTTAGTTTCAACACTTTTTGTAATGTAATTTTAATTAGTTTTTACAACTTTTACAAACACGTTTTTCGCTTTAGTTGTGCTTTCCGCTATTTTCGTAATGTAATACAAAAACAACAACAACAACAAAAACTTGAGCAAAAACAAGAAGCAGCCTTTGAATAAGTGCATAAACAAGCCAAGTAAGTATACAAAGGACTCGTCGTGCGCAAAGGATAACGTCTGCGTGCTTCACTTGAACCGCAACACTTACATGCTGACGCCCTTTTTGTACGATGTGATGCGATGCGATTTGTAAAAGCGGTTCAGTTTGCTTTTTCTTCACTAAATCAGATAATACGAACATTTCAACGCGGAAAACGCACTTTTCCGTTATTCAAAGCTTCGATGATGATGAACGAGGGGGCTGTGAGGTGTTGAATAAATCAAGCGATTTACTGGTGCAGAATAAAACAGATTTAAGGTGAAATCACTTTTGAAAAGTTTTACACGTACTCATACGATTATACAAAAACAAATGGGAAGTCATGTGCTATTGCTAGGCAATACGATGATTATACGGGGTCGATGAGGGAAGTGGTTTAATATTTTTATTTTAATAGAATGAAAAAGATCTAACTTTATTTTTTCAAAGAACAAAAATTAAATTCTTCAAAAAAGTTATTTTAATACAATTTTTTGTTTCTAACAGTCCACGATAATATTCGGAATTTATAATGATATCAATAAAAAAAATACGAGTGTTAATAAAGAATTATTTTCAGAGCATTTTGGGATCTGCAAGTGCTTGAAATAATCTCGTTTTTTATGCCAAAAAGCAAGACTTAAAAAATCTTTTAAAAAATCTTATATGAACTGACATTATGTGGACGCTATTATAAGAAAAACCATTCAGTCAGGACAAAAAATCATTGACAAAATGATGTTGTTTTCCAGTGTTTATATATGCCGAAGTAATGTTTTTGCGATTTTCTTGTTTCTCAGTGAATATGTTCAGTTATCGGCGATTTTGTGTTTCGATCTTCGCAAACTGTGAAACTGTTCATTTATCAGTGATTGGTGCTTCGCAAATCGTTCATATTCGCTTGAACACCGCCTTTGTACAAATTCGTTGGTACATTTGCCACTCACTTGATTCGTCAAAACGTGCAAATCACTGAACGATTGAATGGTGAAAGCGCAATTGAAAAAAAAAATATGAATTAAAAACGAAGTGAAATGTGATATTTTTAATGCAAACAAAGAAAAACGTTAACTTCGTTGGAACCGTAGCTTAAATACCTGTCATACGAATTTTAAATAGTTTATGTGTTATCAAAAGTGGCTTAGATAAAACTTCGTGATAGGATGGGTCAATGTTCTAAAAAAAAAAATCAAGTTTAGATATAATTGGTATCAAATTTAAAGCTAAAAATTTAGTTATACAAAAATAATTCGAAAATAATCGGTAAATGGCGTGACACTTTGGTTTTGATATTGGAGTATATTAGAAGTGTTTTAATTCAATTTGGAGTCAATACATTTCTAAATAATAAGCATTTTCTGCAAAAATTGGAAAATGGGAGGTAAAGTTGGGCTATACCTAAAAATACGTGGCACTTTAATTTTCAAACTTTACCTAGTCGTTCAGGACAAAAGCTTAAGTTTCAAATTTCAGCTTATTACCTCAGTACTACTGCGCTGCAGTATTGAAACTTTGCAAGAAATTTTATTTACCCTCTTACCCCTCGGGTACTAAATATTACAAATAATAAAAATAGAGGTAACGATAACATCAAAATATATTTTAGAAGCAAAAAAATAAGAATGAAAAAAAATTAATCGTATTGTAAGCAGAATGCACACATATATATGAACATATGGAAATACACACACACAGAAATATATGTACAGATCGGCTCACTGACCGATCGACAAACCGACCGAACCGACTGACCCGACTTACCATAACTTTCGTCTTACCGAGCTGATAGTGTGCTGCGCATCAAAGCTTCGGTTCTATCGTCATTTACCGTTATATCTCGATGATTCATTTGTCTTAGAATTTCGGTTGCTCATTCTGTCGTCAACTTTCGCAGCGTGCAATTGTAAATAAGAGTAGAAAGAAGAAGCATTAATTTATTGTCGCACGTGTTTAAAGAGTAAGTCGCGGGGCCGCGCAAGTGAAGTGAAACTTTTTTTTAATTTAAATAATTAAATTTATTTGTATTATTGCACATAGTGAACATATGTGAGTGCATTTTGCTTTAATGATTTTTTTTAAATTTTTTGAAAATAGTTTTGTTTTTTGTGCATTTTTTAGTGTATTTGTTTTTGTAAATAAACTTAAAGTGAAAACAAAAAAAAAAATGATAAAATAAAAATTAAAGAGCGCCTAAACTTAAATGAAATAATATAAACAGAATAACTGTAAATGAGTTGAGCTTCAACTTAAAATATATATGTTTACTCATACAGTACGTACTATAAACAATTTAAATATAAATCAGATTTTGGTGAGTAGATTTTTAATATTCCTTTTTTTTTTTTGCATTATAAATGTGTGCCTTTCAATTAATTTTTTTATTGCTTTCATTCACGCTGAGCTTCAAGAGGTCACAGGTTTGATAAAAAATGTCAACAAAAACCAAGGCTGGTTCTTGTTTCGTATACATTTTAAGCTTCCAAAACTGTGCCAATAACGAAACGAAATTTATTTTTTACATGTTTGAAAAGAAAATGTTTTTTATACCTGTTACACTAGTGTAAACAGGTAAAGGAGGCATCGTAGAACCTATAAAGTATATATATTATTGTTCAGCTTGATGAGACGAATCGATTTAGCCATGTCCGTCTGTAGGTCTGTCCGTCTGTCTGTTTGTTGCTGCGCGATTTATTCGCTCAGTTTTAAAAATATTAAGCTGAAATTTTAAACTTAAGCTTTTCTAGGTTCTGTGTACTTTCTATGTTAAAATCAATGTGCCACGCCCACTTTTAGGTATAGCTCCCATACAAAAGTACAACATTTTTTCAAGTTCTTATATGAAAAAATGTATTTATAAAGCGAATGGCTATAAATATGATACAAATGCTACCGCGAATTTTTAAATTTTTAAGAATATTTTTTATTTGTTTACTATTTTAAGATAAAATTTAATACAAATGCAGCACACGAAGATCTATCCACGTCAAATGATGTGTACCAGGTATATAAGCTTCGGTCCAACCGAAGTTAACATTTTTCTTGATTTTTTTTTTGTGACTAAATTCAATGTTTTGCCAAAATTGCATTTGGAGTGAAAATCAAGTGAAAAAATTGTAAAACAACAAAAATATTTTCATAAGTTTCAAAAGTAAAAATAGGAAGAGTACCATAATGGGCAATTGATTAGGGAAATAAAATTGTAGTGCTTTCAACTAAAACTCTTAACTTTGTTGATTTAATGAAAATCTAAGCTAGACAACATGCGTTTCCATTATACAAGATAACACAAAAATATGAAGATAAAGTTTACAATTGAGGTTTTTTTTTTGTTTTGTTTTGAACATTTTCTAAAACTTATTTCATATTAAGGATATTTTACAAAAGTATTTTGCTTAAAAGTTGCAAAACTGAGATTTGTTTTGAAAATAATTTTTTGTTCATTATTTGCTTAACCATTTTCTTAAGCTAATATTCAGTTTGATAAAATATCGCAACATTCCATAAAATAGCTATTTGGGCATTTTGTGAAGAGCTACAACGAAACTGTACATTTGGTAAGTTAAAAAAAAATATTTTATGAAAACCGCATTTCTAAATTTATCCTATTTGTCTTCTCAAAGTAAAAATCGGTTTAAAATGCGAATATGAAATTAATGTAAGAGAGAGAGAGAGAGAGAGAGAGAGAGAGAGTGAGCTGCATCGTCAAAATCCCCAGAAGAAACATAAACCAATAAGACAACAATACCAAACAGCAACAAAGGACACCATTTGTATGTATAAATTCATAAATGTGTATGCGGATGCTAACGTTTTCTATTAGCATGCAATGTAAGTAAACTGGCAAAGTTAAGAGCATCAAATACCTGAATACAGAACGAGATATTAAGTATCTTTTGGTAGCAATGTATGTGTGTGTGTGTGTACATGTATTCTAATAAAGATCCTCCGGCGTGCAGCTGCCTAAGCTGTTTGCCAAAATACGAATAACAAACAAACAAACAAACGGCTACTGTGTAGCTTTCACCATTTGCCATTTTCATGAGAATCGCATAAAATAGCCACAGTACAAACTGCTCATACACACATATGCACTTACAGTTGTATCTACACTCCCCGTCACAGATACTATCTAGAAAATTCGTATGTATAGATTTACATGGAAAATAGTTAGTCAGTGGCTTCAATTCGTTTCGTTTCGTTCGTTTCGACTCAATTCATTCAGGAACGTGCAACTTAGATTCAAGCTCAGCACTAAATTAGATTTCAGTTGCGTTTTTTGTTTAGGTTTCCATTCTACACATTTGGGAGAGAACAAGCAGTCGTGTGGTCATACGGACAGTAACAATCCTTTAACTGTAAACACACACACACACACACACACATGCATATGTATATGCATATAAGCACGTATGGACAAGATTCGTTTGCATGTCGTAACATTTTAAAAGCTTCTTCGTCATAATTCCCCAAAAATGGAAAAAACTTGCTAAATGAAATTCAGTTATACCTGTACATATATTTTTTTTCTTGTTTGATTGTTTTTTGTACCCTACAAATTTTGCAGTGAATCTATTGTTTATGAATATAAAAATGCTTGGTGTAAAACATCATAATTTTTCATAAAACGATGCACTTTTTTTTATTTTTTTCACATAGCCTGTATAGGCGTCACTTATTCTTAGTTATAATGTACCGATTTAATAACCAATTTCTTTAAATAATTGATTTTTTAAATCCTCGATCTTGTCTAGCCTAGTCTAGTTACTCGTGCAACCCTTTATTTTTAAATAATAAATTAAATAAATAACAAAAGTTTTAACAAATTTTTCGAATATGCGATTTGTAACCGAAGCAGCTATTAATTTTAATATTAAGAGGCCCGCTGCGCTAAAATTTAGGTCCTTGGTAAAATGTTTGAAGAAAGAGAAAAAATATTTGAAGATCAAATCTAAAAAAAAATGATCGCTTATGCAAAATCGCGGAATTAACAACGGGTCCGAGGAATTCCTCATTTTATTTCGTGAGGCGGATACGAAAATTCAAGTTGTGATTGTCTAACATAAATCCTTGTAGAATGGGTATTATCAGATTGTCAAAAAGTTTGTAACGCATTAAAAGAGACATCGAAGTCCTTATATCTGTATGCATGGTCAGCTCGGCAGTATATCCGTCTGTCTGTTTGGTACTGTTCGACTTATATAACCATAATGGCTGGGGCTTACTTAAAAACATACTAAAAAATACCACTTTTTTTGTTGTAACCCCAAATTAATTGGGAAAAGCTGCATTCAGCTTGTTTTTTTTTTTTTTTTTATTTTTTATTTTTGTGTTAAAAAATTAAAACATTTTGCTATGCGAAAATTAGAAAATCGACTTCTTATATGAACCGAAAATGCATTAGGCATTGTTTTAGTGGAATTTGCATTGTTTACTTTCAAATGTTACTGGTTTCGTACTCATCGGTTGGACGGTTTCAATGAAAATCGCAGACATAGAAACATTTTTACTATTTTATATAAATATTAGTTTTAACGATGATAGATTCTGGATACTTTTAACCTTCAAAATCAGTATAAACCGCTAATTAAAAAATTGTTAATATATTTACTTCAAATTTAATATTATAACATTAAAAACTGCTAATACGGTGCGACTTTGCGGCTCCCAAAAATAGCTAGGATGTCTTATAGTTAGTAGAGGTGATAGATCTAGTCGAGGAAAACCAAAATGCATACTTGAAAAATCTGCTAACCGTAGCTAGCTAGAAGTAGAGTTCCGTCCAGAGAAATTAAAATTAAACTCTACAATACGCTGATAATGCTTGTCCAGATGTACGGCTTAGCAGCATGGGTCATGACAGAATCGTATAAGTCGGCGTTGGGCGTGCTTCAGAGGAAGATACTTCGGAGAATCTTTGGTCCAGTTAGAGTGGAAAATGACATCCGTATGCGCACGAACAATGAGCTTTTCGAGCTATATGTATACTTGAAAAATCTGGATTTATGGTTAAGAACACTGATTTTCTTATCTATTCTCACTAATGGGACGATAACTCATTTAATTTGAACCGAATTTTATTTTTTTAACCAGTTTTGGAAAGATTATCTTTAACCATTCGAACAATATTTATAATATTATGATATATCAGATGCTATATGTGTTCAGTTTTTTTTTTCAAGTTTTTCAACTTTATTGATGTTTGGTTTCACTTTTTTTATCCCACCATAGATGACCCCTTCGCGAATGAAGTGTATTTAAGCTTTGGTTTTTTGTCGAGTTTATAGTTTTCCCTTTGTTTACTTTTAGTTAAATATTTTTTTAATATTTTTTTACCCCGCTCTTGATTAAAAATTATTTATCACGGATATTAAAACTTTGGTTCTACTAAAGTTAAAAACATTTTACCTTGATTTTCTTTACTTTAAAAATGTTGTATTTTTTTGTTTTTTTTGCTTTTTGCTTGGAGTAGTGCCAACAACAAACAAATACATACTGACAAAAAAGAGGAAGTACCAAAACATCGTCGTGTACGGTAGCGGGCAATATTGGTCCCTCGTCGAGTGGATCAACTTGTCATGCAGCACTAAACAAAATATTAAAGGACGACGGTTACGTTACGGAAGAGAATAATAGATGAATACAAAAATGATGATGGAGCAGAAGAGTTTAACGGAAAAAGTGAACAAACCCTTTCCTTTTTTCATTTACGTTTTTTTCTCCTGGCACATAGTTTAAGCAGTTATTTTTCCATTGCAAACATGGCGACCGCTTATGGCATCTGTGAACGCAATTTAAATAAGACGATATAAACGTTTGAGCGTTCGCGCTTGGTAACCATGGCGTATGAGTAATGTGGGTGAAAAATATATTGTATTCCTGACTTAAAAATAGAAGAAAAAAAAAAACTGTTGTATGAATTTTTGAGCTTTGTACTTTTTTTTTCAAATAATTTAAATTTTTTTAATACCTACATTTCTATTTACCTGTCATACCTATTTATTTATTCATATTTTCGTACTCTGTCAGTGGTATTTAACCCTTAATACCGGTGTTAACTAGTCACACAACAAAATATAACAACGAAAACTTTGCATGAAATTTCTTCTCGTTTTGTCGCATTATTCAATTTAAAAGAGAATTTTAGCGAACGTTTTCATTTTAGGAAGTTTCAATGTTCAAATGAAATTATCATCATCAGCATCAGCATCAGCGTCGACATCATCATCATCATCATCAAAAGCAGCTGTTGCAAGTAACATAGTTGTTGCTGTTGGGCATTAGGCGAGTTGCATGTTGTCAATGAAATTTTGTTGTTGTACATTGCACATTTGGCACATTTGGCTTTCGCTGTTTTTCATGCATTTACGTTGAATTTTTGGCTATTAGCTGCATCTGTTTTCGCTTTTAGGCGTGTTTGTTGTTGTTGTTCCTTTTGATATTGCCACAAATTGCCGCAGGTAACAGAAAACATTTATGTAGTTGGTCGTTTCACCTTTAAAAATACAATTCATTTATAAATTTGTATTTATGCACATTAGACAGCAAAAGGGAAATACTATTTATATGTACATTTTTGTTCCAAAATTTCGCTTGGTTTTGTGTTTTGCGTTTTTACTCAAATCATGTGATTTCATTTATAAATGTTTTTGTTATATGCAGCCATGCTCCCGTAAGCGCAGTCGCAAATTTGTTGCGATTTACGTTTCAAATCGCCAATTTTGTTGCTCCGGCAATCGTAAATCGCAAGATATTTACGATTTCAAATCGGCAGCGTTTAAGTAAGTGAAATGTATAACATTACACAAAAAGATAATTTCGATTATTTAAAAAATATTTTTATTTCATTCTGTAGTGTTTATAGATTTCATATTTGTACTTTTGAAAATGATTGATTCTGTCGACGTCACCTAGGCCAGATAGCCTCATTGTGACACCATATGATCCCTCATTTTATTTCTTCATACACGAACCAGCTCGATTTCCTTATGAAGGCGGCTACTGCACCAATCTTGAGTAATGCAATTTCTGCCAGACTATCGAGAAACGGCGTACACAGTACGGTAAACCTTCTTCTCCCAAGGGAAAATGTTCTACTGTCTCCTCCTCTTGCTCGTTTCTACAGCTGCTACAGAAGTCATTTGATGCTATCCCTAGTCGGACGTCATGTCTTCCCATGAGAGCAGTGTCCCGTGAGAGCTTCAACCATCATGTATAGAGTCTGTCCATTATGGCGCATGAGTTGGGCTGTTCGTTTAGTGTTGTACTCTGGCCACGTAAGTTTCGAGATATTACATTTGGTATTTGTGGTCCACGTAGTCTCTTTCACTCTCAGCTTCAGAGAGGTCATGGGAACTCCAGTCAAACTCCTCCCAGGATGAATAACGGGAATTTGTACATTCTCTGGCCAATCTATCTGCTTCGCAATTACCAAGTATATCTTGGTGACCCGGAACCCATGTGAAGAAAATATTCAATATTCGGCACTGGGAGATAGTTTTAGATGTGTTATGGTAAGAATCAAGTGCTTTTAAGGCAGCCTGACTATCCGAGAAGATGTGTACTTTTTTGCCTACTACATGAGTGGGGCATGGCTTCGTGCATAGCGATCATTTCAGCATGAAAAACTCTGCAGTGAAGTCTGAAATCTTCGCTAATCTCCAGGTCCGGGGAAAAGATACCTCCTCCAACCCTTCCTTTGGACAAATCTGTATAGATTATAGATTGTTAACTTGTAACCGATAGCAATTTTTGCAATGTACAATGCAATGAAACGTTGTGGAAGTGAAACATAACTATTGCGATTGCCGGAACATGGCTGATAGTAATTTATTACATGAACATCCAAACCAGCCGATTAATAAAAAGCTTTGGCTTGTTTCGAGGCAATAAATAAGAAAATTTTAATTCAGGACATTTTAATGACAAAATCCTAATGAGACATCTAACATATCAAACAAACGGTTAGTTTCCTATGCTGACTGAAAATTCTTGTTAAAAATGTTTTTTTTCCAAATTCGTTCATTTATTTCTGTAGACGTATGCTCTGTCAGCTGGCTTGTCTAGTTTGATTTGCTCCTGACCACCACTGGGAAGACTTTGCATCAGCTGCCATTGACTAGATCACGTGATTCAGTGAATCCGAAAAAGGGAACATGATTGATAATTTCAGTGTAATGCGTGAAAGATACTTCGTTTGTTCTCAACTAATCTATAAAATAAAATTATATCACTCCATAACTTGAGGTTAACTGCTTTCTAAAAATCCCAGAAATAATCCCAGATACCAAAAAATAACAGTCCTCAAAAATAACAAGATTCCAAAATATATTTTGGTTTACATGAAAACACATACTATATATACCAAACAGCACCCATATAAAGTTTTCACTAAATTTAAAATTTTATGAAAAATTTATATGAAAAGTTCTCTTGAATTCTTGAGAAATAAAGGTAAAAACACAAACATAAATGGGACAAACCTTTAGATACATAAATATTGGGTACAGGGGTCTAGTCAGACAAACCCGACTGAAGCGTTTTATCTTGTTTTAATTTAACTTTTTTTAATTTTTTTTATCTACCTATGTGTATTATTTATTATTATTTATTATTTTCGCTTTGGAACCATTTTTTTTGGAAATTGTATTTTAGAACAAATCTGTTAAACATTATATTATTATCTGGTACTTACCAAACTTTTCGAAATTTGTTCAAACTCTTAAAATAATCAACCATAAATATTCTTAAGAAGCACTTTTTCTTCTCTTTAAGCCGTACCGAAACGCTTTGTTCAGTAATTTCGCTTTCGATAGAAAAAAAACTTTCACTTCAACCGCATTCACTTCCGAATTTTTTTTTTATTTATTTTTATTTTTGGCAAAACAAAACTTTGCAACTAAATCAATTTTAAGCTGAAAACACTTAATAACAAAAGATTCTAGCCAACCAAGAAGCCAACTGTAATGCACAATAAGAGTTTTTTTAAATTGTTAAAAAGCAGTCAAAGTTTTCTTTTTCTTTTCCTTTTTCTGCAATTCCAATATTTTTGGCTAAAAGGCGAAATTTATGAGCCAGACTCTTACAATGTTTCTCTATTTTATGCGGTAGCGTATATGGGTTTCGTTGTATGCGAAACTTTTGTGTGTGTATTTTAAGAATATCTGAAGAGTGTCAGGCACTATAAAGGCGTTCTTCTTAGTTTGTTGTTCGCATCTATGAGAAACTTAATGCATATTTTACAAAGTTTGAAAGTAAAAAACAGGCAAAAAAATAGTACAAATCGACAAATTTTTAGTAAAAATAAAATGAGAACATTAAGTTAACGAGTTTTGGTCAGAACAAATATTAAATACCCTTTATATATGTTTTTTTTTTGTTTATCAGATTGAAATAGTTAGACTTTTGTGATAAAAACTTTACTTCCCTCTTTACTTTACTGCCCTCTACACCATTAGATCGACCTAGGCATAATTTATTATTTAAACACATCGGGGATTTTTGTAGAATGGTTTTTAATACGATAATAATAGATTCCAATCTTGCAGATGTCCCACTCGGACAGGTCCAAAGATTCTTTGATGAATCCTTCTCTCGAATGCACCTAATGACGATTCAAGAGAATGACCCTTGCTTCTGAGCCTTATAGCAGAACTGGAATTATCACCATCTTGTAGAGCGTAATTCTTTGTCTTTCGCAAGAACTCATTCGCATTATATTTCGTCTTTTTATAAAATAATATTACTATACTACAAAAACTGTTAAAATTGGGGGTTTATCAAGTATAAAGAGGATCTATAGTTCATAACAGTCCGTGTCTTCCTTAAAATATATAAGATTCTGTTCGTTCGTTCTTAAGTGCGCTTCTATAAATGAATACTTTACTAAAATTTATATTTTTCAATTATAATTTTTAATCAGATTAAAGTTTTATGCAATCATTTTAATCAAGTACAAACTAATTAAAAAACGAACTTACTTTAATATTTATTTTTAAAGTGAAGGGTATAAAAACAAACTATAGCTTGATAACAACAACAACAACACCTGAAAAGTGAGTACAACAACAACAACAATATAAATAAATGTTTATACTTTTGACAAGGAGAAGTCAAGGAGCTGCTTGATAGCGTAAGGCGGGCAGTCAAGAGCGATGAAGAAGAAGAAGAAGATATTGACGGCTACTTCGTTAGCAATCGTAAAATGCAAGCAAAAAGAATTAAAAGAAAACAGAAAATAAAGAAAAATAGTTACAAACACTTTAAAAGTCGCTTTTGGTTAGTTGTGAATGCGTATAAGAGTGAATTTCTGTGTGTGTGTGTGTGTGTGTAGCGCCTTGTAACAAGCTTTAATGAATCCTGAACTTTAGACCTCAGTGTGCGTCCTGCTGTTATTCCGGTACCATAATGTAGTATGCATGCCCAAGCTTTTCTGTAACTTGAGTGCCGACATTGTTTTTGCTATATACATATACATACATATATGTAATATGTATGTATGTATGTATGTATGTATGTATGTATGTATGTATATGTACGACTAAAATTACAAACTTACAAAAACAAACTTATAGGTAATTCCATATATGTTGAGCTGGCATTTCCCATTGTTGCCTCCTCTTTCTGTACCCATTGGGGTCTCTACCTGAACCGATTGGGAGACTCTAGCTGGCCAGTAGGTCTGCGTGTTCGTTTCGGGGACATCACTATGCCCTGTAATTCACGAGAGGATGATTTATTTTTGTTGGCTAGCTTCGTTCAGCCGCTTTTTACAGTCTCTCGCAGCTTGGCTGTCCGGAGAAGATGAACACCGATCTGTCGCGGACATTCAGCTCCACAAGCAGCTCACAAGCGGCAAGTATGTTCCGCTTGGAAAACACTGCAGAGACCCGGGAGTCAAAAAGATTTCTCAACACCCAGGTCCTCTGAGTATACTCCAGAACCCACACCGCAGTCCATCTTTGCATCCCAACAGACCAGCTGCTGCCTAGAGGCAGAGATGCCCTAAAAGATTTACTAAAATCGGAGGTTTCAGACACAAATTCGCTTATCGAGCATATAAGCGCCGCAGAATAGCGCTCTGGCCATAGTTTGTTGGCGGACCGGTGGCTTGATTCTCCTAGGCGAAGTGCGCTTTTTATAGTTATTTCCTTAATGTAATATTCAATAGATTGAGCAGTGCGTTAAGAATTTCCGAGGAGCAAGTACGCATTGCTCTCTGTACCTCCCAATCAAGCCGATCTCTGCACTCTGCTTAGCTTGGTTATATTGTACTGGCTCCTCAGAGCAGGCCGCCAGGTAAAGGCATCGTAGCAAAAATAGGGCGGACTACTGCTGTGTAGAGCCAAGGAACCATCTACGGCGTTGTGCCCCAGCCCTTGCTGAAAAGATTTAAGCAGCAGTAGTAGGCAACAGTTCCTTTCTTAACCCGTTCTTGGATATTATCTTTCCAGTTCAAGACATTTTACATTTTGAATAATTAAATCGATTATCTTGAGCGATCCGATTTAGATCAGCTATGCGACGTTAAGTTGGATAACTTTTTACCATTTCTATTACTCCATTTTCATAAAAGATCACTTCCATATTGTCAAAAAAAAATTTGGGAAAGTCGATTTTCACTCTCTTCAAGCGTATTTTGCTAGATCCGGACTATAATGTGGAGGCATAAGAACTTCCAAATCAACTTCCCGGATCTTTTGTCGTGTCACTATCGATGTGTATAGCATAGCCTTGTTCTGACGAAATACTGTGTCCTTCAAATTGTCTAATTGTTGGCAGTACCTGTAGTTCCAATTCCACTATACACCCTGGAAAACATTTCTGGCCATCAATTCTTACTTGGCAACGAATCGCATATGAAAATCGAACCAGTGGTCTGGATTATCGAAAAAGATCGTTGTCGAAGCGCATTCAATCGCATTCAATCGGTGCGCTTCGACAACGATCTTTTCGATAATCCAGACTATTGGTTCGATTTTCTTATGCGATTCAGCAGCGATTCGCAGATGAAAATTCGATACATGCCACCTACACATTCATTCAGCCTATGTAAAATTCGTACATTTTTTCGAAATTTTCGACAATTGAGCTGGGTGCACCAGAAGGGAATCGAATCGAAGGTTAAGTGAGTCATAACTACAAGAAACCATTCAAATGGAAAACTTATTCTCCGTGTTTATTAATAATAAACTTTACAGGTGGTAACAGATGTTTAAAGTAGTTAAAAAAATACGGCGTTGACAATGGGACACCTTTAAGGACCCACAATTTTAATACGGTTAGTTTTGAACTTCTTAGATATTGGCCATACGTAGCCCAATCAAGTCATATAGCTTAGGTCCTATTTGAGATGAGCTCTCCATATAAATATTTTCTTTTAAAAAAATGTTCGTTGCTTACATCTTTAGACAGTAGGTTTGCATAGGGCATTTAGTAGTCACATCTGTACATGATTAAGCTGCCCCTTAATTAAATCATAAGTTATCAAATTAATACTTATTATGGAATGACCCATAAATGTGTTTAATACATGTGTTTTTGTTTGTGCGAATAATATTTGGTTTAAGTGCAGCAAAGAAAGAAAGTTTGTAGTCAGAAGAAGAAGAGCCGGATGTCAGTAAATGAGTACATATGTATGAGTGTATGAGTGTGTATGAGTCTGTTGTGAGTTGGCATTTGAACAAAGTGGCGCTGAGCAGTCTGTGTCGTCAGCAACGTACGCAACGTCATCATCGTTCAGAGAAATACTTTGGAACTTTGGAAGCACAGCCAGAGGTAGCCAGTAATTTTGTTGCTTCTTTTTGCCGCAACAAAGTAACCGAGTACAAGAGGTCAGTTGTTGTTGTTGTTGTTGTAATTTTGTTGTATCATCTCCACTCGCTCCACTCGCACTCGCACTCTCCTCTCTGCCACATCTTTAGTTGTTTTCAGTGCCACAACATAGTTGGCAAACATTTTTCATCAGTTGCAATTGCTGCTGCTGGCTGTAATTCCTTTTTTTTTTTTTTTTGCTTTTTCTTTATCGCTTTTTTGTTTGGTTCTTTCGCTTGCAGAACTTTGTGCCTTTTAAAAATTGCCATTCTGCAATGCACAAGAACATGAGAGCTAACGCTTTTGATTGATTATCGACAGTCATTGGCACTTTGGTAAAAACGTAACTACTACACGCGGCTGTGTAAATGCTTAAAAAGAGTTACGAGCAAAAAAAAAAAAAAAAAATTATTATAAATTGTATCGACAATTTCGGGTGACTTAATGCGAAAAGTTTTTTACTGCACAAAAATTCTGACAAATGCAGTTAAATTGAGAGCTCAGAGAATTTTGATAGATTTTAAAATTATTTTTATTGTATTTTGCTTTGAACTTTATTTTAATTGATTTATTAGTTATTTGTTCAAATTTTTATTCGATCCCAATTGCCAAGACTGATGGAAAGTGTACTCACTCCCTATGAAGAGACAGTCGTAGTAAGCTGACCTAACTGACCCAAAAGCTAGCCACTTGTTCCCATTTCCAATACAAATTTTTATAAGGAATGTCCCATAAAGCTGACACTTCCGGCTTTGCTTCAGCTTGGGACAGTTGCTGACTTCTTATGAATGTTTTCACTCCAAATTTTATAGAAACATTTTATATGTGAACCCTATAGATTTGATAAGGATCGAGCCACTGTATCAAATAGTTCAAATTTAAACTAACCTTCACGTTTCGGGTGTTTTTTTTAGAAAGTTATTAAAATTTCTGGAATTTCTTAAAATTAAAAAAAACCATTTGACCATTATCAAATCCTTTTCTAAAAAAATTATCTTCGTCACTGATAAGTAAGTAAGCTATTTGAAGTTTCGTGTGACGTGTATTTGAGCTACGGTCTCACCGAATCTTTAACCATGTTTTTTTTCCATATTTAATTTGATATATTTCCTCCGGAACCGAAGCCTTATTCCATAAGAACTAATTTTATTTATTTTATATTATCATATATTTATTAAGCAGGCTTTATATGAACTATTTTGAAGGAGAATTGATGCAACAACAACATTACATTGAGATATGGATATAATTTGTAAAATTTATAAGTCATAATTTGTAATTCATGAGTAAGCTTTCCGGATCGGTTGGCCTTAAATAAATAATACAAATTATAGACTTAAAGCGGGTTGATAAGTTGTCGTAGCTAACAATGAAACAGCGCTGTCCTCGCATTTTCTATTTTTATACCCTGTACCCAAAGGGTAACAGGGTATATTGCGTTTGTGCGAATGTATGTAACAGACAGAAGGAGGGAAGATAGACCCTATAAAGTATATATATTCTTGATCAGCATTGGAAGGGGAGTCGAACTAGCTATGTCTGTCTGTCCTCCCGTCCGTCTGTCCGTCTGTCCGACTGTCCGTCTGTCATGCTGTCTGCCGTATGAAAACGATTATTTCGGAGACTATAAGAGGTAGAGCTTTCAAAATTGAAACTAAGACTCTCCCTAGGCCGTCAAGTGTGCACTTACAAACGGTTTTCTCTAGACCCATTTTAAGGAGTACCCCCATACAAATCTACCCCAAAATTTTGGGGTTTTGCATGAAAACGTAATTGTTTTTTATTCTAGGAAGTTCAAATTTAGTATAAATTATGTCTATGATAGTCCCAATGAAATATCCCAATATGGGTAGGACCAACAAAATTTTAGTTGTAGCCCCCATATAAATTTTCCCCAAAATTTTGGGTTTTTATATGAAAACGTAATTGTTTTTTATTCTAGAAAATTTAAATTTAGTATAAATTATGTCTATGATAGTCCCAGTAAAATATCCCAATATGGGTAGGACCAACAAAATTCTAGGTATAACCCCATTCAAAGATATACCCGATTTTTTAAGTTTTTCTATGAAAATCCAATTCAATGAGGTATGGTGACTACCATATAGAACCTAACTTAAGGTACATATAGATTGGCATAGCTCTTGATTTATTTTAACAGTCTAACGAGTAGCAAAATATTATAATAATTTTTAAATAAATTTACTACAATGAATTCAAGAGAAACTTAGCGTAGCTAATTATCATTTTAAATGTAATTTGAAATGCCAATTTATTGCTTCAATAACAATTTTTACTTCATTCAAGTTCTATTTTAAGAACAGCTAAAAAGTATCTTTTTACTTTAAAGACAAAATGAAATATAAAATTGTAATATTTTTCTTTGTATTATTAATAAATTTGGTGCTTGTTGATTTGTCCTTTGTGGCACCGGCAAAGGCGAAAGTATTTGAAAAGGTTAATGAAAAATACTTTCTCAGTAAAAAATAGAGTAAGTTTTAAATTTTACTTAGATAAGATAGAAAACGTTAACACTTGTGTTCATTAGGAGGTTTGGTACACTGCACGTCAAATTTGTCAGGTACACGGCTTGCAGTTGGTGAGTTTTCTTAATCTTGTTGAATTTGGAGACTTTAATGATTTCATTCAAAAAGAAGGTAATCGCATTGATTTTTTTTTTTCATATTATCTAAAAATTATATTAAAAAAACTTTTTTATAGCAACATTTCCAAAATCTACGCGTATATGGATCGGTTTACAGCACAACAAAAGAGATTGGCATTGGCCAATATGTTCGAAAGCAATAAAATACACAAATTGGAAGGACAATAAGGCGCCTAATAGCACCGAATGTGTGCGTACGGATAGAAAGACATGGAATGGCTATGATTGTGGCAGTAATCATTATTTTGCGTGTGAGTTTCGCTTGGAATTTGCTGAAGGCGAAAAGGAAATATGCTAATAGCTTTATTATAAAAATAAGTTGATGTATAAATCACGTAACTTTTTATACGATATCCACATAATAAGTTTACTTTTAGAAATAAAAATCAATGGAAGATTGGATTAGTGTTGTGTAAAAGTGCAATAATATATTACATTGGCGAAGTTACGAGAATTGAATATACATGTGCAGAGTGGACTCGTAAACAGTTTAGCTCTTCCTCTGGTGTGTTCTGATGATTCAATGTTTTGTCCCCGACTACGGAATGCCGAAAAAGCAAATCGTTCAATTTTTTTTGCTGTCTTCTACGCACAGCTGCATCTTTCTTATATCCCGCATGACCACCAAATCTCTGTTGCAAAATGTTTACTTGTCTTTCCTTCGTTTGATGCTCGTTCTTCTTTTATCTCTTCTTGGGTCAAAATAGCTCCAAGCCAAGAAATGCTTTCTAGTGTGAAGGGTATTATCATTATGCCGACTCCATAAGATATATATATATTCTTGATCAGCTAAAATTTATGTTTTGAAATTCAAAACATAAGTTTTTCTCGGCAACAACTGGTTTGTATGTCAAAAAAAAGGTGCCTACCCGTGTTGTGCCACACATACTTAGTGCCACTAAGCTACCACGCCCATTTTTAGATATAGCCCCCTTACAAACTTACCGCCCATTATTTAGTTTTTATATGAAATTATCTATTATTTGTATATGTATTAACCAGAGCTGCAAACCGGTCTTAAAACGAACCGAAATTTGAACCGATCCATTGGAATGTTTGCTCCGAGTTATGAACTGAACCAGCCCTTCTTAAAGAGCTCATTCCGATTGAAATTGTCTATCAGAAAAAAAATGTAAGTTCTTGGCTCAAAGTTTGCTGTGTAAGCAATCAATCAGGTAGGCAAAACTTCATTAGTTGAAGTAAGATGAACCGAACAGAACCATGGTTCAACACTGACTAAAATCCGATTCATGAACTGAACCAGCGGTTCAAAGAAACGCAAACCACTGTTAAATTATTAGTTGTTTGCAGCCCTGGTATTCTCTCCAAATGTCCAAATACCAACCTATTTACTATCTACTGATACTGTATGGATCAGGATACTATAACGTTTTGGCCCCAAGCAAAATCATTTCATTTTTTTTAAAGAATATTATTGTTTTATCTGTCCTTAGCTCCCCCATCCCTTCTGCCTTTTCCAAATTCTACGTAAGCCTCTGATGATCATACATGTGGGTGGTATTTGAGCTTCGAATCCACCGAAGTTAACTTTTCCTTGATTTTTGTTTTAATCCTTAATCGAAGCTCATTTAAAATTTTCGAAAGGAATAAAATTTTATTTAAAATCCTTTTTCGGGCGCACCGTGTGTGGACTATTTTGGATCCTGATTTCAAGAGACCTTCACCTGAAATTATTCCATTTCACTGAAATCATTGCTGATTATTTTCAAGATGATGTTGTGTTTCTCCAGTTCATCTAAGCCTGATGTCTTTGAAAACACTTTGATATCCAAGGGGAATGTTAATTTATTTTATGTTCAAGTAATAGCATGAAGTCTTTTAGTACTTTGCTTTAAATTCCTAAATAAATTTCATTTTAAAGTATTACAATTATAAATAAGCCTAAATAATATAGACTTTATATATATGTACCAGGTATATAATACGTTTACTCATCTTTATCAAAACTAATTGGAATACAAAACATCTCAAATCCTACACAATATTTTGCTATAAAAAATACAGCGGTTGGGTATTTTATTGTCTGCAACAAGAAATGCTAAAGCGCATTGCTCGTCTAAAGATTGTTTTTGGCATAAAAGGTTGTACAATCTTGTCAAATGCTTTGACGACGCTTTGTATTTGTGGTATTCTTTACCAGAAATTAGTTTGTGATCCCCAAAAAAAAATAAAAATAAATAAATAAAAGGATTTCAATTTAATCTGAAACAAACAAAAGCCAAAGGATATCATGCAGCTTGTTTCGTTTCTTTTCTTAAGTTTTGCCCTAAGCAACAGGTGGATAAAAGTGTACAAAGGACATATGACGAATAGATGTGGGCTACGATGCAAAGGACTTTAAACAAGCCGTCAGTTTTTTTGGTTATCATCATCATTCATAGTGAATTAAGAGAGTACAAACCCTAAAATGAAATAACGTTAAACTAATGCCAGCATTTTGCATTGAAAACCAGTTAAGGGTCAAAGGCAAAACTTGATTAAGATATGCCAACTCCCACACAGTCGTCCATACAGATGCGCTATTGTATAATGGGTTTTGCTTTGTGTATGTGTATGTATCTGTGTGTGTGTGTGTGCATCTATTATGGGCGGAATTTAATTTGCGGTCGTAAAATTCCATCATCCATGAGAATGAATACTAAGATCGTTTCGAAACGCTTCACTTCGATTTACCGCATTTTGGTTGCAATAGAAAATTCACGGCACGTAAATATGAAATTAGGTGTTGCTTTTGAAAATCTTCTCAATTGGGTTCACTTTCCCATTCAAGACTTAGTTAAATGGTCATATCACAACATATAAATATAATAAAGTATTTGTGTGTGTTGATTGTAAAATATAACAAAATTTAATTTGAATTATTTGTCTGGCAACAGCATTCGAGTACAC
Organism: Leucophenga varia; assembly: GCA_018903435.1. Classification (NCBI taxonomy): domain Eukaryota; kingdom Metazoa; phylum Arthropoda; class Insecta; order Diptera; family Drosophilidae; genus Leucophenga; species Leucophenga varia. Next base: position 243,246 of record JAEIFJ010001989.1, on the reverse strand, counting down.
TGATTGGAATTTATTATGCAATTATACTCACTCTAATTCACAATTTAATCAAATTGATACTGATTTGATTCAATAAAGAAATCGAATTTAAACAAGTTTAAAGCTGCACTAATAACATTTTGATCAGCTCGCATTTTATGGCATTACGAGTTGCTTTATGACTGGTCTGAGTTGTACGTTTTCTGTTTTTATACGTTTTAGCTCATTGTTTTGCTTCTGTATCTGCAATCGATCTACCTTTTTTTCTTTTCATTATGCATTTGGGAGTCATATAGCTGAAGCATAAAAGCCATTTAAAATCCAAATTGAGGTTTGCAGAAAGTTTATCTTTTGGAAATTTTGTCTTAATTTTTTTAAACTTTTTTGCTCATATTTCTTAAGCTTAACACAAGGTTTCTATTTTTTGTTTCGTTTAGATGCAGCTGCAACTGTGCTGATATAAAATTTTAAGCGGAAATGTATTTCAAAAGAGCTAAGTGCATCAATTTCAGATTTTAATGTGTCTTTAAAGTTTTAAAAACTACTCAGAAAGTTTTTTTTTTTCAATGGGTAAATGAATTTTTTAGAGTATTTTTTGGATTGTTTTATAAAGGACAAGAACACTTGGCTTAGCAGTGACACAGCTAAGACACAAATCGCACTCAAAGCTCTCTACGCGACAGAGATAATATGAATTTTTCGGCTTTTACGAAGACATTTTAGAATTTTTTTTTTTTGCCTTAAACCATCCTTGTGTGAATACGAACACACATGCAAAATTTCGTGAAAATCCGTTCAGTAGTTTTCGCGTCCATCGATCACCAACAAAACTTGGGACTTATTTTTATATATAGAGATTTATTTTCTCCTAAAGTACCTAACAAATTAAGCAAGTAAATTTGCTTAAAACTTATATAAACAGATTAAATAAACTGTTTGCAATAAAAAAAAATTTAAATTTAAAAAATTATTTTAATTAATTAATTATAATAAATAATTGTAACATTGCTACTACCATGATGCAATAATATCAGAGGAAGTACACCTGCAACTTTGACAACTTAGCTTGTGCCACCAAAATATCTGTGGTAATTGAAGTTGTTTGCCTAAGTGAGATAAGCAAAAATTGCTTTGCCTATAACTTCCTGAAAAATTGTAAAATCCAAATTTTGCATGCACGTAGTTTTCAATACGGAAACCAGCATAGTATTCTCTTATCTCAATTTTTGCTTTAGTCGACTTAAGCACTTTATCTTTTACCACAGACATGTTGGGAATAACATCAAAACATACCAAAATATACCAGTTTTATAATTACAAATGTTTGGGTATGCTGCACAGTGGGCCAAAAAAATTATCAGTGAACAAATTAATTTTGAGAGCTGTTCAGCCATTTTTTTTTGTTAAAAAAAAAAAAAAAAAAAAACATAGAGTAAATGATAAGTAAATAATTTTTGTATGGAATAATTGAAAAGTGAACTACTTAAATGAACCAAATATACCTAATGCATTGTTTCGTGGAATTTTAATTTACTTGCATTGTTGCCTTTTAAAATAAATCGGTTTGGAACTCATCAGTTGAATGGTTTCAACGTCTATAACGGACATAGAAACATTTTTTATATTTCATATGTATAGAAAAGGATTATATATAGATTAATCAAGAAGCAGAAATATTGAATATTTATAAGGTGAAATTACATACAATAAATTCAACATAACATGCATGCTCAACCAAATTTGTTAGCAAATTAGAAAGAGACAGTGACGGAATACTTAATTTGATATAATTGCATCATGCACCATGCATGTACCTTCACTAAAACAGTTTCAAGCGCAAAATCTGCAACCGTTAAAGAAAGAAATTCACAAAGACCAAAACACTTTTTTGAATTTTTCCTTTTTGACTATGCACTTTTTTTATACCCTATACCCGAAGGGATCCTATAACGTATGTATTGATCAGCATTGAAAGAAAAGACGATATAGTTATGTCTATCTGTCCGGTTGTTCGTCCATCGTGCTGTTTGGCGTATGGAAACGATTATCTCGGAGACTATATGGTTATACTGCAAATTTATATTCTAAAAATAAAAAAAATACATGAAGAAACGTTAACTTCGGTGGAACCGAATCTTATATACCCGTCACACGTATTTTTAAATTGTTAATGTGCTATCTTCAGTGGCTTAAATAGAACTTTGAGATGGGATGCGACGGGGTCAATAGTCTGATATAACTCACGTTGTGTGGGGCATATGCCAAAAAATGGGAGTGGGATCTAAAATTTGATATTGCATGATATTAAAAGTGTTTTTACCCAATTTTGAGTCAAAACATTATTAAAAAATAAACATTTTCATACAAAAATTCAAAAATGGGCGGTAAGTTTGCATGGGGGATATACCTAAAAATGGGCGTGGCAAATTTGATTTGACATTGGATGACATTAGTAGTGTTTTTACCCAATTTGGAGTGAATATATGCATAAATAATAAATATTTCATACAAAAAATCTAAAAAAACGGTATGTTTGTATAGGGGCTATACCTAAAAGCTTAAGCTTAAGTTTAAAATTTCAGCTGAATATCTCTAGTGGTCTCCGAGTAAATTGCGTTGAAATAAACAGACGGACATACAGACAGACGGTCTTCGATGCCTCCTTTACACTATGTGTGGCGGGTATAAAAATTTACAAAAACGTACATCGTCATCGAAAATACCTTCTGTTTTTTATCTGCAACGATATTGTTCTTTAAATCTAAATTTATCGTTGCATAATATTATAAATTAAAAATGTCTGTAGTACCATTATAATATTTTGCATACAATTTCAATAAGATTTAAAAGTACCCGTTGCAAAATATCATCCACAGCGCAGTATTAGTCCATATTTTAGTTTTGCTTTAAATTGTCAGAAGCAAAATTTTAAATTTTGTAACATTTTTTTTATAAAAAAAAAAGTTAAATATAGACATCGAATTGTTTACTGTCTGCAATGTTTGCTTTGCATCTTGGCAGCTTTAGACAGAATATTTATCATACAAACGCCTTCGCTTGGATACTTTCCAACGACGATGCTTTTTGCTTTTTTCTTTTACCAAAATTGTGTTTCCTTTTTTTCAGCGTTTTAAATGTTTTTTTTTTTCAGCACTAAAAATGAATTCACACCTAAACTTGTAATAGTAGCATCAGATGTAATCATTGTCGTCGTAATGTAGAGAAATGTTATCTTATTGAAAAGTACAGCTGAGATATTTATTGCTGAGAAAGCCAACCAAAAAAAAAAAAAAAAAAATCACCACGTATACCAAACCAAAGTTTAGTTGGATATAAAAATACTTTTTAAGATGGATACGCATTTGTGTTGTACAGCAAAAAACAGCGAAAAGCAACGAAGAAGAAAATTACTCATACGCCGTATATGCTGCATGCAGCAAGCAAAAGGCGTAAGACTATTAAACGTAAATGTATCTAAGCAAGTTAAGTGCGTTTAGTACTCTGGCGAACGAACTTGCAACTTTAACTTTCGACGCATATAAATGCGACGCGCTCTTTAAAGTTACTTTAAAAATTTTACAATGCATTCAACGACCCACCGACCGAGCGACCAAGTAACCCAAAAGCGTTTCAAGCACAAACCAAGCGTAAATGTGTGCGTTCCGCACAAAGGCAGCGACGATGACGATGATGATTTCAGCTACGTGCAACAAAGCCGACATGAAAATGTTTGTATTGGTATCTTTGTATATGTTTGTATCTGGTAGACATGGCCAACATATTTGTAAACTTTCAAGCAATACAAAAGCATTTTTCCAGCTGTCACCTAGTTTTGTACTCAATGCACTTTGAACGCCTGAAGTCGTTGAAAAAAAAAAAAAAAAAAAAAAAAAAGATACAAAGAAACCTTACAGATAATATTGTAGTTTATCTATCTATTTCCACATTCATATGGATTTAGTTGTGTGTATGTGTGTGTGATTTTCTATTTGAAAAGACTGAAAAAGACTTCTAAAGTACTTCGAGAAGAAATTTTCAACTTCCTGTTCTGTTCATTGTTGCGTAATTTTAAAAATGTGTAATATACTTGCTACATTCTTTTTTGGTTTGCCTCTTTTCTTATTTAAAATTTAAAAGTTTCATTTTATGATTTAGCTCCGAGACAATAATCAGTTTTTGTCATAGTTGTCAACTGAAAATACTATTAAAATTATGCAAAAAAAAAAAACATTTTCTCTAAAAGTATCGTAAGGACTCTATAAAAGAATGGGTTGTAAGAAATGTTGCATAATTTGTTGGTTAATTATTTCTTTTGGGGGTGTCATACAGCTGACGCTAATGGGTATCTTTTATATAATACATTCGCTTACACTTATCGAAGATATTCCACATCCGGATCTCAGTAGTTTGGAAAATTTCAAATCGACCGCCGATGAGGGTTATTTTAATTCATCGATCGCTTGTTTTATTGCAGCTGCAATATATTTAATTGTATTTTTCATATGTTTATGGCAATGTTTGGCTTTACAAAAGAAAGAGAAACGTAAAGAAGAGGAAAAGTTACGAGAGCAACGAAATTGAATTTCAAAAAAAAGGCTCTTGATGAAGGCGATCGATGGTAAGAGTACAAAAATGTTTAAAGAATTAAATTTAAGGTATAACAGCTGTTTTTTTTTTGCAAGTATTTGTTGTAGACTCTTCACAGCATGCTTGAAATGGAACCCAGGTCTGCAGACATTAATAGCAACCCTGGCACAGTTTGACTTTCTTTTATTGTATATAAATTAATTTTCTGACCAAATATATCGAAAATATATTTTATAATACGATATAAAAACTTGTTTATTTTAAAACTTTTCAAAATATTTTATATTTTATGATAAAAATCATTTTTTATTCGAATCAAAGTAAAAGTGCACATGTTGCTTTGTTTAAAAACTCCCTAAGATGTTTAAAGGAGTCATTTTTTGGTGGAGTTATTGATCTCAGCAAATTAATACTAAAACCCCAAAACTATTTTGAATGTAAAACTATTAATACGAAGTATCTTACAAAATATTATATATTTCGTTATTGAACAGAACAACAAAATATTGATTGGGCTGGACTCTAAAATGAGTGGGTGCATCACATGAAAAACATATCCGAGCGATTATATTTGCACAACCAAGTGACTATTTAAAAGGAGTATTTGGCGTAATGTTCAACCACAATCCGAACAAGTAACTGCTCCGTTTCTTAACCTTTGATAAAACGTATCTCCATGACAAATACATCAGAAACTAAGGAAACCATGGAGTTCTTTGGTTGAACGAGCACTAAAGAGTATAAAGGTGGTCTGTCGGCGAAAGATGACATGGAGATAGGTTTTTTTGATTTTTTTTTTTTTTTGTGCAAACTGAATAGTTTGAAAAGGGTAATTCGGTTACCAATGAATTCTGTTCATCAATATTAGATTCGACAATTTGATACAAAACGACCGCATAAATTGGGTTCTTACCCCATTCAGCATAATCTCCAGCAATCGCTCTCCTCGATTTTTACAAGTGGTATAGTCAGTTCCAAGCTGCCGTGGACGTTCTGGGCGACTATAAGCCACAATTGACGATGCTCACATTGAAAAAAGTATAGATTAACATTTTGAGACCCTCCTGATGATATTGGAATCAGTCATTACCATGTCATTATTATAAGGATGTTTTGGGCCTCCAACTGGTACTGAAATCAATGATTTTTGTACCCTTTTTTATACCCTGTATCCAAGGGATAAAATGGTATATTAAGTTTGTGCAATGTAAGAGATAGAAGGAGGTACGGTAGACTTGTTCAGCATTGATAGGAAAGTCGATCTAGCTATGTCCATCCGTCCGTCAGCTTGTAAGTCTGTCTGTCCGTCTGCCATGCTGTCTGTCGCATAAAAATGATTGTCTTGGAGATTATAAGATATAGAGCCACCATATGTGAAACTTATAAATTGTTTTTCTCCAGTCCCTTTGTAAGGGGTAACCCCCATACAATTCTACCCTAAAGTTTTAGGTTTTGCATGAAAACTTCTTTGTTTATTTTTGTAGAAACTTCAAATTTAGTATAAATTATGCCTTTGATAGTCCCAATGAAATATCATATGGTAGAACCAAAACAATACAGCCCCCAAACTTATCCATTTTTTTGAATTAATGTATGAAGCTACCCAAGTAATACTCACAGATCTTAACAGAAAGCTATGGTTATTTGACTGAGCTAAGGAACAAAAATAGTCACGTAATTTTTTTTATATTGGCTAAGGTCCAAATTTAAGGGTTGAAAAAACCCTTTGAGGGTGTGGGGAAGGGTCAAAAACATGTTTAAAACTTCTTATATTTGCTTGAAATTTACTACTCTCGAGTTTTCGGGGTCACTGAATCCAAATTCCATGCTAGAACTTTTTAATTCCAAAATGACGGATGCAATATGGCGACCTTCTAGTATCTAGGTGAATCTTGGTCGCCATATATACGTCTATATTGTGGACCCTAAGAAAACCTATTATATAAAATTTGTAGTATATTTATTGATTATTGACATCAATAAATATAATTTGTTGTTATCTGAAATGATAATTAAATTTTATTTTATCTTTTCAATGCAAAGCGTATAAAATCTTTGCACACTTCAAACTTTTAAAGATTTTCCTTGTTTTTTATGTAGCATCATAACTTTTTTTTTTGGTTTATTTGTGCTGATTTCACGAGTGCTGCGCAGCTAAGAAGTTCTCATAAAAGATTTTGCCTATTTTTCTGTATTTTTATGTTTTGTTCTTTTTATACTTTTTTTCTCAGCGTCTTGTCGAATTTCTGATTGACTGCGAACAAAAGCCTAAAACTTTTTCTATGGAAAAACAATGAAAATCGTGCACGAGGGACTAAATACATTGAATAAAAAAAAAACAAAGAAAAATACAAAACCGATGCTAGTGTGCAGATGAAAAGCAAAGAAATCCCAAAATGATTAACGCTCTTTTAGCGCCATACAAGAAAATCATGTTCTGTGTCGATAATAATGAAACAGAAAAAAAAAACCAAAACAAAAACAAAACAAACCAAAATGAAATGACATAAAATTACATTTAAAAAGCATCAAATGAACTTAAGCAGGAAAACATTAAGCAGAGAAATAGACAAAAACTAAGAATTGGCAATTGCTTTAGCGAAGAAGGAAGGAAATGTTAAGCAGGAAACGTAAGGAGACAGGATAATTGAGCACAAGCGGAAGTGGTGGTCAGAAAATAAAAGCATAAAAGCTGGCTGGCTGGCATTGGCTCTTAACAAATTTTGTGGCTGATTTTTTTTGGTTTTGCTTTTATTAAGAACGAAAAAAAAAAAATGTCTGCAATCTGTTAGTTGTGTACATAAAATTGTAGTTGGCCATCGTCATCATCAACAGCAACGTTCATTGTTTGTGCATCGTGCGCTGCGGTAGCCTGAAATGATTAATGTGCCTGTAAGCAGGCATTAATGGTAAATGTAGTCGCCGTCGTCGTCGACGAGCAGCATATAACGTCGCAGCTCAATCAATTCTTTTTTTTTTTTTTTGCAAGGTTTTTTAATGGAATTTTTCGCTAGAACGTTTAAATTTTATATACATTTCTTTTTTTTTTACTTGTTACATTTTAAGCTGGCGATTTATAATGCAGCATTTCCGCTAAATTACACAGCCAAGCGAAAACTGGGCGCGCGAACTGGACTCTGAACTGCTGCGCTATAATTTACAAAGAATACAAGAATGCCAAAAGCGTTAAAATAAAAAAAAAAAAATTGAAATTTTTTTCTAGAACATTGCGGCATGATTAATATCCGCAAATTTAATGCCAAGATTTTGCGTTTGCATTGTTTATTCGAGACTAGCTCTCACATTCTGTACAGGCTAGCAGCAATGTATCTATGCAATGATTTAGCTTGAAAATTACAGCACGTTATAAAATTTGTTAAATCTTTATTAATATGCAAGTCGTAGATATTCGTGGAGTTGTGCCAGCATATCTTGTCTGCCAGATTCTGTCTGCTGGGATTGAGACAACATGAAAAATTATCTCATTAACGCGTGACTTGTGCAAATTTTAGTGTCTTGGTTTTTATTTTAATTTATTATTTTCTTTTTTGGTCTTAAATGAGAAACGTATCTAATCGGAGTTCAATTTGTAGAAAATGTTGTATTAATGCATAATTTAGTTTATAACTGGGACAACATGGCGCATAAGTAATATCGTTGTTCTGAATATTTTATTTACTTTTTATTTACATACCAGCGGATACGCGACGTGTGCTACTACGTTGCGCTCTTTCGGCTCTTTTCCTTTTTTTTTGCAGCGTAACCCAATTATGTGCTTGTATAAAAATATACAAAAAGCACTAAAAAATACCTGATTTATTAATTGCAGCGAGACTACATTATGTGGTGATAATATAAAAATAGTATTTTTTTAGGAATTATTTTATCCATTACATTATATAAAGATTGTAAGATGGATGATATCCCAAAACCGAAATTCAGAACATAGCCACATAGATGTATTTAAAATATGATTTGTAGGTGCTGTTGGTTTTGTTTTCAAAAATGAATTGTTTTGTCTCCCTTTCCTCTTTTTTGCAGTTTGATATTTGGATTTATCTGATTGGTCACAGATAATAAAATTTTCATTACCATTTGATGAACAGGATCCAATGAAGAATAAGTTATAAATGTCGAACGATAACTCGCTTTCTTCCACCATTCCGTCTTCTTTTTTTGATATCTTCGAAAAATGTCGAATCGGAGATTCGTCTATAATTAATGGTTCACGCACTGCTTCGCGTATAGTCATTATCTTCACTCCCGACACTTTGATTTTCTGAATATTCCGGTGAATATTTGTAGGAACAAACAGATGTACTATCACTATCGCTTTCAGAAAACATTTAATTTAATCCAGTTTCACTACATGGAAAGCACGTTCTCCCGGCGATGTTATAGTACAAGTATTTTCTGCTATCTTTTTTTGCAAATAAATTGTGATATTAATCCAGTGCTCGAGCGATAATTTCCAACTTGGAAAGACTCTTCTAGCAATCCTTCTATTTACTTGCTGTCGAATGTAGTCTGTATAGGCACATCTATACAAGTTGTTTGAGTTGGTGCAATCGTGGACGATGTGGATATGGTTTCCATGATATGAGATGAGGAGGATGGCCCCTGAAAATTTTGGAGGTACTTGTTCGTAATCCAATTTGAAGTCTCCGACGTCATATTTCGATCCAAATATATCATGGACCACTCGCTTTTTAAGAGGATTGTCGCCAAATTCCTTAATGAGTATGTTCCTAATTCATTTTTTTAGGATATTATTATTTTCTGTGAATATATCATCGAATCCATCATCATGTGAAGGAATCGTTTCGCTTCGTATTGCCTCTCCATCAAGGAAAGAGTAATTCCTTCGTCCACAATATTAAAAGAATCGATAACGGATATATTTGATCTGTTTTCTCCGGTAATATTTCCGCATTCTTCATCTCCTCGTCCTCGTCCACGTCCACTTCCTTCTACTTCTCCTTCTTCATAATTGCTGCTCCCACAGCTTGAGTGCTCACTAAAGTCTGTTCGAAATCGTTTGAAATAATCTCCTGCCTATTCTGAAGATTTTACTCTTCGTTTTCTGATCGAATCGGAGATTCGTCGTCTATAATTAGTGGTTCGCGCACTGCTTCGCATATAATCATTTTCTTCACGCCCGACACTTTCATTTTCTGAATATTCCGATGAATAATTATAAGAACAATCAGATGTACTGTCACTATCGCTTTCAGAAAACATTTTATTTTGATATTAACTTTCAAAAAGTTAAAAGGTTTTAAAAAGTTGAATGGTTTCAAAGTCTATAGCGGACATAGAAACTTATTTACTATTTAATAGGTTTTACGGATTACAATCTTACATTGATTGGCAAGCTTTTTGCATTCACATGCAAAGTGTTTAAAAAGAAAGAAAATATTGTATAAAATAATTAAATTATCTTAAAGCATATCACAGCGCATTTGGCTAATGTATTTTTCTAATTAAGCTAAGTTATAAATAAGCCTGTTGCATAGCTTTACGCCTGTCTGTCAGTTTATCTCATAATGGTTAATTTTTATGGTTCATAAAACAATAAATTTGTTTATACACTAGGTATGTACGCCATACAATTTGTTAAATTGTCTAATGAAAAAAAAAATAAGCATAATATTTGGACAGTGGTTGCCCTGGGTACCATCACATATTTTTAGAAGCGTAACAAAAAAAAAAAAAAAAAAAAATGGCGAATGTAAGAAAAATATATTTATTTAATAGTAGGCCATAAAATAATCTTGCAACGAATTCTGACAATAGCTTTATAGACTTTTTACGAGTTTCGCTTTATACAATACAAAACATACAAACAAAAACATTCACTTATTTTGCCAAAATTCTTTTATATTATTTTTTATTATTATTGTATTTTTTTTTTTCTGGGATTTTATGGCGCGATGTGCTTTTTTTTTTTGTGCTCATTAAAAGACGCAACACCTTTTCACACTCGACAACACTCGACAACATTAAAATATGTTTCATAACTACGTAGGTTTTGCTTGCTAGCCTTTATTTTTATTTTTTTCTTGACTATGGAAATCATTTGAAACAATATTACGCAGTACATACAAGTAGGTAACTACAGTGAGGCGTATTAAAAAAGATTTTATAGAACATTATTTTTTGAAAAAAAAAAAGCGTATATTTTTTTTTTGATATTTTTCTGCTATATTTTTTTTTTTTCAATATAAGTTCTTTTCTATGTCATTTTTGTCTTTTTTGGGGCTGGAATAAAAATAAAGAGAAAGTACTAATTCAAAAATCTTTATAGGGGAAAAGTCGAAAATCGATTTCATGAATGGACCGAATGAGCCAACTGCTCTGTTTAAGTGGCCATGAATCATCCTTGCATTATTGCCGTTCACATAAAAACAGTTTAGGACTCATCAGTTGGATGGTTTGAAAGTCCATAGCGGACATAGAAATATAATATATAAAATTCTCATGTCATGTGTTTGTAACAAAACTCCCCAAAACTGCTTGACCGATTCTTATTAAATTATTGTGTGTATATTCGTACGTCTGAGAATAGGACGAAACTATTTTTCATACCCCTAAGTAGGGTGGTGAGTGTGGCCCCATAAAATCGAGCTTAAATTCAACGAATTTTTTCGAAACAACTCAACCGATTTCAATGAAATTTTGTAGATGTGTATTTTTTGGTTCAACTTAAAATATAGAATATAGGTCGTTTTAGAAATATGGGCGCTGAGCGTGGCCCCCATAAAATTGACACTAAAATTAATCGTATTTTTGCTAGTATTTGACTGAAATATATTCGGTATACATCTTAGTTGGTTCTGCAAAAATAGATGGGCGTGGACCGTAAAAGCGATCCAAAGCAACAATTTCTCCCTATTTTTAACTACACAGACAAAAAATATAATACATTGGAAAAATGGACGGTGGCTGTGGCGCCATATAAACGAACCAAATGAAAAAATTCATCATATTTTGGCAAACAACTGAACTAGATAAATGAAGTTTAGTATATATACATGACCCGAGCATGGCCGGGTATTTCAGCTAGTATATAAATAGACAAATTGGCAAAAACAAATGCTCAATTTTGTTTGACAACTTTTTGCAATTTTAATTTGGTAATTCATTTGATTTGCACAAGCCTATCTTGAGTCAAAATTTTCACTAGGAATGGACAGAAATTCTTAGTGCCAGGTCTGAATGCCCAGGGTGATGTGTGAGAACCGGTCAAACAAGCTTCCAGAATTTCCGGCGAATCACTATCGATGTATTTGGTCTCAAATTGCCACAATTTATTTGCTTTTCAGTTTTATCAGAGATTATATTAGAGTGAATTTTGCCAGATTGGTCCCTTTAAACTTGCAACTGCCTCGAAACTGTGGAGAGTTGTGCATTTACGTACTTTTATTTTATTTTTAAAATTTCTTTGTGTAAATTGACAGCGTCATTCGTTTACTGAAAATCTTTGTAATTATTTCGATTATAAAAAAGCCATAAGCTGCATTTCTCGAAAAATGTTCAGTAGGGAGTCAGTATTCAATTTATTCAGCTGTGTGGTTTTTTGTTCGATGTTAATTTCATTAACAATTTTTTTTTCATGCATTTATGCGTAATTTGATTCAATATATTTTTACATAATATACAATAAATATTTTCTTTTTTTTTGGTGCAACATTTTTTAATGCTTTGTTCATTTGCAATTGCATTGAATAAATGTTAACTACCTTCTTCGGACGTTTGTGATATTGCAGAAAGGCATGCAACAGAACTGCGAAATCTCAGCATACAATTCGAATACAATTCGAATATTCAATTAATATTTTAATAAGCAGACTTTGTGCTGTTTTCAGCAGAGGATATCGCAATTTGGCTTTATTACACAAGACTGCACATGAAAAAGCACTACAAGGATACTCGTATCTGTAGAAGGACAGCGCAATGGCAGCAGTCAGTCAGTCAGTCAGTCAGCCAGGCACAGCCATCCCGCAAGAATAATTCTTTAATAAATTATGAATTGTTCGCCATGTTGGTTCTTTTTTTTTTTTTTATTTTTTTTTTTTGGAGCAGATACATAACATGCATGCCAAGTGCTGGGCACAATTGGCCAGCTTGTCATAAGGTAAATTCGGATGCTTGCTCATCACATACAGTTGGGGTAGCAAGCGCAACAATGACGCAAACTGTTTGAGTTATTTTCAGCCGTTAGGCGTTACACGTAACGTAATATTGTACATGCATACTCGTTAACGTAAAACGTATAACGTAATGTCGAAGTAAATGTGTTGTGTTGTGTTGTGTTGCGTTGTGGGCGTAGGCGTATACATTAAGTAGTTTGCTTGCATTTAAACAGCCGGAAACGGAAATGCGTTCATGCATACATATTTATTTCGGTATTCAGTAGCATGAAGCACGAATGTTATACAGCATGATTATACATGTATTTGTGTATGTATGTATTTAAGCATTTGTTTTGTAGTCATGTCGCCAGTTCTTGTTTTTTCTATACTTATGCTAAGTGACTGCATGCCATGTTTTTTTTTTTTTTTGTCAACTGTTCACACAGTTGTTCACATGTGCACTCGTGTTGTGCGGTTCCTTTCACACGCCAAATAAGTTAATTGACATGTTGACAGCTTGGAATTGTTTCTGTTCTTGAATACTTAAAATGCTGCACAACTACTCGACGACACTTGTAATTGATCGAAACGTGACGAAGCCTTAAGAAATTATATGCTTATTTAAATTAATGACATAAAAAAAAAAAAATAATTAAAATTGGCTCAGCTGGATATACGAGTATACCGTATAGTGCGAAAAATTAAAAATATCTGGGATTAATTAGTGTTTAAATAATTTCCAAATTAAGGTTGTATTACACATAATTTTTTTAAGTGAAAACGTTTGCTAATTGCTTCATTTGCCTTAAATAGTCGGATTTTGAGCACGTACTAACATAGATTCAGTATATTAAGACTTTTGCAGAGTTTACAGTCTACTAAAACCGATTCACTGTCTATCGATTTATTGACTAAGCTGATAATCTATGTATATAAATAAATTGCAAATAATTGTCTATGTCCGCTATGAATGTTAAAACCATCAAACCGGTTTCATTTGAAAAGCAACAATGCAAGTTAATTAAAATACCACTAAAACAATGCATTGGGCACACTCGGTTCATTCATAGAGTCAATTTTCTACTTTTTGCTTGCAGCGAAACCACAACGCTGCAGTCAAAAAAATTAAACTGGTATTTTTTAGTATATTTTCATACTAGCCCCCAAGATATTTTGGTTGAGCTGCAATCAAAAAAAATATAAAAGTATAAAAATGTCATTGAAAAAAACTGGAGTTGCACCAAAAACAGCAGGTGTGAAACGGAGCAGAGACGAAAGAGCAGCAGAAACACCTAAAATACCCGTCTTTGCTCATCGCAAATAGTTTCTTTTGTTTGTAACACATTTTGATAAAACTTTGAATTTGAATCAAAATTCAACTTAAAATTAAAATTTGATTTTTTGAAATCTGACTGCAGATTTGTAATCAGTTAAATTGAATACCCCTAGGAGCATTGCTTCTTTCAGTATTTCCTAACCTTGGGTGTAAATAAGTTATTATGTTCTTTTTTCTCAACCCCCTTAACATAAGTGAACCCCCTACTCTAAGGGTGCATGCGAATAATTTGGGATAGGGCTCTTTTCAAAAGGCAAAGTTCAACCTTCAATTACAGGCAATAACGGAGATCGTAGCACGTCAGGGTTCTACTCTACAATTTTTTAAAAATGGCCAAAAACGCTATTTTTAGGGTTTTCAACCCCCTTTTTCTCGAAAACCTGACGTGATGGAGCCCAGATTCGTGTTCAGCACGAATATTCCCTTTGGAAACACTAAGTCCAATTTTATTCGCATCCGAAAAATGAAAATTTGCAGCGCTGTGTAATTATTGAAAAAAAAAAAAAAAATGGAAGGTGAGTTTGTATGGAGTCTATATGTGATAGTGGCCCGATCCTTGTCATATCGGTTGCATGTTCATAGGATAAAAGTAGAAGTGATTTTACCCAGATTGGTGTGAATATATTCAAAAATAAGATCTATTTTCATACAAAACCTAGAAAATGAGCGTTAGGTTTGTATCGGAGCAATATCTAAAAATGGGCGTGGCACCTTCCATTTGATATTGGATGCCATCAGAAGTGTTTTTAATTAATTTGCAGTAAATACATTCATAAATAATAATTATTTTCATAAAAAAATCGAAAGAAAATGGTAAGTTTGTATGGGGGCAAAATCTAAAAATGGGCGTGGCACCTTGGTTCTGACATACAAATTGCCTAGGAGCACAAAAAGCTTAAGTGTAAATTTTCAGGTCAATATCTTTAAAACTTTCCGAGAAAAACGCATTGCAACAGACGGACAGACGGACATGGCTAAATCGATTCGTCTCGTCGCGCTGATCAAGAATACATATACTTTATGGGGTCTCCGATGCCTCCTTTAATGCGTTACAAACTTTCCGACAAACTGATAATACCCTTCACACTATGTGTGGCGGGTATAAAAAATGGCCCGATTCATAATGCCCGGGAAATTTAAAACGATTCAACTTACTCTTTTGATCACAGTAGTAAATATATTAAGAACCCCAAATTTGTGAGGGATATACTTGTACAATATAATCACTTAAATTTTAATAATGTGCACGTCATCTGAAGTCGTAGGTGATATTCTCATGCTAGGATTGTTTTGTTTTTACTATATACCCTGTACCCGAAAGGTAAAATAAAATATTAGTATATTTTTTTATCCAACCATCCGTCTTTCAGTCTGTACCGTTGTACACCTTATGAGCTATAAAAGACAAGAGCCGATAAACTTGAAAGTCAGACTAGATTATAATTAACAAACCGTTGAAAGTTTTAATATTTTTCAAAATATAAATTCAAAATTGTTTTAAGAAACTTTATAAGAAATATTTTTACATTAAATGTTTCTTTAAAACTTATGTTTGTCTCTGGTCCGGCCTACATTGTGACAGATGTAATGAATTATTATGTTAAAATGTGGATTTAGGGATTTTCACGGTGATATGGGTTCAAAAAACTGACAATTGGTATGTGGCATGTTGTCCACTGCTGTCTGGTTGCCTTATTTTAAGTGTCACTTAAGCACAAACAGAGTGAAAAAAATGCCAAGCAACTCGTCTATTTACAACTTTTATATGCGTAGCGTTCCTTTTTTCCTTTTCTTTTACTTTCGCTGTGTGGCATATAAGGCGTATAAGTAACGCCCTGTCAGTGAGTATGACAAATTATCGCTGCTAGCTGACAGCATTTGTCGGCAGTGCAAAATAAAGAAGAAAAAAAAAAAAAGTAAATATAATTTAAGCATTTATACAGTTCTTATATAAAAAAAAAAAATAGTGGAAAGTGGACTGTCTTAGCGTACAAACTGATAGAAAGTAGTTCAGCTTAGCTCAATTTAATTCGACTTGAGACTTGAAGCATATACACATGTGAATGCGACGACGATTCTGTATGATTATTTATTGTACGAAGACAGCCTTGCAGCATGGCAACAGAGCAAGCATCGAAGAAGTTTTACTGCCGCAACTACCGCCGCCGCAGGACAAAAAGAACTTCCACGTGCTACGCTTTTCTTAAAATTTTTTTTATATACCAGCTGCTACGAGTAGGAAAAATCTTGCATGATATCAAAATGGTTTTAATGTGATTCTCTTGTAGTGTGTAAATGCTATAAATCGCTGCGAACTGCATGCGACAATACGAATTCATAAAAGTATCTCTATGCGAAATTGTATCTGCGTGGGAACGTCTTTTTTTGTTGTTGTTGTTGTTGTGTCGCTTAAGTGTTCGTGCGTGCCATTCTATACAATTACAATGGTTTGGTTTAGTTTTTTTTTTTTTTTGTGCTTCCAGTCACTTTAGTTCGTTTAAGAGTTGCTTAGTTTGCGTTGAGATTTGTTTTCTTTCTTTCCTTTTTCTTTTTTTTTTTTGTCTGAAGTAGCAAACAGTTACATATCATTAATTTATTAGCAAACCAAATATAGAAAAGTATCTTTTGGCTTTCAACTATCTTTAGCTGTCATGATGATTCCTTAGGCTATAAACACACTTACTGTTTTGGCTGCTTTTGTTCTTTTCACTTTAGCCTTTTCAAGACACGTGTTTGCATATTTATCCTTTGGACGTCACTTTTTTTTTTTTTGCAGCCTTTTTGTGCTTTGCCAAATTTAAACGCCTAAAGCCAAAAGGAAATAAGACCAGACACACACACACGATTGCTATTTATAAAAAAAAAAATAAGATACACACACATGGATATCTACAAATACTAAAGCCTAATTAAACATAGTTGCCAACTAAAAATTATGTGATTCTTCATTAGCTTTTGATGACTTTTTACTGTCAATTAAATTCGTTAAAATCCGTTCTGCAAAATGCGTATCAGTATTTCGCTCATCGTCGTCGCTATCTGAATGATTTATGAGAAATCTTTAACGTTTTGTATTTTGAATGCGAATTGGGTTAGTTGTAAAGGATTTCCTATTTCCGTTACTGTAACAAACAAGCAACACTTGTGGTAAACACATGCCTTTTTGTTGTTCTCTACTATCATACACTACACACGAAGTGTTTTACTTATTTTAATTTAGTTCTAAGGTTTGTAACATTTTGTATTCGGCGTATCTGAAGAGAATGATTCGGATCGAAAGACACTTGAGTCATTATATTGAGTCAAGGGTCATCGCTCAACATCTTTGTTGCTACTTAGGTATGCTGAGCGTCACTTAGTACGATCGTAAAATATTATGCTTTCTGTGAGTGTTTAAAATATTTTCGCAGCGAAATATCTTGTCTATTCTTATCGCGCTTTGAATAAACATAAACAGATAAACCGATTCTTGAACAATGCCTATTTGATCGCTTGTCGATTTGTTCATCTGTTATTTTATTTAAAAACTATTCATACATGAAGCGTATCTAAGCTTTATTTCAAATCAAGTTTTAATGTTCTTTCTCACTTTTTATTCATTTGTTTGTTTGTTTCATTTTTCTTTTCTCGCTTTTTTATGTTAATGACCCTTTGCACATTTGAATTTGTTAGAGTTTGAGTGAAAAAAAAAGCAATTGGCATGTTTCAGACATGACAGCGTCGTGTTACAGATTTAAATAATAGATATGCCGAAAATGGGTGTTGTCACTTCAAATACCTGCACGGATTTGAGATAGCATTTTAAATAGGTTAGATAAGAAGACACTATTAATTTGTTATTTTAGTGACTACATTTTACGTTAAAGTTGATAAACTAGGATCATATGGGAATCATTTAAATAATATTTAGAAAAAGATTATGCATATGTTTCACATGTGATATGGAAATAAAAAAAAACAAAATTTTTCTAAATGTGAAAAATAGATCAAATGGGACTTGAATTTGGAATATTAGTTTCGAATTAGTCACAATCATGGTGCAATTATACCAGGTGAAGTACTCTGGCAATCTTTGCTTACATAAATTTGACAATTTACCTTGTGGTGAGTTGTTTATAATATCACCACGACTGGAGAGGAGAGTAAGTGAAATTTTAAAAAAAGAGATAGTAGGCGAAATTTATATATTTTTTTAATTTTGCTTCGCTTGTTTTGGTGCTTTTAAAAAATATTTAGTTTTATTAATTAAAATTAGGAAGCAAAAAAATTGACAATTGTTAGGTGAAATTATATAAATTCACCATAACATATATATTTAACAAAATTTGTTGTCAAATTAGAAAGAGACAGTGGCGAAATAATTCATCTGCTATTCTCAGTCTACTGTTGCATTTAAAAAATAAATTATGTAATTTTTTGTGCTAGATCAGATTTATTAATATAAATTATTTGAAGTTTGGGCTAAGTTTGTTTGCGAGTTCTATGTGAACGAAATTCAAACATTTTATTGAACTTATTATGAAAATCTTTTACATAGCAATCAGTTTTATGAAATAATAACATCATACAATAAGTGAGCAAAATTTGAAATAAGTTTGTATGGGGCGTAGGGTCGCCCATTAGCTATATGATAGCTCCTTGAAACTAAAATTTTTTATTGCAAAATTTAATGGCCGATGAGAGTCGCCTGAAACTTGCAACACTTTTTTGGTGTGAAGGGTATTATCAGTTTGTCGAAAAGTTTGTAACGCATTTAAGGAGGCATCTGAGACCCCATAAAGCTATATATTTATTGATCAGCTCGACGAGACGAATCAATTTAGCCATGTCTGTCTGTCCGTCTGTCTGTTTGTCTTTCTTTATTTCAGCTAATTTTTTTCGGTGAAGATATGAAGATATTAAGCTGAAATTTGGAAATTTCTCGACAACGACTACTTTGTATGTTAAATCTAAGGTGCCACGCCCATTTCTAGGTATAGTCCGCATACAAATATTCCGCCCATTTTTATGATTTTGTACGAAAATAGTACTTATTTATGAATATACTCACTCCTTTCTGGGTAAAATCACTTCTACTGTCATCCTATAAATAAACTATCGCTTTGACAAGCATCGGGTGACTTTAACATACAGACCTCACACAAACTTAACTTCCATTTTTTTTTTTCAAGAATATTACATATTTATAAAAACCTAAAAATTTTACATATACGCTGGGATCATCATAGACCTAATTTATACTGACTTTTGAGTTCCCAAAATAAGAAACAAAAAGTTTTTATGCAAAATATTAAAATTTTGAGGTAGTTTTGTATTGTATGTAACTACCTGGAGGCCCAGGAGAGTCAAAGTTTAAAAATTGTGCCTTTATTATTTATGGTCTCTGAGATAGTCGTTTTCAGACAGACAACATTGTAAGATGAAGTCTCCTTTCAATGCTTATCATACCTATAGGGTCTTTAATGCCTCCTTCTGCCAGTTTTAAACACCTGCATAAGCTTTTGTACGATTATACCAATCGGTTACAGGGTTTTTAAAAAAAGACGTAATAGATGGAAGGTTCAAAGCAAGTTTGAAAGTAAAAATCATGGGACTTTTGGTACATTCAGCATATATATAGTTTTAGTTGAAAAAATGTATGCTTCATTCAAACATTTTTAATTTTTATACCCGTTACACAGAGTGTAAAAGGGTATATTCAGTTTGTCCGAAAGTTTGCAACGCATTGAAGGAGACATCGGAGACCCCATAAAGTATATATATTATTGATCAGCTCGATGAGACGAATCGAATTAGCCATGTCCGTCTGTCTGTCCGTCTGTCTGTCCGTCTGTCTGTCTGTTGCGATGGCTGTTACTCAGAAAGTTTTAAAGATATTGAAATTTTAAACTTAAGCTTTTGTGTGCTCCTAGTTAATTTGTATACCAGAACCAAGGTGCCACGTTCATTTTTAGATATAGCCCCATACAAACTCACCACTACCCCTTTTTTCGACTTTTTGTATGAAAATAGTTATTATTTATGAATGCTTTTACTACAATATGGAGTAAAAATACTTCTAATGGCATCCAATATCAAAAGAATGTTGCCACGCCCATTTTCAGATATAGCCCCATACAAACTTACCACTTTTTACGATTTTTTTTATGAAAATACGTATTATTTATTAATATATTTAATGCAAATTGGGTAAGAACACTTTTTATGTCATCCAATGTCATATCTAAGGCGCCACGCCCATTTTTTATGTATAGCCTCCACACAAACTTACCGCCCATTTTCGAGTTTTTATATGAAAACATTTATTATTTCTGAATGAATTCAATTAAACTTGGTAAAATCAATTCCAATGTCCACCTAAGTGAACACTTTCGATATGGTAAGGATCGGGCAAATATAACATAAAGCCTCCATACAAATTTGACCAAATTCATGGTGAAATTTAATCTAAGCACCTGGTGAACACATAAACTATTAAAAGTGTTGTGTAACGGGTATTTCAGCTTCGGTTCCACCGAAGTTAACGTTTTTTTTTTGTTTTTTTTTTTTTTTTTTGGATTGCTTAAAACGCTTTTAGACAAAAACTTGTGATTGAACAGAAACAAATCGCTTGCCAAGTTAAGTGTTGCAAATAAACTTTTATATCCGTACGCTCCTGTTTTTTTTTTTTTTCATTTTTGTTTAAATTGTGCAAAGGTAAAATATTCAAAAAGGTTTTGCAGATACTGTATCTGTAACAAGTCTACCATTTCAAATCCTTTTTGTGACATGAATTTTATTTTCGCATGAACGCGCGAGAGCGCATCTATATCAAATAAACATCTTATGCGCTTAGTTTGTTTTAGGGTTGCCTGTTTTTTTTTTTTTTTTTTTTAAATTTCGAGTTGCAATAGCGACAAAATATTGCTCGATGTTTGAAAATGGCCCATGCGATTTAATTTATGGCACATATTGAACAAGGACAACAACGAAATTTTCGCATTATTTTGCCGTAGGTCGTAAGCGATTCAGATTTAGATTCAACGATGCGTTGCGATGCGACAGACACAAAAAGTTAGCATAGATTTGCGCACTTCGAACAACGAAACTCTATTCTGGTAAAACCACAATTGCCGCAGGATAGGTTTACACCAATGCGCTCTGCCCTTATTGACCTCACCTCACCTTACAGTGTCGCATGGCTAGAATTTCTTTTTTTATACATTTTCCATTTTTTTTTTTTTGTTTGGTTTATGGCATCTGCTTTATGCCGTTACGTGCTCGAATGGCAGTGAACGAGCGGCAGCATTATAAATTATAATATATGCGATAGGCGGCGCGCCTAAACTTAAGTTTTATTTTCATTTTTACATTTTGTATCTTTTGCTTTTGTTTGTTTTTTTTTTTTTTCGTACTATACTAAAATTTGTTAGCTAGATTTATCTTTATGCCTAAAAATATTTCTTTGTTTATGTTTTTTTTATTCCATGTATCTGTTTTATACTCCCTGAAGCTAACGATGACAACGAAAATAAAGAAAAACTGTTGCTTCGTGCGTCATTTCAACACCAAAAAAAAAAAAAAAAAAATAAGAATCGGTTAGTCCGGAATGGCTTGAAGTCAAAATACTTTAACATTAAAATGAAATTTTTAAATCTGTGCGCGTTGTCAACTTAACTTTTGCTCGTATGTCAGCTTAAATAGAACGTAAAACTTCTATTTTTTGTACCATGTTCTTTCCGTTCTATCCAAAAAATGGTTTGCATCCTTTGGCAATATTTAACGAGCTTCTAACTTTATTTTAGTACTACGAGTATTTGTTTGTTTTTGGTTCTCTGGTTGGTGTTTTTGTTTTTGTTTGTGTTTTTTTATTTTGTTGTTGTGAATAAATATATACGTACTACTATGCACGAGCATATTTTTTCCTTGCTTAAGTGAAACATTTTTATAAAAATTATTTTCAGGGTAGAATGATCTGTGTGTGTGTGGTTGAGTTAATGCGTATGTATGTGTGTCTTGCGTAACATTATGCATACGCACTGTATTCAACAATTTTTGCTACTCCCTTACATACACACACACACACATATATAAATACTTTTTGTTGTTATTTTACTTTCTTTTTTTTTTTTTTTGCTAATATGTAAAATGTTTTGGTTACCCCGGGGCTTTAACAAACAAAATACTGCTTGTTGTACACGTGCAAACTGTGAGTTTTTACTTGTGTTTTATGTTAAATATTTTTTTACGTACACTTTTTATACACTGCACAAATATATTAAATTTTTTAAAATATTTAAATTTGTTCTAATTTTTAAAATGTTAAAAAAAAAGAATGTATTAAATCATGATGCAATTATAGCATGTGTAGTATTCCGCCACTGTCTCTATCTAATTTGGTAACAAATTTTGTTGAGTTTGCATGTTGTGGTGAATTTATATAATTTCACATTACATGTGTCAATTTTTTAAATTAATATTTTTAAAAGCACCAAAGCAACCAGAAGCAAAAGTACAGAAAATATAATGTTTTTCTTACTATCTTCTTCTCAAAAATTTGTCTTACGCTTCTCTTCTGTCATGGTGAAATCAAAAATAATTCACCACAAATTAAGCTGTCAAATTTATGTAACCAAAAATTTCTGGAGTACTTCACCGGGTATAATTGCATCATGGTATTAAGTATATATTTGTATGTTTATCTCACCCTAAAAATTACCAGAAATCATCGCAGATATACCTGTTACAAAAATACCAAGCTTTTAAAAAACCTTGACAGGAAAATATATGGATATGAGTACATTTTTTTATTTTCAGTTGAATTTCGATTAAATTTCAAAATATTTTGAAGTTAAATCAAAAGCAACACAAACAAGAGGAACGCTGAAGTTCAGTATGATCGACTGCAAGATACTATATACCCAATCCATATGTACCTTAAGTTAAGTCAAATTTTAGAACCATACTTTATTGTATTGGATTTTCATAAAAAAATTTAAAAAATGGGTTAAACTTGTATAGGGGCCATATCATAAAGTTTTATGATCCTTCCCATTTTGGGATAACATATTTCATTGGGACCTATCATGGTCATAATTTACACTATATTGAGAGTTTCTAGATTAAGGATCAAAAAGTTTTTATGCAAATGGGGCAAAAGAAATTTTTTATGTTCTTTCTAGAGAAAAACCGCTCTTAAAAAGCCATAAGAAGACCAATAATGTTTTTTTGAAACTAGTGATGAGACTGAAAGTGATTCATGCGGCAAGGCCTTCAAAATCGTCTTCAAGAAACTGACGACGTCCAAATATGCCCAGCCCATGGACCATTAAGAGATGGCGCATATTGTACGCACCCTATTCCCGCCGCAGTAGGCTAGTTCTACAGAGCGAGATGATCGTTTTGAAGAGCATCAGGGCTACTACCTGCTGGCAGACGTCGAACAATTACCATCAACAAAATACCTAAACGATAACAAGTCCAGGGCCAAATGTTATTCCCAAAGCTGTGGTTAAGTTGGCCGTTGCCACACACCCAGAATAATTCAAATAGCTACTTGGCACCTGCCTCAGGCAAGGAGTTTTTCCCTCCCGATGAAAAGGGCAAAAATTAATACTAATTCTTAAAGCGGACAAGACACCAGGCATACCCTCTTCATACCGACCTATATCCATTTATTGGATGGAGTGGGCAAAGTTTTGGAGCAACAAGCTGGCGGACTATCAAGCATGTAGCTTTTATTCCCCAAGTCCAGGTACAACGCAGATAGCTCAGATGGCGTTCGAGAGTGCAAGGTGGCAGGGTGGCAGGGTGGAACAAAACAATACTGCCTTATCGTCACTTTACAGGGTCTATCATGTCTCTTTTTGTCTGTTTGAGCTTCGGTTCCACAGATAGTTAGACTTTTTCTTGTTTAAGTAACTGTTTAATATTTTTTTCAACTTATTGTTTTATAAGTTACATTTATTTTCTTCATATTTCGCACCACTGTGCAGGGTATACAAATATCAAGTAGCACTATTTTATATCTTGTTTAAAATTTTATTTGTCTTTTGAAAATTTGGTTCGCTTTAAATTTGTTAAATTTAAATTAAAATTTGTTTATTTGGTAAATTTGATGTTTTTTTTTTTTTTTTGCTCTTTTGTGTTTTAAATTAAAATCAATTTAAATATTGTCTACATTGCGTATACGTAGTGCTGCCTTGAGCCAATCAGTCAATCAATCAATATGTTATACAGCACCATAAGCCATTCGCAGTAAATTGCTTAAATCACTTAAATCTTTTATTGAAATGAAATTCAGGAAAAATTGTCTGAGCTTGAATGCCATTTGGCATTAAAGCGATTTTGTTAGTTTAAAGCGCAGCAAATATAAACATATTTAATAGAGTTCACATTCAATCTCTTTGTTATGTCTTGTTTGTGTTGTCCTTTTGCAATGCTCATCATTTTTTAAAATTTATTGCTTTATTTTTGATAAACGGCAAAACTTTAACGAAAGATAAAACAGCGAGTAACATGAGAAACTTTTCAACAAAAAAAAAAAAAAAAAAAAACGTAAAAGCCAAAGCAATCTGTTGGGTATTTGATTCTTATGACTTATGATTTTTATCCATAATTCATATAAATACATATGTACTCTTCGCGTTTTATGAAGAAAAGCCAAAATAAGTTTATCCTAAAGTTTCAAATGCAATATTTCAATGAATAGATACCAACGATTCATTACTCTTCACATGTGAGCAAAAATAGAAATTTTATTCTTAGTTATCCTCCATTGAGGAAAAGAAGTACTCCTTCGCGGTATTTCTGGATGTGAAACAGGCGTTCGATCGGGTATGGCATGCTGAACTACTTTACAAAATCAAGCTCCTGCTTCGGGTTCCATATTACCTTATACGTAAATCATACCTACTGGACAGATGCTTCTATGTCCGGTGTAAAAGCTTCAACTCGAGGATAGAAGGTGTAAGGGCTGGCGTTCCACAGGTAAGCGCTCTTCACTGCTGATCTATCCATGCTTCAACATGAGCAGCTCCTTGTTGCCTTATATGCTGATGACTTAGCCTTCATCGCCTCAGCAGCGGACTGCTCGGATGCATCTGAAATCGTGCAAAGGCAGCTGGACATGCTACAACCTTGGATGCTGAGATGGAACATCTTCGTGAATACGGAGAAGTCATTGACCCAACTGCCCCCCGTCAACCTTCATGGTGCTCTCCTCCCAGTGGTGGACAAGTCAAAGTACCTGGGCCTCATCCTAGACAGGCGTCTAAACTTACAGGCTCACCTTGTCTAACATCGAAATCCCACAAGGTTTCCAGAGCAAGCTGCTCCGTAGAATCATAGGTTCGCCAACCTACGTCAGGAACTCCGTCATCCACAGAGACATAGACGTACCGTCTGTGCGAAATGAAATTCGTAAATTCGGAACTTGCTACATCTCCAGACTGGAGCAACATGACAATCAGTTAGCGATTAACTTACTTGACAACAGCCAACACAAAGGCGGCTCAAAAGAACTCACCCCCTGGACCTACCCTTCAGACCAGAATTGAACTGGTTAAATTATTGTTCTTGATTATTTTTGTTGATTCACCCATAATTGTAAAAAACTATAATTCATAGGCACCAACCTGTGATGTTCCATTTTCATGTGATGTATTAATTATTGAAACAATTTGCTTATAGACAGATTGTAAATAATCTTGAAATTAAAAAAAAATCCTTAGTTATCAACCAACCTATTCAGTAACTTTTTGAACTAAAATTTGTATGTTTTAACATTCTATTCTTCATTATTATTAATTCTACTTTTGATTATGAAGAGTATTAACTGTTCGATTTTATCTAAAAAAAAAAAACTTCGCCCTTTTATAAAAGCCAATACCGATGACTTTAATACAGAAGCTCATGTTAGGCGCAAGTTTTGCAAAGGCATACGTCCTTATACATAGTTATTGCTTTTATATACACAAAAAAAAAACACACTATGTATACATATCGCTACGGAGTTACTCTGTCAAAATCTGTAAGCGTTGTGCAGCTAAATATTATTCGGTAAAAGTTTTGCTAAGCAATTTTCTTCAAAAATATGTTTAACGCAACAAGCTAGCTAGCAAGTGTTTATATGTAAATGTACTTTTACTATATATGGCAGCAAAAAGGGTATTTTATGTGTGAAGGGACATGCTATATATAGCTATTTCCTTCAATTGTGTTTCCTCTTAAGCTACAAGTATTTGTATAAGTTATGTGTTCAAGTATTTTATGCGTTATTGAATTTTACTTAAGAGTAACACAACTTTGTTTTGGTTAAACAACGCATGCCACTTGAACTGAAGGATTTTCTTGGCAAGCAAAAAAAAGGCTATAATATGATTTGGGTTTATCGTACTTATTCTTTTTACCGTACTCCATTTGAGGTTTCTAAATTGTGACGTATGATTGTACATTTCCTAATGATGTAAAAATGAACAATTGTCGCAACAAGAAAAATCTTTTTTCTTTTTATAAATTTTTTTATAATTTTTACAGCATACTTTTAGGCGCAGTGTTTTCAGTTAGAGAGAAAAAATATTTGAGCGGACTAATTTAACAAACAAGAACTGTAACCACAGCCACAAATGCTTTCATATAAACCGGAAGCAGCAACAGGAAACACACACACACATACACCTATGTATATAGTGTATATAACAATGTATGTGTACAGCGTTACGAATGTCGAAGTTGTACAACGGCACGACAACTTGGGAATGGACAGACGCACAGATAGTCGCTTTGTGGTCACTATACTGCAGAGCAATATTTTTATCTTTTTGCTTTTAAATTGTTTGTGCTTTCTTTTTTTTTTTTTTTTTGAATTGCGTTAAAAATATGTCGCACAATGTTTATTTGAAATGTCCTTTACTGCTCTTTTTCGAAAAAGGTATTTATAATTTCAATTGGAGTTTGTTTTAGTTTAAATTTGAAACATTTCAACAACACCCATTAAAATTATTTTTTTTTTTAAATCAAGCACAAACTATGTGCTTGTTTGTATTAGAAGTACATACTTACTTTTCTCAGCCCGAGTAGAACCACAATTTAGGCTTAATTTTGAGCTAAACTGATGCTTTTGAGTGAAAATGACTAAAATGCTTTGATAAAAACAGCAAAAACTCTTCTGTACAACGGTAAATTTTTTTAAAAGATGCTTTGAAGCATTTAAATGAAGAGCTCTATCCAATAAACTAAGGATTTTTTTTTGAAAATAATTACTGGGAACCTATTCACAGTTTCAATATTTTCGTACCTATCTACTGGAATTTTAGCTGTATTCTTGCGTCTGACACTTTTTTAATTTTATTCAAATATAATTATTGTTGCTTTGAAATAGTCTGATCAGTCAGATGGGGACTAACTGTATTCTTTGTCGTGACTCATCATGGCCCATTAGGTTTCCTTCTTTTGTATTTCTTCAATTTTGTCTTTGAAACTTTTATTGAACTATGAAATTATATTTCATGTCGGCATACAGTATCCTATCTCTACGCTGGATAAAGACACCAAAAGATAAAAATATAAATGTACTTCCTACCTTTATAAGAATAAATCAAAAAAAAATGTGTTACGGCTTTTTCAATATAAAATCTGTTATGGTCCTAAATAGTGTTGCCAAAAAAATCACTTTCCGTTATTTTTTTACAGTGATTTAAAAGTCGTTATATCGCACTGCGACTGTAAGTAGTGATTTGCGATTTTCTTGCTCCTCAGTGAACATGTTTAATTATCGGCGATTTTGTGTATTGCTTTTCGCGAATAGTGAATCTGTTCATTAATCAGTGATTGGCGCTATAAATCACTTATCACTTTCCGCGATTCGTTTACATTCGCTTAAACACCGAACCTGTACAATTTCGTTGGTACATTTGCCATTCACTTGATTCGTCAAAACGTGCAGTTTATTTTTCAACTTGAATAATAAAAGCAGTGTTTTATTTTTCAATGAATTAAAATAAAGCTGGTTTGTTATGTTGGCAGAGCTAAACAGTTCAGTTAGCGGCGATTTTGTGTTCCACTCTTCGCGAATAGTTGACCTGTTCAGTAATCGCTGACTTGTTTTTTTGCGAAAATCGATTAAATCACTGTTTGCAGTCACTGCGATTTTCAAGTCGCTATCGCTAATCACATTGCAACTCAAATAATCACTCCTTTCGCCAACACTAGCCCTAAGCACATGCGAACTGTATTATATACATCATAAATTTATTAATATAAATTACTTTAACTGAAGTTTAGGTACTAATTTTTCGAATGTAATAAAAACAAATAAAACCAAATTTTCTAAAAGTGTACAAAAGTTTCGAAGCTTTCGAAATATTTTGTTTGTTTTTTTTAAGTTTTTGTTTTTTTATTTTATAACATTTTTCTTTTTCCATTTTTATTTATTTTTTTTCGAGTGTAACGTTTATCCATTCATTTTTATGTTCTATAATTCTTTTGTATTTTTGCGTCTGTGAATGTAAATTGTTTAAACGACACAATGCCAAGAAGCATACTATAACCGCCAAGCCGACTCGACTCCTCATGTTGTACGAGAATAAACCACAATAAAAGTATTTTACATTTAACACGTTGCAGGATGCAGTGGTTCCTGATTGCAATAGCAATGGCAAAGAGAACAAGGAGTGTAACAGCTTCAAATGCGCTGAAGTGTGTTATCGTCGAGTCCTGCGCCAAATAAAAAAATAAAAATAAAAAAACTTGAAAAAATGTAACTTCAGTGGAACCGAAGTATTAATACCGAAGTTGCAAAAAAGTGAAATAATAGTTAAATAATTATGGAGACTGATGCAACTGGATGATTAATTGAGAAATTCAGGATGTTAAAATTGTCTGGTCTAACTCAACTCGTATACTATTGTACTATGGATTGGTTAAAAACGCTTATTCATTACAAAAGATATAAATATATAATTCCATTTCTAATTTCAGCTCAACGCTGAATTTACAGCTCAATAATCGTAAAAGTTTTGCGATTTACTTTTCAAATCTCAAAGTTTGGTGCTCCGACAAACGCAAATCTCAAAATATGTCCGATTTCAAATCGGTAGTGTTTGAGTAAGTGAAATGAAAAGTAAATGCATAATATTATACATAGAATATTCTGTCGATTATTTTAAAATATTTGTAATTTATTCTATGATATTTATAGAGTTTATCTTCATACTTTTTAATATCATTGATTCTGAATTCGAATTTTAAACGAATATTTTGAAGAACAGAAAATTTAATCAAAAGTAACAGCAACTTGCGATTTGGTTAGCCGATAACCTATACATTTTTAATCGGTAGCAGTTTTTGTCAAACGCATTACTTTTGAGATTTCCGGAGTACAAATAATTTGAAATCGTACGAATTAACTAAATCGTAAATCGCAAATTTTTCGATTACGGGAACGTGGCTGATAGTTAGATTGAGTTATCGTTGCATCATTTAAAACGTTCCAAAACGTTTCCAAAAAGCGATGATACCTGTTTTCAAATATTCTTTTTTGATCTAAGAAGAACACAGTCGAGTTAAGTGTACTAAAGTGTGTTGTTTGGTAAATTATATGCCGAAAAAAAAAAACACAAAATGCAACTCTCAGCCGTACTATGCCGCAGTGTCTGCGCTCTTAGCTAAAAACGTTCTAAAAAGGAAAAAAAAAAAAAAGGAAAAAGGCATTCCATATAATTTGCATTATATGCACATGAAGAAATAAGAATGAAAAAATGTATCTGTGCATAAAATGTTAAAATGAAAAGTTACTTTTAGGTAATAGAAGAACACAGAACTTATGCAAAATCGCAGAGTAGCACCAAAAAAACATTGGTGCTGTGCAGCATTAAATTTAGGTCGTATAAGTATTTGACTGTACTTTCCTGATTATTTTTTTATATTTTTTTTGGTCTGTTTGCCTTTGCAAAAAGAGTAAAATTATGTTCAGCGTGCAAATTTGTTATGCAAACAAAATGTGTCGACATTTACCACGCCCACGTGACCAATCGTATACAAAATTATTGTACAAGTGGGCGTATTTTTTTTTCTTCTTCTTTTTTGCAATTTACAGAAATTGTTGCAAGCCGTTGAAATTTTATGTTAGCAAGGTACTTTCTTCGAATTTTTTCCTTTTTTTTATTACATTTTGTAACAACAGTGAAAAAAAAATTAAATTTGAATAAATAAAAAAAATACGTGTGCAAATGTAGAAAAAAAATGGCATTGCATGATTTTAAGATGCGCTAAAGTCAAAGTGTATTATTTATGTATTGTGTAGCCTACATTCTCTGAAACAAAAATATTACTATTGTATCTATACGAGTGAGAGTAGACTCATCATAGCACTACTCTGCGCTTCGCATGATTGCACTAAAAATTCATTTTATAGTAAAATTTGCATAATTCAAGTTTTATCTCACGTTTATATTATACGTCACTGAAAAACTAGGAAAAAAAGTATTAATTTTAGAGAAAATTTTAAACAAAATTAAAGACTTTTCAGCAGTTAAAGCTTTTAAAAATATTCTGTACTAGTTAGATCAACATAAGCAAACGAACATCTCATTTTCGCCTCATTAACACAACCAATGAAAGTTAATTTTAGTGAAGTTGCTATTGAAACGGATTAAACATGACCTAATTTAGTACACACCGAAAGTGCAGAATATTTTGAAGTCAACATTTACTAATTATTAACATATCAGACATGCTCCTGTAATCACAATATCGAAATGTTTGTGATTTACTTTTCAAATCGCTAATTTTGGTGTGCCGTAATCGGAAATCGATTTCCGATTCGCCGAAATCGTCAGAGCTCGAGTCAGTGAAAAAAGAAAATATCAATACATATATATAAAATTGGTCACTCCGCAACTTGAGAATGACTTCACGGATTCCATTATTCCTTTTTTTTTATACCCGTCACACATAGTATGAAAGGATATATTCAGTTTGTCAAATGTTTGAAGAAACCGTAAACCAATAAAATTTATTATTTATTTTGATTTATTTGAGGGAGGGGAAGGTAGTTACCTTGGTCGTTTTGTCTCCCCTTTTCCCTTTTGATATTTTTTGGGGTTTTTTTTGGTGAAAATAAAAAGAAATTAAGCTGAAATTGGAATTTAAGTTTTTTCTACCAAAGGTTTTTTTAATTTGGGAAAAAAGAGACCCCCCCCCTTTTTTTGGGTAACCCCCCCATAAAAACTTACCGTTTTTTTAAAAAAAAATTTTTTTTTTTTTGAATTTTTTCACTCCTATTTTTTTTTTTTTTTTTTTTTTTTAAAAATACATATACTTATTTTCCATTTTTAAAAAAAATTATTTACATTGGGTAAAACCAGTAAAATCCAGTGTCAAAACCAAGATGCCACGCCAATTTTAAGGTATAGCCCCCATATAAAGTTACTGCCCATTTTCGAATTTTTGTATGAAAATGGTTATTATTTGTGAATGTATTTACTACAAATTGGCTAAAAACACTTCTTATGGCATCCAATGTCAAACCAAATGTGCCTCGCCCATTTTTAGATATATCCCCAAAAACTTACCGCCCATTTTCGAATTTTTGCATAAATATGGTTATTATTTTGGAATTTATTCACTCCGAAATACCTAAAAAAAACATCTAATATCATCCAATATCAAAAGCAAGGTGCCACGCCCATTTTTAGCTAAAGTCCCCATAAAAACTTACCGCCCATTTTCGAATTTTTGCACGAAAATGGTTATTTTTTAGTAATGTATTGACTCCAAATTGGGTAAAAAGTTTTAATATCATCCAATATCAAATCCAATATGCCACGCCCATTTTTTGGCATAGGCCCTACACAACGTGAGTTGTATCAGATCGTTGACCCCGTCCTATCCCATCTCGAAGTTCTCCGAAAGCCACTCCTGATAACACATTAACAATTTAAAAATACGTGTGACGGGTATATAAGCTTCGGTTCCACCGAAGTTAACGTTTTTCCTTGTTTATTCTGTTTTCGCTACTCTGAAGTTTGACACTTATTATTATTAACCTTATTTGCATTGCATTTGCACATGTTTGCATAATATATTCATCATACTAGCATAATAATGAATTAGCTAGCAAAGTGACCTATGAAAAATTTATGCAATATTTATGAAAAAAAAATGGTTACTCGAGAATTGTAGTCTCGCTAGTTCTACCTATTACAAGACTAGTGATTTGGTTATAACACTTTAAACGTTTTTAAGTTTATTAAACATTTAAAAGTGGTTACTTTAAGTATTTAAAAATAATGAAAAAAAGGGGAAAAGATTTATTTAAAGCTTTGTATAAATTTTAAAAAAATATTTTAACTTTAAACAGCGAACAAACTCACTAAATGTCAGATACATTATATTCTATAGAAAAAAGATTTTACTCTTCGTACAAATTGCAATGTCGTTTTGCTCAAATAAACTTGTTAACCCTATTTGAAATGAAAACGTAAATGCTTCAATGAAATGAAATATCGAGTACTACAATTTCAAAAGTGACAATATAAAACGATATTTATTGCGCTTATTATGTCTTAGAACAAATATCGATTGAAATAGCAGCAAAATAGAAGTAAAAAAGGAAAAAATAAAATAAAATTTAGAGTAAAAGTGAGGACTAAATATCAAAAGTCAAAGAAACATAAGCATCGAGTGCACACAATACTCAAGTTGATGTCATTTTTTTTTTGTATTGCACAAAACAAAGTAATACCAAACAATTGACTCTCATGAAATATTCTATATGTATGAACACATACAAATATGTACAGATGTATGCATGTGTGAAACTACTCGTATTTCTACTCGAATATTTTTAATATGTCTTCACACAATTGTACAAAATTAGCACAAAATCGTACAAACATCAAAAGCAATTCGATTCTCGTCTATGAATTAAGTTCAATTGTTGAGTTTATAAAAAAATATTGAAATAGAATTGCACAAAGTTGAGAGGCATTAAAAGAAACAAATGAACACAACTCTTCAACCAATTTATGTTCTCTAAATAAATGAAAAATCATTTTCGAAAAAATAAAAATACCATTTTAGTACATATTTTAGAACTTTAATAGTAGAAAACGTTTTGCATTAGTATTATTCTTTAAAAATCTCATAAGACAAAAGGCAGTCAAGCATTCTGTGTGTATGCTTTTGTCAACTTGCAATTATCACGAACAGTTCTCATTAAAAGCCTGATTCAGTTGCCAGTTCTAAATTAACAATTTAAAAATTTTGTTCTCTTTGTTACTTACGTTGCCATGCTTACTAAAAGTCGTTTGTATCAAATTTCGTTCTAATATTTGGCTCGAAGGACAATGCATATTCTCAGTATGAAAATTACAAGAGGATGTAAATGAATATTTAACAAGATCATTTGACGTTAATAGATTCTTCTGTTCATCATTTGTATTGAATTTTGTCTTAAAATACTAAAGAAACTAAAAATACTCTTAAAAATTTAGAAATTTGCGACCCGATCTGAAGCAATTTTAAACTGAAGATTTGACTTGAAGATATGTATTATTTTTTTCCTATAAGAACTTGACAAAATGTTGTACGTTTGTATGGAAGCTATACGTAAAAGTGGTCGTCCCACACAGGACATAGAAAAGCTAAGGTTTAAAATTTCATCAGCATAATTTCAGCATCAGTCGGTCTGGTTGAGTTCGTCTGCCTGTCTCTCTGTCACATTGAACCAATTATCTCGAAGACTATAAAAGATAGAGCCACCAAACTTAAAACTTCAATTTTACAGATCTATCCGGAGGTCGCTTGTAACCAATTTTTTAAGCTCTTTTTTAAACAGGACATTTCTGCCCTAAATCAAACTTGTCTCATGTGACGAGCATGGAACCTTAAGTTGTCCTATCGACATTAAACAATTTCGTAGAAATCCCTTTAAAAATCGTATTTTTGGCCATTTCTGGAAACTTGTAGAGGTGAACCCCTGAAACTGTTATCTATAGATATCAAAATAATGTGTCTGTTTCTATGTATGTTAGTGCTTCATACAAGCCAAGATTTCTGGTCCGACTTCCTAAAATTTTCACAGAGTGTAACTGGGACACTGGAAGGTATAAATATCTTACTTTTTGACCACACCCACCCATTCGCCCACTTTTTTAATACGTCATGTATCACTGACAGGCTTACCTCAAATTTCGATAAAAATTTAATACAAATGAAAAAAGTTTAAAAAATACTTTTAACATGTTTCTGGGATTTTGGAATATTGTACCTGATGCTCACACAAAATTTGACGATAATTGTAAGCATGATTGACACTAATTTTAATGCGCATAGCAACATATTTGATATCAAACATGTTTACAATCATGTGTTTGACACTAGTTTTTGATATCAATGTGGTATCAAGCATACTTGACAAGCATGTTTGACACTTATTTGAAATGTGTTAGATGCGCAGCAAATGTTTGATATCAAACATTCAAGCAAGCTTGTTCGACTACAATTTTGTGTGTACAGCAGCGTGTTTGATAGCGACTAATGCATTTTGAATAAGCACATAGCAACATGTTTGATATCAAACATGCTCGCAAGCATGCTTGATACTAATTTTGATATCAATTTGGTATCAAGCATGCATGCATGCACGCTCGACACCATCTGTATGGTCGCTCCAAAGTATGCGATAAGAAATAGACGTGAACAAAAGCGAAAAACAATATTGCATACCCTTAGGGTGCTAATGTTTGTATATTTTTCAGCCTGAAAGAATGCCACTACTTTTTAATTTTATTAAAAATATTCTAGTGCCTTTCTTATCGTCCCTGAAGATAGGGTCAAACATGCTTTTAAAAATGTCAGACATCAATCATGCTGCTTTGCGCACCTCACTTGGCGTCAAACATGTTTGATGATATACATGCTGCATCATATACACAATATTTTATTATCAAACATGCTTGCAAAAATGTTTCTGTATGCATCTCAATTAGCGCCAAACAAGTTCGTTCATAATCGATGAATTAGTTATGTTTTGTTTAGCATGTGACTTAATGGACTTCTTGAAGCTTTTTTTTATGGTTCTTGTCACGACAAAATGTTGAAAGTGTTCCTTGTTAATATAAAATAATATAAATATTAAATATATACTAAGCAGCACTGCTATAAGCAATGCTACCGGCTAAAGGAGACAATTTTTACGATGCATTTTAAACATAAATTTAAGCAAATTTCTACTTTTCCACAATGAATTTTTCATTGTTGTACTAAAACTTCTCAATGAATGTAAATGCATTAGAAAGACTGAATTTTTGAACAAGTCACTAAGCTGTTCAATTTGCTTTAGTGAGGGTGTCATAACTTTGATTACAGGACTTCTTATGACACACATACACACTTAGATAATGTCGCTCCTGCTCAGCTTAGCAATATATTTTTTTTATAATTTTCTACAATTCGCAAGCGACTGCTGCAGCTGAATTTCCTCTTTTTTTCATAAATGTCGCATTAGTGTCAGCGCAAATCTGCATAAAACTTTAAGTTCAGCCAGTAAACGCATGAGTTATGGAAATAAAATTTGCAGTTTTATTGCAATTGTCAGATTTATGGCAGCAATGTACGAGTGTAAAGTAAGCGCTAAGATTTTTCATTTTTTCTATTTTCATGCACTATTTTTCATGTTAAGAAATACGCTTAAATGAAAACTATATTTTGTCTAAAAGTTTAAGTTAAATTTATATATTTCATTCTTTAAGTTGGTGACTGCAGTTTTTTTTCCCCCCAACATTTATTTTGTTGCATTTGAAAGGAAACTCATAAAAAATGAAGAACATGCGGACATGACTAGGGGCGTTACGGGAGCATTTTGTGTTAGATTCTTTACACAAACAAAAAAAACCTAAACAAAATATAGTATAGGATGACGAGAAAAATACATTCCAATGTAAAGCAAAAAAAAAAAAAAAAAAAAATCATCATTTATCAGCAGAGCAGCGCAGTATGCGTCTGGCGTTGAACATGGCGCCGGAAGATCACTTTGTCATTGTCAGAGCATGCGTTGCATCATTCGGAATGTATCTTAAACTAAATACCAGTATGTGTGTGTGTGTGTGTTTGTATATGCTGTCTTTGTGTATTTATTCGTAAATAAAAGCTTTAAAATTTCGCATACACACATACATAGTACGTCTTGACGTCTGCTCTGCTGGTTTTGCTAACATTACAAGATATTTTCTAACACAAAATGTTTTGCAATTCGTGCGTTAAGTTTGTTGCATGTCGTTTCTTTGTATCTGTATGTGTATGTATTAGTGTATCTGTGTGAACGTACGCTATTATTTGTCAGTGTGTGCTGTGTCTGTGTGTGTGTGCGTATTTGTATCTAAATATTTGCACATACTTTGTAGTTTGATATTTCTGCTGCTTGCTGTCGCATTCTTTTCATTTTCATTTTAACTTTCGTTTTTCGTTTTTTCCAGCTGCACATTTGTTCCCAGCTCAAATTGTCTGTTTCAAAAAAATAAAAATATCTTTCGCTACAGCTCAGCAGTTAGTTTTTTTATTTAAATAATATTGCATTGCTTATGCTGTTCTATCTTTAATTTTTGCAATGCGTATTTCTTAAAAAAAGAGATTTTAATGCTGCAATATGGCATTTATCTCTATTTTATTTTTTTTTTATACACATCAAGTAACTCGTTTACTGGATTTTTTTTTCAACTAAAATGTTTTTTAAGTAAATTGCTATATTTTGCACTAAATTGAGTTGACACTCGTTGACAAGCAAGCTAAATGCAGCAGTACGCGAAAGCAGCGAAAAAAAATAAGATATTAAAATATAAATATTAAATGAATTTTTATTTTTTTACATGCAATTGTACTTTCTATTTTCTGTCCAGCATTTTGCAGCAGAACTTACTAATGCATTTTTTTTTTTTGCATCTAAAAGAAAAGTATCTGGCTTAAATTTTTTTATTATAAATAAACTAGTCCGTTTTTGTTACAGTTACTTGGCAACAAGATTCTAACTATTCCGGAACTATTTTGAACACAGCTGTTTTCTTTAATTTAAATTTAAACTGAAATGGGTCATGGAACCATAAACAAAAATGTTTTTCTGAAAATTTTTATTTTTTTCATATTTGTATATTAAAAAATCAATATTCTGAAACATTAAATTAGATTTTTATTTAAATCATGTTTTTTCAGGTTTACTCACAAACGAAGTTGTTAAATTTTTGCAAGGTAAGATTTCCGGAGTACTTCACCTTCTATAATTGCAACATGTATTAAAATGAGTTCTTCGTTAAGGGCGCGTTCAGATACATAAATAATTTAATCAAAATTTTACAATACCATTTTTATTTTCAATTTCATTTTTATTTTATTGAAAATATTTGAGGGTCTGAACATGTTCTTAGTCATCCATTTCTATGAACCTTTTTATACACCCGGTACACATAGTATAACCGAGTATATTCAGTTTGTGTGAAAGTTTGTAACGCATTAAAAAGAGGCATCGGAGTTCCCATAAAGTACATATTTTCTTGATCAGCTCGATGAGACGAAATCGATTTAGCCATGTTCGTCTGTCTGTCATCCGTCTGTCTGTTGCGATGCGTTTTACTCAGAATGTTTTTGAGATATTAACATGAAATTTTAAACTTTTTTGGTCCTAGGCAGTTTTTATGTAAGAATCAATGTGCCACGCCCATTTTTAGGCATAACTCTCATACAAATCTAACGCCCATTTTAAAATTTTAGTATGAAAATAGGCATTATTTATGA
Source organism: Leucophenga varia (assembly GCA_018903435.1). Lineage (NCBI taxonomy): Eukaryota > Metazoa > Arthropoda > Insecta > Diptera > Drosophilidae > Leucophenga > Leucophenga varia. The sequence goes on along the minus strand of JAEIFJ010001989.1, from coordinate 205,443 downwards.
ATATATTCACTCCAAAATTGGTAAAAACACATCTTATGTCATCTAATGTCAAATCCAAGGTGTCACGCCCATTTTTAGAAATAGCTCCTATACAAACCTACCGCCCATTTTCGAGTTTTTTATGAAAACATTTATTATTTCTGAAAATCAATTCCAATCTATCTATCTTCTATCTATCTATCTTCTCTATCTTCTATCTTCTTCTATTGTATATATATAAAAATGTATGTATGTTTCTATGTCTACTCTATACGTTGAAACCTTCCAACCGATGAGACCCAAACCGGTTACATTTGAAAGAAAACAATGCAAGTAGAGTTTTAGACCTTTTAAAACAATGCATTATTCACATTCGATTTTCTAATTTTCCCATACAAAAATGTTTTGCTTTTTTAACAAAAACAAAAAACAAAAATAAAAAACAGCTGATTTCAGCTTTCCCATATATTTTGGGTAAGATAAAAAAAAAGTGGTATTTTTAGTATGTTTTTAAGTTAGCCCCAGCACATTTTGATTGCCCTGTAAACAAAAAAAAAAAAAAAAATTCAATCAAATTGTACAAAACACAGCAGATGCGAAACGGAAAAGAAAGAGCAGACGAAACGCCCATACAACGTGGTAGCACACGCCGGGTATCTGCTAGTGTCTAATATAATATAAAGCCTCCATTCAAATTTGACCAAATCCATCGTAAAATTGTAACGGCGATTTGAGCTTCGGTTCCACCGAAGTTAACGTTTTTCCTTGTTTTGTTTTGTTCATGTCAACACAGCAATAAAAAAATTGTTTTAAAAATGTGGAGGCGATGCACAAAATTCGTCATATTTTTTAATTAATTTGTAGTTCCGACATTAAATTCTATTTACAGTTTAATCGAATTAGGTAAAGTATGATACATGATAAGTAGCCACTGTCCTTTAACACAGCTCGTCTTTGAGATACAGTGATGAAATTTGGAAACTATTGAAGAATAATGGGATCGGGAAGAGTATGATCAATTGGATAAAAATTAAACAAGGTTCATATTTTTGCATTAAAATTGGTAAACACAAAATGTCTATTGAAAAAATGGGTACTCTCTTTATTAGGAAAAAGGAAATTCCTCGTGTTGGGGGTTTTTAATTATGAATTTATTAATTCATATGTTTACGGGAGAAGTACGTAAAAGAAGTCGGTAAAAAAAAATTGGATGCTGCCTCACCAATATTTAAAAGTAAAATTCGTATAGTTTGACTAGTTTTTTCAATATTTTCTAAAGAACAGAATTTTTTATAAATGGGTTTGAGGAGCTGATTTGTTACTCCTCTCCCTTTTTCCGCTCCTTAATTATTTTTTTACCCCAAAAATATTGTGTTTTTTTTTTTTTTTTTTTTTTTTGTTTTTAACGGTTTAAAGGGAGGCTTTTTATTTTTATTTATTTTTATTTTTTTTTATCACCCGGGGAGGTGTAGTTTTTTCCTTTTTTTTTTTTTTTTTCCCTCCCCCCACCTTTTTTTTTTTTTTTTTTTTTTTTTTTAAAATAATTTTTTTTTTTTTATTTAATGTCTTTATTTTTTTTTTAATAATTTTTTTTTTTTTTTTTTTTTTTTTTAAACCCCCCCCCCCCCCTTTTTTTTTATTACCCCCCCCCAAATTTCCCCCCCCTTTTTTTTTTTTTTTATAAAAATATTTTTTTTTTTTGTGTATTTTTTTTTTTATGGGGAAAAAAATCCCTTTTTATTCCCTCCAAAAAAAAACCAACCCCCCCCCTTTTTTCCCTTCTCCCCCTAAAAAATTTTTTTTTTTTTTTTTAAAAGTTTTTTAAAAAATTTTTTTTTTTTTATTTTTTTTTTTTATTTTTTTTTTAACCCCTTTTTTTTAAAAATAAAATTTTTTAAAGTTTGGTGTGGGGGGTTTTTTAGCTTTGGTTCCCCCGAAGTTAACGTTTTTTTTTGTTGTACTACGCTTCGCTCCTGACTAACTTTCTCTTCCACTTTGCTAAAAAATCTTTTATTAATGTCGAAAATCACAAAAAAAAAAATTCAAAGGAATACAAAAAAAGTTAAAACTTTTGACTGATTTGATGAAGTTTCTAATAACTTTTAAATCTAATTGCTTAACGAGGAAAATTACTTTGGTTTGAATGCACGCGAAAAGTCCAAATGTGTGCATCTTTTAACAAAATTACTGCAACTTTTGTTTTTTCGTAGCAAGAATTATGGATTGCTTCTAAGCCGTTGTGCTGCCCTGAAATGCAAATATATTAAGGTTTTTTCATTACTTACTATTTTTCCTCTTTGCGTTAATCATTTAGTTTAATTTAGCTTAATTCAGCTTAATTCAGTTGATCCTACAATAGAACAACCTTTTGATTAGACCAACTATAGAGCATGATATTAGATTCGGACTGTTCCGGCTCAAAACTTAGGTAGAAGGTTCTGCATTCGTTTTGCATTTAAATTTACATTTTTGAATATATTCCTGCGCAAAAAAAAATGATTTTAATTTTGTTAGTTATCTAAGCTTCCCATTTAAACTTCGAATCAGATACTTTCGGATCAATACTTACTGCTGTGCAAAATCAATTTACACTCTCCATAATTAATGCCATTTGACATTTGATGTGTGTGTTCCCTTTCAGATATTTTTTTTTTTTTTTTTTTGCCAATATCAAATTATATTTTTTTTTTTAAAATGTCCAAAAATATACTACCGACATGAAAAGATAAACTAATTATTTTCCTTCATTCAAGTGTTAAAAATGTGATAATTTTTGGGTTTTCTCAATAAAAAAAACTACATAAAAAAAATTTCGGAAAAATGAAATCACAGCGCAACGTTTTTACAATAATATCAGTATTTAATTTTATTTTATTTATTTCCATTTTCTTTTTTTCTTTTCAGTTTATATTTTTGTATGCAATTCAATGCCATTTTTAGTGTTTTTTTTTTTTTAATATTTTTTTTAATGCAATTACACATTTCACTTATTCATGAAAAATAGAGTTCCCATTCAGTTTAAAGGAAGATTCACATTTTTTTTTGTTAATATATATACACATAATATATATATATTTTTAAGTATTACAATTAACAGCATGGATGACCACTTATTTTTATTTTATTTAATACATACAGTATATATCTTTTTATGTATGTTTTAAAAACAAAAATTTATTTAATATGATTTTTTTTTATTAATAATTTTCTCTTTTTTTGTCTATGAGTTCATTTATTTTTATATTCAAGGATTTTTCACTATTTTTTTTATGCATTTCAACATTAATTTTTACTTAAATTTGTAATTTTTTTTTATTCAGTTTTATATTTTTAACTTTTTTAATCTTATTTTGTTTTTTTTTTTTTGGTTTGCATAAATATTTTATTTATTTTTAGGTATAATTCTAAAGTTAAAATTAAAGTTTAACATTTAAATTTTTTGGTATCACAGAGAGACGTGACTTTTTATACAATATAAAAAGATTTTGCGCAATTTTTTTTTTAATAATAAAAAATAAAAAAAAAAATATTTATTAAATAAATTATTTGAAAGAAATTTTTTAATAGCAGACAACCTTTTTTCCTTAAATAAAAATTAAATATATGACACAATAGAAGCTATTTTATTTGGCATTGATTTTGTTTTAGAAATATATTTTTTTTCTAAAAGATTTTAATTTTTTAATTTTAGCTTAATTTTGTCATGGTTATAATTTAAAAAATATTCTTTTGTAGAGTTTCTTTGGTTTAAATTTCTCAATTAAAATAAAAAAAGCATTTTTATGATATCTTTCCACTCATTTCTATAGTAAAATGCTGTGCTGTGCACTGAAACCAATATCACAAAACGATTAAAATGAAATTAATCTAAAAAAATAAAAATAAATAAAAAATGAAAATACAACCTAAAAACTTTAATGCATTTACATTTGTATTAGCTAGGTATGTATTGTAGTATATATAATATATATGTATATCTATATCTTAACAGCTACAACCATAAATTATACATAGTTTTGTTTGTATGCATGTATGTATCTATATATTTATGTATTTAGATGCAATTATTTGATTATTTTATTTCTTTTTTATATTTTTTTCCTTAAACAATTAAATGACACTTTCCCTAACCTAACTTTTTTTTTCACCATTTCTATTTGTATAATTTCTATCTGTGATTGTTTGCTTTATTTTCTTTTGCTTTATTTCCGGTTGCCTAGTTTCGTTTATCGCAATGTTTTTTATACTCGCTTCCGCTTGAATTGCATTATGCTTAGCTAATTGCTTACAAACTACTTAAGGCTAATTAAAATTACAACAACATTTATATTTGTAGGATTAGTTTAAGTAATCATGTTGCAACTACTTACTTACATACATTCCACTCACTTACAATAAGATACATTCATGCAGATACATTGTTGTGGTATGATACATTTGCAACATAACATTTTGTAAGAACTCATTTACACAAAAGTAGAATTATGTAGTATGTCTTTTGTTGTGAATGTTTTATTGTATTGCATATAGCTTAATTAATTAAGCATACACAATAGTTGTACTTGTATCTATGTATGTGTAAGTGTACATATGTATCTTTTTATATAAATTGCATATTTTTTATCTACGGACCTATGCATGTGAGACTTTCCACTTACAATTAGTTTTATTTTTGAAACATTTTCGTTTGAAAGCTTTTCTTTAATTGTTCAAGAATTCTTAGAAAGTTTGATTTATTTAAATTGAATGTTTTTTAAATTAATTATAGAATAGCCCAAATACTTTGTACATATGCATTTGCATTTATTATGCATGCTCAATATTAACCATAAACATTAGGGTGGGTCAGTTTTATTCTAAGAACACAAAGACCACAGGCCAAAAGTCAATTTCAAAAGAAGCTTTCGCAATTAAAATTTGTTCTAAAAAAAGTTTATTTTATTTTTTTTTTTTTTTTTGTGAAAAAAAAAAAAAATAAAAAAAGGCCGCGAGTCAAGCAAAAGGTCAGAGCGAAATTGGAGACTCAATTAAGGTCACCACACGTTCTCACCATTAGCACAGAGTATGATAGGAACATGGTAGGCTCTCCGAAAACTGGAGATTAATAGGGCACCGCCTCTCTAAAGGAGTCTATTGTGCCCGGCATTGAAAAATGGTTAGGTTAATGGACAGAGAACCCTCTCCGCCTCTTTAATAAGCATGGGAGTATCGCTAGTCGGGGCGACCCTGATTTGATCGGTTGTGATAAAACAGCGATTAAACAGAGTGAATCGGAAGCGGGCCAATGCCGGACATTCACAGAGAGTGTGTGTGCTAGTTTCCTTGTCCTCTAAGCAGAGTATACTCTGTAACTTTGGGGACAGGCCCATTTTGTAAAGATCATATCTTAATCTATAATGACCAATAAGGTAGCCAGTTAGCAACCTGGGATATACGATGTTTTTAGGGCAGATAGGGCCAGCTAACTGCTTAGCTTGTCGTAGGCCCGGGTACTGAATTCAATATTGAAGAAGAAATTGGCTGAGGCCCAACTGAGCCCGCAGAAAGGCTAAGGGCCAATAAGGTGCGAAGAGGAGCCAGATCTAGCGTGTTCATCTGCGGCTCCGTTGCAGTCAATATCCCTATGTCCAGGGACCCAGCAGATAGTGACTTTAGAGAGGTGTTGAAGCGTGTCATAACACTCGATAAAAAGGTTCATGAAGTTAGTGCTTTCATAGCCGATTGGCTATCAGAGAAAATTGTGATATTGGTCTCCCGAGGACTATCAGAAAGAAACGTATATCTCATCGTTATAAAGTTATCCATTCTCAATTTATAGAATTAAACAAAAAAAATCAGTCCTAAAACAAATAAATTTTTAGTTGCCAGCTTTACATGAAATAGGTCATTGGAAAACGTGCTCCTTCTCGGTGTGAACTAGAAAATAGAATATATTTAGAAAATATTAGTAGCTAATTTTTAAGTGAAAATGCGGAAGCTTGGATTTCGATTTTGTCCTAGGGTTCGTTGGAAAAATGTTCTTAGAATATCCCAAAGAATACGTTCCTGCTGTACGTTTGATGACGTTTTTTTTTTTGACCCAGCCTAATATACAAATCTTAGTATGTTGTATGAAAAATAATTACAGAGTCGCGCTTATGCGATTATGAATACAAATTAAAAATTAATAATATAAAGCATACCTCAGATAGGTGTAACTGTACACTTTTATAAAATTCAAGGAATTATACACAGCATTCAAGTTTAACATTAACATTAAAATAGTTTTGACTTAGTTTCTGTTTATCTTTAGTGTTTTTGTTGCACGGTTAAAAAATTGTAGTTTTAGTTTGTGTAGTGTATACCTACGACCATGTTTATAGTATTTCTATTGCTCAGCTCACTTACGCATCTCGCATACAGTTTAAACAGCTGCCGCCACCTAGTTTCAAAGAAAGCTCTCACGTGCGCCATGTCGCTCATCGCCAAGCATAACACGCTGCGATGGCGGCTCCCCATACTGATCCTGATAGTAGTTTTCACGCATCATCGTATTCAGACTCGAGCACCGGAAGTACAGTATCTCCTGGAAGGGCTTACGGAAATCGCGATTTAGTGTCGCATAGATAATCGGATTAAGCAATGAATTCGCATAGCCCAGCCACAGGAAAAGCGATGAGAGCGACGCTGGCACATGCGTCGTCTCCGATTCGACAAAAGGACGTATCAGTGCGAGTATGAAAAATGGCAGCCAACAAATTGTGAACGCCGACATGATTATGCCAAGCGTTGTGGAGGCTTTTTTCTCTTTGGCCAATTGAAAGCGTAACTTTTTGTGATGCGGCGAACCGAGCAGACCTGTCGAGCCACTAACACCACCACCGCTGCCATGATGACCATGACCGCTGAGTGCGCCGCATGTTGAATATGTCAGTGAAGTATTTCCGACGCTACTATGACGCTGTCCATTGCCACCAATTAAACCAGCGCTACCACCGCTTCCCAGATCTGTATGTCCTGGCAGCGGCTGCGGCGAACCAGTGCCGTTCAATGCATGCTGTAAATGTGTCTGTGCGCGTTTTTCCTCCAGCACAATGCGACGTGCAGCACGAAAAATCTGATAGTAAACGAAGAGCATCACCGAAAGTGGTATATAGAAGGAACCAAGCGTTGCATAGATTTGATATGCGCTATTCTGACAGACGGTACATATAGGCTCACCCTTCTCGCCTACATGTTCATTGCCGAGTATGAGTAGCGGTGGCAGCGAAATACATGCGGCAGTAAGCCATACAAGCGCAACGCAAAGCATCATGCGACGCGGTGTACGCTTGACGCCATACTCCAACGGCTTTGTTATGGCCAAATAACGATCGACAGAGATAGCGCACAGATTCAATATTGATGCAGTGCAGCAGAGCACATCAAATGCAACCCAAATATCGCATAGCACAGGACCAAAGTTCCACGTTTCCAACACTTCGTAAAGCAGCGCCATGGGCATGACGAGCACTGCAACGCACAGATCGGATAGCGCAAGTGAAACGAGTAAATAATTGCAGGGACGTCTCAATTTGCGCACCATGCAAACAGCAATGCAGACGAGTACATTGCCCACCACTGTACCCAATATGACAATTAGTAGTATAAGACTGACAAAGACAGCATTCAGTGGTGGCATGGGAAACTCTTCATCATCATTGCTGCTGTCCAACTGTGACATAAGCGTGACATTGAGCGTGCCGTCGAGCAGCAGATTATTGATGGCAGTGCTCGATGTTGCTGCAGCGGTGTATGGTATATGGCTTGGCGCTGTGCCGCTAATAATACTGTTGCTGCTATTACCTGCCGCGGCGGCGGCAATGGCTGTGAGAAATGCGCTTGAATTGTTGCTGCTATCCGATATTGTTTGCGCTTTGGTTGCCTCCAGCATAAGCGCTGCAAAATCAAAGGGCGGCAAAGCAGCATCATCTTGAATTTTTTCAACGCTGGACGTTAGCGGCGTTGCAACTCCAGCAGCAGCTGCTGCTGTTGCTATTGCAATCCAACTGCTAAACGTAAGCGTGAGTAACGTAATTGCAGTTGCCTGCAGTGCTGAGATCAGTTTGAAGTTAGAATAGGTGGGGCGGCGTTTATTTAGTATTGCTGTAGCTATGCTTCTGCTATTTTCTTGTTTTACTATTGTATATAATGTGGATGCATCCAAGCAGCTATTGGCAGCTATTTTGTTGCTTTTGCTTTTGTTCTTTTGGCATGGGCATGTTTAACAGTATCCAAGACACTGTGTGCTGTGAGTCTTTGGCAGCAGCTGTCATTTGTATTGAAAGTGAAAACAGTTTGTTTAAAGTTCCAAGCGTATTGTGAAGCCATAAAAAAAATACTACACATATATCGCGTGTGTAACGCGCTCGAAAATAGACGGAAAGATAGTTTTTAGAACTAAATACAAATACAATTTGGGCGTATCTATTAACAATTAAAAAAATACACTAACACTAATTTCTAATAATGCTTCTATGCAATTAAAATTAAAGTAATACTTTTTATTTGTGTGTGTGTGTGTGTGATTGCTTTTTTGCTTAATTGAGTTTAACTGCGCTTCAGATACTTTTAACTGCGCTTCAGATCTTTTAACTGCGCTTCAGAACTTTTTTTTTTTACACTAACCACTTCCGTTTTGTATGCCTTTGTACTTTACAGTTGAGCGCCTAATATATAATTAATCGCCTGCTTAAGCTTTTTTAATCATATTTTTTAATGTTAAATTTAATATTAATCTAGAAGACTGACGATGCTGATTACAACTACAATTTCGTTGACTAAACTTTGTTATACGTCGCCGTCTGTACGCCAGCGTTTTTGTCTTCTTAAATGGAATAAATTTGTTAGTTTCACACGTCGACTTTGTTGTTGTTGTCGTTGTATCCATTTATTCTGTCTGAATTATTATTCTTTTTTTTTTTTTTATTGAATTAATTTAGTAGATTGCAGTTGCTGTTGCCGTTTCATATGATGTCGAAATGCTGCTTACAAAAAGCATCGACTGACCTGCTTACCGGCAATAACAACAACAACAACATTGTTGTACTAATCATAATCATTAGGTTCAGTTGTTGCCTATAGATACAGAAATTCTATAGATACATATATAACGCCCTCAGCATCAGTTTCAGTTTCAGGCCTTCGTCTGCTTAATTCATTACAATTCTACACTGTGTATCTGTGTGTTTGTGTTTGTGTGTGTGTGTGCTGCGCTGATTTTTGCGCCCGCTTGTTCGAGTTTAATGTTTTTCTCATTAATCATAATCATAATAATTTCAATAAAAATGAACTTGTCGTTTTTTTTTTTTCTTTTTGGAATCGCAGTCGTCGACTTTGGTATTAGTTTACTTGCTGGCTTTTGTGGCTTAAGCCACTACTCTGGGTGTTTGTATTTGATGATTACTAATTTTTTCTTATGCCAGGCTGTTTCCTTAGTTTAGTATATAAATTGTATATATTATATAATGTAGAGGTCGGTCGCTGCCGTGTACTTTTGTCTTTTTACTCATTTAGCATGATTTGTGGTTGACTTGCAATTTATTGTTGTCAGTTTTATATCGTTTTTATTTTTGGTGTTTATTGCTTGTTTGCTTTGACTTTTTGATTTCTTTTTTTTTTTTTTTAGTTGCTCAATTTCATTAAATTTTTGATTGATCAATATTTTTTTTGAAGTCCTCGTTTTAAAAATTTGAAACCGCTTTTCATGAAACAACTTTTGCTAATTGTGATTGTCGCGTTTCTGTAAAAAGAAAAAGAAAAATAAAATTAGCATATTTAATTAGGATTTTGTAAAAAAAAGTTAAATTTGAGCAAAAAGTTTTTTTGAAAATTTTAAAAGTAAACATTTAAATTAAGTTGTGAATTGTCTATTCAAATAAAACAACAGAAACAAAAAAAGGTATTAACAAATTTGCATTCGTTTTTACTACCTAATGCGGACGACAATGTACTATGGGCCAAAACACCCCAAATCGTGGCCAAAATTCAAAATCTGATCAAAAATGATTTAGGGGTTTATGGGGTCGCTTGTTTGAATAATTCAAAAAGGTGGATTTAAATTGGAGTACATGTATAATAAAAATCATTTAATCCTAATTAAAATGATTATCTAAGAGTTTTTGGGTTGCTGATTGCCAATCAAACTAAAAATTTGAATAATTCAAAATGGCGGTTTAAAAATGGTAAACTTAAATTAAAAAAAATCATTTCATTTTTAGAAAATAGTTACCTGAGTGTTTCATGGATCGTAGATTACAAGTCTACAATAAAATTTAAGAATTTCAAAATGGCGTATTTAAATTGTGAAAAACATTTAAAAAAATTGTACCTGAGGGTTTTATGGGCGAATGATTGCTCAAGAAATCTCTAGGTTACAATTTTTTCTCACCGTACATAATGGTACAAATGTTTTTTATATCAAGCTAAATCTTCAGTCTAAAATTGGTTGTGTTCGGACTGCGAATTTCAAAATTTTTATACTCTGTACCCAAAGGGTAAAAGTGTATATTAAGCTTGTTAGAATGTACAATTGTAACGAGCAGAAGGAGTTAAAGCAGTCGAACTAGCTATGTCTGTCTGTCTGACTGTCCGTTCGTCATGCTGTCTGCCGAATGAAAACGATTATCTCGGAGACTATAAGAGGCAGAGCAACCATATTTACGTCTTAGACTCTAATGAGCCGTACCTAAAAGGTATTCCCCATACAAATCTACCACAAAATTTTGGGGTTTTCCATAAAATTGTCATTGTTTCTTATTCTAGGAAGTATTATCTATATATATAAAAATAAGTCCCAAGTTCTGTTGGTGATCGATGGACGCGAAAACTACTGGACGGATTTTCACGACATTTTGCAGTGTGTTCGTATTCACACAAGGATGGTTTAGGGCAAAAAAAAAAATTGTAAAATGTAATTTTGACCCTGGGCCTAATAGGGGCCTTGAAACCGGAAAAGCCATATCTTTGGATTGAATAGACGTAGAGACTTGAAACTGGGCTCATTTGAAAGATGGTTAAAAAACATTTTTAGCGTTCAAGGTGTTCAAGGGATTTCCGGAATTTGGACCTGGGACCCATATGGGGACCCAATATAGATTTTTAAAAAAATTTTTTTATTTTGATTACAGGTGAGCACTTAGACGGGATTATAGAAATTTTCGACCCGGGGCCTAATGAGAGCCTTGAAAAAAAAAGTCATACATTTGGATTGAATAGACGTAGAGACTTAAAACTGGGCGTATTTGATTGATGGTTAGTCGTGTTTTTATTGGATTTCCAAAACTTGAACCCACATATTTTGAACAATTTAAATTTAGCCACCAAAGAGAAGCAAAAAAAAAAAACGAGCAAAGCCGCGGGTACCTGCTAGTTTTGCAATCAAATATGTCAATATGAAAAATTTTTGGTATAGTCCCCATTTAAATACACCCAATTTATATATGTATATATATATATATTCTTAATCACCAGGACGATATGAATCGATTAAGCCATGTCCGTCTGTCTGTTCGTCTGTCTGTTTGTTGCTGCTCGATTTATTCGCTCAGTTTTAAAGATATTGGGCTGAAATTTTAAACTTAAGCTTCTCTAGGTCCTGTGTAGTTTCTATGTTAAAATCAATGTGCCACGCCCACATTTAGGTGATGCTCCCATACAAAAGTACAACATTTTGTCAAGTTCTTATAAGAAAAAAATATATTTATAAATGTATTTCAAATATGGTACAAATGCTTCTTATATTATGCCAAATCTTCAGTTTAAAATTGGTCCAAATCGGACCGCGAATTTCTAAATTTTTAAGAATATTTTTATTTTGTTTAGTATTTTTTAAATAAAATTTAATACAAATGCTGTACACGAATTTGACGTGAATAGACATCCACGTCAAATGATGTGTAACAGGTATATAAGCTTCGGTCCAACCGAAGTTATTTTTTTCTTGTTTTTTTTATACTTTTGTTACTATTTCAATTTTTAATAGTCAATTTTCTCTTATAAAAAAATTCGGTATCATCAAAACATCGATAGTTGGTATAAAATGATAAATAGTTCTTCTATTTTTAATTCAACAACTGATTTTTGGCGACTTTTTGGGGTGTTCTTACCCACAGTGCAATTTAAATAATTTTTATTCTAATTTAAATTCAAATCCCGTTTATGATATGAACTTTCATGTGATGCGTATTATAAATTTGGTCCCTTTTAAATGATTTTTTTGTATACTTGAATATTAATTAGCTTACAACAAACAAACAATGTGGTATATCCTTGGTTTTATGTTTTTAAATTAATTATTGCTGAGTAACATTTCGTACCTTACAATTATTTTTATTTATTTTCATTAAATAATTTAATTTATTTAGGTAAACAACATAAAAAACAACACATACTCAACTGATTTTATGTTTTTTTTATTGTTGTTGAGTTTTATATTAATCCTTGCCAATTTTTATTTTGGCATAGATTCAATTTTCAATTGGAATTCGAATTGTTTTTCAATTTTAGTGACGATGTTTGCTGTCGGTCAAAAGTAAAACACGTGCGCAACGGAATTTTGAGGGAGGAAAAAAAAATAATATTTGAGTAAAATTCAAAAACAAGCCACATGCCAAAATATTTTGGTTTGTATATTTTTTTATTTCATATTTTCAATTAAATTGAATTCCATTAAAAAATTGTTTGCTAAACAAAAAGAAGAAAAGTGAGACAACAGAACACGTCGCTCATAATTTTTTAAAATTCTTTTTAGTTTATTTATAAATATTTTTTTGTTTTAATGTAAAAACATTTATTTTTTATACACATTTTTTTTTCTTCGTGCAATTTTTTACAAATCAAAATTGAAAAAAATATTTCTTTGAAAACATTAAGCTTCGCTCTACAAAAAATGTGTCTAGACGAATTTGACAGTTAATATGTCAAAGCGGCTGCTCAAAGGCTAGATTATTTAAGGCTTAAATATTGCGAGTTATTTTTTAAAAAATCGATTATGCTATTCGATTATTTATTATCTTTAAAAAGTGAAAACAGAGAAAACGGATAAAAGTTCATTGGCAGCTTTTTGCAGTCTTTGGCTATAAATAGCTGTGAAAATTTTTTTTTTTTTATTTTTTAGCTAACAGCTTATGAAAAGTTAATATGTCATTAAAGTAGATATCGTAGATACACAATGGCCACAAATCAGTTACATATTTTCTGGTTTTTATCACTGATATCTCTTAACACATGGTTTCGTGAGAAAACATTTGAGAATAGAATATCTATAAGGGATCTGATGAAAGATGCTACCAAAAAAAAAATCGATAGGGTTCATATAATTATCAGTCAGGCTCCTATTTTTTTATATTCCTACAGTCTTATAATTCTCAAACAGTTTAAGCATATCAATAAAGGAGTTTCTTCATGATCGGTAGTCCTTATTTATTTTGTGTTGAAAATACTGGTTCGTATTTTTATGCTTAAAATGTTTGAAAATTATAAGACTTAAATATTATTATGTGGCGGAATTGAGCCAAACGTTCAGTTAAGATCTCTTTAAAAGGAAAACACAGACTTCAGGATGTTTTAAGGCGGTACCATCAAAATTCTTGTTTCATTATCCCAATCCCTTATTTTCCTTAAGTTGAAACACCATTATACAATGAGAAACCATGTAAGAAGCCCAAATTAGCCTTACTGTTATGTTATATCTTACATTAGTACCATTATTTATTTTATACGTTGAAAAAATCAATACAATTTTTGGACGACGCCCATCTCTAGTGCCGATCAAGAATGTATGTAATTTATAGGGTCTACCATATCTCAAAAGACAATAAGCTGATCTGTCACAATCATAGCTCGCAAATAACTGTTGACCGTTTCTCGTTGTCTGCAAATAAGTGTCTTTCACTCACACTTTGAGCAAAGACTCAGAGAGCAACCGATTGAAACGGTTGCTCACCGAGTTCGTTCACGCTCCGCGAACAACCGTTTAATTTGTTCTCTTTTGCTCTGGTTGTTCCCCGACCGTTTGGTTGAGTTAAATGAAAATAAAAGTCTTTTGGGTATGTATGCGAGTGAACGTATTATTTGCGATCGTGAATTGAGTTGTGTTATTTCCTATTCCATTTTTACATTACAATGTTCTACAAAAGCTGACGCGTTTGGCTTTGCAATAGACTAGGACAGTCGCTGATGAACACTTGACTCACTCCGCATCAGCCGTGAACTGGGTGCGTCAGTCACTGACTGGCTCATGCGAGACTGTTGCTGTCCGACCTACATGGGTCAACCAACTCATGTTGGGCAATCATTGACAGATCTAGTTATAGACAAAGTCTTATGCTACATTTGCTGACAAGGTTAGCAAAGCAAAAATGTTAAAATAACTATTTTTTTCGACCGAAAATAATCAATATTTTATTTTTTTAAATATTTTTTAATAGTTATATTTTCTTAAATCAGTCATTCAATTTTTATATATTAAATTTCAAACTGTTTTGCATGGATAAACAGTTCAGATGCAGCTGTTCAAATTTTCTATGCAAATATTTTTTTTAAAAAGTAAGTTATAAATTATTATTTTATATTACACTTCAGTGCATCTGAATAACTTTTAGCCATTTATTTGTATTTTAGATTAAATTTTTATTAAATTTAATATTTAATTCAGACAAAATAAATAAACAAGCAAATATGCAAAATTTGGAATATTATAAAAATAAAAATTTAAACGTTTGGAAATTAGCATATTTGTGTAGATAAATAATGAACAGACAAACACAGACAAAATACAATTAAATAAAATAATAACAAAAACCATTCTAAATTATATTATATAATATTATCTATTTATGTACCAAAAATGATACTAAAACAACAAATTAGGAATCAGAGAACAAAATATTTTTCAGTTGTATGGCGTTCAATATTTAATTATGATAATATACACGTAATATTTTCGATTTTCCATTTAGTTTACATGCAACTCTTTTTGATAATATTTATAATATTTGATTATATTTATGTACAAAACAGGCTAATAAATTGTATTGGTTCATTTTAAAATTAGCTTGCATTATGGAAATTTGCATAAAATGTTTAATAAATTGAGTGCGAAAACTGAAACAAAATTTGCCAAAATAATAATAATATGGAGTACATATGTTGGTACCATATTAATATTTACTATTAGCAATAAGTGAGCAAATTATGAATGCAATAAGATGTCATACTGAGTTGAAATTGTATATCTTAGAAAGAATTATTATGAATACTTCAAACGAAGAAACAAATTTACTAAAAACAAATATAATTTATTAGATATTCGACTAAAGGTTTAAGTAAAAAATATGAGACTAAATTACCCAAAAATAAATAAATAATAATGGTCAAAACTGACTCGTGTGTTACATCCATATTGTTTATAAAATTATTTTTTCATGTTGTATATATATGGCATACATGTCATATATATATGGCATACATGTCATATATATATATGGCATACATGTCATATATATATGGCATACATGTCATATATATATATGGCATACATGTCATATATATATGGCATACATGTCATATATATATGGCATAAATGTCATATATATATGGCATAAATGTCATATATATATGGCATAAATGTATGTCATATATATATGGCATACATGTCATATACAGGGTCCACCACGTAACTTTTTTTTTTTTTAAATGCAATAAAAACAAAACGGTTCATCCGATCATCAAATTTATTTTTTCATATTAAAGTACAATCCTTCCGGTTACTTATGGAATATAAGTTCGATCAAATGGCTGCCTCGGCTGGCCTTGCAGTACCCCATTCGGTCGACCCAATTTTTGAGGACATTTCCGATTGTTTGCGGCCGTATTTCGGCAATGGCGACGCGAATGTTGTCCTTCAAAGCTTGAATTGTCGCTGGCTTGTCCACATAACACTTGTCTTTGACGGCGCCCCACAAATAATAATCCAACGGTGTCAAATCACAGCTCCGAGACGGCCAAACGACATCAGAATTTCGGTCTCCGAAAACAGTGCGCACAAGATCGATCGTAACGTTGGCTGTATGGCACGGTGCGCCGTCTTGCTGGAACCAAATGTTGTCCAAGTCCTCGTCTTCGATTTCCGGGAAGAACCAACCCGTTAACATGGCGCGGTAGCGTTCGCCATTGACCGTAACGGCGGCTCCTGCCGCATTTTCGAAGAAAAATGGGCCAATGATGCCGCAGGCCCAAAATCCGCACCAAACAGTAACTCTCTGAGGATGCATTGGCTTCTCTTCGATCACGTGCGGGTTTTCCGTCCCCCAAATACGACAATTTTGCTTATTGACGTAGCCGCCAAGATGGAAATGAGCTTCGTCGGAAAAGATGATTTTTGGTAAAATTCCGGCGCTCATCTGCCCATTCGGCAAAGGCAAACCGCATCGGATGGTCTCGTGGCTTCAATTCTTGAACCAATTGAACTTTGTACGGTGTCATACCAAGGTCTTTTTCAAAATTCGCCTAAGGGACGTCGTGGAAATGTCCAATTGTTGAGAGCGACGCTTCACTGATGTTCCGGGCGCCTCACGCACACTCTCGGCTACAGCAGCGATATTATCGGCAGTACGCACTGTTTTTGGTTTCTCACGCGTTGGTTTATCAATAATTGTGCCGGTTTCTCTCAATTTTTTCAAAGAAAGCGCACATACGGAGCGGACGGTGCTTCTGTTCGGCTCATTTCCGTGCGTAATTTTCGCACACATTCTGCAACATTACCATAATTTTCAAAGTAAAACTGCACTATTTTAACGCGTTCCTCAATCGTATACACAACCATTTTCGTTCAGCGGAAGGATAAAACTAACTTTCTGTACAATCAGATGTGACATCAGTGTTGCCACACTCGAAATAACCACTAGTTCAAAAAAAAAATGTTAGATGGCGGACCCTGTATTGTATATGCCAGCCAGCCAACCAGCCAGCCGATTATTATGTTACCGCTAAACGGGATGTACATATAAAAAAATACTATCTATATATATAAAAATATATAGCTGTGCGTTAACAACGCTAAAACTCGAGAATGACCCCACCGAATTGAACAATTTTTTTTTTTTTTGTAGCTCTCATCATAGATGTGGTCAGAAAGGAAAAAAAAAATTGGAAAATTTTGACCCGGGGCCTAATGGGGGCCTTAAAACCAGAAAGCCATATCTTTGGAGTGAATAGACGTAGAGACTTGAAACAGGGCTCATTTGAAAGATGGCTAAAAAACATTTTTAGCCTTCAAGGTGTTCAAGGGATTACCGGAATTTGTACCTGGGACCCATATGCGGACCAATATAGATTTTTTGACCAATTTTTTTTTATTACACATGAGTACTTAGACGGGATTTTAGAAAATTTTGACCCGGGGCCAAATGAAAGCCTTGAATAAAAGTCATACATTTGGATTGAATAGACGTAGAGACTTGAAACTGGGCGCATTTGAAAGATGGTTAGTCGTGTTTAGGTTATTTCCAAAATTTGAACCAACATTTTTTGAACAATTTATATTTAGCCAAAGAAAGAAAAAAAAAAAAAGCGAGCAAAGCCGCGGATACCTGCTATATAATATATAAAAATATCATGTCACAGCGTTTGTAACGATACTCCACGAAAACGGGTTGACTGATTCTTATGAAATTTTGTGTGAATATTGAGTTGGTCTAAGAATCGAACATAAACTATTTTTCATACCACTAATTGGAGTGGCGGGCGTTGTCCCCATTGAATTAATCATTATTTCATCTAATATTTCCTGAAACAACTCCAGGTATTTCAATTAAATTTTGTTGATGTCTATTTTTTGGTCCAACTTACACAATAAAGGAAGTATGTAGTTTCAGAAAAATGGGCGGTGGGCGTTGCACCCATAGAAGTATTTGAGAGAAATTTAATTCGGTATACATGTTAAAAAAAGTTTAAAAAACGGAAGATGGGCGAGACCCCATAAAAGGGATAAAAAAAAGAAGTATAGTCCATTGGAAAAACGAGCGGTGGGTGAACCAAAAAAAAATCGTATTATTTTTGCAAATAATTGAACTAGACAAATGAAATAAGGTTTTACTACATGACCCGAGCAAGGCCGGATAGTTTAAACTTTAACTAATTTATTAAACATATTTAAACATTAAATTATCACAACCGAATTATTTGAAATTTTTCTGCTTATAAGTTTATTTTAGTCTTATTTTAATGCTCGGTGTGCCACCTTCAGTTTGCAGCTTTTCATTTAACTTTTCGCTTTTCTGTTTTTTTTTTTTTTTTTGCTTTCATTTTTGTTTCTGTGGCTGACAATGTTGACAAAATAAGTCGCAATATATAATTTAATTATAAATTTGATTTGTGTGCATTAAATACGGCTTAGAAGAGCTCAACGCTGCCACAAGAAATTGTTGTCAGATAATGAAGCCGAGGCAGCCGCAACAAGGTATATGATAAACATATTTTATACACACACAGCAAAGTATATTTTTGGGCATTTTTCAAATTGTCACAATTTAAACAGAAGAAAAAAATATTATATAATTTATTTTAACAAGTTGACACATGAAGCGCAGCAAGCAGCAAATTGAGTACCTTTCTTATTGTTAGACGAATGCGAATAATAAATGAAATAGCAAATAGAATGAATTGCAGAAAATGTATCTTTTAAAACATTTAAAAGTTCAACGATGCGTATACGTAATGTAATTTTTTATGCTGTTTATTTTTTTTTTTGTTATTTATGAAAGATGTTTAAAAAAAAATCTAATCAAAATGAACAACTTTGTGAAGTCTTTTATATAAGAGAAGTATCTGACTTTAATTCTTGTAAAAGCCTGGCTTATTTATGCTTCTTAAAATTCGATGAAATTCAATTAGGCTGCCTTTTTTTGTATTTTAATTGCAGTTGTTCATCTCGAAGCAAATTGTTTATTTATAAGTTTAATTTGTTTGCTTGTCTGCGTCGACAAGTCTCGAACTAAGTTACTACCGAAAAAACAGTCAACCACAAATTTTACACAATTTGACATTTGAACAAAGTTGCAATGTAAAACATAAAACTTTTCAAATATTTAAGCAACTTCTTCTTTGGTTTACTTAAAATTTGCGGTTAAGTTTGGTTTCGCTACGCTTTTGGTGGTGCCTCTGTCCTAAGTATGCGACTGCATTCATTCAATTGGATGCATTAAAAAACCGCGTACAAACTAAAGTTTTTCTTGAATTTGTCATTTTTATTCAGGGCAGCAAAACGGTTTCAAACTGGAACGGTTTTTGAACCGAACCACAGCATCTATGAGAGCTTACTCCCAACCGTTAATCGAACTAGCTCTTTTGACATCAGGCTGGCTTAATTGCAACTATGGACACTTGAAGATACTCAACCTTCTAGTGTCCTCGCCACCAGCTACACACAGACTACTATACATCATTCCCAACATTTGGTAGGAAGTACAAAATTTTTATCCCAACAAGAGCACAATGGGGAGACCTACCCCATTATGAAACCGACGCCATAAATATACCGACGGGTCCATACTCGAAGGAAGAGTTGGAGGAGCTATATTTTTCCCAGACCTGGAGATTAGAGAAACTTTCAAACTTCCCGAACACTGCAGCGTTTTTTCAGCTGAAAGGATCGCTATACACGAAGCTATGCATTATCTAAGGCACCACTCAGGTAGTAGGCAAAAAGTACACATCTTCTCGGATAGTCAGAAAAGCACTTGACTCTAACAATTACACATCTAAAACTATCTCCCATGGCTGATGGCTGAGCAATGGGATCCCATCACCATGAAATCCCAAATGTAATATCTCGAAACTTACTTGGCCAGAGTATAACACTAAACGAACATCCCAACTCATGCGCCATAATGGTTTGAGCTCTCAAAGGACACTGCCTGGTGGGAAGACATGCCGTTCGACTAGGTGTAGCATCAAATAACTTCTGAGGAGGCAGTAGAACATTTTCTCTGCCGCTGCCCAGCCCTTGGGAGAATAAGGTTTACTGTACTCGGTAGGCCATTTCTCGATAGTCTGGCGGAAATTGTATCAATCAAGATTGGTGCAGTAGCCGCCTTCATAAGGAAATCGAGCTGGTTCGAGTAGAAGGAAATAAAAGAGGGATCATATGGTATCACAATGGGCCTATCTGGCCTAGGTGACGTCGCGAGAACTCGCGTTGGCCATTCTAACCTAAGCAAAAAAAACAAACAATGTAAACGGAAAAATTGGTTCTCGATCTCTTTAAAATAACTGAATTTGTATTAAACTGGTTTATGAACCCAAGCAGTAGTCCAAACGCATTGCGAACCGCTGAACCCAACCGCTGATAATTTTTTTTAGTGCTTTGCAGCCCTGAATTTTTTTAGTTTCTCTCTTTATCCACGTCTCCTTCTTTTTCGTCTTTTTCAAAATTCAAAAACTCAAACTAGACTACGAAGCAACAAAGTTTATAGCAGAATAAACATTTTTTTCTCTTCAAGTCTGAAATCCGTTTTCGCTAATAGTTTTGTTTGTTTTGCTGCAGTAATAAGAAAATTAAATTTATATTTTTTTTTTTTGGAATTTTATACCGCAACAGCGCTGAGTTGAACGAAATTTGTTTACCATATTTTCTTCTTCTTCTTTTTGTTTTTTTGTTTTTTTGTGTTTGTTAAGCTTAAATGGAATCTGTTTTATAGCGCTGTTAACCAATTGGAAATCCAATGAAAGTGTTTTTACTATGCACAATAAAATTGACGCATGCCGAAACATAAATATAGAGAAAGCATAAAAAAAAAAGAACGTGAATAAACAGCGGGAAATCATCATAAATAGCTCGACTTGGCAGTCATTAAAATAAGTCGAAATTACGAAGATCAGCTTGCGGAAACGTGGAACATTAAACCGAAAAACGCTTTCAGCTGCTCAGATAAGTTAATGCGTTCGTTGTAAATCAACTTCAAAATGAAACGAGATGAATTTCGCTGTTAAAATGAAAACTGAAACAAGTGAAAGTGAACTATTTTTGAGCTGTTGCTGTATTTTAAATACAAAAATATGTAAACGAGCTGGATAGATATGTTTTTTATATTTTGCTCCTTTTGCAGAAGATAAAAGCTCTTTAAATCGTTTATTTTTTTTTTTTTTACTGTTTGCCATGAGCTCGGATCAGCTGTGCATGCAGCCATTTAACCAGTGAAACAGTGCTTTAGTCAGCCAGCCAGCCAGTGAGGTGTTACGGTTTGGTGTGGTTTACCAAACGCAATGTAGTGAAAAACTATACGAAGCAGTGAGCTATAAAGTAAAATAACTGGAAAGTAACTTACACTTTGCGTTACTTCTGTGTAAAATGGATTTTTTTTTCAGTTTGATGGCAATTTGGAAACGCATAAAAGGAGACGTCGCAGATCATATAATGTGCAAGCCCAAATCACTATTTTACAATTCACTATTTATCTACAAATCTCTCGAAGACCGTAACTTTCCATCTATCCTAGGTTTTGAGCTACATAATTTTTTACCTAATAATGTATTTAATTTATCTATGAATAGATAATAATATAATAATATAGAATATCAGATATTCAGTTAAAATCTTCAGTTTTGAATTATTTCGCTTCTACTTTTAAGTGCAGTCCACATACATACAAAGCAACAGCTCATTTTTGAATTTTTATATAAAAAAATGTTTTTTTTAATGATACACTAAAAATAGGGTATCGGTTAATTTAAATTTTTGTTAAATAAGAATACTAGCTGATACCCGTTGTGTGCTATTAAGTTGAACAGGCGTTTCGATTCTTTCCGTTTCGCATATTTTGATTGTTGTGCAATTGCAGTTTTTTATGATTTTTGTACTTTTTGTTTATTTTTTTATTGTATTAAAACATACTAAAAAATACCTATTTTTTTTATTTTTTAATGGCAGCGGGACCACAATATGTTGGGGCCAGTACTTTTAGTTGTTATTGTTATTGCATATGAAGGTACTTGTACTGCTACCTAGAGAGGTAGAGTCTGCACTCAGGAAAGCTTGCTACACCCATTACATGTAGGTGTTTCCTAAATCTGAAGTGACCTGTTAGGAGCCCTATCATGATCCTTAGCTGAGTTCTGTGCAGCTTAACCAATGCTTTGGTAACATTAGGGTTGAATCCCTCTATTAATAATTTGGCCTGTCGCTCGTTTTCTATCATTACTTTTTGTATCACTAAGTGTGTGGCTCCCAACGGCACAATACGGCTCTGTGCCTATTAGAGAAGTTGCGGCCCCCTTCCTGGCAAGTGCATCTGCTTGCTTGTTACCTGGGATGTTTGTTTGCCCTGGCACCCACAGCTGTTGTACCCTGTCGTTTCGTCCTAATACATTTAGAATGGCTATAGCCTCTTGTACTAGTTTAGATTCTACTGTATCAGACTGTAACGCCTTAAGAGCTTGGTTGTCTGGTTGTTTGCTAGTATTGTTATATCGCAGTTATTATAGTTCCTGAGATTATTGATCTGCGAGCAACGAATAATCGCGCAGATCTTTGCTTGAAAGATGCTAGTGTATCTACCCAGGGATTCCTATAGTTTAGTTTTTGGGAGTTACTCCCAAACCCGCACCTTCGTCGGTCAGTGATCCGTCTTTATACCACTTGATGGTGTGTGGTTTTATTTTGTATGCGTTTCTTCTTGCTTGACCACCTGATGGCAAAGTCTCTGTCAATATTATACCGTTTGGTTATAATATCAATAGGCATTGACAAGAGTTGAGACCCTCCGTCCACGTTGACAGGTGTTTCTTGCAGATGGTAGATGCACTTTTGTCTCCATCTATCAGTATGCGAAAGAGCGTACTTTTCATCCTTAGATTCACTTCTGTGTCTAGTGGTGTCAAGTCTAGAAGTGCTTCAATTGCTGCTGTAGGACAGGTACGTATCGCCCCTGTGATGCCTATGCATGCTAGTCGAGTTTTCTTTTGGTCGTGAGTTGGTTCGATCTATCACCCCAAGCAATTGCCGCATATAGGCATAGGAGTATAGGTTTGACTACCATGTTGTATAGCCACAGCATGGTACTGGTTTTGCAGCCCCAGGTTTTTCCTGCTAGTTTCCTGCTTACAAACAGGGCCCTAGTGCATCTTCGAATTACAACATCTGTGTGGCCTTTCCAGTACTTATAATAAAAACATAAAAAAAACAAATCATTGTTGTATGAAAAATTAGAAAATCGGCCTCATAAATGAACCGATTGTGCCTGAAGCATGTTGAATCGTTACCTTTCTATTGAAACTGGATTGGGACTTATCGCTGTGATGGTGCTAAAGTCCACAGCGGACATAGAAACAATTTTACTATCTTATATATATATATATATATATATAGATAGATAGATAGATAGATAGATAGATTTAGATTAACCTACACCCATCCACTTTGTGAAATGCTGATAATCTTACATTCAGTACGTACATACACATAATCTGCTTGAAATTTCGTTGGGATTTTAAGCTATAAGATTTCATTGTTTTTTTGTACAGATACAATTATATTTTCATAAATGGCTCACATATGCTATATAAACCAGACAGATTACAAGACAAATAGCCATTTTATTTCTGCAAAAGAAGTGCGTGACTTTATTTTTAATAAATATTTTTCATTTCAAATGTAAAACTTAGAAGACACATTAAATTTTATTCTTACACACACACATTTTTTTCTCCACAAAAACTCATAGATTGTTTATATAAATATTTGATATGCTCAAGCGTATTTCAATTATGTAGTCATAAAATCAGATTTCTTGAGTGAATTATATTTTTAAAACAGGAATTCGCACGCAGCTTATGCTTCCTTAAAGAATTCATGAATACGTTTGGCTGACATGAATAATATTTTTCGACAGACAGCTGAAGCGGCTGATATTCGCAGAGTTAAGTGCGTTTGCTGTAATTTTTTTTTAACACGCAGCGCCCTTAAATCGCCAAAATGCGTTGTAAATGGAATCGAGTTAAAAAAATAATGAAGAAGAAGAAGAAGATGTTAAAGGCACTTAAAAAAGGCGTGAAGGATTTCATTTTAAACAACAACAAAAAATAAGAAATCGAGCACAGAAGCCCAGGTGTACATGCGAATAAAAGTTAAAGTATCTGTCTGTCTGTCTGCCTGTCCGTCTGTCCGTCCGTTTTTATGTTAAAGTATGTATGTGTGAGTGCATGTTTTTATAGGTGTACTTGATGTTTTCATGTCAAGCTTGTTTTTTGAAATAAATAATGAATACGTTGATTCTGAATCATCACATTTATGTAAGTAAATATGTATGCGTGTGTGCATGTGTTTGTTTGTATTTGTAAATGTGCTCGGTTTTTATGTGTTGATAATAAAAAAGACACACACAATAGCACAAAAAAAAACACACACACACACACATGAATATTCGTAAATTGTAAGCAGCTTGTAGCATAAACATTTTTTAACGGAATTGCTTATTTTCCATTTTATCTTCTTTTCACTGCTTTTTTTTTTTTTTGGGGCGAGTAGGCGTATGAGTGATGCGCAAGAAAATGCGTGTTGTATATTGGATATGAATATGTTTTGGGTTTATTATATTGTTTTTGTGACTCTTTGCGAGTTTTACCATAAAAAGGATTTCATGAGTCACAGTTTGGATTGGAAAAAAAAGTCAAGTAACATGCTTATACAAATTTTTATTTTGATGTACACAAAATATGATTTGAACTGATTTAATTTTTTACAGAGATATTTTCACTTTTACTGATCCTAAGATTAGCAGATTAATGCTTCGTTTTTTGTTTGAAATATTCAAGAAGTTTTCAAATAAACATTTCTAAATTACCTGGCCAACGCATGGTGCAATTATACAAGGTGATATTAAGCGCTCATTCTCTCTCAATATATTTTGTACCAACGCCAGTCATATTTAAAGGAAAACAAGAAAAAATGTTAACTTCGGTAGCACCAAAGCTCAAATACCCACCACACGAAACTTTATATTATATTCATAGCATATTCATAGGATAATAGTAGA
The DNA here is from genome assembly GCA_018903435.1 of Leucophenga varia. Classification (NCBI taxonomy): domain Eukaryota; kingdom Metazoa; phylum Arthropoda; class Insecta; order Diptera; family Drosophilidae; genus Leucophenga; species Leucophenga varia. The sequence goes on along the minus strand of JAEIFJ010001989.1, from coordinate 180,415 downwards.
AGTGTTTCAACACAGATTGGAGTAAATATATCCATAAAAAAGAACTGTTTTCATTCAAAATATGAAAAATGGGCGCTTGGTTTGTATGGGGGCCAAATACCTTTCTTTTGAAATTGGATGTCATTGGAAGTGCTTTTACCGATATATTTGTAGTGAATACATTTATAAATAATAACAATTTTCATACAAAAAATCGAAAAAAAGTAAGTTTGTGTGGGGGCTATATCTTAAAATGGGCGTGGCGCCTTTCTTCTGATATTGGATGGATGGATATTGGATTAGAAGTGTGTTTATCCTATTTGTAGTGAATAAAAAAAAAATAAAAAAAATGGTTAGTTTGTATGGGGGCTATATCTACAAATGGGCGTGGCACCTTGGTTCTGACATACAAACTGCCTAGGAGCACAATAAGCTTAAGTTTAAAGTTTCAGGTCAATATCTTTAAAACTTTCCGAGAAAAAGCCATTGCAACAGACAGACGGACACACAGACAGACAGACAGAGAGAGACGGACAGACAGACGGACATGGCTAAATCGATTCGTCTGTTCGAGCTGATCATTAATATATATACTTTATGGGGTCTTCGATGCCTCCTTTAATGCGTTACAAAGTTTCCGACAAACTAATAAAACCCTTCACACTATGCGTGGCGGGTATAAAAGAAAAGCAGCGCGAAGCAAATAAAATAATTAAATTATTATCTCCTTTGCACTCGCGAGACTAAAGGAAAAACCAAGCATTCTTCTTACTCATGCTCTCTCATACGTTTGCATTGCAAAGTACCAACGTTCCGCTTGACATCGCCTTTTATAATTCCCCCATGGCCATACTGTTTCAAATCATTTGTTTTGGCGATTCGGACTTAACGTATTAATGATTTTACTATTTTTTCTGCATTTTAGCACTTTTTTTGTCAAAATCATGGGCATGGATTTTAAGGCAGGGCATGCGACAGGCCAAATTATTAATAGAGGGATTCAACTCTAAGGTTACCAAAGCATTGGTTAAACCAGATAGAACTCAGCTAAGGCTCCTAACAGGTCACTGCAGACTTAGGAAACACCTACATGTAATGTGTGTAGCAAGCTTTCTTGAGTGCAGATTCTCCTTAGAGCAGATTAGGAAAACGGAACATATAAAAATAATTAGATTCATTCAAAGAATAGGGCTAAAATCAGTAATTTAGTCAGTAAGGGTGTACAATATACCTCTCTAGGTAGCAGTATAAATACCCTCTAAAGCAATAATAATAATAATGAAATGTTTCACAATGTTTTGACTACAACGTTCCATTTGAGTGTTTCTAAGTATGTTTTGACCGATTGTATAACGTTGTCGCTAAGCAAAATCTTTGACCATGGACGGACAGACAGACAGACAGACAGAGGGACATTGCCTTTTGATACTATCCTGAATATAATATATATATCAAAATGAAATAAAATATTTCTAAGTTTCAAAGCTCTACATGTCTGGATTGATTTGGAATTTTTTTCCAAAGAATTTGAGAATCTAAACTCGAACTGCAAATTAGAGAACTAAATCGATTATAAATGAGTTGAAAACTTTCCAATACACTCCTTAATAATATAATTTTTATTTTTCATGCATGTCTGCTCAAAATGTGTCATAATGTGTCATTGAAATTTTCACTTTTTTCTTTAATTCTTTTTTTTTATGTTTGTCTTCCAGTTGTTATGTCAAGATACACGTTCTCACTAACTCATTCTAATACAATTTTTTGTGCAATTTATTTGATTATAAATGAAAGCAAACACAACAACTAAATACATTGAAAAAAAGATGAAAAGAAATCCACTAAAATGTGGTTCGAAATGCATTTGATCTCATCTTTTGTGTACGCTGTCATAAGAATTCAAAAAATTATTTTTTTTTTGATTTTGAAATGGGCTAAATTTACAAATGTTAATTTTGTAAGTCATGTTTGAATTATGTAAAGCATTCATAAAAATCGTGAAACAAAAATTCAGCTTTTCCCTTTTGTAATATTTATTGCTAAAAAAAAAAAAAAATAAAATAAATAAAAATAAATATATATAAAATACCGAAATATGTATTTTTGTGACATTTGCATAAAAGATTTAAAGGAAAATTTGAGCAATTTGCCTTGTATAAATTTTAGAAAAATTTGTATCCCTAAATTCAAAGTACGCAGTAGGCATGAAATAAATATGCATAACACTTGAATGAAAACAATTTGATAGATAATATGCTTAATAAAGCATATTACAGTAATAATTCTAAGAGCAGATTTAAATGTAGCAGCATTTAAGTCTTTACAAATATATACATGCATGCTGATTTATTTTCTATTGGTAAACAATCTAAAAATTTGTATCTTATATCTTAAATTTGTATCTTATTTATTGTGCATAAATTTTATATATTTTATATACAATTTCAAACTAAAAAAATTAAACTAAATTAGTTATTGTTTATTTCACATCATCTCCAATATTAATATGTATTGATACCCAAAGTACTTGAAGAACATTTGAAGTACAAAAAAAAAAAAAAAGTTTGATAAAACTAAAATTACTAAAATTTGATGCATAAAAAGTCAAATATAAACTTTTAATAGAACAAAATGCATAACCGCAATATGCAATTTTTTAACAAATTTTACACTCCATAAAATTTTATGTATGCAAAAAGCTTCAAAAAGGAAGAAAGCATCATTGTCTGCAAAGAACAATGCATACGTTGCACTCTTAGGAGTCATAAGCTTTTATAGTATGCAACCAATTTGTGTAAATAGCTTTGATAAAAAAAAAAAAAAAAAACAGAAATATAATATCTTCTACTTGCGTATTTTAATAAAAACTGATTATGCATATAAAGCAAATTATGAATTTTTTTTTTGTTTTAAATTACATACTGCCTTGCATAAATACAATGCATGAAGAAAAATTTTTAATTTCAAAGAATTTTCGCTTGAAGCAGCAATTACTAAGGACTTACCTTATTGCGTTAATGCGAGTTCTTAAGATGCTGTCACGCTGTCTTCAGAGCTCATCTGTAATATGAAAGATAAATTCTAATTAAAGAAAATTGCTCTTCATCAACATGTGTACACACACACACATAGAAATATATATATAAAACAAACACGAAAATAATTAATATAGCAAAAAAAAAAAAAAAATACTTTTGAAATATATTCTTATTTTATGTTTATAGCATTTTAAAGAAAATATAACGCAATAAGTGTGCTATAGAATCTTGTAAAGGAATAATTTTACGACTTCTTCTTATGAATCTGCGACATTTTCATATCTATCTAAAAAAAGTAAAATATTTATAATGCAAAAATAAAATCGTATTTCTGCATTATAATTTCAATAATGTATCTATGTGCCTCAAATCTACTCGTGCAGCTAATCAAGATGAAATCGATAATAACGATGAAGCCATGGTGAATATGGTACATAATCTACAATTTTCTCAGCCTTGGGAATTCACAAATCCACAATCACACTAACGGATACCACATTGTACGGGCGATTCGGCTCATATCTGTTTAGCATTTGTTGGTTTTATGAAATCGCAGTTACATGTAGTGTAAACGAATCGATTTAGCTATGAACGTCTGTCTGTCCGTCTGTTGCGATGCGCTTTACTCTGAATGTTATTAAGATATTGACATGCACTTTTAAACTTAAGTTTTTTTTGGTCCTAGGCAGTTTGTATATCAGAATCAAAGTGTCACGCCTATTTTTAGGTATAGCCTCCAGACAAATCCACTGCCCATATTTTTGTATGAAAATAGGTATTATTTATGAATATATTCACTCTAAATTGGGTAAAAACACTTCTTATGTCATCCATGTCAAATCGGGTCAAATAGGATCGGGAGATCCTCCATACGAATTTGACGAAATTCATGACGAATTTCATGAATGAACCGAATGTGCCTAAGGTATTGTATTAGTTTTCTCTAATTATATTCGCATTGTTGTTATACATACAAGAAAAGCCGGATTGGGACTTATCGGGTGGATGATATCAACGTTTATAGCGGACATAGAAATACTTTTACTTTTTTAAAATACATAATTGGAAGATATATTTGCGATTTTTGAACTAACGAATAAGTATATAACTGACTTTTTCCATTCACTGTATAGGGTTATTAATTATTATGCCCCGATCCTTACCATATCGGTGGTGTGTACAAAGGATGGTAGTAGATGAGATTTCATCCAATTTGAAGGGTATGCATGCAAAAATAATACATATTTTCATACAAAAATCCGAAAACGGGCGGTAAATTTGTATGGGGAATAAACCTCAGTGTGGGCTGGCAGTATGAATTTAACATTCAAACAACCTAGGACTGAGAAAAGCTTAAGTTTCGAATTTCAGCTTAATATCTTTAAAACTGAGGGAATGAATAATCTTGCAACAGACAAACGGACAGACAGACCGACCGATGGACATGGCTAGATCAATTCATCTCATTGAGCTGATCAAGAATATAAAAACTTTATGGGGTCTCCAATGCCTCCTGTAGTACAATATTTTCGACAAACTAATAATACCCTTCACACTATGTGTGGCGGGCATAAAAATGGTCAAAGCTAATGAAAGCTTTGCTGCTTCTACGTTAATTAAATATTTTCTGGAAAACAGCTTAAATTTCATTAAAAAATAATAATAAAAAATATGTGACTAGTCAGGAAAATTGCAGAGTCGACTAATTGACCCTTGACGAGTCAACTGACCCAAAGGCTAGTCATTCATAGTCATTGCCTAGTAGTGATTATTCCATGAAGGACAGTTGTTTTGGGTCCCCTTTTGCCATCAGCCATGATCAGATGTAGACTAACTTAAATGGATCTCTGGCCTCTATTAGTATTGAAGTTTAATGAAACACCATAATTCTCAAACAGTTTATTTATAGCAAAGATATCATAAAATAAATATGAGCCTGCTCATTATACAATTAATAAAGGTAGTGGCAAGAGCATTTTTTTCTCTCAGTTTTGGCTCCAAGGAAAAAGAAAAAACAATGAGAGGAAATCAAAAAATATTCTATCTTCTTTACACTAGCAAAAAAAAACATACTAAACTGAGTAAATAGATAAAATCTGCAATCTCTTTCTGCCTCACATGCTTAATAACTTAGTTCCAAATGATCGCTTGCTACTACCTTTAGTAATTGTATATATAACGAACCTGCCAGTGACTGACTGGCGGCTACAGAGACGATCCAAAGTTGGTCGGTGACAGTTTCAGCCTGATGTAGAGCCGGTTAAAAAAAAACTGAGGTTGTCTATATCGTGGGATAATGCTGTTTAGCTCTCTTCCAGAACTTCCCAGTGTATACAAGTTGCAAGTCTTTTACAATATATTTTATATTAAAAATTGGAATTAGCTTGAGAAAAGCATAAGTGTATCGAGCTGTTTAAATTTAATTTTATTTCAAGTTTCATTTTTTTTAAGAATTTGCTCTTCATCATATATATTTCTATGATACAAATTCATCTTTTATGCTTATGCAAATATAATCTAAGGTTTACCTTACGCGAAAACTTATATTTGAACGCGTACTGAGAAGACATCAATCATACGAAATGATGTACCAAGAGCAACATAAGCTGCATTTACCGCATTCGTTGCAATGAAGTGTGTGGTTGGCTAAAGTGCGGAAACGTAGATTATGCCACAGAAAACAAGTCATCATCGTCGTCGTCGACGTCGTCGTTGACGTTTATATGCGATTACACAGGAGCAAGTTACAAAATTGAAAATTTATCGTCTAGAACCGAAGAAGCCGCATGCTGAACATTGTTGACAACAACAAAAAGAAGAAGAAGAAAACGATATCAAATAAGAAATTGTTAGCAACTAATTTGTTGTTGAGTTTGTCTTCCTTTACTGCTGCTGCTACTGCTTTACTATCTCCATTCACAAACCCTTCTACTATTTTGCTGTAGCCAGTCTGTGATCTTGATAGGATTTTGCACTTTGTTGCAACTCTTGCTGCAACTGTTTGTGTTGTGCCGTCTCAAGTGTGAACTGTTGCATGCGCTTCGTCACTGTCTGTCAGGCTTATATGCATTTGAGACATGAAACTAAAATACGCACACACACTCATGGTTTACGCATCTTGCTTATATACTCGTACACCTACTTTAGATGCAAATGTACATCAAATGTGTGTGTTTTTCAGATAGTTTCCATTTAGAGACTGAGTAAGACATCCCATTTCGGTTTCAATGCAGCTTTTGATGCACTTGTTGACGCGGCAGTGTATCTACACATACACACACACACACACATGTATCGCTTAATGTAAATTTTGTTGCTGTTGCCAGAAAATTAAATGAAAGTAATGGGTTGAATGTGTGCGTATCTCATGCAGCTGCATGAAGTTTTTGCAATATAGCAGCATAATATGCAAAAACTTGCTTACTTTATTTGTTATTCGTTTGCTATTTTTGCACTTAGTTGTTTTTGTTTTGTTTTACGTGTGTATGTATGTGTTTGTAAGTATTTTAAATTGAATACTAATGAATTAATTTTGCAACAATGCCTCAAAAATTTAGCATAAATTTATTTAATTGACCTGCATAATGCTTTTGTTTATACAGCAAACAAACAAAATGATATTATTTGACTCATAATAATGCAAATCGTTGTATCTATTAAATAAGATAAACACTAATTTAGCTGATTATACTTCTCTAAATATTAAGCATAATTATTCAAAATGTTTTGCTAAAATACCTCGAAAATGAGAGTAGTGTGGGAGTGATACTACACGCAAGCAACAGATCTCCTGTTAAAATACCTGCTTTTGTCGAAAATATCATTGAAAATTTATGGAGCTGTGACTAAACTATGGTATCTAAGCAAAAAACTTTCGACTTAGCAAAATGATAATAACCAAAAATAAATTTCAAAAACTCACTGTTCAGTCATTCATTGGAAGTATCAAAATCTGTAAAATTTTCTAGGAATGGAACACGTTGTCACGAGATAAGAACCAATTACAAATAGGTTGAACTGAAACAGTAAAAGAGAAATGATGACATCTCTTCAAAACCACTGGTTAACCAGTTTTTACTGTGTTGTGCAGAAGCATGATACATGAAAGTTTTGTTCTCCATTTAAAGTGGAAACCACGGGAAACCCTATATCTTTGACATAAGTTGTCAGATCGACTAAAGACCTACCGTCTTTGAAGCGTCGTTTCAGTAAAATTTTAACCATGGAGCAGTACACACTAGGACTGTGTGATTAATCGATTAATCAATGAACAATCGATTATTTTGTATAATCAACTGATCACTTAATTGAAGAATCAATAATTGATTAAACTGATTGTTTATTCAATAATCAAGTAGTTGACAGAGGATAGAGAACAGTTTCGGCATTGACTGGCAAGCGTTATAAGAAAGAGTGCCACGCCCATTTTTTGGGTGTAGCCCCCATACAAACTTAACGTTTTTTTTTCGAATTTTTGTATAAAAATAGTAATTATTTATGAATGTATTCACTCGAAATTTGGTAAAAATACTTCTAATGCTTTCCAATGTCAAAAAACAGGTGCCACGCCCATTTGTAGATTTAGCCCCCATACAAACTTACCATTTTTTTCGATTTTTTGTATGAAAATTGTTATTATTTATGAATGTATTTACTACAAATTGGTTAAAAACACTTCTAATGGTATCCAATATCAAAACAAAGGGGCCACGCCCATTTTTTGATATGACCCCCCATACAAACCTATCACCCATTTTTCAGATTTTGTATGAAAATAGTTCTTATATATGGATATATGTATTCACTCCAATCTGTGTTAAATCACTTCTACTGTTATTCTATGAATATGCTACCGATATGACAAGAATCGGGCCACTATAACATATAGAACCCATACAAACTGACTTTCCATTTTTTTAATTTTATCGTATTTGAGCATCGGTGCTACCGAAGTTAACGTTCTTGCTTGTTTTAAATCCATTTGTTGCCTAAGCGTAACTAATGCGTTAAGTCGCTCTTAGAAATTAATATTTTGTCAAGCATTGGATTGCACTACTACTAATCTAGACATGATAATGCATAAAAATACAGACGACGGACTTGTCATACTAATACCTCTATTATTCTTAATTTTATTCCTTTAAAGAATTTTATCACAATTCTAGTTTGTATTTTATTCCAAATGCATTTTTTAGAACAAATAATTGTTGACGCAGTCAGCTGCATCAAAGCAGTCGTGCGCACAGATAGTCATGCAGAAAGAACTACCGGTACTGACAGTAACAGTGAAACTAACCTCAACGGAGCAGGACAAATAAAGAGAACAACTTTGTATTTGGAAAGCAAGCAACCAGGACAAATGTACGAAGAAGAAGATCTTTACGAATTGTTAAGCCAGCGATAAATGAAGCGTTTGTAAGCGAGAATCTAATAGCAAAAATACTAAACAGCCACAAAGATAGATATGCTATATACAGATTGGTACACAAGCGCTAAACTGTAGGTACGCAGGATGGTAAAGGATGATTGCAAAAAAAAAAAAAAAAAAAAAAAAGAAACGCGTTATGATAGCCTGATAAGCGTAGAAGCAAACCAAGTGCACATAGTGTGAAGAAGATAATCAACTGCTGTCGTCATGAAGCAAATGAATGCAAGTACTCGACAGTTTTTAATTGAGTTTACGCCGAGTGAATCCTAGCATTCATTCAAACCATAAAGCAAAGAGAGAGAGCGAGAGAGAGAGCTAACAGTCAGCAGCATACAGCATATACAGCGATTGTATGAATAAGTGCACTCTACGCACTCTAGTGGAGAGCTACACGCTACATGTACATGCATACACATACATACACATGCATGTATGTATGTACTTGTATCTGCAAGCGGCGGTGGCATGTATACAAGTAGTTTCACAAGAAATACGAGCTTTATGAATGTGTCAGCTAGCAAAGTTGACTCTTGACTGCAACTTGACTGCCAATGCAATTCTGTGTGTATTTATTATTTGTGTTTGGCTGTGTGTATCTGTATCTGTATCTGAATTTGTATCTGGATCTGGGGTATGTATTTCTGTGCATTCAATATAGCGCCTGCTTAACTGCGTGCATATTATTTACTCAACAACAATTTACTTCACGCTTTGTGGTTTTTGGTTGGGTTGAGCTCTAAAGCTTCTCTGCACTTTTCTCAGTTATCTCGAGTTAAATTTTACTCTTTTACCACAGCGCAGCTGCTAGGAAGCGTTGATTTTTAATTAAGTTAATGAAGTGCGCTGAGGTTGGCCAAGTTAATCATGATTATGATTTCATCGTTATAATTGATGCCATTGTTTGGTGTTGTGTTGCTTTTGCATTGGCTTTGCTGCACTTGCTGGTGACTTGACTTCAGTTCAGTTGTGGAAAACATTAAAATAAATTACTAAAGCTTGTATGTAGCGTCAACTTGTATGCAACCAAAAAAACAAAAATAATAATAATTAAATTAATATATTCGGAATGAGAAATTTAAAAGTTTTACTGGATTTAATAAGTGCTGAGCACAACACTATAAGCAATTACCAGTATGGACAGGAATAATTGGTATTTTTATATTAATTAGCTTATGCAGAGGCTCGTTGTTGTATTCATTTTATCCAGAATCGATTGAGGAAACTGGAGTTCGAAATGACTTTTGAAATAAGTGAATGAATTTTGGTAGTTATCAGTAGGTAATAATATGGCTACTGAATGATAATGCAGAACACCCCAAATCGTGACCAAAACAAGTTATTAAAAATTTAAAAATTAAACAAGAAACAAGAAAAAAAGGTAACTTCGGTTGGACCGAAGTTTATACTATACCTGTTACACATCATTTGACGTTGATAGACCTTCGTGTGCAGCATTTTTATTAAATTTTATTTCAAAATACTAAACAAATTAAATATACTCTTAAAAATTTAGGAATTCGCGGTCCGATTTAGACCAATTTTAAACTGAAGATCTGGCATGGTATAAGAAACATTTTAACCATATTTGAAGCCATTCGCTTTATAAATACATTTTTTCATATAAGAACTTGAAAAAATGTTGTACTTTTGTATGGGAGCTATACCTAAAAGTGGGCATGGCACATTGATTTTAACATAGAAACTACACAGGACCTAGAAAAGCTTGAGTTTAAAATTTCAGCCCAATATCTTTAAAAATGAACGAATAAATCGCGCAGCAACACACAGACAGACGGACGGACAGACGGACAGACAGACACACGGACATGGCTAAATCGATTCGTCTCGTCGAGGTGATCAAGAATATATATACTTTATAGGGTCTACGATGCCTCCTTTAATGCGTTACTTTCCGACAAACTGAATATACCTGTTTACACTTGTGGAACAGGTATAAAAAAACAAAATGGCGTCGGTGCTTCACCATGTCCACATTAGTTGTATCTGAGTTTTGAAGAGAATAAATAAATTGTAATCTCGAAATTTCTTGAGCAATTTTGATTTTTGTAATCATCGGCCTTAAAAAAAATATTAGGTATTAATTTTTCTTTAAACTAAATTTCTTATAATTTATGTCCGCCATTTAAAAAAAAATTTTACCAAGAAACACCCAGGTAATTATTATTTTTTTTTTAAAGATGATTTTATTTTTATTTATTCACAATTATTTCCGTCATTTTCAATTATTCAAATTTTTGAGATTGTCAATCAAAAAACCAAAAATCCTTAGGCAATCATTTTTGTTATGATTACATAATTTAAATTATTAATTAAATTAAATAATTTTTTTAAAATTTATTTCATTCATTCAATCTAATGTTAGATTTGCAATCAGCGGCCCCAGAAACCCCTGAGTGAGCAACCTCAAACATTTCTAATCAGATTTTGAATTTTGGCCACGAATTTGGATGTTCTGGTCCATAGTGGAATGTAAGCAAACTCTTAAAATTTTGGAGTGAAATGTAAGTGAAATTCCCGTAACTAGTGAATCTCTCTAGCGGGCATTATATTATATTTAATTAACTATTCGATTGGCAAGAATAGTTAATAAATATAATCCATATTCGCTCATAAAAAAATTTTTAAAAAATGAATACTTCTTTTTAATTCCTTTTTCAAAAACATTCTATAAAGCCATAATATTTTTTTTTAAATTATTGAATAGAACTAAAACCTAAACTAGAACTATATTTCATTTTACTGCATACATTTTTTTCAACTAATAAAGAAAATATTTTTGTATATATAAACAGTTTTCTATTTTCCATAAGCATGATTGAGTGCATTTTTCCACAACGCGTTACTCCATGTTGCGCTATTTTTATTGCACAATTTATATTGCTTACGTTTAAGTTGTAAATAAAGTTTTTTTTTTAAATTTATTGCAGCCGTTTTCCATTTTGAATAGAAAAAAAAAAAAAATCAATAAAAAATATTTTGAAAATAGCAAAAAAATATTTATGTACACATTTCAGTTAAGTACATTACACGGCGAAAGGTATGCAAGAGAGAAATATGCTTTGTAAACATTAAATATTTATTACGTTGCACAAAAGAGCGAAGACACGTTCAAATGAATGAATGCAAGCAAGTAAGTAAGCGAATTTCTATTTTCTATTGCATATTTATGCGGGCAACAAAGAATTTAACAGTGTCAGCAGCAGCAACACGCAGCATGCAGCAGCAGCAATGTCAAAATTGTAATCTATAAATGCGTATAAAAAGGAAAAATAGTTTTTAGTTTTTTTTTTATTTTTCTTTTTTTTTTTTAAATTTATAGCACCTTCATTATTAAACAGAATACAATGCTTAAGCGCTGAATGGCAATTTATGGTAAAAAAGTATAAAAGCAAGCGAACGCTAAATTGAAACTCAAATAACAATGACTATGCACAAAATTTTTTAAAACTATTCACAAAGAAAAATAGCGTACTCAGCGTGCTGTCAGCGGTGTGTAGCGTGAAAAAACGAGCGTAGCTATTGTTTGTCATTAAAATAAATATTAATGGATTTTATGCAGCAGCAGCAGCAGTTCGTATAAAATGTATAAAAGTTCAACTTAGTGAATTAAAGCTAAGCAGCATTGTTCATCAAGGCACTACTGTACTATATTGCGTAAGTGCACTTAACTAAAAAAAATATATTAATTTATGTATCCAATGAACAATGCGTACGTGTGTGAATTGAATTTCCTTAAAGTTTTTCAGTAGCACGCCGAAAATATTAAGAAGTCACATAGATACACACACACACACACTAAAATGGGATAAAAGCGCATAAATGCTTTATTGCGGTCATTGAAGCGTAAACGAAAACTTTTACGATTTTCTTTTTGTTTTTGTATATCTTTTCTTCCTTAGCTTTGTATACTTTTCTTTCATAGTTATGTACTACATTTGCTTTCTACTTTAAGCTGTGCCATGATACGCTTCTAATTAGCATAAAGTTTACAGCTTTCTCTGTAGTTATACATAGCTCAAGTAGCATGCCACGCTCATTGTTGATGGCGCTGATGATGAGCACGAAATACAGAATGGCGCTGTTTGTCAGTCATTTATTTTGCACTTTTCTGTTTTTGACAGTTTTTACGTAGTACATTTTTTTTTGTGTATAAACGAAAGTGGTTTTTAAAGTTAGAACATTTAAAAGGAAAAAAAAAATTTTTTCTTTTGGGTTTTAAGTGCACATTTAAAGTATTTTTAACTCTCAAATAAATCATCTAAAAATTAGGGAAAACAAGCTGGACCGACCACGAATAGAGTTGTAATCGATGAGCGACAAATCGAGATGTTTGAGAATTACTCATACCTAGGCAGCTAATGGTTGCCTACAGCCAGATTAACAAGGCCAGAGCTGTTTTCTGTATGATGTCTTCTATCTGGCAAAGCAACGATTTTAGTACAACTCTAAAAGTCAGACTGTTCAAATCTATCGTGCTTTCAGTGCTACTATAGAGATGTTGCACTTGGAAGGTAAACACAAAAATCATCAAGAAACTTCATGTGTTTTTTAACAACTGATTGAGGAGCATTCTCCGAACTTATTGGAAGGATAGAACTCCCAATGTGGAGGTGTACCGCAGGGCTAACATCGAGTCGCTCAGCAGAAGGATCATGAATCAGAAGGGGAGATGGATTGGGCATACACTACGTAAGCACTGTGGGCAACATTACAGGAAAAGTTATGCAATGGATTCCTCTTGACGGTAGAGCTCAAAGAAGAGGTGAACTTGGAGAAGAGCAGTGTCAAAGGAGCGACAAGAAGGACTTCACATACCAGGGTGGAGTCAACAGCCCATGCTGAGAACAGAACGAGGTGGAGAGCAGCTAACGAAGCCCTATGACCCATTAGTATTTCAGGAACCGAAAAAGAAGAAGAAATCATGTCCTATTGTAGCGTTGAAACCATTCAAAACTAAGACGACTCGATCGAGAACTAAGAAAATGGAAATGCGTTACACATAGTGTAAACGGGTATATTCATTTTGTCCGAAAGATTGTAACGCATTTATGGAGCCATCGTAGCCCCCCAAAAGTATATATATTACTGATCAGCTCGAAGAGACGAATCGATTTAGCAATGTCCGTCTGTCTGTCTGTTGCGAAGCGCTTTTTCCAGAATGTTTAAAAGATATTGACCTGAAATTTTAAACGTAAGCTTTTTTTGTCCTTGGCAGATTGTATGTTAGAATCAAGGTGTCTCGCATAGCTCTCATAAAAATTTACCGCCCATTTTCGAATTTTTTTTGTAAAAATAGGTTTTATTTATAAATATATTCACTCCAAATTAGGTAAAAACACTTCTTATGTAATCCAATGTCAAAACCAAGGTGCCACGCTCGTTTTTAGGTATAGCCCCCCCATACGAACCCATTTTCGAGTTTTTTTTATGAAAACATTTATATATATTTTTGTATAAATTTAATTAAAATTTATTAAAATCAATTTCAATGTCCACCTAAGTAAAGGCTATCGAAATCATAATGATCGGGATATCACATAAAGGCTCCATACAAATTTGAACAAATCTATCGTGAAATATAATCTGGTGAAGATATAAACTATTAAAAGTGCTGTGTGACGGGTATTTTAGCTTCGATTCTACCGAAGAAAATTTTTATAAATTTTGGAAGGTTTTAAAGTAGTTTTACGTAATATCTTCCGTTGTAATTTATTGTTAAATGTTATGTTTACAAAATATGTTTTTATTTTTAATTGGCTGCTTTAGACCTTTCGGACTACTCTCGCTCTTAACAGTATTATCACATTATAACTTAAACTAAAGACAAAAGCCTTGGACGTTTTGAGTATTTGTCGACACAGCTCTTGTTTAAACAAAAGCACAAAGCGGCGTCATTGCAGTTCACATTTCATATTATCCCTTGAGCCGCTGTCTTCATTTCTTTCTATTTTTTTCTTTAGTTTAGATTTCCTGCCACTCTCAATGGCAGCAGCATTTGTCTTACTAAACTTGAGCAGCACTGAAACTTTTCTGTGTTTTTTTTTTTTTTTTGAGACAGTATACCCTACAAATGTTTTTTGTAGTTGTTAAATTGATACTTTTTTTTTTTGAAGCTTTTATCATTTAAAATGTTTTCATAAATTAATTTACAGGGTATTATGTAGTTGAGCAACCTAACTTTACAGCACATTTTTAAGTCTATTGTTTGCTGCTGTTAAAATGTTTGCAGCACGTTTTTCTCATCTCTTTGATAAATATTAGTTTAATGTTTTTACTTAGCTATATACCAGCTGCTTCCTTTTTGCTGCAAGGAAAACTATTTTTGACTGTCTACTTTCGAGTTCTTTGAGTGATATTCATTTTTAAGCGGTTTTGTTTCTTTTATTGTTTTTATTTTTTCCCCCGTAATTAAAAATATCTTTTGTTTGGTTTAAATAATGAAGAATTTATATATTTCTTCTTTTTTTTTTTTTGAGTAAAAACTTATATAAAAAAAAAAAATGCATTAAATATTTGAAAGTTTTTTTAACTTTGTTTTTTTTACTTTAGTGCACATTTAAATATTCTAGAACCATAATTTGTGACTTCAACATGCGGTTTGTGATTGCACTGCAAGGTCAAGGGTAAAACTAAAATTTCCTATGCAAAAATAGTACTTAGCCCCTACATGCTGTGCATAGCAGTTTCAAAAAATGCACATAAACTCACAAATAATAAATATTTATTAAGCTTACTTTCTACTTGCATTAAATGCCATTGAAGCACTTTTGCATACCGATTATATTCTTTATATACAAAGGTAAATATGTAAATATTGTGTGTACGCGTTGGCATGTGTGTTTTTAAAGTGGTGTGCGGTTTGTGTATGCTGCGGCAAGCTGCATAAAACGATTTTAAGTACAGCATAAATGTTTGAAAGCAAATAGAAAATTTGTGTATGCAACTCTCAGCGTCTGCTGTACTTTTTTTTTTTTTTTGTTTTTTTTGGTTCTATTAAATTTGCTAACTGCTTTTTAGTTTGTAGTTTACTTTTTATTTTTTTATTACTATTTGTCATTTGCAATTCCAATGCAAATACATTTCCGCTTTTTCGAAAATGCATTTCCGTTTCCGCCACAACTGTGCACATCTAGGATATGACATGTAACGACAAAAATACAAAAATGATTTAAAATTTGAGAAACATGCTTTTACTCGAACACATAACAGCAGCAATACAATATCCGGTGACAATTTATGTGTATGTATGTGTGTGTGTGTGTGCGTGTGTTTGTCATATACTCATCTAAAATTCATAAGCAACTAATGCACTTATTGGCCATTGAACCAGCATCGAATGCATTGCCAAAGTAGTTCAAATATTTTATATTTGAATTATTTATTATGCGCACACGACTTAATCCATGCATTCAAAAGCTTATACAATTCACAAACACACACACACACACACACACACACACGCCCATGCAAACACATTCTTTGCCTCTGTCGCTGTTTGTAACTAAAGCAACAATTCACGTGACGTGAATTTTGTGTGTTTTTCTCTTTTTTTTTTATTATTTTTATTAGCATTTTTTAAGATTTCATTTTTTTTTTTATCGATATTTAACATCAAAATGCATTTGATTGCTACAATTATGGCGCACGAGTGTCAATAAAAACAACATTTTTATGTGTGACACATAAAAAATGCAACATATCGAAAGGACGAGAGCCGTGAATGTGCTATGAAAAGAATATTGTGCAATAAAAACCATTTAAATTAAATCAAATAGAAAGTGACAATTTAATAAATTAAAAGTAAAAAAAGGAACGAAAGGGATGAAATAAAAAATAAATTAATAAATAAAACAAGTAAAAACGTTAATTTCGATGGAACCGAAGCTTAAGTACGCACCACATCTTGGTTTAGTTTATTTATGATCATCATTGGCTTAATTAAAATTTGTAGAAGAGATAGCCTGGAGTCAATAGTCCGATACAACCAAAGTTTAGATACAATAATGTGTTCGAATGTAAATCTAAGGACAGAAAAATAAATATTTTCTTTAAGAAAAATTAGAAAATGGGTGGTAACTTTGTATAGGAGCTATACATTATTTATTTATTTATATTTTCACACAAAAAATTAGTAAATGGGTGGAAAATTTCGTATGGGGCCTATAGCTATAGACGGGTGTGCTACCTTGGTTTGGACATTGGATGACATTAGAAGTATATTTATCAAATTTGGATTAATAAATAATCACCCCCTAGAACTGTTCTATATCGAAAATAAGAAGACCCGTATTTTTATACCCTGTACCCAAAGGGTAGAAGGGTATATTAAGTTTGTTTGAAAGTATGTAACAGACAGAAGGAGGCAAGATAGACCCTATAAAGTATATATACTCTTGATCAGCATTGGAAGGGGAGTCGAACAAGCTTTGTCTGTCCGTCCTTCCGTCTGTCATGCTGTCTGCCGTATGAAAACGATTATTTCGGTATTCTCTAGACCCATTTTAAGGTAGGTACCCCAAACAAATGTACCCCAAAAATTTTGGGTTTTTGCATAAAAACGTCATTGTTTTTTATTCTAGGAAGTTCAAATTTAGTAAAAATTATGTCGTATGATAGTCCCAATAAAATATCCCAATATGGATAGGACCAACAAAATTTTAGGTATAGCCCCCATACAAATTTACCCCAAAAATTTTTGGGTTTTTACATAAAAAACAATATTGCTTTTATATTCTAAAAAAATTTAATTTAGTATAAATTATGTCTATGATAGTCCCAATGAAATAGACCAATATGGGTAGGACGCAACAAAATTTTATGTATAAACCCAATCAAAGATATAACCGATTTTTTAAGTTTATCTATGAAAATCCAATTCAATGATGTATGGTAGTAAAATATGAACCTAACTTTATAAGTCCATAGATTGGGTGAAAAGTACCTTCCACACAAGGGTCGAGCATACTCAGACATCAGCGTTCTTCCTGGTTTCTTCTATAAAACTGGTAAAATTTAATGGTGCTGCAAAGCCCCTGAAATTTCCCATGTATTTTACATTTTAGGTGAAATCCTTTTCGTAGATATTATGTAGAAACCTGAAAAATTAATATTTTTTACCGGATCAGCAAGTTTCTCTTAATTAATTTTTAAAAATTTGATCATAAACGATGTTATTAAATATTATCCGATTGTAAAAAGATAAAAATACGGGTCTTCTTATTTTCGATATAGAACAATCCTACCATAAAAATTTTAAAAAAATCATTTTTTAATCATTTTTGGACCTCTCCACTCCCCACTATATGTGGCGGGTATAAAAAAAGTGAAAACTTAAAATTTAGTAGGACCGAAGATCAAATAAATAAATATAAAAATGTTAACACCGGGAGTTAAGTTTGATTGGGAGCAATGTAATGTAGTAGCTTATTCAAAACTTATTCAAGTTTTCCCTCAGACTTTCTGTGAAAGGCACAAAAAAATTGTTTAAAAAAGAGTTGGCTTAAAAAAAGCGTACTCTGCCATCCAATCCAATTAAAGCAAATTCGAGTGCAGTTGCTTCTTTTGTCACTGCTGCACTGCGGCTAAGAACGTGAAAGGAAATAATTGAAAAAATTTCGAAATGAAAATGACAGCCATTGCATTCTTGTTCTTATATACGAAACAGCTTTTGCTTGTTTCTTTATTTATGAAAAATAAACAGAAATGCCAACAATTGAATTCGGCATTGGCCATTTATACAGATTAATCGTAAGAAAAAGTATTTTGACAAAAGAACAGATTCAGTGACTGGACAGTGCATTAGCACGCTGGGGATGGAACAACTCTGAGCACTAATTCAATATCAACGCACCAAAAATCTTCGTATACATAAACCATGTCCAGCCTTTGATTCTGAAAATTGTAGTACTGCGTTATTTATCAAGAATTCCTTAACTGACAATAGCCGTTTTTCGCTGTAAACTACACCAAACTTTCAGTACAATCATTTTTCTATATGAATAAAACTACAACAAAAAAATTTAATACAGAACAAACAAGGCAAAGAGCGTAGGTATTATATGTGTTCATATTTGACGTTAATAAAATTATTTGTGATATAATAAAAACTCTAATTTCCGTTATAAAACAATTATGTGGTTTGTTGTATATTGAAAAACTAATTAGTACATAAACTGACCACATATTATGCCAAATTTTATGCAAAAATTAATTAGAAAACTGAAAATTTAAAAAAAAAACTTTTTACAATAATTTAATGAATTTTGTTGTTTCTATAAATAAGTTTGCTTTTGACAGTTTTATTATGTATAATCAAAATTCTTTTTGGAGTATTTCATTAATTTTTTTTTTTGGGCTTAACTAACACACGCAAAATCAAAATTAACAACAAACCAGAGGCTTATGGGTTTGGCAAATTTAAATAATAACTCCAAATCAGTTGTCTATATGCAATAAACAGTAACATATAAGGTTAAAAATTGCAAAATTATATATTTTTTTAAAATATATACAACAATTTTGGAAAGGTCTTTCGCATTTATTGTATTTTTTGTATTTTATTTTTTTATTATTAATATTTGCACATTGTTATCAACGCTTAAAAAGCCTAAAAACGAAAGTGTTTCGCTTGAAAAGCTTATGAAGCACATTGTTAGCGCCTAAAAACAGGCAACACAAAATATTTATTTATTTATTCATTCATGCGAGTGTTGTGTGTGGTCGTTTGGTTTATTTATACAATATAAGCAAATAATCGAGTGAATGCGTAAAGCGTTTTCGATTAAATATCAATTTAATTTCCATAATAAAAGTTATTGGGCGATCAGAGAATTTATTCTTATCAGTTTGATGACAGCCGCCATGACTCGATTGAAACGCTTGGCGTCTGTTAGTGTAAAGCATACTACTATCAATAATTCTCAACATCATTTATGGCTTAAGGATATATAAAAATAGATTGTATTAAATGTCACTCTATCTGTTCAGCAAACGCAAGGGCGGTTTGATATGTTATCAGTATTTTAAAAATAATCAAAAATATAGTCATACACCACGTTAACTATTAACATTTACTTACCAACCCACTTTCGTATCTGAATATTTTTTTGCCAATGCACTATGGGCCAGGCAGTAGGCAAAAGTGGCCAAAATTAGAAGGAATTATTTGTTTCCATCAAAACTGCGTATATTTATGTTTTTTCGGTCGCTGATTACGAATCTGGCATTAGATTTTTAAAATTCAAAATGGCGGATCCAAAATGGCGGACAAATTTTCACAAAATTTATTGGATTTGCTTGAAACTTATTTCTAGAAGATATTTTAGGTCGCTGATTACGAATCTGACATTAGATTTATAAAATTCAAAATGGCGGATCCAAATGGCGGAGATTTTGAAATAACGGTATTTTGTTTTGTTTGAAATATTTGTTTTTAGAAAAACTTGAATAACTTCGTCAATTTATGTCGGATTTGTCCCATTAAACTTTCGTTTTACTCGTAATTAAACGTAATTTTCAAAACTTATAACTGTATATGTAGTTTTCAAACAAAATAGTGCAAGCAATCATCGTCAAAGTCGAAAATTGTGGAAAAAATCAAAAAATTGAGTTTGCCTTTAAAATACACAAAGATAGGATAGGAAATGTTATAACGTATAGTATACCATTGGAAAGATGATTTTTTTCTCTATTCATAGACGTATTGAAATGCGATGTAAGATGTATAGTTTAATCCATATAGTTGTTTAATACTTTGAACCTCGAAAAATCATTTTTTTTACCGTTATTTCAAAATCTCGATGTGCAAGAAAAAATTCTAGTATGCCAAAAATTCTATTTTACTGTACCTACAACCTACACTTAGTCCCATCCAATAAATTTTTAAAATTTTTTTTTATCGCACCGTGTAATAGACAAAGATTTATTTGGCATTAATTGTATTAAATTACGTAATAAATAAATTATTGAAAATGTGCAAAAATGTGCAAGTTTACCTTAAAGTACATTTAATAGAGAAGATATTCCATGTTTTGTTATTGTTTTATGAGGTGGTACATAGGAGTACAAACGAACGACAGCGAGTATATATCACAGAATTTGACGTTTGACTCAATAAAATATGAATTTTTTTTTAAAGCAACACTAATTTCAATCCTTTCTTTACTATTTACTATTGCTCTACACCTTGTTGAATTGAAACAAAAGAAAGAAATAAAATATGTGTTATTTTATTAAAGAATATTAGAATTTTAGCTTACACCGATCTGACAAATTTGAAACACAATTTTGTAATCAACATTAAATTGTAGCCTTAATAGTCAATAAATGCTATAATTTACATGAAAACTACTGTCTGGCCCATAGTGCAATGCAACTAACGAATAAATAGTAAAAAAAAAAAATAAAAAAAAAAAATAATTATAATATATCATAATATGCTAATTGTATTTGCGCAACACTTGTTCGAAATGGCTGGGTTAACCACATTCATACACAAGCAATATGAAAAGAACTTAAAATCGCCAATGTTGCACATGCTCATATGCTCATATATGGTCATATGCTGAACAAACGAGAAAGAACGACGACAACTATAGCGCATAAAAAATCAGACTTAAAAATCCATTAAAATTGCTTAAGCGATAAAATCATAATTAAAAAAAAAAGGTAATAAACTAACCAAAGTGCAGCATTCAAGCAGGCGAACGTCTGCATCGGTAAGTGTTGCGTTGCGTTGAGTGAAGTGAATGATTGTTACAGACAGATAGGCGAATGCACAGACTGACTTGACTGACAGAGACAGACAGACGGACAGACAGAAGTTTGGTTATGCACATAGAAGAAATGACAATCAAGTCAAATGCAGAATCAGGCGTACAAGCGACAGTTTAACTTGTGTTTCGGTCGTGTCGGGTCCTTTTCAAGGGAAAAAAGCTTCAAATGTTGTGCTATTAAGTGTACCAGCACCATCGACTTTCAAGTGACACTAATAATGCCGCCGAGGGCTTAATACACAATGATGGCGTTGTCGACAACGTTGTTGTCGTTGTCGTTGTAGTTTACGTTGTTGCATATGATGTGACTGTCGTTGTTGTTGTTGTTGTTGTCGTTAAATGTAGTCACAGCATTCGCTAATAGCACAATTTTTTGATGTTGCTTGTGCACAGTGATCAAATTACTCATAAAATGTGACATTTCAAAAAATATTGTAATAAATAAAAATTCTTTTCTTGAAGCCAATCGTTTTTTTTTTTTTTCTCATCAATTGCCCATGGTTTTCTGGAGTACTTGTGCTGTTCTTTATTAATATTGTTATTCAAGAAAACAGAAGATAGCTAATAGTATCCCATTTAGTGCTAATTTTTATAAGATGTCGTCTACTTTTATTCCCAACAAATTCTTATATTGGAGTGCCACTTAAATCTCAAGTGAATCTACCGTCGGTCGCTTTGAAAGTCTCTAAAATAAAATCTCGGTGCTCCAAAACTTTAAAAGATTTTATTATTCAAAGACATAGACAAAAATATCTCTAAAGGGCTGTCATCACTCTTAAATAAATGTTATTATTATAATGAGGCAGGATGCAATTATGTAAGGTGAAGTATTCCGCCACTGTCTCTTTCTAATTTGCGAACCAATTTTGTTGAGTAAGCATATTATGGTGAATTTATAAAATCAACTTATAAAATTAAATTTTTCTGTTTCTTGATAAATTAAAAAAATAAAATGTTTAAAAACACCAAAGCAACCGATGCAAAAGTACAGTTTGCTTCGTATCTCTTTCTCAACATTTTTCGTACTCTTCTCGTCTGTCGTGGTAAAATTATATATATAATTCACCGCTTATGAAGGTCATACCTCCGGCAGCCTATTAGCGGGGTGTTGAAGATTGGTTTAGTCTTGGCATCGTCTCCTTGGCGAATGTATGTAAAGATAGACCCTATAAAGTATACATATTCTTGATCAGCATTGGAAAGGTAGTCTAACAAGCTATGTCTGTCTGTCCGTCCGTCCGTTAGGAGATTATCTCCGAGACTATAAGAGATAGGGCAACCATATTTGGAACTTATACTCTCCTGGATCGTCAAGTGTGCAAACGGGTCCTCTCTAGACCCATTTTAAGGGGTAGCCCCCATACAAATCTACTCCAAAATTTTGGGTTTTGCATAAAAACGACATTGTTTCTTATTCTTGGAAGTCTAAATTTAATATAATTTATGTCTTTGATAGTCCCAATAAAAAATACCAATATCGGTAGGACCAAAAAAAGTTTTAGGTACAGCCCCCCATACAAATTAACCCCATTTTTTAAGTTTTTGTTTGAAAATCCAATACAATAAGGAATATTATAAAGATAGGACTTAACTTAAGGCACATGCAGATTGGGTACAGGGTATCTTGTAGTCGAGCATACTCGACTTCAGCGTTCTTTCTTGTTTTTAAATAATTTCCGGGTACTAATTTTACAGAATGTATACTCTGGTTCAGAATTCATCTGTCATCGATGCCTTTTTTTTTTAGAGACCCGCTAAACTAGGAAACATTCATACACATTTCTTTGGAAGAACCTAATACTTTTTCAAAATAAAAACATTTGTTTAATAAAATAAACTACTGAGACACTGTGCCATCGCTCTAATGGTGTTTCAGATGGCTGCGGTAATGGCCTCATTGACTAGTTGACGCTCAATCGCATAGTGACGATGATGACAAGGATGTTAAGGATGTTAATGCTGGTGTATTGCTGATGCCCAACGATAATAATGATTATGTCAGATAATGTTTAAAGTGTCCGTAAAAGCTTAAAAACTTTACTCATGGTGCGTACCATAAATTTCAACTTACTTTTAGAGTACAATGCTAGTCACATATGTGTAGTGTATATGTACAAAAGTATGCTACAACTACAGACTCTAACGTAAAACTAAATTTCTAAAGTGTGTTTATGTTGGATTCAAAGTTTTGTTTTGATACACAACAAAAAAACATTGCATATTATCCGACACCATGAAACTCGTCAAGTTCTTAAATGTTGTTGTTGTTGCTGTTGTTGTTGGCGCTACACTGCGTTATATCAATAGTTCAATTATGTACTAAAAGTTAAGCACTTTAAAAGTTTTTTGAAAATATTTATTATAAGTACGTGACATACTTTATAATGTGCAATGTCCATCAGCAGGCAACATTGAAGCGAAAAGTTTTGATGCGTTAACTAATTGGCCAACAGTGAAAAAAAAAATAAATAAAAACAGTTAAGAAGGAGTTTGGAGTTGGCAATAAGAACAAAGCAAAAAATATATAGAATATAAAAGCTTTTAACTTTACTTTCAGAACAATATGAAATGGTATAAAATGGAGAACGACGAAGTTCAATATTGAAAGTTGAAGTTTGTTTCCGCTGCTGCATAAATTGTGATACACATACACACACACACACACACACATAGCATACAAATTTGAAATACCCACTGAACCAAAAGCGAACATTAAGCGAGAGTATCGCAAAACTATCGCACTCGAGCTCGAAAACGATAAAAGAAGCGAAGGTGTCGCAAAACTTTCGCGCTCGAACTCGAATATGATATATAAAGCGAGCGTTGAGCGATAGTATCGCAAAAGTATCGCGCTCGAGCTCGAATATGATATAAAAAACGAGCGTTGAGCGAGAGTATCCCAAAACTATCGCAAAAGTATCACACTCGAGCTCGAATATGATATAAAATACGAGCGTTGAGCGAGAGTATCAAAAGTATCGCAAAGTATCACACTCGAGCTCGAATATGATATAAAAAAACGAGCGTTGAGCGATAGTATCGCAAAAGTATCGCAAAGGTATCGCGCTCGAGCTCGAATATGATACATGAAGCGAGCGTTGAGCGATAGCATAATAAAATTCAAAATTAAAATTCAATGAAAAGAGAAAAAAGAATATTCTTGTAGCATATGTCTCTCTCGCTTATTTTCTGTACAACAGCACCTGTACAATGAATAAACATAGATATTAAAAACTTTAACAGACTCTAGTAAACATAGGGCGTGGCGTTGTCAGTTAAGAGGTCGTGTGATCGCAAAGGCTTCAAGAGTCACAGAAGGCAGGAGGCTTCGAGTTCAAACCCCGGGCAAGGCAGTAACTTGAAATTTTTATAAGTTTGTAAATTAATAAAATATAAAATGTATTTATTAAATGTATTTATAAATTATATGAAAGCTGATGCAAGAAAATAATTATAATAAACAAAAACAAAAATATTACAAAAATAATAAAATCTTTGACTATAAACTTGAAACAAATAATTACTTATGGTTTTAACAAAAAATTATTCAACAAATATAATAAAATAATAATAATAATTAGAAAGAGAGAGAGAGAGGACCCCTAGGATTGTTGCTTTGCCGCGAAACTAGATAAAAATTAAAAAAACATGAATAACAAAAAATTATACAACAAATATAATAAAATAATAATAATTAGAGAAAAGAGAGCCCCTAGGATAGGGTTGTGCATGAATAAAATTCATTTTTTTTTGTGTCGTAGGCTCGAAAACGATATCGTAAAATGCTTGCAAACGATATCGTAAAAGTCCGAAAACGAATCGTGCGCGATAGTTCAATATCGTAAAAGTCTCGTATACGACTTCTAATTCGATTCGCAGACGCCATCGTAAGAGTCTCGCATACGACTTCTAAAGTGAGTCGCAAACGATATCGTAAAAGTCTCGAAAACGAATCGTGCGCGATAGTTCGAAAACGAAACTTTCACTGCCACAAACTGAACGACTGACGAATCGTTTTCGAATCGTTTGCGTGTGTTTTTGCGATAGTTTCTTTCGCTTTTCTTTCGCGTAAGTATCGTTTTCGATATCGTTTACGAGCTTTTTGGTTCACTGGGTAGTTGAACTGTGTGTCTCCAAAAGCAGCTGCTAATTAGCAAGTTTTGCATGAGCAGTATCCAATTAATGTTCAACCACATTTTTCTCTCTTGCTCAGATACTATATGTGTATGTGCATAGCTGGCAGCACTCTTTAGTCAGTTGTACAACAACATTGTACATTATTACTATAGATTGCGTTTTCGGCAACGTCATGTCACAACAGTCGACAAGTTGCAATAACTATCTAGCATCGAAGTAGCATCGTATCGCATTGTATCGCATTGAATCGATATTAGTGGCTTACACTGCAATGCATGCTCAGTCAATCGAACCAAACCGAACCAATAGCAAACCGTTGCATTGCATACTTTGAATAGTTGATAGTGGAGTTATAGTTCTGGGCTATCCGTTCTGATCCTTGCGCAAATTTGATTTTCAAAATTGGTTGCGTTTTTTTTGCGATTTTGATTTTAGTTTTTCTTTAGCAAACGCAAAACGGAAATTGTTGTTTCTGTTTTTTTTTTTTTTTTTGGTTTTACAATAATAATATTTCAACATTGTCAGTGGTTGCCAGCGTATCTGCGTGTCCAGACGCCACAATTCACACATGGCCATGTATACCACAGAAACGTGCGCACACCACGGGGTATTGTACGTGCTTGGTTGAACGCAGTGTTTGCATTTAATTAAAGGAATTTTGTGCAAATGGATTATGCAATTCATTGATCCAATGTTAAGCTGTAGGGCTTATATCGAAGTTCAACGATATTGATAGAGTGCGCGTATATATATGAAATTGATAGTTTATAAAATGTGAATGAATGAATTCAGCGACAATAAAAATA
Organism: Leucophenga varia; assembly: GCA_018903435.1. NCBI lineage: Eukaryota > Metazoa > Arthropoda > Insecta > Diptera > Drosophilidae > Leucophenga > Leucophenga varia. The sequence goes on along the minus strand of JAEIFJ010001989.1, from coordinate 154,233 downwards.
GAAAAAACAAGAAACTTCGGTTGAACCGAAGCTCATATACCTGGATCTTCGTATGCAGCATTTGTATTAAATTTTATCTTAAAATAATTAGTAAGCATATTAAAATTATTCTTAAAAATTTAGAAATTCGCGGTCCAATTTGAACCAATTTTAAACTGAAGATTTGGCATGGTATACGAAGCATTTGTACCATATTTGAAGCCATTCGCTTTATAAATACATTTTTTTCTTATAAGAACTTGACAAAATTATGTACTTTTGTATGGGAGCAATACCTAAAAGTGGGCGTGGCACATTGATTTTTACACAGAAAGTACACAGGACCTAGAAAAGCTTAAGTTTAGAATTTCAGCTTAATATCTTTAAAACTGAACGAATAAATCGCGCAGCAACAAACAGACAGACGGACAGACAGACAGACGGACATGGTTACATCGATTCATCTCGTCGTGGTGATCAACAATATATATACTTTATAGGATCTACGATGCCTCCTTTAATGCGTTACAAACTTTCCGACAAACTGATAATACCCTTCACACTATGTGTAACAGGTATAAAAAGCGATGATGTTCACTTCAGTAGATTCAAAAAATTTATACGGTTTACAGATATAGATTTGTTGATCTAGTACGTTGCTGCACTGAATTCTAAATAGTCTAGAAACAAACTCATTTAAGATTATCTAAGGTCCAAAAAGTCTCCTAAAGTGTGATTCGAACTACATAATAACGGCTAGAACTACTTACTATATAACTCAATTTGACAGGTAGAAAAATTGAAATTTTGTAATAATTTTCAAAAAATGACGAACAAAAGTTCTTTAATAATTGGGTCAGTAAAGCCCTTCCTCTAAAATAATATTGAATATACAGGGTCCGCCACGTAACTTTTTTTTTTTTTGCAATAAAAACAAAACGGTTCATCCGATCATCAAATTTATTTTTTCATATTAAAGTACAATCCTTCCGGTTACTTATGGAATATAAGTTCGTTCAAATGGCTGCCTCGACTGGCCTTGCAGTACGCCATTCGGTCGACCCAATTTTTGAGGACATTTCCGATTGTTTGCGGCCGTATTTCGGCAATGGCGACGCGAATGTTGTCCTTTAAAGCTTGAATTGTCGCTGGCTTGTCCACATAACACTTGTCTTTGACGGCGCCCCACAAATAATAATCCAACGGTGTCAAATCACAGCTCCGAGACGGCCAAACGACATCAGAATTTCGGCTGATAATTCGGTCTCCGAAAACGCGTTCCTCAATCGTATACACAACCATTTTCGTTCAGCGGAAGGATAAAACTAACTTTCTGTACAATCAGATGTGACATCAGTGTTGCCACACTCGAAATAACCACTAGTTCAAAAAAAAAAATGTTAGATGGCGGACCCTGTACATAACTAGTGTTGGGAAAAAATAGCTTTCGTTGATTTTTTCACTGTGATTTGAAAAATCGCAATGTCGCACTACGACTGAAAGTAGTGATTTGAGATTTTCTTGTTCGTCAGTGAACATATTCAGTTATCGGTGATTTTGTGTATCGCTCGCGAACAGTGAAACTGCTCATTTATCAGTGATTGGCGCTGTTATCACTCCTCTCAAATCGTTCATATTCGCTCGAACATCGAACCTGTACAAATTCGTTGGTACATTTGCCACTCACTTGATTCGTGTATAGCGAAACAGTTCAGTTAGCGGCGATTTTGTACAACACTCTTCACCAACAGTGAACTTGTTTAGTAATCGCTGATTATTTTCGCGAACTGAATTATGTACACAAATATATAATACAGTTCGTTATACCACGTTCATAGTTAAATTGAAAATCTTTTTTCAAATGCATTAAAAAATAGCTGCTTTGATGTTGTTCTTTTTATACGAAAGATAAATTGTGAACAAGTTTCGTATTATCAATTCAAGATAACTAAACTCATCTAAATTCAATTAATTAAATGTTGGAAAAGTTTTATAAACAGCTAAAACGGAAACATTTATTTTTTATTAAATTTCTTTGATCATATTTAAAGGCAAGCAAAAGAAATGTTTTAATTTAAAATACTGATAAACATTTTCTTATACAATGTGTGTTTATTTAGAGATTCTTTATAAATGCGGTATGTCACTTTTTCATTGATCAAACGCGGCAAAACTTCAAACAAAATAAAATTTATACAAATCTAACAAATTCTTAATTTCTAATTCATCTAATTCTTGTTTTCATTTCTTCTAAAGAAGCGCAATAACAAATCCAAAAAAAAAAAAAAAAAAAAAATAAGTTTTTGCAGATTTGAACAGAGTCATCAGCGCTGCAATCCTTGAAAACCAAATGAAACAGCAACTAATTGGCACTTGAATAGTATAAAGTATTATAGTAGTGGCACTCAATTGTCTGTCCGTCTGTCTGTCTGTATATCTGTATAATACAATAAATGTGTATACTCGTACATAGATTTGTATTTATTCAGTTCATCCATTCAATAGCCAATTGGTATTCATAGCGATCCTTCAATTCGTCATTCGAACGCTTATCTTATGTCAAAAGAACGTTTCACTTCAATCTTTTATTCACTTATTTATTCAGAAATTCAATTTTGTATTTATTTGTTAGTTTATTCTTACGTTTCTTTTTCAAATTGAATATTAAAATATTGTGGCATTCTGATATTTTGCATAGTTTTATGTTGCATATTGCATATCATATGAATTGCTTATTTCAAAAAAATTAAGTTTTAATTAAAATCTTAAAATTGAAAACACAAAATCAAAGAAAAAAAAATAATAAATAAATTATTATGGATCTGTCACAAAAAGCTGCTCGTACCAAAATAAATACGTAAAAACATGTGTTTGTAATTTGAACCTTGCTTATAAATACATAAGACCTTGAAAGGGGATGTCATAGAGCTCATTTCATAAAAATTTTGATTCAATTCGATTAATTTGTTACACAAGTCAAAACGATTCGTCTCATTTTTGATTTGAATTTCGAGCTGTTGTCTACTTTCCTTTCGCTTGATATAAAAAATTATCGAAATGTTAATCTATATTTATGAAAGAGTAAAAATATTTCTATGTCCGCTATGGGCTTTAAAACCATCCAAGCTTGATGAGTCCCAAACTGGTTTCATTTGATAGGCAACAATGCAGACATCATTATAGACCACTAAAATAATGCTTTAGGCCCATTCGGTTTATTCATAAATTCGATTTTCGACTTTTCGCATTCAACAGTTATTTGCTTTTTAGCCCGCCAAAAAATGAAAGTGCCACGCCCATTTTAGGTGTAGCCCCTATACAAATCAACCAGCTATTTTCAAGTTTTTGTATTTAAAAAAAATGTTATTGAGGAATGCACTCACTACAAATCCGACAAAATCATGTGTAATATCATTCAATGTCGAAGTCAAGGTGCCACGCCCATTAAGGTATAGCCCACATACATACTTTACGCCCATTCTGTAATTTTTGATTGAGAAACCAATTATTCATGAATGTATTCACTCCAAATTGGGTAAAAATACTTCTATTGTCATCCAATGTCAAAACTAAAATGCCACGCCCATTTTAAGGTGTGGGACCCATACGAAATTTCAGCCAATTTTGTATTTTTTGTGAAAATAGTAAATGTTTATGAATTTCTTCACTTAAAATTGGGTAAAAACACTTCTAATATTATCCTTTCTTTACTAAACTGATTTAATAAGGATCAGCCCACTATAACATATAACCCCCAAAGAAAGTCACAACCCATTTTCTAAGTTTTTTTTCAAGAAAATGTTTATTATTCTGCACTTAGGTTAAAATTTTACCCCATTATTGTGTCTAAACTTTGTTTGTATTGGACTATTGACTCCAAGACATCTCTTATCCAAATTTTACCTTAGCCACTGATAATCATAAATAAACAAAATCAAGATAAGGCGGGTATTTGAGCAACGGTTCCACCGATGTTAACGATTTTCTTTGTTTTGTTTGTTTTTATATTACTATTTTTTTTTTTTTAAAACTAAAAGATTATGTTAAGTTAAAGATCCAAAAGAAAAGAAAAGCAAATTGCCTTAAAGTAATGAAAACTGCATTTAGTTGTTTTTAATATAAATTTACGTTGTTACAAACTCTTAAACAAACTAGAACAATAAAAACTGTAAGCGAAGTGTATAAGAAAACAAAAACCACAAAGAAAACAAGATATACAAAATGTATTGTAATAAAAAATGGCGAACTAAAGAAAGATAGAGCAAACGAACGAATGAAGGAGCGAGTAAAGTGAACGTTAATTTTCTCGTTTTATTTTTTGCGGTGCTTATTTGCAAAGCTATTCGAATATTCTTTTGTTTCAAACACTTTCTATTATTGCTTTTCTTTTCTTTTATACTCTTTTTTCTATTTTTTTTTTTTTTAGTTAGTTTTCTTTTCAAGTGCAATTCACTGTCAGAACTTGAATGTTTTTATGGTTGCGATTATTTCATTCCCGCCTGCTACGCTTATTGCCTGCGCTAAGTTTTCTTATTGCCATCAGTTTTTTTTTTTTTTTTTTTTGCTAGTCATTCAGATTGACAGACAGACAGACAGGCAAACAATTCGTCAGTCAGTCAAGTGCACTTCATTGAAAATGTATATAAAATAAAAATAAACTTCTATACTTTGTTATCTTAAATCTAGATCATCTCCGTCGAAGCGCAATTTTAATGAGCTGCGAGTTTGCTCATAAAAATTTACTTTGTAAAACACAAGTCTTGAATTTTTTGGTGTTTTTTTATTTTTGTGAATATTTAAAATGGCAAAATTAAAAATTCGGTTTCAGCTATCGACCAAACGACGATGATATTTTTATTTAAAAAAGCAGCTGCGTATATCGTAAAAATTTTGCAGCTGGAATTTCAAGTAAAAATGCTGTAAAATTTCTTAATAGTAAAAGTTTTTTTTTACACAGAAAGTTTTCTTTTAAAAAAATCAAGGAAAAATTTTAATTTTAGCAGTAAAGAATTTTTTAAACTTTGAAAAAAAAAAGAAAAATTAAGAATGTAATTGCACATTTTGGTAAATAATTTGAATTGCAAAAAATTCGAAATGCAATTTTTAATGCGATCTACTCTGCGATTTATATTTTAGAAATAAGTAACTATAATATATTTAAGGTATTCACAAGGTCTTGCAATAGTGTAATAAAGTAACATTGCCCAAGAGGCATTTTGAATAGTGAGTAGTAGTAAAGAGAGATTTTTGAGTAGCAGTGTGATTCGCGACTGCGACTTGAATCAGTGACTGCAAACAATGATAAAATCGCAGCTCGCTAAAAACAATCAGCGATGTCGTTACACATAGTATCCGAAAGTTACACATACTTTTACTCGCAGTCTGATATTGCAACCTATAAATCACTGAGAAAAAATCACAGAAAGTGATTTTTTGCCAACACTAATTTTGAGCACACTTGTGGAAAACATAATTGTGCAATTCTGCGCAGTCAGCTGTTTGGTTTGCCTATTCCCTTCGAAAAGAGAGCCTCTGTTTGACCAAATACTTTCCGTTCATTTGAGTTTTATTTTAGGTATTCACTGTGAATAATATAGGTATTCACTGTGAATAATACAGGTATTCACTGTGAATAATACAGGTATTCACTGTGAATAATATAGGTATTCACTGTGAATAATATAGGTATTCACTGTGAATAATATAGGTATTCACTGTGAATAATATAGGTTCTCACTGTGAACAATATAGGTATTCACTATTTATACCCAGTGTGAGCATCGTTAACCCAAAAAATACCAAAATTCGTACTGCAATTTAATAATTTTCCCCAAATTTGTATGGTTCAAACACGTTGTGAAAACGGTAATTGTCAATAATAGTCAAGAGGAACAGTGCAAAGCCCGTGCAGTCTTTTATCGAAAATGTCGACAGCTTTGTATGAACTATTTTAAAATATTACGAAAGCAACAATTTATATATTCCGTGTTCAACAAGCAAATAATACCTTAAAAAATTAATTTACAAACTTTTTGTTTCAATTTTGTTGATTTTTTTTTTTTTTTGTTTTTGTTAAAAAAATAGCACAAAGTTTTCATTTTAATATAATATTGTAATATTAATAAGTACCTACAAGATAGATTTTGTTCGGCAAAAACTTTTTAATTAAATTACACTTTTGAGAGTTTTATCTAGCGGCAAAATCGATTGAAATAACTTTTTTTATTGGGAAATATATTTTATGATGAAATAACTCAAAGTTTATAAAATGATGATGAGAAAGATTTTTTGTGTTTTTTTTTTATGTTTTTATAGTAAAATATTTAAAAAATAAAAATACTAGGGTGACACCGAAATCTCAGACTTTTGGTTAAAGTGTTTAGTTTACCTTTTAAAAAGGAAAAAAAAAACAAAAAATACTTTCGGGTCAATTGGATATAAAAGCGAGCCAGTATAAAGCATTTCCCTAGAAATGATCAAGGCTACACTTGCTTAGATGTATCTTTAAGAATAGCAGCATTAAATCTTCGAATCTTCAGTACACTTCAAATTGTTACTTGCTTCCTAAAATCGTCAACTTCTGAAAATCTGTACAATCTGTTGCACACTCACAGAAAACAAAGCCTGTGGATGATGTGACGTGCAACATTTTGATTGTGGTTAGATGCATGAAACCAACCAAAGTTCATATTAGTCAAATGACATTCTCAACTGTATGCTGCATTGCAGTATACCAAATTTTAAATGAAAAACCGAATGAGAACCGAATCATGTATCTATCGATTTCTATAGAATTTCATGCCACAAACGTAACGTAAAATCCTTTGATTCAGACATTTTTGGCAACACATAATTTGACAATATTATGTGAAATGTGGCTGGCAATAAGTGGAAAATCATTTTGTGACGCGACAACATTCAAGGCAAAGCCAATAATGAACGTTAAATGACACAGAAAGTCACGCAGACAGACAGAGTTCAGAGTACTAATGCCAGCGATGAAACCACAAAGCGACTCATGCATATTTAATCGTTTGAATATTTTCCAAAAACTCAAAGCTAGAATAAATTTTAGTTTATTAGAAAGCGATTATGCACCAAAATGCTGCGGCATAGAATTTCATGAAATGTTACGAAATGCGCTATAATTTTCAGAAAATGAAAATAGAAAATGTAGATGATTGCCTTCTGAAAGTTTAAAATCAACGCTACTGTCTTTTGGTATTTCAGTTCTGTTTCAACATATTTGCGCAATTTTTGTCGCAATATTTTTTACTTATGAATGAATTTTCTCATTCATAGAAATGCTATGAAAGACTATTTCTATTATTTAAAATACAAAGTAGAGTAGTATATCAGTTTGTGTGTGACGTTTGCTGACATTTGGCAGATTTCGTGATGACAGCCACGTTTTTAGCATAAAATATCGCCGCATTTCAAAGTGATTCGTATGTACTATAAAGCAAAATTATTAGTTTATGACGTTTAAATTGATTTTTTGTTCTACATTAGTGCACAAACATGCTAAGAAGAGAAAAGAAAAATAAAATTTCCATAGAACTGGCATTTATTTTTTTTGGCATAAGTATTCTATTTTGGTTTTTTATATTGCATATAACTGACATAAATAGAATTCAAATTTATTAAACTATTTCCATATCACTCAAATGCTGTCAAATTCATCGAACTCACATCTATACATGCGATTTTATTTTTTGCCGTAAATGGAAAAACAAAAGAAAATGTGCTGTAGTTTTTTTCGAATATACGATATGTTGCATTTTTCCATATACGTGCTGAGAGAAAAAAGTCATAAGAAATATTTTGTCAAAAATAAAAATTGATATTTATCAAATATTTTGGCAATACCAAGAGAGCAGCACAGTATATCTTTTCCATCTTTGAAATAAAGATATATTTCTGGCATATTTTTAAGTAGTTCTCAAAGTTAACCTAAGTCCGTCACATATAATTTTAAACAGGTGACATAGGGGGACTGAAGATATTAGGAACAGACAAATTTTCTTTAATTTGAAATTGAGAGCGATGGTAATGAGCTAGACACTTGAAATATAGACTGAAGATGGTTCTTAAGAACATAAACATTCTTTTTTAAGTTTTATTTTTTTGGTATGTTTTATAAAATATTTTATGGTTCGAATGTTTCGACTATCGTGGTGTTGGTTGGAGGATGAGACAGCGAACAGACGGACATAGATCATTAGCTCGGCTTAACATAATATGCTCTTTTGGCCAATGGGTTCAGTATATAATAAGATGTACCGAATAGCCCCATACCGTGGGTCGATATTTTCAATAAATATTTTTTAAGTTGGAACAACTGTTACTGTCTTCCATGCCAAATTCTTTAGGGTTTGAGTTACTCTTGTTTTTGTGCAATACAAAAAGTGAATTTGATGATATTTCATTTATTTTTTCGATTATTCCACAAAGAAATGCGATCAAATTTTGATTTTTGAATGGAATAAATGCTGCAGAAACGTTGAAAATGTTGAAGAAGGTTTACAGGGTCCGAGCTCTATCAAAAATCAACAACATACTATATGATTGGTATAAATTGTTCAAAGAAGGTAGAGAACGCGTTAAAGACGAAGAGCACCCTGGTCGACCATCGACCTCAAAGGACGAAGCTCACATCCAAAAAGTAAAAGAATTAGAGCTAGCACACCGTCGATTAACTATGAGAGACATTGCTGATGAAATTGGCGTATCGAAAGTATCAATTAATACCATTTTGAAAGATGTTTTGGGCCTCAAACGTGTCAAGTCTCGATTGGTACTAAAATTCTGAATTTTCTGTACTGATTCTTCGTGTCTTTTTCGCCAAAAATGGAACCAATGTCGTTCCGCAACCATCTTATCTCCTATTTCCGAAACTTAAAGGACCTCTCCGAGGAAACCGTTTTGAATCGATTGAAGACATTCAACGAAAATTGGTGCGTGCACTGAAGGCTATAACGGAAGAAGAAGGGTCTACGACGTCTTTTGTAATGAGTCACCTGTTTCACACTATATGTGACAGGTATAAAAAAAAGTATAGCACAAAGCGTCTGATAAGTAATAACAGTGTTGCCAGAATAGCTAGAAAATAGGAAAGAAAATCATCTATTTAGTTATTAGGTTTCAATAACAAATATGCGAAATTAGTATTGTATTTCTTCATTTTGCTACTTTCTTTTGTACTAAAAATTTCGTTGAAGCATGACGCACAAGATTCGCTACTGGGTGACAGTTTGGCATGTCACTACTGGCGCTATAAACACTTTAAGCGAAAACCATGACACTTAAGGTCAAAATATCAAGATGGGTAAAAAAGAATTTCATGCCACTGACACTCTCTGACTTCAATTGTCTTTTTTTTTTTTTTTTTTTTGTATCTTGCATTTCAAATTCCATTGCTGTACGAGTGTCATTATATGCGGCTGTCTATCTATGTATCTGTCTGTCTGTCTGTGTGTCTGTCTGTCGAGCTGTCTTCTTGTCTGTCTGTCAATCAAATGTCTTAAGAAAACAATAAGTTTATATGTTTTCCTCTACTGCCCTCGTTTTCCTTTAAAAAAAATATCACATCCATGCGGAAATGGAAAACTTTCATTTTCATTTTCGTTTTTGTTTCGTTATTTTGTCGTGTATTGTTTTTAACCTTTGTTCTTTTTTCCTTTGTTGTTTTCACCATACCGAGTGAAACTTAAGAATTTTTTAATAACTCAAAGCTATGTAATTAAAGATGCTGCCAACGTCATTGTCCCATCGTTTTTACAGCCGCAAGCATCAGAGCCATTTGTAATTATACTCCTCTTCATACATTTTGTATAGTATACTAATTTTAATGCGTTGTTTGTAACACATCAAAGTGGAAATCGAAAATCTAGTTCCATTATTAAAATATTTTTTTCGGAAAGCAGCAGCTATGAACCGCGAAAATTATTAAAGAAAGTCAATTTGTCAGTTCCATTTAACCTTCTCTCCATTTTTAGAAACATAAATTTATGTCAGTCATATGACAACGTATTAATTGGTTTTAAACTACAAATTTAATTTTCTATTTTCTCTCTCTCTCTCTCTGCAATCAAAACGTCATCTCCGACATCTTACAAACATTTTTGTTGAAAAATACAATAAATTTTGTAAAAGGATAATTGACATTTTAATTGACTTGATTAAGTTGGCTGAGTTCTATTTATATTTTATTTCTATATTTATCTATTACAGAAAAATGACTATCCACAACCCACTCCTTGAATTCTTTTAACCTATTTATACAATTTAATCGAATGTTCAAAGTTGCAGCATGCAAAATTTGACCATCAGTTGCACAACAATTCAATTAATTTTTAATTTTAAAGCACACACATTTTGTCAGAAAGTTTGAAACGCATTAAAGGAGACATCGTAGACTCTATAAAGTATATATATCCTTGATCAGCACGACGAGACGGAGTCGATCTAGCCATGTCCGTCTGTCTGTCTGTATGTATGCGTTTCATTCGCTCAGTTTTAAAGATATTGACCTGAAACTCGGAATTTAAGCTTTTCTCAGTCCTAAGCAGTTCAAGTGTTAAAATCAAAGTGCCACGCCCATTTAAAGGGGTAGCCCCCATATAAACTTACCGTTTTTTTCGGATTTTTGTATGAAAATAGCAATTATTTATGAATGTAGTCACTCCAAGTTGGGTCCAAATACTTCTAATGTCATCCAATGTCAAATCCAAACTGCCACGCCCATTTTTAGATATAGCCCCCATACAAATTAAGCGCCCGTTTTCCAATTTTATATGAAAATAAGTATTATTTATGAGAATATTCACTCAAATTTAGGTAAAAACACTTCTTATGACATCCAATAACAAAACCAAGGTGCCACGCCCAATTTGAGCCATAGTCCCCATACAAACTTATCGATAATTTTCGAACAAAATGTATGAAAAAAGTAATTATTTTTGAATATATATTTATTAATGTATATAAGCCACTGATGATCACACTAAACTATTCAAAGATTCGTGTGACGGGTATTTAAGGTTCGGTTCCACCGAAGTTAACGTTTTTTCTTATTTTTTCTTTAACCCGTTACTGCCTGCGTTTTGTGTGTTACTCCGCACCTTACGCAACACGTTAAAAGCTTCACAAAGTTAGCTGCGTTGCATTTTTCTGTAAATAGTTTTTCAACACTTTTTTTTTTTTTAATTATGTTTTTCTTAGCACGCAATTTTTACCCCTAAAGCAATTTACCATAAAAATGTAAACGATGGCGAACTGACTGACTGACTGACTAACCGTTGTGGCTGCATTGCTGACGGTTTATAACGAGTTAGTTGAAAAAGTCAGCAGGACTTCTTACTTGAGGGATTAAACATCTACATAAAATAGTAAGGGAACAACTATTTGTATGTGTGTGTGTGTGCGTATATTGAAGAAAACACCACATCTACGCAAATGCAAATAAACACCTGTTGCTCTAGTTACTGGTTTTCTTTTGCTATTTTCATCTACTTTTTTGCAACTTTGCATAGTTTTATAAGCTCTCTTTTATATATTTATTATTTATTATTTTTTTTTTTTTTTTTTTGCTGTGGCTAGTATGCCCTTGAGTGGTTTTTTTTCCATATTATGTATTCATTTTTTAAATAAAATTTAAATTGCGAATTTTAATCATTTAAAGCAAAAATAGAATTCATTTTTTGCAAAGTGTTGAAAATTTAGTTTTTATTTTAAGGAAATGATTTATTGCAAAAGCTGCTTAAATAATAAAATTCAATTTATTAAAAAAAAAAACTGTGGCAGCTAATTTAAAATTTAATTTCTGTGTACTATTCCAACATTTACTTTTGTATTAAATTCCTTTTTGTTTTTTTTTTTCCTTTAATTTTTCTGTTTTGTCAACACAATAAAACTGTTTTTCTTGCGATGTCAATTGTTCGCCGAAATTCAAGTGACGTAGGTACCCAGTTTTTATACTCGTATTCCATCATTATAATATCATCGACTGTGTCACATTTATCCCTTGCTCAATATCTGCCGCACTTTTTGCATTTCTCTTTTGCTTGCTGCGCATTTTTCGCTTTGTAAGCATTTTTCTTTCCTTTCTTTTTTTTTTTTTTTTTTTTTTCTGTTTGTCACTTTTAGTTAATTGTAATTTTGTTTACCGCCGTCTTTGCTTTTGTTTGGATTCCGCCATCGTATTTTTTTTTTATACACTTCTCGCTTTGTATAAAAGTATATTAGTTTAGTTCCAAACCTTGTAACAAATTAAATAAAATATAAAATTTTCGTGTTTGAATTTAATTGCCAAAAAAAATTGAAATAGCTGATAAGTCTTATATTTGGGATCTGGTAGTAAAAAAACTTCATATTTGGAATTTTTGGAACACTCCCAAAATCTGAATTTATGTTAAAAAAAAAAAAATAATATTTTTTCTCCTTTTCACTTATGTGACAATAACTCTGCAAACTACGAATCGAAATTTTTTAAACTGTTTCGAAAAGAAAAAACATAGACCTTTCGAACAATATATAAATTTTATGACAGTTCAGATACTATCAGTGAGTATTTTGAAGGCAAGAGCAATCTTTTTTTCTCAATATTTGGTTACACTATTTCGTTTAAAAGCTACATCTATGGAACACAGATTTTAATACATTTACAAGTAAAACGGATGTTTGATGGTTAAAATTTATGTAACAATTGACCAAGTTATTAAACTTTTTCTAAAAACAGATTTTTCAGTACTACATTTTATAACCAATTTTCTTAGATCAAAATTTAAATATTGCAAACCCATTTTAAGGTGTTACTTTACCATCTATACATGAACGATTTATAAGTCTCTCACGCACTTCATTTCACGAAATACATACGAAAAATGTGTTTTCTTTATCATAAAGGGTGTCCCAGAATTAACGCAAGTGGCACAATGAACGAAAGATTTGCAGTAAAGTGCTGGCAACTCTAACAAAAAATAACAAATTGACAGTTGACAATTGTTAGGGTTGCCAGCACTTGATTGCAAATCATGCGTTAACTCTGAGACTTGCGTTAATTCTGGGAAATCCATTATTTAGTATCTAATCTTCGGTTTTAACAAAATTAACCTTTTCACTATTTATTTATTTATTTTCTTTGTATTATAAAATTTTTGTGTACCCTACTTTTTTTTAGTGGATTATCGCTTCTACCCATTTTTTTATTTGACTCATTCGCTTTAAACTTTTCGCTGTTTTTTCCTTTTTTTTTTTTTTTTTTTTCTTTATTTATTTTTTTATTTTTTTTTTGTGCTTTTGGGTAAACATGTCAAACTTTTTCATTAGATTTTTTTTTTCTGCTTGGCTTACTTTGACGCGACGCATTTAAAAATTCGGCAGCTCTCGCGCACAATTAAATCTACACAATATTCTTTGTGCGCGAAGTTGCCACCCGTTTTTAATTTTGTTTAAAATGCCACCCGTAAACACCGCGCTTTCTTTGAGATTTTTTTTTTTTTATTTTCCTTTAGGCACATTTTTTACTTAGATTTCAATAGGCATGCTTCACATAGATTTGTCAGAAAAAAATTTGCTGCGTCAAGCAGAAAACGTATTGCGAAATGCTTTAAAAGCATTTGTATCTTTGTCATTAACCATCATTTTGGCATTTATTTATGCGCTACTTTAAATTAAATTTTTGGGTTTTTTCTTTTTTTTTTGTTATGTATTTTAATTATTTATTTAGCATATTAATAGTTATTTTCAAATTCTAAGTGTGTTGGCTTTTCCTTTTAGAATGAAATATATAAATGTGTGGATGGGAGCTGTGTATGTTAATCTATTTTTGATAAAGTTTTATAGTAGCCAAAAAGTTTTTGCATTAATTTTGAGATGTTTTTAAAAAAATAAATAAATTATGCAATTAAAATTAACAAACTTTAAACTTTTTCAAAGACATTAATTTATGTTAATTTAAAAGGTCTTTTTATAAATACGGTTTATTTATTTTATTCTGCTTAAAAAAAGTATTTTTTTTTTTTTATATTTTGCAATCCAGATAAATTTTAAAAGCTGTGAGAATTTCATACTCCTCTTTGTGATCTGGTCAAAAGCGCTTAGTCAAATCAACACTGCTACGATGATATGCTTAAAAACTTGCCAATTTGTGAAACATCTTAAATGAAAATAAAAATCAAAGCAAAGTAAAACTAATACATAAATTTATTTATGTTTTAATAGTGGAAAAAGATTTACTGAATGATTTTATTTAATATAAAAATGTATCCCAGCGGTAAAATATTTCTTTAACGACTTGGTCACTAATGACTGATTGGTGACATGTCATCGGTTGTGTTACCATTATTATTTCAAAAGCAGAATGGTCACAATTTGGGAAAATTATAAACTGACGATTGCTACTAATTGATACTGGCAAAGCAGACCTGCCTGTTTCGTATTCATGTTCCCTAAAGGTAAATCGATAACGACTTATTTATGCAAATTATTTAAAAAAAGTAAACTTTATTATACCCCCCACATATGTGTGAGGGATATTATCAGTCTGTCGGAAAGTTTGTAACCATGTCCGTCCGTCTTAAGCTTTTCTTAGTCCTAGGTAGTTTGTATGTTGAATTCAGATTGCCACACTCACTCTGAGGTATAGCACCCATACAAACTTACCGCCCATTTTCGAATTTTTGTATAAAAGTATGTATTACTAATGAATGTATTTACTTCAAAATGGATAAAATCACATCTAATACCATCCTATGTACACACCGCCGATATGGTACGGATCAGCCCATTACAACATATAGCCCTATACAAAGTTACCTCTCATTACCGCACCCATTCCATCTCGAAGTTGTATTTAAGCCAAGGATGATTACACATAAACACTTTAAAAATTCGTGTGACGGGTATTTAAGCTTCGGCTCCACCGAAGATAACTATTTTCCTTGTTTTTATTTATTTTTAACTGCAAAATTATTAAAATACATAAACCTTTTGTATGCAAATATGCATGACAAACACCCAAGACCTATTTCAAAACAAGTCATGCATGACGTCTTGTAAGACTTGTCATCCAAGAAGCCTTGCAAGACATATCATCCAAGACAACTGAGACATTTGTATGAAAATGTCATCAATTACTTGTATAAGGCTATCGTTGGTACGTCATCGAGAAAAAAGACGAGTCATCAACACAGCATTTATGCCGCGCTGATGACTTCACGCTGGCTTGTTCATTTTTTTTATTTCAAAAAAGAAATTAATTTAATTCGTAGCAGATTACTTTACAAATTTTTCTTTTTCCTAAAAATAATTTCATTCAATTACAATTTTATATAATTTTTGGAATTAAATGTTTAACACAAAACAAAAAAAAAAAAAAGTATTTTAGTTTTTTTTTATTTTTGTTGCTTTTTATATAAACACATAAAACCACTTTAGGGCCATTTAATTATTTTTATAATTAACAACAAACATACGCAATGTGACCTCAGAAGTGTTAAGCGCTGAACATGCTTCTGCTAAACTAATTTTTTTTCTACAGAAACATGATGATGTGTTTTACATTTTAGTATATTTAAATAATTTAATTTTAGTTTTTTAATAAACACAAATAAAATTAGATGTAAATGAAGAAATTCTAAAAAGAATTTAGCTATAAACATTTAATTGTAATATATCTTTTAATACCAAGAAACACACACTGCGTATGTGTAATATTTTCTAGTGTAATGGCTGAGTTAATTAATTCAACTAAAACATCTGTGTCAGATCTAAGTGGCTGTAAAATGACTTTTAACCAAGAAAATACATATTTGTATATTATTTATTAGGCATAAAATGATTTACAACTGGCAAAGCAGCGCACATTCATCATACGCAACGTGTGGCCAAATAATTCGGAACAGAGTAGAAAGATGAAACATGTTGAGTGTAATTAATTAATTAATTATAATTAACAACAAATATAAAAATGCTTCTTGGAACATATTTCATTAAATGCTAATTGTGAACATTTTTCCGAAGGCTTTCATTCCATTCAGTTCAGTTTGGTTTGGTTCTGCAATTTAATTCAATTTTACAGCAATTGCGGTTGCTGTTGTTATTGATTTTGATTGATTTATAAACATTTTGTATTAAAACTGAGTTGCTGTTGTTTCTGTTATGTATTTGTATTGCTTTTGTTGTTGTTGTTGTTGGCAAACAATAAACAAAATTAAATTAGCAGTCAATTTGTTAGCTGAGACGGCTGAGAGGTAACTTCTAGCAAAATCAGTCAGCAAATACAATGCTCAACCAAAATGACGCAGCTGTGGCAAATAATCGTAATGGCTAAATATGCATTAAAAAAAATTCAAAATAATTTAATTTTATTTTGTATTTCAGCAATTTTAGCAATAATTATTCTGTTGCTAATTATCCTTGATGTATTATAAATTGTTATTATATTAGATACAATATCAGGAAATATTTTCGATATTGTTTTTGTATATTTTTAATTATCAAATTTTTTTTGTATCTATACAACTGTTGCGCGTATCTAAATTGAGTTCACTGCAAATAACATGCATCTAAATTAATGTTCTTAAATTACATTTTCGTTAGCTAATTTCATGACTATATATTTAAGCTCACCTCTTAACATGTCCTACAGGCAAGCCCCAATTTGTGCAATTGCAAAATTGAATCGTGGCTTCAATGAATGACTGAGTGCGGTAGATTATGCTTGTGCTAGAGTGCAAGCGAATAAGAAAATATTGTTAACAGAGTTTGCATGTCGAACGATAATTAAAACATTTCCGTTGCACATTTTACATTGGCGCATAGCGGAGAAGGGAAACAAACGTAAAAAGTGAATATTTTAATAGAAATTTCAGTGGCAATTAAATTTTTTTGGAAGGGAACACTTTTTTTCTGTATTAAGGCTAAAATTAGCATTACGGTTGTTTAATACTGAAATATTTTGTTTAGAGTAAAATTAAGAGCATTCTATTTGGTAAAACTAAAGTTTATATACCCTTACAATTGTTTATTTATAACGGGTGATTTTTTTGAGGTTAGGATTTTCATGCATTAGTATTTGACAGATCACGCGGGATTCAGACAAGGTGTCAAAGAGAAAGATGCTCAGTATACTTTGACATTTCATCATGAATAGACTTACTAACGAGCAACGCTTGCAAATCATTGAATTTTATTACCAAAATCAGTGTTCGGTTCGAAATGTTCGAAATCCGCTTTTTTATCGACAAATTTTGTTCAGCGATGAGGCTCATTTCTGGTTGGATGGCTACGTAAATAAGCAAAATTGCCGCATTTGGAGTGAAGAGCAACCAGAAGCCGTTCAAGAACTGCCCATGCATCCCGAAAAATGCACTGTTTGGTGTGGTTTGTACGCTGGTGGAATCATTGGACCGTATTTTTTCAAAGATGCTGTTGGACGCAACGTTACGGTGAATGGCGATCGCTATCGTTCGATGCTAACAAACTTTTTTGTTGCCAAAAATGGAAGAACTGAACTTGGTTGACATGTGGTTTCAACAAGATGGCGCTACATGCCACACAGCTCGCGATTCTATGGCCATTTTGAGGGAAAACTTCGGAGAACAATTCATCTCAAGAAATGGACCGGTAAGTTGGCCACCAAGATCATGCGATTTGACGCCTTTAGACTATTTTTGTGGGGCTACGTCAAGTCTAAAGTCTACAGAAATAAGCCAGCAACTATTCCAGCTTTGGAAGACAACATTTCCGAAGAAATTCGGGCTATTCCGGCCGAAATGCTCGAAAAAGTTGCCCAAAATTGGACTTTCCGAATGGACCACCTAAGACGCAGCCGCGGTCAACATTTAAATGAAATTATCTTCAAAAAGTAAATGTCATGGACCAATCTAACGTTTCAAATAAAGAACTGATGAGATTTTGCAAATTTTATGCTTTTTTTTTTTTTTTTTTTAAAGTTCTCAAGCTCTTAAAAAATCACCCTTTATATAAAAGGGTAAGAGAGTATATTAAGTTTGTGCGAATGTATGTTATAGACAGAAGGAGGCTAGATAGACCCTATTACGTATATATATTCTTGATCAGCATTGGAAGGGGAGTCAAACAAGCTATGTCTGTCTGTCCGTCTATCCTGCTGTCTGCCATATGAAAGAGATTATCCCTCGGAGACTATAAGCGATAGGGCCACCATATTTGAAACTTAGACCCCCCTAAGCCGTCAAGTATGCACTTGCAAACGGTTTTTCCCTAGTCCTATTTTAATGGGTACCCCCATACAAATCTACCCCAAAATGGTGGGTTTTTGCATAAAACTGTCATTGTTTCTTATTCTAGGAAGTCTTAATTTGGTATAATTTGGGTACAGGGTATCTTGCAGTCAAGCATACTCGACTTCAGCGTTTTTTCTTGTTTATTATGAGTTAAAATTTTGAGAAAAAAACAAAAATATTTATAAAGCACATTTATTCTTATATTAAGAACCATTTGTGCTTAATAAATCTACAATTAAGAAAGGATAACAAGAAAAAAAAAGGATGATATGAGCGCCAAATTTTAAAGAGCGCGGTTCACATTATTCACTACATTGCTCTGTCACTTGGCAATATGTATCATCTTTTGAGACTTAAATTAAGCACGATTATTCTCAATTCAAACACATTGTGCTTGATAAAAGAACCGATAGAAAATTTCGCTTTTTTCCGAACAGAGCCTCTTTAGCGCCTTTTCTGGCACTCAAAGCAAGAGATGAAGCCAACGGTTTGATGTGATCGATAAGGCGTTCGTTGTATCTGGAGCTATGTCGATGTATTACGTTAAAGCGTAAATGTCAAATAAAATAAAATTTTACTTCCTTTCAAAAGTATGCAATTTTTAAAATTTTTTATTTTATTTTCCTTTTTTTTGAAATATTTTTATTTTTAACATTTAAAAGTAAATATTTTTGTTAAAGTAGTCAAAACTGCTTTAAATTACACACACAGTTACACTGTAGGGTGTACTCTTAACTGTTTAAAACAGCATTAAATTCCTCTTCTTCTCATTTCGCTATTTCAGTTTAACATTTTCAACATTCCAATTAGATTTCGTAACGAAACCAGGCAGCCAGCACGAGTTCAACGCAGCGGGCTAAACATAAATTAGATGCTCAACAACTTAACAACAAACAAGTAAACAAAACAAAGCAAAGCAAGGACGAAAGGTGTTATTGCAAATGCGCCCGTATGTATGCTATACTCTTTTTTTTTTATTTTCGGTATACGAATTTATGCTATAAATGCCTGACAAAATGGCATTAACCAGAACAGTAAAATAAACGTACATATGTAGGGGGTGCTTTAGGGCATGAGTATATTTAAGCATTCAGGACAACTTTATTTGCGCACGCCTTATAAAAAGCTACAAAATATGTGAAATTAAAGCAATGAAATAAAATAATTTATAACCGACAGACACAAATTTGACTTTAGATAAAATTTAAAGCCAAAACATTTGATGAATTTCATATAAAGCAGTCATTGAATATTTTGACTAGGAAAAAAGTCAAATAAAATAAATTTCATTGTAGTGGAAAAATATTCAAAAAAACTCAGTTGTAAAAGAATTTTATTGCTTTCAAGTTCAAAGCTTTTTTTTTTTCTTTTTTTTTATTCTTAGCTGCGTGAGTGAATAACAAAATCAAAGCCATATAATAATGGTGCGGAAACGTACAGGCAATGCGACACCGCCCAGTGTGAATTCACGTCGCAGCAGCACTTCCACTTCCAGTGCCGCTTCCAGCTCTCGCCCGAGTAGCAATTTGCCGCAAACAGTACCAAAACCGGTGCCAAAACAACCGGAGAAGAGTAGTAGCGGTGGCCGCTCAACTGGTGATGTCTTCAAAGATATGGCAGCCACAGCCACTGGTGTTGCTGTGGGTTCAGCAGTGGGTCATGCAGTGGGACATGGCATTACAAGCATGTTTAGTGGTGGCGGCGGCGGTGGCAGCAGCAAAGAACCGCAACAACAACAACAAAGAAGCAACAGCACCATCTGCACGCAACAGTCCATTAGTGGCGGAGGGTCCTTGTGCGTATGAAATAAAACAATTTCTAAAATGCTCAGAAGAGAATACCGATCTTCGTGTTTGTGAGGGCTTCAATGAGGCATTGCGACAGTGCAAAGCTAGATACAATTTATAAGAAAGAAACGAAAGCAAAATGCTTCAGAATGCTGCAGAAGGCAATGAAATTTGTTTATATAAATTTAAGTTATGTTTTGAAAGATTTAAAGATTTATAGAAATTAACAATTCAATTAATTCGTATTAATTATAAATACAATAATCGTTAAATTCTATTGACTAAAATTGTTTTTAAATAAAATCATCAAAATTAAAAGCTATTCAGAATGTCTTATTTGTATACAAAACAATAAAACAAAGTAATTGAATCAAATGGTTTGTTTAATTTAATTTAATTTTTTTCTGAAAATAGCATCAATTTGTTTAAATAAAACAAAGAGTTCTTTATAAATGGATAGCCTTGCAAGCGACTATCATCTGCTCCAGAAATGTCCTTAAGAGCAGGGAAGAAATAAATGCTTTATGCACTTCAATAAAGATGCACATCTATCAGCCCTCAGGACATAGACGGTAATGAGATAGCAGCCAAGCTAGCTAAAAAAGGCGTTAGTCTGGCTCAGAAGGAAACAATATATCTACCGCTCTCAATACAGACACTGTATTGCAGTCTGAGATTGCTTCGATTGAATTTGGAAAAAGTGAACGAACAAAAACCAAGTGGCTACTCATGCAAAAAAGCTAAGAAAAACTAATGAGAACAGATCCAGAGAATACAAGGTGCATGGTACTCTAGAGTCCCTGGAATACTTACTCTGCGACTGCTAAGCTATCGCCAAAAAAAGGACTGAAACACCTTGGCTCATCCTGGATTGCATCACTGGAAGATTTGGCCTTATTGATGCCTAGTCAGCTTTTAACTTTCGGCAACCAACTCAAAAAATACTTCAGGAATACTGAACGAACTCCAAAAGGCATCAAAGCATCATTATTTTACCAAATTTTAATTGGAGTCGTTCAAAAAAGATAAATGTCTTCATACAAAAACTCGAAAAATGGGCGATAGGTTTTTATGGGGGCTATGCCTAAAAATGGGCATGGCACCTTGATTCTAACATACAAACTGCCTAGGACAAAAAAAGATTAATTTTGAAATATTATGTCAATGTCTTAAAAAATTATGACTTAAAACGCATCGCAACAGACAGACAGACGGACAGACAGACGGGCAGACAGACGGAAAGACGGACGAACATGGCTAAACCGATTCGTGTCATCGAGCTGATCAAGAATATATTTACTTTATGGGGTCTCCGATGCCTCCATTAATGCTTTTTTGAGAAAGAGATAGTAAGCAAACATTATATTTTCTGTACTTTTGCTTCGGTTGCTTTGTTGCTTTTCATAAATATTTATTTTTAAATTAATCAAGAAGCAGAAAAATTAAAATTTTTATAAGTTGAAATTATATAAATTCACAAAAACATGCATACTCAACAAAATATGTTAGCAAATTAGAAAGAGACAGATGCGGAATACTTTACACAGTATAATTGCATTATGGTCAAATAAAACATTTTAACAATTTTTTTCACTTTCACATCATACTTCATTGAAAATAGTTTTAAAAAGTGACAGAAAATTCAAAGTAAACTTGAAATGCAAATAAAAATTGTAAAAATTTGATTATCTGAACACAGTTTAAGATTCACAATCATTTAAAGAAATTGAAAATTAATATATTGAAATACATAAAATACTTGCGTAGTACGACATATTACGTCAAAATAAAATAGGCCTAAAGAATTTAAGTTTATTTTTAAATAACTCTAATGGTGTGTTCTAATCTAAATAACAAAGCATTTACCATTTCTCCAAAAAAAAAAAAAAAGCTGTTAGACATAAAATGCCATAAATCCAAATAAATTGCGATATTTACCCTGAAATGAAATAAAAATACAAACATACAATTAGATTTACGTTGAATTTGTATAATATTAAGGCGTATATTTACAAAAACAGCATAATGTAATTTTCAGTTATGCCGAATTTGTTAGATACTTTAAATATGCTTTTGAGATACTTTTTTAAGTAGCGAACTGAAAAAGTGAAAAGATAAATGTACTACGCGACACTGAGAGACAGATACATATAATTTTGAATATAAGTAGCTCGATTTATTTGAAAAAGTTGAGAATGAATATGTTGTAGAGTATCAAATATTCAACGAAACTAAATAAAGAAAAACTCAAAGCAATAAAATTAACAGCGACGAACACAACATGAACAACAAATAAAAAAAAATATATATATAGGATGTATTGTACACATATAAGAACTACACTAAATTACAAACTAACAATTTGTTTGTGGCCAGTAGCAATTTAGCTTATCCGTAGATTTCTATCTTTAGTTTGTAAATGGTTTCTTCATATACGAGTATATAGAATATGTGTACAATACATATTCATGTAGAAGTAATTAGTTGTATGAGTTTATAAATATATTTGAAATGTTGAATGTTATTGCTACGCGGTAGACATGCAATTGGTATGCAACAACAACAACAACGACAACAACAGACGACAACAATGCAAATGTAGAATAACTTCAACAAAAGGTGTTGAAATAACACAATTTCATTGCATTTCATAGACGTTTAAATTACTTCGTTCGGTCAGAATGTGTGTGTGTGTGTGTGTGTAGATTGAGCGCTATTGGCATTGTTCCTATTCATGTTTTTTGTTGTTGTTAAAATTACAAATTACAAACACGTAATTACGCTCAACATGCCAACAACAATTGAAACAAAGGATTTCTTCATAAAAAAAAAAAAAAAAAATTAAATAAATAAAAAAAAAAAATCAAAATAGTTCACTCAAACAAAATCTAATAACAATTTCGGTTTTCCAGTGAATTGCTATTTAATTGCAAATATGATTTATGTATTTCTTACAAAATATTTCAAGTTATACATGGCGTATGTGTGATATAAGTAAGTACTACGTTTACATTACATCAAAGTAATGCCCTACGGCAGCATATGTTGAAAATGTTTTGTAAATTTGTAATAATATTCATGATTTAATTAGAAAATCACAATGTATACAAGACTAGTTTCAAGTAGTTTGCGAAGAACACTTTATAACTTTGATAACACAACTGGACATTAGGAAATGATAAAGTTTCTCGTTTTGTAGCAAATATATCCGTTGACATGCTTATCCGTTGACAAAATGTGACAGAGCACTCTTAACTTCAACCAAGAAATCCATTTCAAATTCAAGCTTATATTCCTTACAACTGCTCTTCAAAAGTTTTCTATGTGATTTGTTGTTATTGTTGCTGCGCTGTCACAGTCCAGCACATTGGCAACTAATACGACTACAGCGAACTCAACTCAACTCAACACTTTGAGGAGAAAAATTGCTGAAACTTAAAATGATTGCAAAATGGAGGCTAACATATAAACGAAGCGACGACGCCTTTTGACTAATGATCGCGTGCCATTGCAATGGCAAACTGCCATTTGGACAATCAGCACAGCACAAAGCACAACACAACAGCAACAATAAAAACAATAGCAATATTGTAACAAAGACACATACACCTAAACTAATGCTAGGACCAACAATGATGACGACAATTTTATGGTACAAATGAGCGCGGCCAATGCACCTAAGGATTTTTTATGCGAGAGCAATTCATAAAGTCTTTACAGCAATTCGAAAAGTCTTTTTAAATACATTAATCATCGGAATTTTTCAAGTCGCCTTTAAAATTGGCTCCATTTCATCCGATACAACGATTTTATCGGCTAACCAAGTCTTTCATGGCTCCCTAATTCGCCGAAGAAGGTATGGCCTTCTACTCTTTCGGCGAATTTTATTAGATGGCCTCGATCGACACACCGAAGAGTCAATTTTAGTTTTGAGAACAGAAAAAGTCACAGGTAGCCAAATCTGTCGAATCTGGTGGATGCTCGAGAGTATTTATTGAGATTTTGGCTCAGGACTACTCTAAAATCATGGCAAAATGAGATGGCGCATTGTTGCCCTCTCACAAATCCAACTGTTTTCTGCGGATGCTTCCTTGTAGACGCCTCAAAAAGAATAAATAATATTATTTATAAACCTCATTGACCATCAGGGTGGAACTCAGAGTAAACCACACCACGATAATCAAAGAAATCGGTTTCCGGGTGCTTATTTTACAGAATGTACATGTGTTTTAGGGTCGGTCAATCGTAAATCGTAATCTTTGGAATGTTCTAAGAATAATTTCCCAAAGAACCATAGGTCAAAGGTCAAATCTGATCTTCTGCATTTCCTCTTGAAAGTTACCAACTAATATTTCTTATAAATATACTATTTTCAGAGTTTACAACTAAAAAGAGCAGCCTTTCCATGGACCTATTTCATGTATTTTGGGGCGGAGAACTCCAAAAATGGACTTTAAGAAATTTTGCCATTAACCGTTTTCGAGATATCATATAAATCCATCCCTAGAAATCCACTTTAAATCATAAATTCCAAATTCAACCAAATTTTATGCTGTTTGATTCCACTTTCGAATATATTTTTTGAAAGCTGAACTGGGACCAAGGCATATATTCTAATCTAATCTCTCCCGGAACTCGAACTTTTATTTTTCTTTCAAACTTTTCTCTTCAACAAATGATTTTAGAAATCTAGGACAACAAAAATATCAAATACTCTTGTATTTTTACTTTTCCATTTGCCGCTTAATGAAATTAGTTGCGCAAAGCAAAATGTACAAAAAATAGTTAAAGTAAAAGAAGAATAGATAAAAAGATAGAAAAAAAAACTAGTGAAATAGAAGAAAAATGAATTAAAAAGTATCTTAATTATATACAACTAAGTAGAGTGAGAGTATCTGAAGTGCTTGCTACTGCAATACTGCTGCATACTTTATACAATATTTAGCAAAAATCTCAAAAGTACTTCAAACATTTTGCGCTCTAATGCAAGAATAATTCACCAACTTACTGACCCAAGTTGATTTTTAAGTAGTCGCTTGAAACTCGTCGTTGCAAACGAGAATTGTGCTGCCAACTTGCTGCTAAGCTTTAAATTAATGACTGCAATTTTAAGTGAAGCTAGAAAAGGGCGCGTTAAATCTCGAACTGCTGTCCGTAATATTTTGCCTAAGATGAATATAAATTTTCGTTGCTGCTGCTACTTCAATTTAAGAAGTATTTTTAGGCATACCCTTCGCATAATATTTTAGTTTCTATGATTTGGTTTTAAGCAAAAAGTTGAACTGTTAATCAAATCAAATGAAATGGAGGGTGTAAATAAGTCTGCTTTTATTTTTCTTTATTTTTTTATTTTTTTTTATTTACTTGCAAAACTTTTTTGATGCATAGCTAAAATAAAGCGCTATACACACTTCACAGTGTCAACCGATAAAACTTATGAAGTACTTTCATTTCAGATAAGAAAACTTTGTGCGTGTTAAAGTAAATTTGTACTTGTTTAAGTGCTGCTGTCGCCGTCATCACATCAAATGCTCAAATATTTTACATATTTTAACTTTTTAATTAAAATTAAAATATATTTTATACGCCGTTTTGAACGCATTTTAAGTGTACCTATTGAAATCGGCGAATAATTATAAATCAATTTAAGTCTAACAGTGTAAATAAATTGTCTCCTTATTATGTAATTATAATTTACTCTTTTTGTAATACGTCTCGTTACAGTACAATCTAATAAGGGCAACTGCATGAACGCCTTTAAAAATGTATGAAAGTCCTTTGCCATCACCGTCAGTCAACACACGCCTTTTCTTTTATTTATACGCTTCTGTGTATTTTTATTAAACAAGCATCGTCGCGCATAATAAATCACAGCGCCACCTTGTTCAATTATCTTGTAGCATAGAAAGCTTTGCAATCTGGTTCAAAATATTTTTCTTCAACATTATAAATAATATACACCCACGCGATCATAACTTAAAACAAGAAAATACGTTAACTTCGGTGGAACCGAAGCTGAAATACCCGTCACACTACACTTTTAATAGCTTATATGTTCCCCAGGAGCTTAGATTAAATTTCACGATGAATTTGATCAAATTTATATAGAGGCTTTATGTTATATTAGCCCGATTCTTACCGTATCGATAGTGTTCACTTAGGCGGACATTGGATTTGATTTTAGCAAATTTTAATTGAACTCTTTCAGAAAAAAAAAATGTTTTCATACAAACTCGAAAATGAGCGCGTAAATTTGTATGGGGGCTATGTCTAAAAATGGGCGTGGCATCTTGATTCTGACATAAAACTTGCCTAGGACCAAAAAAAGCTTAAGTTTAAAAATTCATGTCAATATCTCAAAAAAATTCTGAGTAAAACGCATCGCAACAGACAGACGGACATATGGACAGACAGAAGGACATGGCTAAATCGATTTGTCTCATCGAGCTGATAATGAATACATACTTTATGGGGTCTCCGATGCCTCCTTTAAAAAGTTACAAACTTTCGGACAAACTGAATATACCCGTTTACTCTATGTGTAGAGTACGCTCGACTACGAAATATCTTGTACCTATTTTTTATTGTTTTGTATTATTATTTTTTTTTTAATAAATTTTTTATAAAGAGTCAAATATTTTAGTGGGCTTGTTTGGAGTCTATATACAATAGTTGTCTGATCTCAGATGAACTGTGATATTTTTTTGGGAGGTATCATTGATGTATAATTCCATTCTGAGTTTGGTGTTAATAGCATTTGTTTAAAGTGGGCAGAATAATAATTTAATACAAAATACCTCACAATCAGAAGTATTCATGAGTTTCAATTTAAGATTTTCTGACTCTGTGACTTAATGTTCCCGAAATAATTTGTATTAGATGACGAATAGACAGATGGATAAATTTAAGTACTTACGACCTTACTTTTGATGCTGGTCAGTCTATACAAAGTATATATAAATCTCTTTCACCCGACTGACTGACTAACGGAAGACACAGATACAGCTAAAACGGTTGCAGGTAAGAAGCTAAAATTTTAACTGTACATTCGTTTTATGATGAAAGTGAGCACTAAGAAGGGATTCTGACAATTTTGACAACAGGCCTAATGGGGGCCTTGAACTTGAAAAACCATATCTCTGGAATGGTAGGACCTGGGTCTCTAATCTCTAGAGACTATGCTCATTTAAAAGGTAGTAAGAAAAAAATGTACACCTGGGACCCATTAGTGGACCCAAAATAAATGTTTGACCAATTTTTTTTTAGATTATGACTAAGACGTGATTTAAAAATATTTGACCCGGGGCCTAATAGGGGCCGATAAACCGGAAAACCCACACCTTTGGAATGAATAGACGTAGAGACTTGAAACTGGAAAAAAATAAAAACAGACGGAAATAAAGTTGCGGGAGTAAAGTAGTGAGTTTTAGCTATGAAAATATATTAATAGGATCTGCAATGCCTATCACCCCTATACCGTACCGTACAGGTAGAGGTCGAGTATGCTCGACTACAAGATACACTTTACCCAATCTTTATGCACCTTAAGTCTTATCTTTGAACAATTATTTTTTTGTTTTGGAGTTTTAAATAAATTTCTCTGCTTTATATTTTTTTGGTCCTACCCATTTTGACAAATTTTATTTTATACTAAACTGAAAGTTTCTAGATTAAGAAATAAAAAGTTTTTATGCAAAACACAAAATGTTGGGTTGATTTGTTTGGCGGTACCGCCTAAAATAGAGCTGGAGAAAACCCGTTTGTAAGCGACCATTTGACGGTTTAGGAGAGTCTTCGTTTTAAATATTTTGCCTCTTTAGTCTCCGAGATAATCGTTTTCGTTCAGCAGACATAGCATGGTAGACGAACAGACGGACAGACAGACATAGCTAGATATAGGGTTTATTATGTCTCCTTCTGCCTGTTCCAAACATTTGCACAAACTTTATATACCCTTAAACCCATCGGGTACAATGCGTAAAATATAAGCATCTAGAATGTTTAAAGTTGACAACGCAGCTCAATTTATTACCAACTAAATTGCTTTAATGTTTCGACAGCAACTTGCACATAAGAACTTCGCAATGAAATCGTTTGAGTACCTTCTCGCTCTGCATTAAAAATTAAGCTATGTACTTGCCATTCAGTTTATTCTGCCAAAGTAACGAAGAACGCTTGACTCAATTGACATTTGTATAAATCAAATTGTGACATTTGAAGTGCAATTAAAGTGTAGCAAATTAGCGCGAGTTGTATGCCCAAGTGTCTGCGAATTATAAAAATGTCTGCGGATTTGATTTGTTGCTTTTACAACAATCATCGCAGTCATCGAGCAATAGAAAAGCTCTTGGCATTTACTGTGTTATTATATTCAAATATTCCATATATATAGTACATAGATAGTTGTCTGTTGGTATATCGTTTCGGTGCGGTGCACTTTAGTTGTACTGCAATTTTGAATTTACTCGCATATTAAATGAACTTTGATGTAGCAGGTCACGGACTAAATACTTTGCAGATATTTTACAGAGATAAAAAGATACATTTTTTTAAATTACTTAAATTTTTAAATTTTGAAAAGAATATTTACAAGAGTAAATTTATACTTTAAAATAAATAGAAACATAATTTGACAATGCAACTAGATAATTAGTTTGATTAATACAAATTAAGTCTTCTAGATAGACTGAGCAACAAAAGAAAATTAACCGAAAATACAAAATATTTCGAAGTAAGTATTTTTCTTAATAAATCTGATTTCAATTTTCATAAACTTCTCATAATTATTTTCACTAATTTAAATCAATTTCTCTTGCAACTATAAAGATAATAATTCAAAGATATTTGTTCTACTTGAGCCCATAATTTGCAAAAGATTTATGTGCATTTATGTATACAAAATTTGAAACATGCCAAAGGGAAAATCATAAATGTATTAAAATAAAGCCCTAAACAACTAAATGATTGTAATTATTTTAAAGCAGCTTATAAACATTTTCAGTTACAATCTGAACAAAAACTTATTATACAATTGCATTTAATTTAAATATTTTTTTATTACAGCATTTTAAGGCAAATGCAAAGCAGCAGATGCATAAACATAAAATTACAATTAAATACATAAATGGAAACATAATCGCATCAGTTGCATCAGATAAATCAAATGAATTGGCAGGATTGAATTTTCGAAATATGTAAAATGGCTGCCAAATGTTGTTTAGGCCAAACTTTTTGTTGCAACAAATAAAATGCATTTTAAATGCGATTTGAATGAAAGCAGAATAGGCTCATTAGAACCAAGCACTTTTTATACCCTGTACCCAAAAGGTGAAAGGGTATATTAAGTTTGTTCGAATGTATATATTCTTGATCAGCATTGAAAGGGGAGTCGAACTTGCTATGTCCGTCTGTCCGTCCGCCCGTCCGTCCGTCTGTCCGTCATGCTGTATATGAGAGACTATGTCTCGGAGACTATAAGATAAGAGCCACCATATTTGAAACTTAAGCTCCCTAAGCCGTCAAGTGAGCACTTGCAAACGTCCCACCCCATTTTAAAAGGGAACCCCCCTAAAAAGCTACCCAAAATTTTGGGTTTTTGCATAAAAACGTCATTGTTTCTTATTCAAGGAGGTTTAAATTTAGTATAAATTTTGGCTAGGATTCATTGGGACCATCCTCGGCATAATTAGACCAATATGGGTTGGTCAAAAATAATTTTTGGTATAGCTCCCATACAAAGATAAACACGATTTTTTGAGTTCTTGTATGAAAATTCAAGTCAATGAGGTAAGGTAGTAAAATAGAACCGATCTTAAGGCTCATAATGATTGGGTACAGGGACAGATACTTGACTTCAGCGTTCTTTCTTGTTATGTTTTGTTATGGCTGATTAAATAGGAACATTTTGAAAATTTGAGGTGGGTCCACGAAAGCATATAACCCCCAAACAAATCTACCCACGATTTTTGAGGTTTTATATGAAAAGTGGAATATTTTTGAAGCGATTTGTTAGAAATAGAAAAGGACCAAGGTTTAGGCGGGATCAGTATATAGTAACATATAAACCTTATAGTAATTTAAGCTTCCGTTCGACCAAAGTTTATGTTTTTCCTTGATTTTAGCTTAAAAATTTTGAATAAACTATTTACACAATACGAAGCGAGAAAGAAATACTTCGAAGAGTAAAATATGCAGACTAAGTTCATTGCTTCATGGCTTATTCGATTTATTTAAAAAAGCTGCCAATATATATAATAAATATTGGCAAAACTTAATGTCGGCGTGTGAATAAGTGATTTTCTTTTTTTTTTCTTTCTGCTATTGACGACGTTGATTGATATAGGCGAGAAAAGTTTTCAATTGCTTTCCAAGTGGATTGAAAAAAATGGGAAAAAAAGAAAAATACGGATGAAAAAAGAAAAACAAAAAGTGCGTAAAGTAAAGTTTTTTACTTTGGATTTTATTTTTAGACACCTTCAACGGTTTGCACAAATGTACTCATTCCAGTGGCGTATTGAAAGGGACAAGTAAAAAAATTGATAGATAAAAATAAATTTAAAGAAAAAATGGCTTAAAAATAATTGTAGAAACCAAGTTTTTTCTACTCAACGCTGGCAAAAATATTTCATTGGTTGAAAGTGAGTATCTGGTGCATTCAACTTGAATATTTAAATGCAGATTTTAGCAAAGAAGGTGCTCATCTTTTTTTTTCACAGTGAATGACTTTGTTTTGAAAGCTGTTGGCTGCCTTTTTTAGACAAAAAAAAAAAAAAAATAAATAAAATAAATAAAAATTAAAACACTGCACCACTGACTTTTTAGCTCACTGTTCTTTTTTTAGTTCGAAAACAAAAACACACACAATTCTTTTTTTTTTTTATAAGCTCGTACATCGCAGAAGATGTCAAAGTTTTGTGTGTGCATTGAACGAATTTGATGAATTGTTAAAATAAATCGTGTGTAAACACACATGTGAGCCTCACGATAGATAAGAGGTGGGAAAGATGTGTGTAGAGGTTGAAAATGAGGGTCAGGTTCACATTCTGTAGGCGTATATATTTATTTTGATAGGTGTTGAGATGTGTGTCTTTGCCATTTTGAATAATGACGATGAGGTACAAAATATGTGCAAATGGGAAAAGCGATTTCAATGAATGGGAAAATATTTTCACAAGCTTTTATATGCTACACAGAAACAAAAGAAAAATGTGTATAATTATCTTAAAATAAATGATTGTCAGGTAGGTATTTTAAGTAGAGATGATGTGTTACTAAAAAGTATAGATAGAGTGTTACGCTAAAAATAATTAACACATTCACTTAAAAATTGAGAAGTTTAAGAATATTTTAAATTTCAAGTTTAGTGGTCTCTGAGATCTTCGTTTTAAATTTGCAAAAACTTAAACCTTTTTTTTATTGTTTTTTATCGAACAATTATACTGCATAAAATTATTCTGAACCATTTATTTCTAAAAGAAAAAAAAAAAAAAATCGAATTGTAAAAAATATATCGAGAAGATGAAATAAAAGAAATGAATAATTGACTCATTGAATGCATAGACAACAAAAAAAAAAAAAAAAAGCAAAAGCAAAAAAACAGCCCGCGTCAAAAGCAATAAAAACCCGAGCGTTTTTTCATCGTTTCTTTCTTAAGGGATTTCCATTTTTAATCTGCCAGATACACAGACAGATACCTTAATAACCGAACATGAGCATATTGTGTATGCTAACTAAGTGTGTCTGCGAATGAATACATACATACATACATACATACGTACTTGTGTAGGTGTATAAAATGTGAATGTGTATTAATATTGAACAGCCTAATCCTTGTGAGGAAGCCAGATACAATGTATATCTACATTATGTACACATTCATGCATACATTTATGCAACAAATCATCATCAATCACATGAGCTGATTCATTGATGTACTCGTACTCTGCTCCACACACTCATCCATTGATTGTGCCAACATATGTATGATGTGTAGATGACAATAATGATGATATTCTTAACGATGATTATGAAAATAATAAAAGCTACTGGCTTCACTACGACTTATTATGTGGGTTTTGATATAATGATTATGTTTTTGCTGTTGAATTATCTCAATAGCAATAAGACTGCCGCAAAGTTCTTGAATAACAAATGCTACCCCAGCTGCTTCAATGAATTCATTTTAATTAGCTCGATTTCCACTACCACCACCTGCTGTTTGACGGCAATCGATCTTTTGGCAATTTAGTATTTCATGTTATGACTACAAAAAAAAAAAAAAAAAAAAAAAAAAAAAAAAATATTTCAAATATTTGTCCTGACTGATGAAAGAAGAAAACTTAATAAAATTGTAAAACTAACCTAATGATCTGAATACTCTTGGCAAAAAATCACTTTATGTGATTTTTTAACAGTGATTTTAAAATCGCACTGTCACACTGCGACTGAAAGTAGTGATTTGCCAATTTCCTCTTCTTCAGTGAATATGTTCAGTTATCGGCGATTTTGTGTATCGCTCTTTGCGAACAGTGATGCTATTCATTTATCAGTGATTGGTGATTTAGTAATCGCTGATTGTTTTTCGCGAGCTGCGATTTTATCACTGTTTTCAGTCACTACGATTTTCAGTCTTTTAGCTTAATAGAAACTTAATATAAAACAATAAAAACTTGAAAATTCGGTAAAACCGAAGCTTAAATATCCGTCACACGTATATGTGTGTTCGGTTTGTAAAGGGGTTATGTGCTATAGTGAGCCAACTTAAATCATGTGTCCTATTGTGATCTTATTTTGCTACAGTAAGTATTTTGAAGATATTCGAAATAAATCGATTCATAAATAAAAATTTTTTCATGGAAAATACTCAAAAATTAGAGGTACAATTCTATAAGGGTTACATGTTATAGTGATACACCCTAAACCATGGGTCATTTTCTAAACATGGGGTAATAATATGAAGTTTTTTTACTGTATTCGACACAAATAGCTTCATAAATAAATTATTTTTCCTATAAAATCTCGAAAATTAGGGGTTAGATTTGTATGGGGGCTATATGCTATAAAGGGCCCAACCACAACTATGGGTCCCTTTTTAAGTATTTGCTGCTATTAGAAGTCTTTTTAATTGCTTAGTAAATAAATTAATTTTCTTATATAAACTTTAAAAATTGAGGGTTGATTTGTATGGGGGCTGTATGCTAAAATGGGCCCACCTCAATTATCCTTCGTTAGACATGGGGTGCTATTATAAGTGTTGTTACTATATTTGACTCAAATCGCTTTATAAATAAACCCTTTTTAATAAAAAAAATTAAAATTTGTATGAGGAGCTTTGCCTAAAAATGGGCATGGCACTTTCGATTTAACACTTTAACTTCTTAGGACTGACAAATGCTTAAGTTTTGAAATTCGTGTCTATATCTTAAAACGACAGACAGAATGGCTAAATTGACTCGTCACTACAAGCAGATCAAGAACATACATTTTATGGGGTCTACGGCAATCTGACTCGTCCCTTTCACCTATATGTGACAGGTAGAAAAGGTATATAAAAACTAATCTCACGCTCCGTCCGTCCAAAAGATATTTTACTGTACATACATATATTGTTGCATGTGAATATTATAAAATATTTTAACAACAAATTTTTTTATTATTTTCCGAAATCTTTTGCGGACAATGCCGAAAGTTTAAATTGCTTAAAGAATATTTTTTGAAATATTTTAACTGCATTTCTTCTTTTTTATCGCTCATTAAAATTTACTATATATAAACTCATATTGTATTGTATAAATATAAATTATGGCAATCTGTGTTTTACTGTTTATTTTGATTTAAAATCGATTTAAATTGTTTACTTTTCATGCGGTTTACGAAAATTACTTTGCCCGCTGGTTTTGTGTTTGAATAAAAAATAAATTAAATATTTGAAAAAAAAAAGTAATTTGTATGAACTCAATCAAGTACACTTTGTCTATATTTGCATTTAGCATACTGTTGAAATATGTTGTAAAAATGTATAAATAAATAAATAAATTAGCCACCATTCATAGCAAAACACAACAACAACAGTGGGAATTACATAGACAACATAAGTTGCCACTTGAAATGTTCAAATAAATGTCCAAATAAGTGAAATTCGATGTATTTTTAAATTGTTTGATAAAAAATTAATATTACATTTTTTTTACTTTAAAAAAATTAATTTTTTAAACCCATGCAATGTATATTTTAAGTAAGCAAACAACACTTCCAAATTAATAAATAAACAGTTCTTTTTATTTATAAATTTTTTTTTTTTTAAAGCAATTTCTCGATTTTTCAAACCGTGCACCGTAATAAAAAAAGAACAGATACTTTTGTATCTCTTCAAAAACGCAGTTTTCTTACTCTTTTAGCTTTTCTTTCTTAAACTTCCGAATGACTAAAAAAACTTTTTGTGGCTTATTAATACCGATTAGAACTCATAATATTTTTTTTTAGAATTTGTAATTTTAACTTTGTACATTGTATAACTTTTCACAGGATGCACAGTATAAATTGTTGCATAAAAGAGCAATTAAAATGAACTCATTATAAACTTGAATCAATAAGAAATCATAACAGTATCAATAACAACATCAACATCGACATCAACATGGTGTAAACAAAAATCAAAAAAACCTATAAAATCAAATCGGAAGACTGTAATTTTATCAAAATATAACCTTAAGGTTTGTTTCAATAAATAAAGTCAAGCGTATGGTCGACCAATGAAAACTTTATAAGCGTAGCATGGCATGGCATAACGGAAAAAGAAAATATAAAAGACAAGCAAAAGCAGGCGGCAATGAAGGCAACGAAGAAAAATCGGCAAAAAAAAAAAAGAACTTCTAAAGGCCATAAAATAAAAATAATAATAATAATAACGATGAAGTCAATTTCAATGACAAGCAAAGTGAAGAAGAGCTAAACACAAAACCAACAAAAAATAATATAAGATACGTCAATTCTCAACGGTTAAGCTGCGCACATGATATGCCTTCATTTTTATATTATTAGTAATACTGTTTACTATATGGTTGACATTTTTTATATACCCTTCATAGCGAATAAGTATTCATATGTAAAAATCATTTAGTTGAATTTTATGAATATTATAATAAAAACCTAAAATATTTCGACTTAACCTTCCGAAAGTTCTTAATTGAAACAAGCAACTAGGTAAAAAAAAGAAGAAAAAAATATGGAACCAGCTGAGATTAAAAAAACTGCATCTACTAATTTAAAATCGAAATATATTGGGAAAATCACCATTTATTCAAGGTCAGATTCTGAAAGTGGTTATCGAATCATGCCAATTGGGTTTTTTCAAGTTTAGCTCGGAGTCGAATTATGTGGTGTCATTTATTTTTATTCGGAAAATATTTCAACGTTCTAATATAATAATACTAATTAAACGCGAAGCCGACAGTACAAATTGAAAAGGCACTCTATTGAGACAATATTTCAAAAACGTTCGTCGTGCGAACAAAGCCTAATAAACGATTTTCAATAATTGTACAGAAAAATGAAGTAAAATTTTCAAATTAAATTTGATTTATGAATTTTAAATTTATAGAAGACATTGAGATATTGCATGATATTTATCTTTCATCAACAGAAAAACGAAATTCGAGGCAACAA
This sequence comes from Leucophenga varia, assembly GCA_018903435.1. Classification (NCBI taxonomy): domain Eukaryota; kingdom Metazoa; phylum Arthropoda; class Insecta; order Diptera; family Drosophilidae; genus Leucophenga; species Leucophenga varia. The sequence continues at coordinate 118,535 of JAEIFJ010001989.1, read as the reverse complement.
ATACCTTCAGAAAACTCAATTATTTCTTATTAAACATTTTTTAATTGACTTTTGAGTATATTATACACATAAACACTTTTTGATAAAATTTATCCATACAATATGCTAGGCATTGCTAATAAATAATATAAAATCGAGTTTATCTCAAAAAGTCAACACTAGGTTAGGTTAAAATGGCGACCTCTCGCGACGACACCTAGGCCAGATAGGCCCATTGTAATAACATATGATCCCTCTTTTATTTCCTCATACTCGTATAAGCTCCTCCCCGGCGTGAGAGCTCCAACCATCATGGATAGAGTCTGTCTAAGTATTATGGCGCATAAGTTGGGCTGTTCGTTTAGTGTTCTATTCTGGCCACGTAAGTTTCGAGATATTACATTTGGGATTTGTGGTCCACCTAGACTCTGCCTGTCTGATTATTTTCATCTTTCACTCACAGCTTCAGAGAGGCCATGGGCCGTCAACCTCCTTGGAGAAATAACGAAATGTGTACCTTCTCTGGCCAATCTATCTGCTTCGCAATTACCAAACAAATTTTGGTGGTCCGGAAGGAATGTGAGGCAAATATCCCATTGCTCAGCCATCTCGTTGAGAGATATCCGGCTCTGGGAGATTGTTTTAGATGTGTTATTGTAAGAGTCAAGTGCTTTTAGCGCAGCCTGACAATCCGAAAAGAAGTGTACTTTTTGCGTACTACCTGAGTGGTGCCCTAGATAATGCATGGCTTCGTGTATAGCAATCATTTCAGCTTGAAAAACGCTGCAGTGACCGCGAAGTCTGGATAAATTTTCTCCAGGTCCGGGAAAAAGATACCTCTTTCAACGCTTCCTTCGAGTTTGGACCCGTCTATTTTGAAAAATTTCCGATGTATTTTGTATGCTTTGAACTCGATTCTGGGGCCCAATGTGTGCCCATCCGTAATACATCGGAAACAATTTTCATGTCAAAACCATGTTGCCATCTGTAATCTGTCCAAATGTAATACACTTCTACTTAATTTTTTTGATTTTTTTTTTTAAAATATTCATTATTTTGAATGTACTGCTCCAAGTGGGTAAGAGCATTTTTGGTCATCTTAAAACATGACGAAACATTTGACAATTTCCGTTTTCCTTGTTTTTTTAGTAATTTTAATTTTAAGTAAGTTTTTGATTAAAATTTAAATATTTACGTAGTTTAAATTTATGTAATGCATATAAATTTCGGTAATACTACAGTTAAATACTTTTTTAGATAGTTTTACTTCGTGTTTATTTTTTCTGTCTTTGTGGTTATTTCAGTTAGTTTTTTTCTGACATTTCTGCTTGTTATTATTGCTGTCGCTGTTGTCGTTCTATATTTTTTTTCGTGGAGTAGCATTATTGAAAAACGAAAAAAAAAACATGAGAAAAAATATTTAAAAAACTGCACAAAAACGCAAAGTTTCCGCGAGTTTTGCTAACAACAAAAAACCTAAAAAACGGAAGCAGAAAGCATTGAAATTGATGGAAAAGGGCACGGCTTAAAAATGCTGCACAGCGCGCTCCATGTTCGTGACGGTTGCTACACTCTAAAACACACATAGTACCTGTGTACACTGTGCACATATACAACACCCACGGATTTTTCATGATATTTTTTTATCGTTTTATTTATTTACAATATTTTTTATGGTTTTACTTTTTTTTACTTGTTTTTAAATAACTTAAAAGTTTTTTTTAAGAAGATTTTTATATTGCAAAAAAATATTACGTATACGCCCAGTGTTATGAGTTTATTTAATAGTTTATTTAATAGTGAAAATAGTGTTATTCAATACTCAGAAATATACTAAAGAGTCATTTATATTTATTTATTTAATTTATTTAAATTTAAATAGAAATTTTGGGAGGAGTAAATGTTTTAAACTCAATCAGCAGCTGCACATTTTTAAATAAAATTAATCTCAATTGGCTAAAATACGAGATTATCCTTTCAATAATTAATTAGAACTAATCAAAAAACTAAAGCCACAATGTTTACTTTCTTTATTGAATATTTTTGAATAAAGGTTGAAAGTCTCGAAGTACAAAAACAATTTTTCTAATTATAAATTACTAAGAAATTATAAAACTAATCCCACGATGTGCACGTGTACGCTTGAAAAATCTAATAAACTTCGTTAATGCTAAAAGGGACTTCAGGCAATCCAAGGAAGCCAGAAGAGAGACTAATTAACTCATGAATGTAGCAATTATCAAGCGACCTGCTCATTGTTTGTAGGCGTTTGGGTATTGTGGTTATGTGCATTGTTTCAAGAACAATGTAAAAGGCTGCAAAAGATTTAAAATACAAGAAAATAACAGGTCAACCTGAAGAACATAAAGCAAACACAATTTAAAGAGAGCACTTAAATTGCAAGTAAAAAATAAACACTTTAATAATTTAAACTATTATGAGTTTGGTTAGATAAAAGCGTACACCTACATACATAAAGTATGTAAACACTTCCGGTCAATGTCGTCGCCATCTTTATAGAATAATGGACATACTTTAACATAGGCGCCTATTCGATTCTATTTTTAACTGAGGCGACTGTCATTCTAGTTGATTTCGCGCCAAGTTAAATAAATAAAAAATAAAAAAAAAATAAAAAAAATGATTCTTTACGCTTCGTTAGGCAGCCACAAAAAAAAATAACAAACAGCAAGGACAAAAGCCAGCTAGAAGAGATATTAGATACAGTATAAAGCAAAAAAACAAAAAATAGACAAAGCGAGGTGACGTTTATGGCTTAATGGGACAGGATGTGGACAGGATATGAAAAGAGTAGTCTAACCAAGCAAGCAAACGAACAACCAACTGGACTGGACAGGACAGGACTGAGTGACAACGCGCACAAAAGCATACATCAATCGCATAAACTTGTTAAATAGTCTGGAAGCGGCCGTACTGCTACGACGAAGGCGGCATTATTTTGTAGGCGTGAATTACCTTTTTTTATACACTGCATTCGTACAATAAAAGATGTTTGGTATGTTTATGCAAAATGAATGTAACAAGGCGAGTCGACAGTAGAAAATGCTTTATGCATCCTTTCAGAGATAGAACCTTTAAACCTTAATATAACTATTATACATAAAAGACCTCCGTACAAACCTATATCAATTGAGACCTTTTACTACTGTAACAGAATGCTGTTTTTTATGTTAAAATCAATAAAAAGTGGGAGATTTGTTCATATCAATCTAGAGTTGTGAATGGTTCGTGTTAGCCCCACCCAATACGAACAATTTTTTTATAAAAGACATAACCTAGAACGTACACCAATTTTTTTTTTTTAAATTGTAAAAAAGAGTTAAATTTTAAATAGATATTTTTTAACCGTTCAGTGAACATCACGTTTGCTTAGTAGGTTAATGCCTTGAATGCCTCGTTTTTAAGGTTCTGGATTGAAATCCTTGTGAGCCAATCGCTCAAATATTAAAATAATTCTTTCAATATGAACTAGCAAATATCTTTAATTTAAACTCTGTACCCAAAGGGTAAAAGGGAATATTAAGTTTGTGCGAATGTATGTAACAGACAGAAGGAGGAAAGATATGTAAGTATATACTATATATTCTTGATCAGCATTGGAAGAGGAGTCGATCTATCTATGTCTCTCTGTCCGTCTGTCCGCCTGACCGTCTGTCCGTCCTACTGTCTGGCGTGATTTAAAAACTAAGAGATAGGGCCACCATATTTGAAACTAATACTCTCCTGGACCGTCAAGTGGGCACTTGAAAACAGTTTTTCTCTAGCCACATTTTAAGGACGTACCACCCATACAAATGTACCCCAAAATTTTGGGTTTTTGCATATAAACGACATTGTTTCTAATTCTAGGAAGTCTAAACTTAGTATAAATTATGTCTATGATAGTCCCAATAAAATATCCTAATATGGGTAGGACCAACAAAATTTTAAGGTATAGCCACCATACAAATATACCCCTTTTTTATACTACCTCATTGTTTTTTTTTTTTTAGTATGAAAATTCTTAATACAATGAGGTATGGTATTAAGATATGACTTTAACTTAAAGGAAAATAAAGATTTGGCCCATACAGGAGAATAATATATTTCTCGCAGTCGAGCATATCTTCTGACTTCAGCGAATTCTTTCTTGTTTTTTTGTTTATTTTTTAAAAAAATTTTCTGCATGTTTTGTGTTTGTGCTTCCGACCGTTAAATTTTTTTTTTTTTTTTTTTTTTGATTTTAGCTCTTTTTGGGGCATGATTATACTTTTTGTTTTAGGCGAGACCAAAATAAGTTTTTATATTAATAATAAAACATACAAAAATGCACTAAACATACCATTACCTTAACATTTCAATGTATTTTGAGAGTTATTCAAAACTGTTTGTATGGAAAATCAAAAATTGACTTCTTGAAAGACCAAATGTGCTAAATGCATTGTTTTAGTGGTCTTGAATCATAAGGCATTATTGCCTTCTAAATGTAACTAGTTTGGGACACATGGGCTGGATGGTTTGAAAGTCCATAGCGGACATAGAAACATTTTTACTATTTTATATACATATATTCCGTAAAATAAGTACCCGGAAAACGTTTTCTTTGAATAAAGTGGTGGCGTTCACTCTGAGTTCCTTCTTCTAGTTCCTCTTAAACGGTTAATAAAGAATATTATTTATTCCTTTTTGAGGCGCCTATGCGAGAACATCCGCAGAAAATGGACGGAATTGTGGAAGGAAATCTCGCGTATTTTGCACGGCGACAATGCGCCATCTCATCGAGTCATGATTTAACAGTAGTGCAAAGCCAAAAACTCAATAAAAAGGAGCTAAGGCCATATCTCCGGAGGCCTATTAGCGGGCCTAATAGTGTCGGTTCAATTGAACCCTACACAATAAATTTGTTGATTAAATTGAAAAAATTCCTTAAAAAAAAATATATAGTTTGAAATCGCTGTTCCATTAAATCAGAAGTCTTTTAATATATAAATTTTAAGATTTAGTCACTAAAACGATATTAAAGCCAGAGCATTTACTTATATATCTCAAAACACTATAATCATTTATCGTCGACGTTAGCATTCTTTCATTTTCGTTTCCTTTTTTTTTTTTTTTTGGTTAGGTTAAAGAAAAAAAGGTAAAATAACTGATAAACCAGAATTGAAGTGGACACCAACCCGGACACACGCCACATGGATGAATGAATGACCGAATGAATACCAAGAACGACAGCTGACAAAAGCAAACAACAAAAATATTTAATTCAAAACACCACTAACAGAATAATGAACTATTTTGCACGAAACACTGCACACAACAAAGCATTCATGAATGTAAAACAGTCAACTTGATTTATTAACGGGAAAAAAAAAAAAATTTTAGTTGAACCAAAACTATGACACTCTACATAAAGAAAGATGAACGATTTTTTTAAAAATAAAAATACATATTTACCTAACAACTGAATAAACTAATAAACTTTTATATAAATTTTAAACGAAGTGTATGGAAAAATATATACAATAACAATGGTGTGAACCTGTTGATGAATTTTACGCTTGACGACGACAACATTCACTGAACATGCAGATACATACATACGAGTACAAAAAAAAAAAAAAAAAAAAAACTTATGAAATTGACGCCAACGCGCGCGCAGGACAACAGGCAAACGAACGAACGATACGAAACGATACAAAACGTTAACTTGACGCCATTGTGGCGAAAAATGGTCAAAATGGAATGGAAAGAAACAAAGCCATACAATGTTGACCACAAAAAAACAAAATGTTAAACCGTAAAGCAAATGAATAAACAAATTTATGAAGCGCAACCGCAGATTTTGCAGCACTGTTTGAGGTTTTTTAAATTGAGTTTCGGACATATACACACAAAAGGAATAGTGTCCTTAATGAATGCAGTATACACGCTCTTTTTTATTTATTTATTTTTTTTTTTTTTTTTTTTTGTAAATGAAATCATAAAAAATTGTTTTGCATAAATCATTTTCAGCTGTTGTAGCTAAAAAATACATACAATGTAGTATGTCCATTGAGTCATGAAACGCGCACGTAGCTTGAATTTATTTGGCTTTCTTTGCAGAGCACGACCCACGCATATTAGCCTCATCGTACAATATTGTCCTTTTTATGCTTCAATAGTCATACACACATAAAGTGAAAGAAAACGAGATACATACCAAAAAAGATTAAAAAATGTTTTCACTGGCCACATTGTCAATAAATTGATATCAAGTTATCTCAGCCAGACAGCTTAGCTTATATACCTACATATACTATACATTTATATAGCCGAAATATTTGTATGCCATGTAAAATATATACACTTACATAACTATAGATACAATAATAAAAAAAGGACATTTGATCAAATACGAACCATTGAGTATATTTATGTAACTTGAAATACTTCGTAGTTGGCGTTGTACAGCATTGGAATCTGCAATGAAAAAAAAAAATAAAAAGAAAATTAAACCAAAATGAATAAGTTATTTTAAAATGGATCTGACCAGAAAATAAATATTTAAAATTCTTTTTCTCAATTTCATAAAGAAAAGCTGACAATAAAAAATTAAACGAAAACAGCTTTAACAGACAGACAGACAGACATATTTGTGGCATTAAAATTTTATATAGAATCAATAGAGCACCAGCTTGAAGCAGACAATTTTTCAAAATGTTACTGAAGAGACATCTGCAGAGACACTGTATTGAATATTGAAATTGAGTCAAACAAAGTGTCTGAATGCTGCCTCCAGAGCTATAGCAGCAGCAGCAATGTGACATGTCAAGAAATTGAACAAATGTACAAAAGTGTCGAGAAATAAAAATACATACAAATATAAAACATAAAAATAGCATAGAAAATTGAAATTGAAATGGGTCAGGTCAATGCAACCAGTACAGTGCTCTGATGCCATTTGAGTTGATTATGTCAATATAATATATTCGATATTAGAGTCTATCGTAGCATTCAGTGTCATTGGCACAACGTGTGTAAATATTGCCAAAAAGCAAAGCAGATATTTAAGTGCTTACAAATAAACACATTCAAATATACACTACGCATGAACAGATCGGTTTAGTAGTAATAAAATTGTAGCTTACGAGTAAGAACTGAAAATGTTATCGACTTTTTAATTATGTCACCAATGCAGGATTTGCAGTAAAGTGCTGGCAACTCTGAAAATTAACAATTTGACAGCTGAAAATTTTAGGTTAAGTAGAAACGAGGCGTTACACGATAGAACACGATAGATTTTTGTTAGGGTTTCCAGGACTTTATTGCAAATGATGCGTTATTTCTGGGACACGTTTTTTAAACATAAATTAAATTTTATTTTTAAAATATATCGTTTGACGTTTCCACTTAGAAGGAAATATATATTATTTTCAGTTTCAACCATTAAAAGTATCAGACACCTCAAGTTGCATAAACGCTAGTGTTAAACAAATTTTAAACATTTCACTACAACTGAAACTTAGTGTGAAAATAGTATTATAGTTTTGCCTAAAAGTTTGTTAATATAAAATAGAATTTCTGAACAAACTTAACTTAAATATTGAAGTTTATATGGCATTTAGTTTTTGAGACTTTAAAATAAATCTATCTGTCTCTCCGATCTTATATACCCTCTTCGAAAAATAGATTTTTTTTTTTGAAAAAAAGTACCCCGAACATAGATTTGAAAATACTAGCAGATACCCGGCTCTTCAGCTCTTTTCCATTTCGCATCTGCTTTGTTTTGCGAAATTTCAGTTCTTTTTTAAGACATTTTTACTATTTGCTTTTAAAACATACTAAAAAATACCACATTTTTTATCTTACCCATGTTGGGGAAAGCTGAAATCAGCTGTTTGTATTTTTGTTTATAATAAAAAAGCAAAACATTTTTGTATTGGAAAATTAGAGACGACTTTTTAAAGGAACCGTATAAGCATTGTTTAAGTGGAATTTTAATTTACTTGCATTGTTTACTTTCAAATGTACCCGGTTTGGGTTCATCGGTTGGACGGTTTTATATATACAGATATTTATAGATATATATAGAAGATTTTTTATATATATTAATATATTTCTTTACATATATAAACACTTTTATATAATAACTCCCAATTACTGATTTGAATTTTCATATGTCGTGTATATAAACTTCGGTTCTAAAATTATTGCTTGTAGTAAACTAAATGCACTTTTCTCTATCTATTCTACTTAACTCAGTTTTCACTATCTACTGAAATATTCTAGCAACAACAACAACAACTGAGTTCAACATATACCGAGTTTATACGTAAACATTACGTTGAAATCTTTTTGTGAAAATGCAACGTATAAACACTTTTTCATAATAGTTATATTTATTTCAGGTAATTGAGAGTAATGCACGTCTAAATCGTACTCATATTTCATAAAAATCAATATTCGCGTGATGTGTATGTGTATAAACGTAGCAATAAACATAGATACTTTTGCTGAGCACAGCTGCAGCATTTAATGCTTGTATCAAAGCTGCTGTATGCAGTTCATCCTTTTCCTCCTTTGTTGTCTCTGCTTTTGTTAGTCCTTTTTTGTATTACTCCTTGTGACACTTGACACTGTCAGCTTTTTTTTTTTTTCACGTTTTATTTAACTTTTTTTATACTTGCAGTTTTGTTCATTTACTTTTTTACAAACATACACAAGCAGAGATACATACATACATACACACACACTGTCTCTGTATACATGTGTATCAGCATCGCAGTAACAAAAATGAAATTCAGCGGCATGTAGCTGCATTTTATATGCACTTAACTACACACGACAATATTCTATATGTATCTCAGAGTGTGTGCATTGAATGTATTTTTATTTTTTATGCATGTATGTGTTTGTGTTTGTGTCTGTTTTTTTTTTTTATTTTTAATATTTTGATACCGACAATTGCAGTTTGCTATTTTTGTTGTTGTTGTCGTTGTTAAGTCTTGCATTATTTATAAGTATTTGTGATATCAGCAACACTTTTATTTTCAGGTTTTCTTCTCGTGATATTGCATAAATTATTTTGTATTAGAGTAAGCGAAATTTATATATGCACACTACAATATATATTGTAAGATGTATAGTAAAATAAAATATAATAAAATAGAGATTGATGTTTAATATTAATGCAAAATCTAATAAAAGGATAAATGATACTTGTAGCATCTTCAAAAAGTGAAAAGTTATTCAGAAGTTATTCTTTTCATAATTGGTTGTCCTAAACTAAATCGATTTCAGAAGTTGTGGGCGATACAGTGAAACCGAAGCTTAAATATCTGTTACACGTATTTATAAATATGAGTGATCATCATTGGCTTAGATTGAAGTTCGATATGGAATGTATGGGGATCAAGGTGCTGAGAAATCCCGAATTAAACTTAAATTGAAGCTTGAACTTTCCGTAACAAGAGCAGGGTCGCGAAAACTTTAAATCAAACACGAATTTTTTTGATCTCTAAGGTAAGCCTAGTCAGAACCATTAAGGTAGATGATTGACATGTTTTCTGAGTACATTTAAAGGTTATGTATAAATACATCCTATTATTCCAGTTTTTAATCAATTAAATGGGAACAACTTTATAATTTTTCATTTGGTAAATCTTTTTCAACTTGTAGCTTACATCTCTCAAGTATTAAAATGGTGAAGTCGTATGAAATACATTTGAATGCATTATGGTAAAAATTGACGATAAATGTTTTAAGAGTTGTGTAATTATTAAATTGATACAAGTCAATTTATTGCAGTAAACCTTTTTTTCCTCTTTCTTAATATATTTAGTAGATATAAATTAAATAATACAATAAAATACAATTTCAATTTTATTGCATAATCGTCTAAAGACAACTATTATAGAATAAGGCAACAGCAAATCATTGATAGATATAAATATTCTCACTTCACACAGTTGCGTATTAAAGAAAGATTAAATGACAAAGGATGACCTGCGGCGTAATTGAATTATATTACAATTTATCGGAAAGCATTAAAGAAATACACACCTTACATACATAAAGACAAAACAAAATATATTAAGGGACAAGAAATGTTATTAGATACACTGTGTAACATTTTATAAATACATAAATTCCAAATTAAATGTGCTGTTAAGTTGTATATCACAAATGCATATCGCATACTTGTCTATTAAATTGTATCTATATATAAATAACTACATATATTGTATACAGTGAAAATAATTGGGTGTGTGTTTATGTTTGTGGTTTGCATTAACAGCAAACACGTTAGTGCATGTTTGCTAAACCTTTTAACACAAGGCAACCGCAGCCACAACACAAACACAAGATTTGTATACATAGATACATATGTAAGTATATAGATACAAACGAATAAACAAACTAACAAACATACAGATACATTGAGTAGTAATGGCAACGGAACACTTATAAGAATATACAGCAGAACCGGAAAATAGCACAGTAAGTATTGGAAAAACATTAGAAACAAAAAAACTGCGAAGGCGGCATTGAAAAAGCAGAAACCGGAAGAAAAATGAAAAGAAAGAAAATGTGTAAATAAACTGTATTAAATTTTCTAAAAAGACGGACAGCAGCTAATAGAACATCGACGTCAAGCAGCAGCAGCAGCTGAAGCAACGGAAACATGAGCATCTGAAACTGACAGACAAGCAGAAAGACAAAAAGTGGCACAACAAATAGCAACAATATCGATTACTGTAGTGTAAAAGCTTTGGAAAAAAGAATCTTAAAAAAAAAAAAAAAATAAAAAGCAATATTGAAGTTCAGGTCACAAGCGCAGCGCATGCAAGTAAATTTGAAACAGAGCAATGCCTGCAAGCAGGCTACAAAAAAAGAAAAAAAAAAAAAAAAAAAAAAAAAGGAAAAAGAAAATTGTACACGACAAGCAGCAAAGGGAAGTTGAAGATGGTTCTGGAACATCGTTGTCGTTTCTACTTCGGTCTGCCAGCGAAATTTACAACAACTTAAGCCATAAAAATTGAAATGCTGCTCCATAAATGTGAAAAAGAAGTAAACAAAAATACAGCTGGTTTACAAAAAGGAGAAAATACACAAATAACAAACTTCAACCGTATTGAAACTTTTATGTTCTTTATACGATTTTTGAAAGATATTAGCTGAGCTTTATTAGTTTATTCTGATCGAAAAATCTTATTTCAGCGCCAAACTCAAACTTTTTTTTTAACAGAGTCCATTCAAATATTTCGTATGATGCTTTTATTTTATTCGAGTGAAACGTGTAACTCGTAAAACTTGTTTTGAAAATTTCAGAATAGACTTCAAATAAATAAGGGTTTGAGTGTCATTTTAAAAGTAGCGATTTTATGCTCGATGATAAGGAATGGCCGGGTTAACCAACAAAAAATTGAAGATGCAATATTGCAATCATTGCGCTATGTGAACCAATGCCAAATGTATCAGAAGTGGTCAGAGTTATTGGGAGTGGATGAGTCCGCAGTCAGGAAACGCCTAAAAGCCTAAAAGGCACGACAAAGTTATTTTGCACCATGACAACGCTCGGCCCTATGCGGGCCATAACGGACACCTCTTACTTCGAAAAGCTGAAATGGGAAGTCCCATTCTAACTCTGATCAAGAAGGGTCCAATTCACGGATTGCCTCAAAGACACTTTTACAGGTAGCCACAAATGCCAAAAGAAGAGAGAAAGTATTAGCTAGCGATGGTCAATTCTTTAAATAATAAAGTTGCAACCATTTTAACACATAAAATTTGTAAAATTATAAAAAAAAAACAGTCATTATTAATTCAAGGTCCCATTCATTTTTAAAAAAAAAAATCAATTTGCCTTGAAATTACTCACAGATAGGCTCTGAACTATTATAACATTTATAAATTGCTCAAAAGGTCTAAGTTTTTTCTTTCCAAAACTGGTTAAAAATTAAATTTCGATTCGAAGTTGCCTGAGTTATTGTCACTTAAGTGAAAAAAGGTTTTCGGCCATAAGTTCAGATTCCAAATATGCATATTTGTTTTACTTAACCAGCCATAAAACCACTACTATAAGGCTTCGGCCACGAATTGAGCGATCAGCGACTGAGCGATGCTCTCTGGAGCGACGTAAAATATCAAAGCCAATGAGAGAGCTTTGTAGTGGCCACTGAGCGCCTTCAGTCGCTCATCGCTGAATGCTTGACCGAAGCCTAAGATTTCCCAGCTATTTTAACTTTCTTCTTTTTAGCAATTAAATTGGGAACCTAATATTTAAATCTATATACTACATATTATCTTGGGAATATAATCAGGGAGGACTTAAATTTTTCCAGTTTTTGAAGCTTTAAATTTATACGAATCAAAAACCAAGCTTGACTTTTGTCGACATTTTGATCAAAGTTTTAGATAATAAACTTAAAAATGACTTAATATTTACTATTTAAAGATTTTCACCATATTTTACAAACGATCTACAAAATTAATAAAACACTTTTGAATGCGATATGCGAAGGGTACAAATAAGGTAGCAAAAAGTTTGTGTATAAAACATGAACAAAAAATGAAAGCAGTTTAAGCGACACAATGTCTTGTCCCAAAGGTACAACGTTGCCTAAATTAAGCTTGTTTCATTGCAGAACCGAGATGCAGAAGGGTACAAAACTTAAAAGAAAAAAAAGAGCAGCAGGTGAAGTAGCATCGAACATAGTAGTTGAAGGAGTAGTGTAACCAAAAAAAAAAAAAAAAAAAATCAATGAAATGCTTTTTGTGTAAAGTTGATAAGAGAATCATTTCTTGTTTGCCTTATTTCTCAAGCTTTTATTTTGTAATTGTAAAAATAAGAAAGAGCCAGAAGAAGAAAAACAAACATCAAAAAAAAAAAAAAAGAAGAAGAAGAAACAACGTTTTTATTTTTCCTTAATTTAATATGATCAACATGCAAAACTTGTTCAATTCGTTGCCGCACATCCGAACCGACGCACGTTTTCAGTGCCTTTTGTAATGCTTAATTTGTTGCAGTCATTTACAACGTAAACTACCAGAAAACACAATAAACAGCAACGTACGGAAACGTAACGTACACTCAAGAATGTCTGACAACAAAATGCAAAAAAAAAAAACGAAAAAGGAAAAATGAAGAATATTTCAACAAAAACCTTGATTATTATGCAAACAAAAAGCAGACGCACAAATACATACAAAACAACGTTGTAGTATGTAATACGAAAACACGTTCTAGCCAAAGGCTATGTACGAAGCTTGTAGTTGACATTTATGTCTTTCTGGCTTTTATTAACATCGTCTTTCCGTCTTTCCGTCTTTCAATTACAAACACTAAAGTATGCAGCATACTCGTACACATAAACAGAAGTGATAGTAAAATTCAATGCCAGAGTCTGTGGCCTGATTGCCAGATAATGTCTAAATGGGAATATTGAAATATGAATAAGTATGAAAGCAATTCCTACTAGAATTATAAATAAGCCTTACTATTCAATATTTATATTTTAAACTGCTCTATACGAAGTTCCAATTTGATTCTGTTCAGTGAATTGCAATTTATTTTATATTTTAATATATATAAAATTCTTAAAAGTGATACCACATAAGTGTTTATAAATACATACATATAGCATGTATATAGATATGTATCTAGTTGCGTGTGAGTGACATGCAAGTGATACATGCATAATAATAATAATACAATTTTAATTGAATAATGCATACAAATGCAGCAATAGCATTTATATTTACCAGGGCTGCAATAAAGTTTTAAATTGAACTTAGTTTTAAACAATATTTGACTGTTTAGTTCGAAACGTGAATCAAACGAGTTGTTTAAAACAATATGATTTTGTACCAGAAACCGAACCATTTGGTTAAAAGTTTTAAAAGATGGTCGATTATAAGAGAACCCAAAAAGGCAAATAAAAGATTTGGGACACAACACAAGAATCTCAATTGCCATTGGTTCCCGGCCCACGGGTTTTCAATTAGAAATCCACGGCTATGAAGTTTGCGCCCTTCATTTTCTGGATAAATGTCCAAAGGGGTCTAGGTTAGGTAAGGTTAAAATGGCAGCCGCGAATTCTCGCGACGTCACCTAGGCCAAAAAGGCCCATTGTGATACCATATGATCACTCTTCAATATCCTCCTACTCGAACCAGCTCGATTTCCTTATGAAGGCAGACTATTAAGAAACGGCCTACCAAGTACGGTAAACCTTATTCTCCCAAGGGCTGGGCAGTGGCAGAGAAAATGTTCTACTGCCTCCTTCTCTTCCTCGTTTCTACAGCTCCTACAGAAGTCATTTGATGCTACCCCTAGTTGGGCGGCATATCTTCCCACCAGGCAGTGTCTCGTGAGATCGCCCACCATCATAGATAGGGTTTGTCTGTTGTGGCGCATAAGTTGGGCTGTTCGTTTAGTGCTATATTCTGGCCACGTAAGTTTCGAGATATTACTACTACTTTTAACCTATTTTCGGACAAAAGCGACTGACGGAGCGTTAACCGCATGGGCATTTTCTTCTAAGTTAACTCTGAAGTGTTTTGACACCCTTTAACGTCTATTTGTGGGACGTAAATCATCCCATGCTGGATCCCTGGTCAATGGGGTATCGTAGAAAATGAAGTAACACCCAAGCTAGTTAGGACAGGCTCGTCAACCTCTTTGTTCGGCCCTGAACCCTTCTGAGAATTCAGCTGGGTCCCAGCAGCACTCTTTATCGAGAAACACTTCAGAGATGCTGTCTATCCACACAGGTCACACCGTACTGAGGTTCTGAGTAGCAGATTCGAACAGTTTTATCACTTTACAATAACGTCTGAACACATCAGACAGGCTTATCAAATCAGCATAAAATATACTTAGCCTTTTAAGCTAACCATACTGGGTCTGGGTACAATAGATATAACTATGGTCGCAGTTCCCATTTTCCTAAAAGGAAGTCCGCCATGTCCTCATTATGCGTCTTCAACTTCGCTTGGACCACTTGCTTGTCTTGCGACCAAGGTCCAGACAGTACGTCAAGCTTTTATGGTTGTGGTTTATAGCCAACAATCATAAACCAATCAAAACAATCATAATTTTTATATACCTTACTTTATTGAATTGGATTTTTATACAAAAACTTAAAAAGAATGGGAAAATTTGCATACCGCAGTTCATAAGCCAGTGGTTCACAACTATCGCGAACCTCTAAACCGAAACACCATAATTTTTTTTTTGTATTAGTTTGCATCCCTGACAAATACGATGTATACAAAGCAATGTTGTCTATGGAAGGAAATATTTATTTTCTGCTTTTGATTGCCTTTGAACGATTTAGTAACGTTATAATTGTCAACCATTCATTAATCCTGAGAGAAAGGCGCAACAACAATGGCCAAGAGTCATACATACACAAAGATATATTACAAAATATAACGTATACGCACTGATGTTGTTAGACATTTATCTATTACGTATATACATTCTATACAACTATATTGCAATACATATGTTATGTATGTATGTGTGTATGTCCTCTTTAGATGATAGCAGCTAATATTAAGTTGTCGGCTGTATATAATAGAAACAGGAAAATATCTAACATGCTTAATATTTGATTTGGACAACGCTCTCTAATAAGCCCAACTTAAGTACACAAACAGGCTAAGTTTAGTTTTTGTCATTTATATACGATTTGCGAAGTACGTATTTCTAACATTTAATTTGCTCAGCATTTCATTTTAGTTGACGTTGAGTGTTTTGGCGACGTTTGCATTGTGAGTGTGTGTGTGTGTGTGAGTGTGTGTATTTATTTGTCTTCAACAAATTCAAAGATATAAAGGTTTGTCTTGCTTTATATACATATGAATGAATCTATTCACATCCTTTGTAATATGTCAATATAAAAAATCAATATTATTATTATTATTATTGCCCTAATCCTATTGAAACAGCGTCTGTATATGCCCTTTTGTTTTGTTTGTATTATTTTATTAAAGTTTATTTTGCTCAATGGTATTTTAATTAAATATTTTGTTCAAATATTTATCTTGCGTAATGTTCCGCACTCGATAAATTGTAATTTTATTAGAAAATAAATCATCGCTTCGATGATTGAAAATATGAGTTCGTTTTCTTAAATAAATAAGTTTTAAAAGGGAAAATATATTGCTGCAATTAAAAATTAATTAATTTTCAATAATAAAAATTTTTCATACTATTAAAATAAGTTCGAAAAGAATGAAGTAGGGATAATTTATAGCAAGTTATATTTGTTTTATATTATTATTCATTAGGTACGTATATACATTTAATAAAGTAGATAGATAGATAGAAATGACTATGGGACAGTCCAAAACAAGTAACACATAAAGCGCCATTTTGGTGTCACCTAATCTCGTAAAAAACGGCCTAATGTCCAGAGCTGATTCGTCATAACCAGCCTGTGCAGTTAAGAATAGTGCGAAGTTAGGGGACAGGCATTGGACAGATCACCTAGCGCATTGAGCTGCCATTTCACAAGTAACCGCATTCTGTGTGATCTGTGTGAGGTGCACAGAAAGTGCTCTTGCGTTTCTGTTGCCTCCTCTTCTTTGCAACTTCTGCAGTGTCTATTGAACGCAATTCCGTCTGACCGCATGCTCCCCGATGGGCCAGTGTCCCGTTATGGTACCTGTTAGTTTAGTTGTCTAACAGTTTTTTTAAACGTTTTGCGTCGAGCTTGGGAAAATCGTTCTAGCTTTCTTGTAGTTGTTCAAATTTGACCAATTATTATAGGCCAAATTGGAGAAATGGTTGCTAATGGCAGAGATTACTGCACCCATTGGGGTTTCTACCTGAATTGGTTGGGAGGCGCTAGCTTCTCTCTCCCAGGTCAGTGGGTCTGCGTGCTCGTTTCCGGGAACATCAATAAAGTAAGTACCCGGAAATTTTTATTTATTTAAAGATATCGGCTAAAATGTTTTATTCTTGATGGGAACACATTTTCTTAGTCGCGTCATTTAGAGTTTTTTCATTTGTTGTCAAAGTGAGTCGATCTTTTATGCGTCACACAAAATTTGTCGAAGGAGCTGAACACCACACCTCCGGCGGCCTATGAGCGGGTCATGGAAGATTGGGTTAGGCTGGCAACGTTGTATCGGCTCAAAGGGAGCCTCCTTTGAAGGCGATACAATAAATAATAAATTGTGTATTTTATAATAATTTCCGGGTACTTCTTTTACAGAATGTATAAACATAAATGCCAATCGGTTTACTAAAAACCTAAAAGTAAATCTCCAAATTTTTGGTATTCTTAAAATTATTCATTTACATTCATTTTCTAAGATATTACCAAAAATCGTAAGAATGAATAACTGAATTTACTTGATGATGACACTTACTAAAATACTGAATACATATATTGAGTACATCAATATTTTTTTTTAATTTCGTCTCAACCAATTAACTTTTATGCAAAGTCTTAAATTTTCTATACTTTTTCTTATAAAATTCTGCATTATGTCAACTATTCAGATTCCATACACAATAAACGTTTTAAAGCTGCTGCTTAGATAAGCACTTGCAAATCTCATTGGCGACACTGCTGCTGTCTTGTCTGCTTGAGCAGTGCTTCCTTTGTTTAACGCAAAAAGCACATCCGTTTGCCATTCTATATTTTGCAGCACACAAGCATACAAATTGTCTTTTGAAATCTGCATCCTTGAAATGCTATTAAGATATCTCAGATGAAAGCGATAAAAAAAAAAACAAAATATTTGATTTTTCTCTACCACATTTCTGCGTTCTTTTTTAAAGTATAATTATTTCATTCTTATTCGATACATATCAATTGGAATCAAACAAAATTAATTTCTTTGTATCAAACAGAAATGCAAACAATTTCGTGACGATATCCTTGGCACAGATAACATGAAATGTTCGAATGATAAATTTATTCAAGGAAAACAGATTTTTTGTGTTAAATTTTTTCTTTTTGTTTGGTTTGTTGTCGCCTGTTTTTCGTGTGCTATTTTTATTTATTTCGACAATTCAAATGGAAAACACGCCGACAAAATACCACATGACACACTGGTATGGAGCACCAACTGCGCCACAAAACATGTCATGCAAAAGCAGACAACTGAAATGCATGATATGTGGGAGTGCCAATTGAAAAAAAAAAAAAAAAAAAAAAAAAAAAAATAAAATAAGAAACAGGCAAGCTCCACGCTGAATGCAAATGCAACAGGAGACAATGTCCAACGGAAGCAGCTGAAACATGTCAACATTTGAGGCACATTTAGTATAAAACGCAAGTCAAGTCAAGTAATCAAAATTGTGCTAAGCGAAAAATACAGAGACGAGACGAGAACAAACAAGCAGGGGAAAAGAGAAGTTTTATTTAAGTTTCTGCCACACATATAACATGAAAAATCAATGAAAGCCATTAAAATGCGACTTGCACGACATGGAAAGCATAACGCCAGATGAATGAATGAATGAAATGATATGAAAAGTTGAATATGAATGAACATCAGCGCCAACGCGTTTAGCTGGAATGTTAAGTTCAAACATGAAGGCTGAATCCTTGAAGAGTTGAACTCGACTGCCAAGCGCAAAAATGCATAAGACAAAAATAGCAAAGTTGAAACCACTCAGCTGCAAACGTGCTAAAAACTTTCTACAATGGCAGCAGCAGCAGCAGCAAGCCAAATAGCACCTAAGCAATTATACTCGTGTGTATCCTTGAATGTGTGTGTGTGAAAGTGCATGTCCTGAAGGCATTTAGTGGCGCAACAACCACGTAATTGCGCGCAATGTTAACATACAAAAAAATTTCAAAAAAAATAAAAAAAAAATTTTACTTTACAAGCGACCAAAGTGCAATGCGCTTCTTAAATGAAAGAAGGCGACCAAATTTCTAAGACAGTAGGCTTCAATTCTGTTGAATATCCAAACTAAACAGCCAGATTTTGGGGTTGGTGTCCACTCTCCGGATCTGGGAACTGACAAATCCATCAGGCTTACTGAGGCATCCTAGCAGAGGTCATAGCGATAAATGAGAAGCGATAAATCTTCTCAAATCTTCTAGAACTATTCTTGAACATGTATTTTAAAAGTCAAGCGGTCCTTATGGCGCCGAATTCCCAGATTAATAAATCAAAATCCATTACTGAGTGTCGCAAATCACTTAAAGAGATGACTTAAAACTACAGTATTTATTTGGGTCCCAGGGTACAGTAATATTAAGGGTAACAAAAGACGAACTTGCCGTAAAGGGTACCATGACTCATATTCTTTCAGGGAAGAACTTGGTTGGAATACCTCTAGCAACTTGCAGGGCGCTTATAAAAGAAAAGAATCTACTTAATGCAAAAACAGAAAATGGTCCAACTTAAAAACTTGCGGCATATCCAGGATTTACTGGCCTGCTTACAATCTTAATAGGTCATACGGCAGGCTCAAAATGAATAGAACATATATTTCCTCACTGATAGCAGTGTCCACGGGACACTGTCTCATAGGCACTCATGCTAGTAGGCGGCGTCCCCGCACTGATTTCTGTAGAAGCTGTGGCAATGAAGAGGTGGAAGAAAATGTTCAACATCTTTTCTGTCAATGTCCAGCTTTAAGTTAAAAAAGATTCGAACATTTGGAAAAGCTCTTCTTAGAAGATCTGTCTGAAGTATATTATGGCCCTAGATCTCTGAGCTCCCACACCACCTAACCTAACCTAACATAAATATAACACAATGGTCTTCCAAGGACACTAGGTAGACTCAATAACAGATCGAAAAATATATTCAGATAGATTCCTACTACCCAACTGATTTAGAATATATATACATAATGACTTCATAGCACTTACGTAACCCTCCTTAGAATTCATTACAAACTATTTATATAAAAAAAACTAATTTTATCCGTTTCACACTTTCTATGACGTAATTAAATGTTAAAGAAATAAATTACAAAAAAAATTAGAACTCATTTATCATAAGAAATAAGATACTTATGAGTTCTCTTACAATTTCCTTCCATTTTTTTTTTTGTGTACCAAACAGTTTCCATAAATTAAAACACTAATCAGACAAAAATTTGTAAAGAACGCAAAAAAATACTCATAAACTAGCAGCAGCAGCTGTTCAAAAAAAAAAAAAAAAAATTATAAAAAAAACGTAATCGATTTTTAGGCGCACTTCCTGCAAAACTCGTTGACTCGCTGACATTTTGGCATGCGTGGATATATATGTGCGTACATTTGTGTGTGTGTGTTTGTTAGTATTTGTCTTTGTTTCACGATTGCTTGCAAGCATCTAGACTTAAATTGCTTACTTACTTACTTGCTCGTTTACACAGTTGAAATACTAAACGCAAGGTCGAGGCCAAACTTGGCAAAAGCCATTTAACAAACAAATTTATTATTGCACGGTATCAGATTTTAGACGACAGCTAAGCAGGCAATGAGGCGGACATACATACTCGTACCATATAATCAGACAGTTTGGGGGAAGAATGAACAAGCAAATACAATAGTTACCCATTCTATAGGTTGAAAAAGCGGCATGTACCACTTACATGAATAATGTGCAAAATTTTTGTAACAAAAACAAAAAAATAAAAAAAAAGCATTGCAGTTCGCCTACACGTCTAACATTAACATTTAAGTCGCTGATTTATGGCGCGCTGATTTTTTTTGTAGGAGAAATCGCGCCACTTTTATCAGTTTGAACACTGCACACAAAACCACTCTAATGAATGAATCTATTTATGTGTGCAGACGAATATGTTGCGAAACGAACTATGTATGTATGTGCCATGTGTATATTATGTATGCACGAATATGATGTCTGCGCCTGGGGTCACAAGTAATAATTGTCGAGCAATCAGTGCGCGAATTTAATGCTACGCCATGGCATGCCACTGTTAGCGCGTTGTGTGTGGGTGACGCCTGGCATGGCCTGGCCTGCATGCTGAGCTTTTCTTTGTTTTTTTTTTTTTTTTGGGTACTCTTCAAATAAATAGTAGAACATAATAATTTGTTTTAAAGGTTTGTAACATTCTAAAGAAGACTTCGAAGAAATCATAACGAGTATTTTCGAAGTTTATGGATGGAAAATGTGTGACAAAAAAAAATTGCTTTCAAATTTTATAGTTCAGGTTGTAGGTCTGATGCTGGCAGCCACGATTCCAGGTCTCCGGGTTGTCGGAAATGAAAAGTAAAGTTTGAAAAAGTTGAAAGAAAAATATAAGTATGCAGTTTTAGAAATTCGACAATTTTGCGTCGATTGCACTTGGATTCATTAAAATCGGTTCGGTAGAGCCGGGGAAAAGTGACTTAAAGCGGTCAAAAAACGTGGTTTTGAAAAAAAAACCAAAAAACTAAATTTGGAGAGAAAACGAATTCCAAAAATTATTTTAGAGCGATATTCTCAAATATCCAAGCTATAAAAAAAGGCAAAAAAAAATAATCGAAAAATAAATTTTCACGAACCAGAATACACCCTTAACTCAGTAAACTACGAGCCGATTTGAATTTTTTAACATGTTTTAGAAAGAAAAAACTTAGACCTTTCGAACAGCATATATAATTTTATAATATTCCCGATGCATTTTCAAAGCAAACGCTTTCATTTTTCTTTTTCAAATTTTTCAACTTTAATGATGTTCGGTTAAACTATTTGGTTAAAAAGTTTCTTGAGTAGAGTATTAAAAATTTCGTTTCCACAAAGTTTAACAAATCTTTTTTTTTTTTATTGTTGTTAAAATGTGTGTTTTGTAGTGATTGCTTGCAAAATTTGTCTACGCATATGAAATGAGCATATGACATGCATGACGCTATTTATATTTATAAAAAAAAAAAAAAAAATTATTCTTATACACATTAAAAAATGAACAAATATTTGTGGAATTATTTTCGGTTCACATTTGTTAACAACAAAAAAATTAGCAATTAGCATTGAGTACGTTTAAATTTTTTTTATATAAATATGTACGTGCTGCCCATATTTATATGTATAGATTTTTTCAATACCATTTAATGAGTTTTTGAGGTTTATATTGTTGTTGTTATTTTTTTAATTTTTTTTTTATTTAATTTCTTTTTTTAATTTAAATTAAACACATTACCGAAATAATTTCAATATATTTTTTTTACAAATTTATTTACATAACACTTTGCATAATAATATTTGCTATTTAAAAATTAATTTTATAATTTATTATTTATTGCAGTTAGATTATTATTGCTGAACATGTTTTAAAATATAATTCATTTGACGATTGATAATACAGTGCAGCACAAAAATTGTGAACTTCAATTTTCGATTAGTACTTTCCTGAATTCAAAATGGAGTGCCCATTTAAGGACCACGAAACTGTGTAGAAACTAATGTTCCCGAGTTGCTATAGCGTTGTCACTACGCCCATCCGGCCGCCCGCTAGATTGTCTCGTTTTTAAGTTTATTAGAAACATTTTTATCTTTGTTTTTTTCTCAAGATTTTCTTACCGAATTTTTAAATAAAAACCTTTAAAAAAACCATATTTCTTCTTCTTATCTGTAGTTATTGGTACTTCTATATTTAACCAAAAAAATTCGTACCAACTCTGCTTAAAACCCAATAGAACCGTCTTTCAATAAATATTATTTAATAAATATTTTATAAAATTATATATTTCAACTAACCAAAATGGTCACTCAAAATACTAAAAGCAGGCATAATGAATTATTGCCGAGACACATCTGTGACGCCAACCATGACAGTTGCCACAAAATGGAAAATAAATGAAATTTGCATAAATAGAATTAAAATAAATAAAATATTTAGTTTTTTTTTTTTTTAATACTTTTATTTTCAGTTTTAAAAAAGTGTTATCAATAATGCATAGAAGAGTCGACCGCAGTTTTTAATTCAATTAAAAATCATTGGATTTTCTAGTACGCAGTCATTCATTTTTGCCAATTTGTATTTTATGATTATTTTGTTGTTGTTGCTCTTTGTATTTAATAAAAATATATTTGCATTAAACAAAAAAAAAAAAAAAAAAAAACGTTGGTATACCAGTGCCACGGTTAAATTAATTAATAAAATAAATCAACATTTACTTCAAAAAATATGTATGCAAGCACAAACCACAATTATAAGGCACCACTAAGTATTTTGGCCAAAACAGCAACTGTACTATTGTTTCTGAAGATAACTCAAACACTCTCTTTTCTAACATCTTTTTTTATTATCTTTCATTTGAAACCATAAAACATGTTTATATTAAACTAGCAGGTACCCGCAACTTTGCTCGCGTTTTTTTCTTTGCTTCTACTTGGTGGCTAAATATAAATTAATCAAAAAAATTTGGATTCAAATATTGGAAATTCCCTAAACCATAATTCAAATGAGCCTTGTTTCAAGTCTCTACGTCTATTCACTCCAAAGATATAGCTTTTCCGGTTTTAAGGCCTCCATTAGGCCCCGGGTCAAAAATTTTCTAAAATCCCGTCTAAGTGCTCACCTGTAATAAAAAATGAAAAAATTGGTCAAAAAATCTAGATTGGGTCCACATATGGGTCCCAGGTCCAAATTCCGGAAATCCCTTGAACACCTTGAACGCTAAAAATGTTTTTTAACCATCTATCAAATGAGCCCTGTTTCAAGTCTCTACGTCTATTCACTCCAAAGATATAGCTTTTCCGGTTTCAAGGACCCCATTAGGCCCCGGGCCAAAATTTTTCTAAAAAATCCCGTCTTGTTGCTCACCTGAATTCTAAAAAAACATAAACATAAATAAATTTTTTAACGTCTTTTTGTTCTAAATATTTGTCTTTTCCAGTTTCAAGGTCCCCATTAGGCCCCGGGTCGAAAATTGAAAATGAAACATAGCCTATGTCACTCGGGAAAAGTGTAGCTTGCCAACGGTCAAAGAATTTTTTAAATCGGTCCAGTAGTTTCGGAGCCTATGCATTTCAAACAAACAAACAAAAAATCAAACATTGCCTCTTTATAATATTAGTATAGATAATGGTGTAAACTAGGACTGTGTGATTAATCGATTAATCAATGAATAATCGATTACTTTGAATAATCAACTGATCAATTAGTTGAAGAATCAATAATTAACTAATCAAGTGATTACTTCATGAATAATGAAGAAGTTGATAGAGGATAGAGTACTGTCTCGGTATTGAGCAAGCGTAATAAGAAAGCTTTTTCCAGGTGAGGAGCAAAAAAAAAACTTCAGTTATCATCTTTTTTAAGTTACACTTAGATTATAATAACATCAAAAAATATTGTTTGATAATCATGATTAATCAGCAACAATCGATTTATTTTTACAATCATCAACAATCGATTATTTTCAACAAACACAAAGCCCTAGTGTTAACTGAGAATATGTAACAGTTTTATTTAAATTTTAATTAAATTATTTGTTACACTTTCTTTCTTTGACTCTCTTGTGTCATTCCCAGGGCAGTAGCCTCACCTATCCTTCTCTAAGTCCGGTCCTGGATAGACCGTTGGCTAATTTTTTATGAAGAACGCAACATTCTGTCTCTTTTAAATTTCAAGATCTAAATTTCATGGTTAGTATTAAAGCTAAATTTTGTCAGGTTAAAAATGTTAACTCAAACCTAACAGTCTTATCTACATTTCTATCGGCGACTGTATTACGTTGAAGTTATCTTCATAAATAAATGAGTAGTAGCCATTCAAAGTTGCATTTTTAGTGGTGCCATCTAATTACGGTTTGGGCTTGTAAATTTGTATTCCTAAAGATTAACACTTGATAAAACTGAACAGGTAAAAAAAGAGCAACAGAAAAAAAAACAACAAACAAATAAATAAAGAAAGTAAAATAAGAATAGATGAATGACAACAACAAAAAAAAAAAAAAACATTTTTTACTGACAAACTGTTGATTACATTTGGTGCTTATCACTTTAACATTTATCTGAAATCTTAATTAAATGCAATAATAATTGTATACTCCTCACATAATATATCTATACATCACTATCTATACATATATCTATAATATATATATATATTTATATATAAATAAAATAGTAAGAATGTTTCTATGTCCGCTATGCACTTTGAAAATATACAAATCATAAGTCCCAAATCGATATCATTTGAAAGGTAGTAATGCAAATATAATTATAGACCACTAAAAGAATGCATTAGGCATATACGGATCATGCATAATGTCGATTGTCGACTATTCCCATACAAAAGTACAAAAATACCAACGAAAAAAATGCAATTGCACAGGAAACAGCTGCTGCGGATCGGAAAGGTGCTAAAAAACGCTCGTACAATGTAGTTGCACACGCCGGGTAGCTATAATAACATTTATTTTATAATAACAGTTATTTCTCGTTTTTCTGGAACTATCTATGCAAAAAAAAAAGATACAATCTATTTGAAAACATAAAATAATTTGACTTAATTTATTAATTTTGTATACAACAAAGCAAAATGGTAGCACACTTATAAAATCCAATTGCATAAAATAGCTCGCATTCGTGTAAAAACTTTTGTGAAAATTATTCCAATTTAAAGTTTTGAATTATTGCAAATTTTAATATTAAATTATTGTTGGTACTTTTGTGTTTAATATTTTTCAAAGCAAATTTCGTTTAAATTAAATAAAAGTGAATTTGATTTTATGTAATATTTTGCACAAAGAAAATTCCCAATAGCAGCAATTGTGTTGGTAAATTAATAAATGCTAAAAATTATATAGAAGCAATTTGTTAAACATTTATAATTTGACAATAAAGTAGGAATATATTACAATACATAAAGTTCCAAAATTCTGCTATGAATTAAATTTAAAAAGATTTTCATTTTATTTGAACGATAACAAAGCCTTCAATTTAAACACTTTAAAAACTGTTTCAAGTAATATTTTACACTTAAGAACCTCAAAATGATACTTAAATGTGTCAAAATTAATCAACTAAGTAGACATTATTTATGTCAGCGAATTACTTTTTTGTGTAAATAAAAGCGTATTTGTCAAATTACGCATACGCGGTGTTGGCTGTATACAAAAAAAAAAAAAAAATATATACATAAATATAATTAACACATCTGCTTTATTATTAAAATAAAAAAAATAATGAAAATATATGTATGTACATATATAATATGTATAAAAGTATTTATAAATACCTCAAATTTGTTTCTATTTGCTTGATATGAGAGCAACAAAAACAAAGAAAAAAATCTTATCAGTATCGGCTTTAAGTTAAGATAAAGTTAATTTGTTTTTTTTTTTTTTCTTTGCCTTTATTTAATAATTTTTTCTTTATTTTGGCTGAACATTGACCAAATTTAAAATGATAAGCAACGACGCTGCTAGACCAAATTAATATGGAGCAGCCAGCAACAGCCAAGTTTGTAACCAAACGTTTTTATACACGTTACACATAGTATAAACGGGTATATTCAGTTTGTCCGAAAGTTTGCAACACATTAAAGGAGGCATCGGAGACCCTATAAAGTATATATATTATAGATCAGCTCGATGAGACGAGTCAATTTAGCCATGTCCGTCTGTCTGTCTGTTCGCCTGTCTGTCTGTCTTTTGCAATGTCTTTTTCCCGAAAAGTTTAAAGATATTAACCTGAAATACTAAACTTAAGCTTTTTTTGCTCCTAGGCAGATTTGTATGTCAGAACCAAGGTGCCACGCCCATTTTTAGATTTAGCACCCATACAAACTTCTTACTTTTTTTCGATTTTTTGTATGAAAATAGTTATTATTTATGAATGTATTTACTACAAATGGGGTAAAAACACTTCTAATGGCATTTAATATCAAAAGAAATGGTACCACGCCCATTTTTTGAAAAGGTTTCCATACAAATTTTCAAATTTTTTTGTATTATAATTAAGTTTTGTTTAGTAATGCATGATCCAAACTGGATAAAACACTTTTAATGTCATCCAATATCAAAGCCAAGGTGCCACGCCCATTTTTTTATGGCATAGGCCTCACACAAACATAACGATTATTTTCAAATTTTTTGAATATCTTTATTTTTAGCTTAAAATTTGATACCAATATTGTGTCTAAACTTGATTTGTATGAGACCATGGACCCCGTACCATCCCATCTCGAAGTTCTATTTACGCCACTGATGATAACATTTTAACAATTTAAAAATACGTGTGACGGGTATTTCAGCTTCGGTTGCACCAAAATTAACGTTTTTCCTTTGTTTTTTTTTTCTTTTTTTTTTTTTTAGTCGCTAAAACAATTTATTTTAAGAAATTGATTTATTTTCGGATACAAAAAAATATATATTGTATTACTTAAACAAAAGAAAATCATTGAAACATTATCTTTTAGATAGATATGAAAGTTTGATTTAAGTAATGCAAAGAAAGTACGTATCCTAACTAGTAAATTCAACGATTTACGAATATTTATGCTTTTGTTGAATTTTAGTACATTTGCAATAGAAATTGTTAAGAATCGAATATGAATCATGTTTTTTTTTTTTTTTAATTTACTATATCTATAATATCAACCAAAAAAGTCCCTGAAAATTATAAAAAATTCACTGTTAATTCGATGACTAAAAAGTAAATATACATATTTGTAGTTATATATGTATTACATAGTAGGAAGAAAGTATCTACTAGATACACAATTTATTTTACAGTTTATGACAATTATGTTTAACATTAAAACAATTTTTTTTTTTAATGTTTCTTGAATAAACCGCGGGTGGTCTTCGTTAAAAAAATACAGACTAAACAAATTTTATTTAATGAGCTCAGGAAATGTATGATCGATTGAAAAAGTGTACTACCTGTGCCAGGCTACAATCGAAAATTGATGTACGAGTAGGCTTCGTGAGTAATTTCTCTGAGGGCCAGAGTCAACACAATTTCAAGTTCTTAATATTTGCTTAGAACCTTAAATGAGTCATTCTTCTGGAAAGTATTTAATAAACTGAAATTTATAATAAATTTATTTATTTATTTATTTTTTTTTTTAAATTTCACTAATGTGATCAACCTTTTGAGGTGTTTCTTTCAATGGTAATCATTTCTATTTTGGTTCTTCACAAATTTGAAGCTAGTCAGTCATCCGATTCCACTTCATATTAAACCATTTTATCAATATTATAAATCTCATCTTTTTTAAATGGATTTATAATTTTATGAATTTATATGCGGCAGTTTTGATTTAGACTTTAACTGCTCTGATTTTGAGTGGCATTCTCAACAATGCACTTATCGTTTACGAAATATGTACTTTATAAATGTGTGAAAAAAAAAAATGTTGATGATTGATCGATTTATGAAAGCCACAGTTAAGTACAGATAAGATTTGTTTTTAGTGATTTAGACGCTAAGAATTCAATATACTATAAATACTAAGTTTTTTTTTTAATAATCCAGTAATTAATACATAATTTTTTCCTTTATATAGACACAAATATGTTATATAAAAATTTTTACAAATAAGTGAACTCAAACCATTTTGGGCCACTCCAGGTCTTATCCCTCTGTCACAGAAAGAGTTAAAATAGTGAATACCTATATTATTCACAGTGAATATGTAAA
This sequence comes from Leucophenga varia, assembly GCA_018903435.1. Lineage (NCBI taxonomy): Eukaryota > Metazoa > Arthropoda > Insecta > Diptera > Drosophilidae > Leucophenga > Leucophenga varia. The sequence goes on along the minus strand of JAEIFJ010001989.1, from coordinate 90,008 downwards.
TTATTCACAGTGAATCTAGATTATTCACAGTGAATACCTAACATGAAACTGATTATTCACAGTGAATACCTATATTATTCACAGTGAATACCTAGATTATTCACAGTGAATACCTATATTATTCATAATGAATATCTATATTATTCGCAGTGAATACCTATATTATTCACAGTGAATACCTAAAATGAAAATCAAATGAACGGAAAGTATTTGGTCAAACAGGTGCATATCTTTTCGAAAGCAATTAGCAAACCAAACAGCTGATTGCCTGAATTGCACAATTATGTTTTTCACAAGTGTGCTCAAAATTATCGTTGGCAAAAATCTCTTTCGGTAATTTTTCACGGTGATTCAAAAATCGCAATGTTGCACTGCGACTGAAAGTAATAACCTGCGATTTTCTTGTTCCTCAGTGAACATGCATAATATTCGCTAGAAGACTGAACCGTGAAGTCCCGTGGATCGCTGCATTTCTCAGCAATGGAAAAGCTTGGAACTTCAAAATTTACAATAAATTGGTCCCAGGTCACAGTTTGTGATTCAACGAAAAGAGCAAATATCTTGAAGTTCAAAAGTATATCTTAATAGCGTTTTAAAAAATTTTAAACTATGATTTTCTCGGGCGCCAAGAGTCATGAAGTTTTTCTTAAAAGAAATTTATAAAAAAAATGCTTTACATTCCCGAGAAAACCAGCGTCAGGTTTTGCTTGTATTATTTAAAAATAATAAAGATTACTGAATTCTAAAAGCATACATAATAAGACGTGCATAAGTAATATTTTTTAAACACTTTGCATGTTGCAAACAATAAACTTGACCTTTTGATTAAAAAAAAAAAAAAAAAAAACAATTCGCTTTTGTGTGCACGCCAAGTGCCGTATTTGAATTACGCTGCAACGTACAAGTATTCCGCTAAAATTAAAATTTATTACACACACAAAAACATTGCCACGAATGCTTAATTAAAGAACCAAACCAAACCAAACCGAACCGAACACAACACTAATTCATTTTGTAACGCATTCGCAACGGAATTGCAACTACTTACTTTCAAGTAAAAATAACATATTGCACGCTGGGGAAATTTAGTGAGCGAAGGAAAAATCCATAGCAGAGCAATAAAATCGGCAATAATGTCTTCAATAATCAAGATTTAGTGTGACAAAATAAACAATTGTAACATTAATTGTTGCACAATTGTGTGCGTCTTTGCATTAGCAACAAAAACAACAACAACAAAAACAACAACGAAGTTAATGACGATGTTAAGAGAAGTTAATGCAACGTATATAGTGGCACGTGCCTTACTACTTTAAACTTGCTACACGTTGCTACTTGTTTTTGATTGTTTATGTTGCATGCAACACGCCCACATAATTATTCGCAGAATAACATACGAAATAAAACAATTGCCAAGACAGACCAAATGACTAAAAGTGAGATAAACACGAAGAAAAAGAAAAGAAGAAAGGATATACACTCCGAAAATTTGCCTAAGAAGCAGAAGTTAAAATTTACTCCACTGCAAGAACCCCGGTACCTAATCTTTATAAAGCATAAGTTAAGTTTTTTTTATAGTATTACACCTTTTATACCCGCCATGCATAGTGTGAAGGGTGTATTCAGTTTAACGTATCAATGCAGACATCGTAGACCCCATCAAGAACATATATTCTTGATCAGCTCGACGAGACAAATCGATCTAGTCATGTCCGATTGTCCGTCTGTCTGTCAGTCTGTTTATTTTTTCCGGCGAAGATATAAAGATATAAATCTGAAAATTTGAAACTTAAGCTTTTCTCGGGCACAACTAAAGATGAAATTGTCAGGCACATTTCGGCCCCATTCAAACTAACCGCCCATTTTTGAGCTATTGTATAAAATTTGGTGAAAACACTTATAATGAAATCCATTATCAAAGCCAAAGGTACAACGCCCGTTTCTAGGCATAGCCCCATACAAACTTATCGATTATTTTCGAACTTTCGTATGAAAAAGTAATTATTTTCAAATCTATATTTGTAAATGTATATGAGCCACTGACGACGAAACATAAACTTTTCAAAGATTCGTGTGACGGGTATTCAAGCTTCAGTTTCCACCGAAGATAACGATTTTCCTGGTTTGTATTAGATTTTCCTTCCAAAACTCGAAAAACCTAAAATTTTTTTGGCCCAACCCATATTAAGATTTTTTAATTAAAGTATCATAGGCATAGTTTATAATAAATTAATTGTTCCTAAACTAGGAAACAAAGAAGTTTTTATGCAAAAATCCCAAAATTTTGGAGTGGTTTCGTATGGGGCAACCGCTTAAAATAAGACTGGAGAAAAATCATTTGAGATGCTCAGGAGAATCTAAGTTTCAAATATGGTGAGCTATCTCTTATAAGCTCCGAGATAATCGTTTTTCATACAGCAAACAACATGACAGATGGACATTCTAGTTCGAGCCAGTTCGACTATCTTACAGTAGCGTTTATAGGTATGGTCGAGTAAAACAAAACTATATACTTGGAATATTTGGAAGACTCCTAAAATCTGGATTTATATTTAAAAAAAAAAAATGATTTTTCGCTCTTTTTTCACTTACAGGTCTATAACTCAGTCAGTTATGAACCGATTTATATTTTTGAACCTGTTTTAGAAAGAAAAAACTTAGACGTAAGAACCTTGGAACAGTATATATTATGTTATGATATGTCAGTTGCAGTTTTTTTCAAATTTTTCAACTACATATATCAATGTTTGTTTGAAAGCTACATCCCGAATTTAAACTCCAATAAAGTTAAACTCATAACAAATCCCAAATTATTCTCAGTGTATGAACAATGCTTTGACTTTCGCACTCATAAAAGTATCATGCGAGCTTAGTCCAAAATGAAAAAAAGTTCAAAAGTTAAACATGCCACGGGAACTGATGCTGCACAAACGAATCGCTGCAGCCACTATATATGTATGAAGTGAACTTCTATTCCTCGCCTCACTCTTTTTGTATACTAATCGCAATTTTTGCCATTCTATAGTGTATCTCTGAAGTGAATGCGAATTGTGTTGGCATTATTATGGCATCCATCCACACTGAATGCAGTTATTAAATGCTGAGAAATAGCAAGCGAGACAACAGACATTTTGGTTTTCATTTCCCGGCAGTATTATAACATTACTTCACGCTTAATTTGTGTATTCAAGTGGTCACTAAAACAGTAAACAAAAAAAAAAAAACAAAACGAAGCATAATAGTAGCTAAAGAAAAAAACAGACCCAGTCGCAATTGCAATTTGAATAATTGTTTGCTATTACAGCGATGACAACTCAAGTATCTATATCAATTGTACACTTACAGATACATTTATAGTTGTTGTTTTTTTTATTATTATTATTATTTATAGTTAACGTACGATTTTTTCTGTCATTATTTCAAGTTCAAAGTCTTATCTAAGATCATCGCGGAAATATTTTTATTGATCAGTTTGTTTATTGCTTTGAGTTCATCAGTTAACAGCGACTCTATTATTCAAATTCATACAAACGTATTTATTATGACTCGTGGCGAAAAATAAATAAATAAATGCGAACTAATTAACGGAAAATCTATGTTTTTAGTTAGTTAGTTATTTAGTTAAGTGATTAAAAACAATAAATTAAATTTAATATTGAAGCAAAGAACTTTTGAACTTGTTTGACAATAATTCGACAGTTACTATCGGCACAAAAGTCATTTATTAGTAATATTAATTATTTATGAAATTCAATTAGTATTGGTATGTAATGCAATATAGCCACAGCACTATTAAAAGCAACCTCAACTTATGTATGTAAATGTAGATACACACTTTAAGCTTTATATTAAAGTGTGTATTGCATATTGGAAATATGTACCAATATAATTACCGCAGTTCAAGTACGCCCAAGAGTGCAGTTTGTAGCTATTAATCAGTGCATGTATTGTACTTAAGAAATTCATTCGGTGAAAGACTTGCTTATCTGACCACAATTTGCTTTGCTGGAATTATAGCCTTGGGCGTAAGCAATTTTAATCGATGCACTTGATATCTAGTCAAAATATTGATGATAACATTTAAACCATAGATAGGTTGAAAGTTAATTAAAGTAGACATATCACAGGAAATGAACTGCATTTATAAAGAGCAAAATCAATTTAGTCATAGAGTGTGTACCAGAGTTTGCAAATAATGGTTAATATATATTTTCACTGACAAAAAATTGATAGTTATAAGAGTCGACTTAATAAAGTCATATGTTGGTCGTTATATAAAAATTTTATTGCTGGTATAAAATAATCATTTGGGAAAGGAGTATTTGAGATATGTCTAAACCTATGATGGCAGGGCCTTTTTAAGGTATAGCTCCTATACAAAACCGTTCGCCCACTTTCGTTCGCCCACAACAACAAAATACTATCTACGATAGCATTTATAAGAGTTGTTCTCAGTTTCGTGGGACTGATATTCGATTCAACCATATTATAAGTTTTTCCTAGGTTCCTAAATTATAAACTATGAATTTTAGCAGGCTCAAGGTCTGGTCGAAGAAACGTTTACGTGAACCATTTTCAATTAGAAAACTAACAACAACAACATAAATGCAAAAAAAATGAAAAATGGAAAGGCAACGGGAACAGCACTGTTTCATTGTCCGCCACGACAACTCATCAGCCCGCTTTACTGCAATAATTTGTACTATTTTTATTTATAGCTAACCAATCCGGAATGCTAACTCATGACTTACAAATCATGACTTATAAATTTTTACAAATTATATCTATATATCATTCTAATGCATATGTAAATGTTATAAAATAGCTTATATATAGTCTATATTTATTTATTTATTTTTATTTTTGTGCTGACATTTTGAAAAATTTTCAAATTTTTATAGCGAACTCTGATATATAGAATATGTACATCAAGCATTACTTATTCATGTACAAAATAAAACAATCAGATTAATTACAATTGACAAAGAGTATAATTGTCTTATTGTTATTGTATATAACAATTGAATTCGATTAAATCCCAAATATTAATTCATAAGTAAAAGTTTACACGCTTATACGTGTATTTTACCAGTTTGTGAAACCATCGGACTTTTGCTTAATTCTTGGATATCCGGCTGGGCCTTTGAAGGCCAAATTTAATTTAAAGTAGTATTTATTTTTGCTTTAAGAGCCAAAAACCCGTAATAGATACTGCAGTTGATATTGAAATCTTCTGCCAAAGGTCTGGGAATTGTCCAAGGAGACGTCATCTTATCAAAAGTATTGTAACACTCCAAAAAATGGTGTTACCACGTTCTTAACATGCAGAAAATTGTCTAACAATGGTGTTCCCTGCGCGATATTTTTTAAATTTACGCGAATTTTGCGAAATGATTCCGAGAAACCAACATTTTTGCTCCAAAGAAATGAGTGTTTTTAGTCAATCCATATTTGTTGCTTTAAGAGTTTTAAACATCTTTTAAAATTGGTTCAGTTGATTGAGATGAAATTCCCATAAAGTTTGTAACAAATATGATTGAGAGGTTTCATAATTGACCTTTTGTGTTTCTTTTCAACAGTTTTAATACTCGTTATATATTCAGTTTGTCTGAGAGTGTGTAACGCATTAAAGGAGACGTCGTAGACCTTAATTTTACCCAAGCCACTGATGGTAATAAATGAACTATTCTATGATTCGTGTGGCGGGTTCCACCGAAATTAACGTTTTTCCATGTTTTTTTTTTGTTTAAAAATTTTTTTTACTTAGCTTGAACCCCAAACACATACTGCTATAACATCTTTGACGTTTGCTTGGCTTAATAAATATTCTTTAAAAAAAAAAAAAACAAATCCAGGCATCGAACTTGGATTGGTCTTATTTATTGTACACACCTCGTACATTAGATGATTAAGAATATATATATTCTTCCGCCCTTTACATAAATCATATTTATATAACATTTGTATATTGTTTATTACATCAAAGCGATATATAACTTCAAATTTGTAACATAATATGCCAAAAGAATTTATTACTTCTAACATAAAAGCAGAGTTCATATTCAATAATATTGTATACAAATATATATTTGATTAGATGATTGCCACATATATAAATTCTATACCTATATACATACATATTGTATGTATATATGCATGTACAGTATGTACAAATTAAGATAAGAAAGTTTCCCTATATTTATGTTTCTCATTAAAGAAGGTCAGCCGGTCGTTGCTTTTAATTAAAGCTAATTAATCATCATTCAACATTTGGCTAACAAAATTTCCTAAATCTAGAAACATTCATGGCTGCCTGCATACATAAATCAATCAAAAAATATTTGGCGAATTCGTAAAACTTTGAATTTTGATAAAAAAAAAAAATAATAATAATTAAAGTTATCAGTAATAACCAGAAAGAACGCTGAAGTCGAGTATGCTCGACTGCAAAATACCCTGTACCCAATCTTTATGAACCTTAAGTTAAGTTGTATCTTACTACCATACCACATTGAATTGAATTTTAATACAAAAATTTAAAAAATCGGGTACTATATACCTTCGTATGTGGGCTATACCTAAAAATTTGGTTGGTCCTACCCATATTGGGATATTTTATTGGGACTATCATAGACACAATATATACTAAATTTGAAGTTCATGGAATAAAAAACAATAATGTATTTATGCAAAACCCAAAATATTGGGGTACATTTGTATGGGGGTACCCCTTCAAATGGGTCTAGAGAAGTCAAGTTTCAAATATCTCTTATAGTCTTATAGTCTCCGAGATAATCTCTCTCATACGGCAGACAGCACGATGGACAGACGGACAGACAGACATAGCTAGCTCGACTCCCCTTCCAATGCTGATCAAGAATATATATACTTCATAGGGTCTATCTTGCCTTCTTCTGCCTGTTACATACATTCGCACAAACTTAATATACCCTTTTACCCTTTGGGTACAATGAGATGAGTTGATCTGGCTCTAGTTATTTGTTCCTCCAATAATACGTCCATTTGGCTTATAATTAGAATTTTTATTCTAATTTATTAAATGATTCTTACTTGGCCTTCATGGTAAATATATAACAAATACTTTGTGCGTTTCGCATCTGCTGTTCTTTATGCAATTGAAGCTGTTTTCGGTGGCATTTTTGTAATTTTTTCGCGTTAGTGAAAATATGATGGCGCTAGTATAAAAACAAATATCTTGTATATTGGAAAAGTGAATAATCCACTTCATGAATGCATTGTTTTAGTGTTCTATAATAATATTTGCTTTGTTACCTTTCAAATGAAACCAGTTTGAGACACATCGACTGTATGGCTTCAAAGGCCATAGCGGACATAGAAACATTTTAGCTATTTTTTAATATACATATAGCTAAATAGATATGGCAAAGAAAAAAAAAACTACTCTCTGTGAACAAAAACCATGTTTAACATTCAAATGAATCAAAAGAATTTCTAATTATTCAGCCCTTGTCGTCATTGCTACGTTTTTAATTAACAAAATCAAGTTAGCCAATACGTAAACAAGTTCACTATTAAATTTGTTGTTGCTTTGTAGAACGCATTACGGCGAATACCATTCAGATTTAATTTTGAATAATGCATAAAGCAAACTACAATTTCTGATTTTACTACCGCAACAAAGTGGCAACATCTCGTCAAGATATTACAAACAAAAAGCACTCAAAATACAATTCCAACTTTAGCAGCTGAGACTCATTGATTGACGCTTACTTTTGACAATGTATGGTATGGTATGGTATGGTATGGTATGGCATGGTATGAAAGCAAAATATGTGTGCGTATATAAGTCTAACAACAAAAGATTGAAACTAGAAATAAGCTGCCACATGAGCTGCCACAACTACCAATTGCTACACAATACAAACTGTTGCAGTAGAGTACGTAGTATAAAACCAAAGCTCAGTCAGGACAGTGATAAACTTTATATTGGACAATGATGTTGCTGCTGCTTTTGCAGCTCATGAATGTTATCGCCTTCCGAAATTTATTGTCACTGAACAAAGCAACATGAAATTCGCAATTATGACGTATTAATACCTGAACTTGTTGTTGGCAGTGTGCGTGTGTATGGCACAGAAATGACAAACATGGCTTTATCTTCTTCATTCGTTACTACTTACAGCTAAAGTAAGTACATACTACAATATGCGAACTATATGTGTAGGCTATTTTCAGATTCGAAATTGTGCTCATATTGCTTTAGCTTTAGTGTTGAGCTCGTTATGTGTTGCCATCAATAATGTTGACTGTTTGCCGTTATCCTTCTTTTAAGCAACATGAATGTATCTAAGTGTGTATGTATGTGTGTGTGTGTGTGTGTGTTGATGCATTACTCATCTTGTTGCTCATATTCGCACATTTATGTACGCAACTCACATTTTGAGATTGATATTAGGATCAAATGAAAATTTTTGGCCCATGTTAAGTAGATTGTTTACGTGATGCTACTATTGAACAGACTATATGTGAGGACGGATATTTACAATATAACATATGTATTTTCTTAAAAAAAAAAATATGATGCCAACACTTTTATGTTTAATACAAAAACTTGTCAATAATAAATCTAAATTATGCCACAGGTGTATTTCGATTTTACAAGTGTTTCATTTTAATAACTTTCAATCAGAGTTTATATTTTTCGTTATCCAAAAATAAGTGTTTTTTAGTAACACTTAAAGCAAAGCGTCAGAGATGAACCGTTCACATTGTTTCTTTAGAAAAATAGTTTGTGCTCAACAAGCAACCTTTTCTTATTGTTCTCTTTGGCGCTTGTTATTCCCGGACCGTTTCGTTGAGTGAATCGAAGCAAAAAGTCTTTGGTTTAACATGTAGCTTGCCTTTATGAATTGAGTGTGGAAAGTTCATTATTATATTTTGTGTAAAATGGGTAAATCAAGAGAGGCAATTATATCTCTCTCTATATGTTGTTCATTAAAAGACCGTGACACGAATAGTTCAACTCAAAGCGGTCAACAGAAAACAAAAACGAAAAGAAACGAAGTCCGCTGCTCAGAGAGAGAGAGAGAGAGTGAATGTTTTTTCGCATATGTTCGTGAACAGAACGTAACGAAAATAACGGTTACTGTTATTTTCAAGCACTGCTTTCAATCGATTCTTTGTGATATTTCTGTTCAAAATAAATCTATATAAGTTTGAATTAATAATTAATTTTTCGTGGTCATTCTCATTTCTTTTTTAAATTTTTTTAATACTTTGTAGAAGGTTGTTTCAAATAAAAAAATTAATGAACTTGCGCAGAAAAATTCCAGAACAAATCTCAGACATAAAATATATACCATTTAAAAAAATATAAAGATTTTAAAACACATGTTCCCGAAATGCTTTGACAGGAACATGTTGGGACATGAGCAAAATTTTATTTTCAGTTGAATTTTTAAAGTTAAATATTAATCGCAGAAATATTCCCAAATATAAAAAATATTAACATTGTTAAAAAAAGGATCCAAAACCCATTGACAGGAAAATGTTTATGTTTTCAATTTGATATTTGAACTTATATCAAAAGCAAAAAAAAAACAAGAGATAAACACTAATGCCGAGTATGCTCGACTCCCACATACCCTGTACTAATCTTTATTTACCTAAAGGATTGGATTTTCAAACATAAACTTAAAAAATCGTGGTAAATTTGTATGTATTTTGATCCTAGTCACATCAGGATATTTTATTAGGGCTATCATAGGCATAATCTATACATATAAAATAGTATAAATGTTTCTATGACCGCTATTTACGATGAAACCGTCCAACCGATGAGCCCCAAACCGGTTACATTTAAAAGTAAACAATGCAAGTAAATTTAAATTTCACTAAAACAATGTCTAATGCATATTCGGTTCATTTAAGAGTTGATTTTCTCGTTGATTTTTCCATACAAAAATAAAAAAAAGCGGATTTCAGCTTTCCCCCAATATATATTGGGTAAGATAAAAAACCGCACGACGAAGAAGGTTTTTTTTTTTTTTTTTTTTTGTTTTTTTTGCGGCTTTTTTTTTTTTAAATTTTGGGGGGGTTTTTGTTCTTTCGTTGGGGGGGGCTTTGCGCCCTGTGGTGGTTTTGGTTTTTCCGGGAGTTGGAGGGGGGGTTTTGGGAAATGTTTGGTTTCGACAAGGTGGGGCCCCGGGCCCAACCCCCCATGTTTTCGTCCTTTTTTTTTTTTTTTTTTTTTTTTTTTTTTAAAAAAAAAAGGGTGGTTTTTTTTAAAAGTATTTTTTAGTATGTTTTTAAGTTAGCCCCAGCACATTTTGGTTGCGCTGTAAACAAACAAAAAAAAAACAAATGAGTGAAAAATGCCATAAAAAAGAACTGAAATTTCACAAAGTATAGCAGATGCGAAACGGAAAAAGCTGAAAGAACAGCCGTTGAACGCCCGTACAACGTAGTATGCACATTACGCCGGGTATCTGCTAGTTTATAATAAACTTGAAGTTCATAGAATAAGAAACAAAGAAATTTTAAAGGCAAAACAAAAAAATTTTTGTTAGTTTTGTATGGGCCTACCCCTCAAACTGGGACTTTCAAATATGGTGGACTCCGAGATAATCGTTTTCATAAGACAGACAGCATGACAGACTTATAAAAATTAAAACTTTCAAGAATTTATACTTTGTAGGGTCTACCATGCCTCCTTTTGCCTGTTACATACATTAGCACAAACTTAATATACCCTGTTATCACTCAGGTATAGGGTATTAGTGTATACAGAAACTAGGTTTTAAGAAGCAAAAAAGCAGATTAGTGTCACAAACATATTTGGAAAGAAATATTTTCGGCTGGTATACATTTACAAAATAAATAAATAAATAAATATAAAAAAAAAAAATATTTTATTTAAATAAAGTTTAATTTTCGTGTTAATAATATGTAAATATTTAAAAACTGAATTGTACTGAAATTCAGACTAAAAAGTTTTTAAATTGAATTTAATAAAAACTGTAATTATTATGAACCGAATAAAAATTAAATTCCACACTTCCTTGCACAAAGGAAATATATCTTTTGATACAGTATATTTTACTATTTGCTACTGCCTTTATATGGGAATATAAAACGGATTTCATAATTATAATTAATAATTAAGCCAATCTTCGCTTTGTAGTTTCATTTGCACGCATAATTAGTTTTTTCATTAAATACGTTTGAGTATTTTAATTTTTATTTTTTTTTTTTGCATATATCAGTCAACGGCTCAAACGGCTCAGTTGTATGCTATATGAACGAGTTCAGTGCATGACAGCCGATAAATATAGTCAACATTTTGCGGTCTATACAAATCATTAATCTGACTTTAATTGACAGTTTGGCTTTAAGCGATAAATAAAAGGAAACAAATAAACAAAAGTTTACATTCGCGCTTGTACATATGTATTCGCATTGTACATAAATTATGCATTTTATTAATTTTGTATAGGATATATTATATGTGAAGATACATACATACACATACATATACATACATTGTATCTGTTTATGTATATCATTTATGAATGTATAAATGATTATGTTAATCGTTCAGCTTAATTCAATTAAAATATTTCAATAATGCATTATCCAAAGTCAAGTTTGTATACAATGAAAAAAAATATGGTTATTTGTTTATGCGAAAGTGCATAAAATACTGAATTTATTTCAATTAAAAATGTGTAAACAATTTTAAAACGACTATGAATCTTTTAATTAAAAATTAAAAACAGAAAAAAATGTAATAATAATAAATATCCTGATTGTATTATACACTGCACAGCTACGCTGAAAAAAACATGAATAAAACAAAAATGGTTAATAAAAAGATTAATTGTTTGCTTTAATTTTGATTATTTTGATTTTTCTATCACTGCAGCTACGTTTGTGGCTATATCGAGTCATAAATTAAATTTTTGTTATGGATATATTTTAAGATACTCCTTTAGCAATGTCAACCCCATTTATACGCCAAATATTTGACTAAGACTGCAAATAGAGTGCGCGCTGAGGCGAAGATGAAGACGAAGACGATAGCACAGGGTTGTATCTTTAGAGCTTTCACACAGAACATTTCAAGCAGTATTGTGTAGCGAAATACAACCCTGTGCTATCGTTTTCGTCTTCATTTTTGTCTCAGCGCGCAATCCGTGGTAGAATATTGATTATGCAAGTCAAAACTATTGACTTGAAAGTTCGATCGAGATTTAAGTGTAAAAGTTAACTTAATTTTTTTACAAACCTCGTACCTAACGAGTTTTCGGAATTTGCAACATTTTATTCTATTTTAAAAACAACAAATGGTGTAATTATGAGCGGGGTATAAAACTTTAAAATTAATCATGTTTTGTGAAAGCCATTAGTGTTGGCAAAAAAAACTCTCTTACGGTGATTTTTTCACAGTGATTTAAAAATAGCAATGTTGCACTGCGACTGAAAGCGGTGATTTTCGTTTTTTTTTTATATCAATCTTCGCGAACAATGCACCTGTTCAATAATCGCTGCTTGTTTTTTGCGAACTGCGGTTTTATCACCGTTTTCAGTCACTGCGATTTTCAAGTCGCAGTCGCCAATCACACTGTGACACAAAAATCACTCTATTTGCCAACATAGAGGGTATTATCAGTGTTTTTCGGAAAGCTTGAAAGAATACATCGTAGACTTTTATCGGGCCATTGACCTCTATACCCACCCTTATTGTGAAAAATTTATAGATATCACTGAAGATCATATGTAAGTAGTTTGAGGTTTCGTGTGGTATTTGAACTTCGATTCAACCAAAGTTAACGTTTTTCCTTGTTTATCTTATACCCTGTACCCAAAGGATAAAAGAGCATATTAAGTTGATGCAAATCTATGTAACAGGCAGAAGGATCCATGATAGACCCTATCAATTATATATATATTCTTTATCAGCATTGATAGAAGAGTTGATATAGCCACGCCTGTCTGTCCTCCTGTCTGATGTATGAATACGATTATCTCGGAGACTATGAGAGGTAGAGTTACCATATTAAAAACTCATACTCTCTAAATTTAGTATAAATCAGTGGATTTTTGTTTACAAATTATGCCAGTGTTGCTATGTTGTTGAAAAAGATTTATTCATAAGAAATACAGCAACACTTTCAGCTACGCAACGGAGCACACCATATTCAGTTTATGCACATTTTTCCTTAAGTTATACAAAAGTTGAGAAGAAACGAGCCTAAGCTTGCTAAGCACTAAAATATATTAAGTCAAATCGTAGATACTTTTTCTGCTAATAGTGAAAATCTTTTACATCACTTTGACATAGAATCTACTTAACATTGAAATATGTAGAGCCACAATTTGTCGAGCTTTTAAATTTATTTTGTTGATATTAAAGTGTAGGCGATTACATTACTAATACAAAATCATAAATCAGTGGCAACATTTAAACTAGAACACCTTCTTATTGTATAGAAGATACTTTTACTTCTGTCAAACAAAAAAAACGTTTTATCTTTTCCGGCGCTTTAAGCATGAAATGTGTATAGTCACAAAGTAATCATTTTGATTAGCATTCGCCTAAAATCTTTGTGATTTCTCATTAAGAGCAAAGCAACTAATTAACATAAGTAATTTGCTTAATGCGCGCACTCAACAATATGAAAGATGCTCATACTCAAAGATTGTAAGCAAGATAATAGCAGCAAGCAAGTAGACAGGATTTCTTCAATGAAAACAAGGCTAAAAAAAATGGCAACACAACAAGAAATGTCAAAAAGTAAACATAAGGCAAAGACGTTGAGAGAAGACCTAAAATAGAAAAACTAAAATTTAAACAGTGAATCATTATCATGACAAGTAAAAAACAAAAAAAAAGACGAGGAAGAAATAGAATTCAATCGTATTAAGACTGAATTTTCTTGTCAGCGACATTACCTGAACGAGCAGAGTAGGCAAAACTTAAACCAATACAAACAAAAAAGCAAAGTTTGTTGGCTTACAAATACAACAACAGAAACAGCAGAAGATAAGTAAATACAGTCAGTTATGGAAAACTCGTATCTGTGTGTGTCAGTGGCAGTAACACAGTCGGAAGTCGAAATAAAATATCTTTATATGTGTATGTGTAAAGCAAAAAGTCAGTCAGTCAGCCCGCTAGCGAGCTAGTCCCACGCGTAATAGGGCTCATTTATCTTTTCAAGTGAATAAACACAAAAAAAAAAAAACAAAAAACAAAAATAAAACAAATGACAAGAAAAACGAATCGAAGTACAGAGAGAGAGAGAGAGAACGAGAAATGAAAAGGTTTAGTGATGAAAAAAACAAAAAAAAAAACCGCAATGCTAACAACAAACAACGTGGTGCAAGCCATGAACAGGAGTTCACATAGGCCAAGCAATACAGAAGTACAGGCAGACAGACAGACGGACAGACAGAAATACGAAAGACGTCGTATGTATCTACACAAATGTGCCCATTGAAACTCAAAGAATTATGCGAGATATAAATGATTTAAATGTGGACTTCACTAGAAAAAAATAATGAAGAAATAGATATTCGCTTTGTGGCAAATGAACAAAATCCCCGAATTACATGATGGATTTTCAATAGAATTAAGCCAAGGCATCAACGATGACAGCAATGATAGCAAATTATTTTGTAAATAAAAAAAACTTTTGAAATTAAATAAAATAAAAGCAATAAATAGGCTCACACTCCGCGCAAAAAATAAAAAAATAAAGGAAACTATTCTTTTCCCAGTGGCATTTAGCTCATAACTAAAATTAAATAAAAATAGAAAATTTTTTAAAGGTAGCACTGACTGTAACGTCTCTTTTTAGGTTTTATAACCTTCACATATAGTGCGGAGGGTATTATCATTTTATCCGAAAGTTTGTGACGCATTAAAGGAGACATCGTACTCTCTTAAAGTCTTAATCTGAACGACAAGACGAGTCGATTTAGTCATGTCCGTGTGTCCATCCACCTGTCTGTCTTTCGGTCTGCATTTAAGCATTTCATTTGCTTAGTTTTTAAAGATATTTGTGTTTTTTTCAGATAAAATCGTCAACTCTAAATATTCTCTGATTTGACTTAGACTATAATTATCTCTTTTTGCATCAAATCCAACATTTTTGGACCGATGAAGTTAAAAAAAATGGAAGGGTCGTAAAGCGATCTATAAAAAATTCGTCGTATTTTTGCAAATAATTGAACTAAACATGTGAAAATTGGTATATGTATACGACCTGAGCAAGGCCAGGTAGTTCAACTATTATAATATAGTATAAAATTTGTATAGTCTTAGGCTAAAAAAAGTGTCCACAGTAAAGTTCTCAGGGTTCAAAAATGTTGGATTTGATTTAAAAAAAGAGGAGTATAAAGTTTTAGTCATATCAGAGAATATCTAGAGGTGACGACTTTTTCTAAAAATTCTCTTTGTATTGATAAATAAGCCTAACCTAATATACACTATCGATATGTTAATATCGACGGATAAGGCCATTATAACATAAGATTCCCATACAAACTCACCTTCCAATATTTGATTTTTTTCAAGAAAATTATTGTAATATTTATATTTTTTGGGTAAAAATAGTTACATTTACTTATTAAATGAAACCTAACATGGTGAGTTGTATCGGATCTTGGACCCTTACCCTGATGACCATACATATATAAGCTATTAAAATTTTCGTGCGGCAGGTATTTGAGCTTCGGTCCTACCGAATTTATAGTTTTTCCTTGTTTTTTATTAATTTATTTTGTTTTGCTTGAATTTTATTTATACAATAAAAAATCTGAGAATGCACTTGTAGGGTACTAATAAGTCTGCTTAGTATTGATAAACATTTTTTTTCACATTTTCTCCTACAATTAAATATATTTATAAATTTATTTACACAAGTGCTCAACAAATTGGACAGCATTTAAGACGATTTTAGAATTTGCTGTAAGTTGACAAATTATTAATTAATTAAGAGCTTATTTCTGCTTAAATATATAAATTTGAAGTAAAAAAAAAAAAAAAAAAAAAACAAATAAAAAAATAATTGATTTATAAATGATTTTTTTTTTTTTATGAATAAAGCCATTTAGAAGGTACGACAGGAAATGTTTTAAGCAAAAATTTCCTGTGTTCTTTTTTTTTTTTGCTGTTTTGTTTTCTCTGTTTGTCATTTTTGTGGATTGTACAAAGAAAAAGCATTGAATTACGCATACGTAGCGTGCGCCGAACACAGCATGTATCCATGAGGTGCTTTTGTGTGTTGTGAAATACTTTCGATGCTTTGTTACACTTCTATCGCATTGCAGTAAAAATGAAAAACAGAATATAGAAAATTTTAAATTCGGTAAGACTAAAGTTGAAATACTCTTTACATTAGATAGGAATGAAATCTATGCGAACTTAAATAGATTCTTTTTACAACAGGGAAATGTCCTCCCTAACATATCAACATACCAAATTGCTTAACTCTTGAATTTAGAAAAATAAAAAAATATGAAAAAAATTATTTTTTAATTTCTTTCACTTTTATTATTAATTTTAAATTGTAATGCGACTCTCTATATGGTATAAAATAGTCGACCATTTCGCTTAAAAAAATCTCACTTTTTTTTTTTATATTAAAAATATATAATAACATTCTTTATATACCATAGCGCATGCATATTTTTGAGATATTTTTATTTTTATTTATATATATTTTTTTTCATTTGAGCAGAACAAAAGCCGCGTAAATTGTCGCACTACAACCTGTTTAATCCTTTGACTGTGAAAGCAGGCAGCTTTTGCTTTTGTGCGACTGTCAATTTCATTACGCATACGCCCCATTGTGTCAAGTGTTTATTTTAAAATGAAATACGACAAGCGGAAAACTGTGAGACAGAAACAAGTGGTGAAGGCGCATTTATTTGTAAAGTTAATAGAATAGGTAAACATTGGCGTTGTTTGTTTTACATTTTTTTTTTATTTATTTAATTTTTTTTTAATGTAAATAATAATAGAAAAAAATATAAAAATAAACAAACAAACAACAAAGCTGAGTAGTAGAACAAGTTGTTATAAGTGATTGGAAGAGGAAGCTACTTGAAAGTATTTTAACACTTTTACATTTATAAATGAATTTATGTAAACGAAATTTGCAATTGCGACACATAAAAATAGATACAATAAAAACTAAAACATTACACTTCAAAAGTATACAAAACATTTTACTTATACGATTGTGGTTTTCTTGAAATTGAATGGAATTTTTACTTGACTAAGCAGCACTTTCGGATGAATAAATGTAATTACAAATTTATATTTAATTAAAACGAAACTTGTTAAATTTCGACTAAATGATAAAAGAAATTAAATTAAAATTTAAACAAAAGTTTTCTTTTAAATTTAAGTCACACTTAACAAAATTGAAATACTGAGATACACACACATACACATTAGAGACCTGCATGAATGTATTCATTTCTAGCTCAGCAGATCTGTACAGTAGTGTAGTGTTCTCAAAACTACTGCACTCATTATTATCTGTGCAGTATATTTCTTAAGCCAGAAGAAGATAGCACAACATTTTTACTATTCTCACAAAGAATGAGTACAGTAAGATGTTGTACTCTTTTTAATGAATGCTATATTTGTCCTCTTTTGACACGCTGTACACCAAGCGTAATTATGAGAACAGGTTGTGTGTGTTATTATACAACTGTTCAGATGAGTTCAGTAGTTGCCTACCTTGATAATTTCACAATCTTTATTTTAAATTTAATTTTGTGTTGATTTTCATTTTATGTTCGCCTGGTATCCCGTTTTAATAAAACGCTAAATTCTTGGTCCATTTCATTATATGTAATATGAAACATAGCCCATGTCACTCGGGACTAGTGTAGCTCGCCAACGGTGAAAGAATTTTTCAAATCGGTCCAGTCATGAAGTTTCGCTCATGTCGTCTAATAAGTATTTAAAAATTTATCTCTGTACAGTAAGTAAACTGCACACCAAAACATTGTACAGTGAATCAACTGCACCCAAAATTATTGTACTCATTATATGCTGGTCAACATCAGAGTGAGTAAGAACACTATCTGTCAATACAGGCAAGTTGTACATATTTTTACTGCACTGTATTTTATCTGTGCAGTAAAAATATGTACAACTTTAGAATGAATCATTCATTTGCCCTTCTGAATGCATTCATGCAGATGTCTAATACACATATTATACACTGTGAAAAAAAATTATTTTAAAACAATTTGAATCGAACTTAATTAATTTAAGTGCCTACATTTGTTATTTATTATTTCTTTGAATTTCAATTGTTATATTTTTATTCCTTACAAAAGGCTACTTAGACCCTTTAAAGATTATGTATATTATATATTGCTAATAAGCCCGACGAGTTTTATCGATCTAGCCATATCTTTCTATCTGTCTGTCTGTCAGTATGTCTGTCCTATCGTTTGTTTTGGTCAGTTTAAAGATATTATCTCTCCTAGGTAGCTTTATGGTTGAATTTAGAGTGTCTCTCATACAAACCAATTTTTAAGTTTTTTGTGTAAAAATTTGTTCTATTATCAATCCACGCATACAACATATTTGGTTAAAATCAGATCATTTTAATGTATTGCTCCATATATGCTCAACTTCTTCATTGTAAAATTCTATCTATGCCATTGAGTACTACTTTCGTGGCAATGCAATGCAAAAACTTTCGAGTTAAGGGTACTTAAATTTCGGTGAGAATGTTACCTGAGTTTATGACGAAGTATATGCGAAAATGTTGTTTCTTTGATTTTCTGATCGTTTGTTGATCTGAGCAAATAAAAAAACAATTATGTTAAGTGTGCCGTGTGAACATTAAAGGAAAATCAATTAAATCTGAATGACTATCTCTTTTTTGGGATCGGTGAAGAGAGCGAAGTACAATTATTTTACCAAAAGTTGTAAGTCACTCTAAATTGTTGAATTTTTACGGAATAAAAATATTATACCTGCTACTGTTCAGTAAAATAGATGCTCATATCAAGTAGACAAAATTTGATCAGTTGATATGAGACTTACTTTTTAACATATGCATTTCTTCAACTGACAGCTGTCCAATGGCTTCAGGCTGAGCAACTAAACCAAACCGCTGCCAATTTTAAGTGGTTTGCAGCCCTGATTAATACTAATTGTTAAGGAAGCATTGACACAAACAAATGTTATTGCTAGTTCTCTTTAAAAAAAAAAAAAAAAATATTTAATTAAATATGAAAATACTAAAATCAGAAAACAGTCGAATTTCGACTTTTGACTCCACTTCAAGTTTTTCTAAAGATGCTAATTATGTAAGGATTTTTTATAAATTTTTTTATCTTTTACTTGTTTTAAAACGTGTCATATCAGTCCACAACAAAACAAATTAAACGAAAATGACAATGCGACGTATACGTAATATATGAAGTATTTTGTCATAGTCCAAAAACAAAGTACCGCAATGTTTTGCACTATTTTTTGCTAAATAATAAAAGAGTTATATAATATATTACATTTTTTTAATATTTTACTACGAATTATTTTAAGCTGTACTTTTAAGCATCAAAAGTTTATATAAAATTTGATTTTATTTATTTAAGCAATGCAAATTTAAAAAAAAACAAATCACAATAAACTTGAAGCTGCAATAAAACGTTTATTAAACTTTTATACTTAAACGTGTAAAAATAGCTTATTAGTAAATAAGTTTTCTTCATTTACATACCGTGAATGGGTTGATAAGCGTGTTTTCAATATGAAATTTAATTTTATAAGTGGTAGTTTTTTATTCCACCGCTAATATTGTAAGTTGGAATGTTGGATTCATTAAGCTGTTAGATTAGAAAGAGATAGCTGAGGGGAAACACCCGTTTTGCTAACACTAAAACATCTCAGTAAGAGAATTTTTCTACGTGATAGACTCGTTAAGATCAGGCCAACCAGTACAGTTATGGTAGGACCGTAGCTTGGAGGAACATACGAGAAATAGATTACTCAGCTGTTTCAAACTAAAAAACGTTCAAACACACAAAACGTTTCTCTGAAGCGTTCTGCTCCTTTAAACTGAGCTGTTATCTCAAAAAAAAGTTCCTTTAGCTGTAGCACACGAATGTTGTCAAGGTAAAGGCTAAAGGTAAATTAATTTCAAAGCTTGGACATTTTTTTTTTTTTAACAAGTGAAAAAAGTCATTGTTTAAGCAAGTAAATCGCCGCCGCTATTATTTGTGCTGTTCACGAGGTCTGGCATGAGTGCATAAAAGAATAAGTGCAAACGATTGCAACAACAACTAACACAGCAAAAATGTTTCTATATAAGTTGTTGTTGCAATTTTTTGCACTTATTCGTTTGTGCACTCATGCTAGACCTCGTGAACAGCACAATTGTATTTTTTAAAGGAAAATTATATAATATCTTTTTTAAACTAAAAATAAAATGAAGTGCAAAATGTTTTTACGAAAAAGAGGGGGGTTACCACAGAAATTCAAACCGACAAAAAATGCACTCAAAATGCATGGCGTAATTGTTGACGAAATTATATTTGGTTTTCATAACTCGTATTCTAAATTGAATTCAGTTTACATTTAGGGATTAGTTTTTGAAAAATGAAAAAATAAAAAAACAAGCAAGAACGTTAACTTCGGAAGCACCGAAGCTCAAATACCCACCACACGAAACTTTATTCATTTTCTTGAAAAAATAAAAAATAGAAGGTGAGTTTGTATGGGACTATATGTTATAGTGGCTCGATCCTTGTCATATCGGAAGCATATTCATAGGATAACAGTAGAAGTGATTTTACACAGATTGGAGTGAATATATCCATAAATATGAACTATGAACAAAATCTTAAAAATGTGCGCTTGGTTTGTATAAGGGGGCCATATCAAAAAAATGGGCGTGGCCCCTATATTTTGAAATTGGATGTCATTAGAAGTGCTTTTACCCATATTTGAAGTAAATACATTCATAAATAATAACAATTTTCATAAAAAAAATCGAAAAAAATGGAAAGTTTGTATGAGGGCTATATCTAAAAGTGGGCGTGGCACCTTGGTTCTGCCATACAAAATGCCTAGGAACACAAAAGCTTAAGTTTAAAGTTTCAGGTCAGTATCTTTAAAACTTTCCGAGAAAAACGCATTGCAACATACGGACAGACGGACGGACGGACAGAAAGACAGACGGACATGACTTAATCGATTCGTCTCGTCGAGCTGATCAATAATATATATACTTTATGGGGTCTCCGATGCCTCCTTTAATGCGTTACAAACTTTCCGACAAACTGATAATACCCTTCACACTAGGTGTGGCAGGTATAAAAAATGTTTTTGCTAAAAAAAAAAAAAAAAAACAAATAAACAATTCAAATCGGGCTCAAAAATATTGTCTTTTAATTCCATTTTCTGCATGCGATAAGCCAAATTCGTCAAAGCTTTGCATCTTTTTTAGATAAACAAAGAACAATAAAAGTACGGGAAAAGTATGATCCAATGGAAAAGAGAGCGGTGAAATGGAGCGGTTCCTATACCTACATAGATCTTTTTTATAATTTTAGGAGTTATTTTTTTATACATTTTTATATAAAATAAATTCTTATCACATTTTTTTTCTCATAGCAACATACAAAACAAAAAAAAAAATACAACATATTTCAAAGTGCTGACCTCAGATAATTTAATGTATTTCCCAAAAATATATTTATTTTTTATTACATTAGGAAACATTTAATGAAGGCAAAATATTGCTTAGCATGCATGGCTTTAAAATTTGGCATCAGAAAAAAAAAAATATGAAAAAATACATCTAAGCAAACAAATACAGATATAAATAGCAATAAAAATTGCTAACAAAAAGAAAATCGAAATATTATATATTTTTAGTATTTAAACTATTTAAAGTGCGCGTGATGGCACACAAAACGAATGTTAATTAATTGTGAATTGCTTAGACAAATTTTTGGCATCAAACGGCAATAAACACTTTTCGTAAGAAAAGGCAAATAATTTACTATATGGTATATTAGCTTTGGTAGTATTAAAGTTTTGATACACTTTATTTAAAAAAAAAAAATTATAAATAAGAAAATATACTTTTTAATAAAATTATCTCATTGATAAATAAATATTAAATCACTTAAATCGTTTCGTCATTCATATTCTTCCCGCTGCTACATGTTACAAACTCAGCGCCAAAATTAATATTCTACTAAAGTATCAAATCACATTCAAATGAATACTAAATAGATACATTCATATAAATATATAAATACAAAAATTTATTACTTACATGTAAATATTTTACACAGCTTATAAATGCTTATTAATTAACACCGATTAGTGGTGTGGCGGCGAACGAACGCAGATGTGTCAGAGATTACAGCAGATTGCAGCACTACACAAATAACAGATACAGATACATACATACATATGTACGTATATATTTAAATTGTTTATAATTAAACTAAATTATTTTTATTTTTATTTTTATTATTATTTTATACACTTTTTTTGTTTAAAAATTTATTAAAATTTTTATCACTCAACTATTTTGATTGACACTGATACCATAGATACTCGTACAGACAATAATATAGACAGATACACTGGTCACTTTTTAAGCGCTTCAAAAAAATAAACGGATTAAATAAATTTTGCAAAACATTGTTTGACACAGAAAAAAAAGACGTTTTAAAATTTTGTAAATTGTAAAAACATTTTTTTTTTTGTGGTTTTAAGATTTCTAAAAGCAAAACGTTTTTAATTCTTGCAGCTGCTACTGCTTCTGCTGCGATTGGTTTTGTTGCTTTAATTATTTATTTATTTTTTAATATTTCTGTTGTAATTAACAAGAAAACCCAAAAATTTTACATAATTTTTTTTGAAACATTTTTTTAGTTTTGCATTTCGTTTCGATTTGTTTTCTTTGTTTCAGTTAACCAAATTATGCACAAAAAACATTATTTTTATATTTGTATTAATTTTTACACGCTTTTTTCGTTAAGCTTTTAATGGAAACAACGAAATTAAATAAAATTTTTTTTAATTTTTATTAAATTTGAAATTTAGTCAAGTTAAATCCATTTGCTGCTGCCATGCAGCATACTTGATTTTGTTATCTCAAATTTTTAATTAAAGTTATTTTTTTATTATTTTCTATTTAATTGTAATCAATTTATTTATTTGTATTTTTTATTTTTAATCAATTTGTTTTAAGAAATCATTGAGGAACTTTTATAGTTTTGGTTTTAAACACAAAAATAAATAACAAAATTATTTAATTTTTTTTTTTTTATATTTTAATCAACGAACTTTTTATTTTTGAATTTTTTAAAATAAAAATATTTATTATTTTTTAATTTTAATATTTTTTTAAATTTATATTTTCTTTTGTGTATCTTTTCACATGCACACACACGAAAATATTTTCACTTTTCTTATTTTTTGTTTTTTTTTATTTTTTTAACCGTTACGCCGCTGCTTAGAAAATGGCAGAAAATTTAAAGAAAAACGGCGCAGATTCGTCCGAATTATTCAATTGCTGCTTTCTTGACGCGCGCCGCACGGTAACTGTAACAAAAATCAACTGGAAACCTCATTGACTTCGTTCAAATCGTCACATTCACACGAACGAAAGAACGAGCAAAAGTTGTACACGACTAACACAACAACAAACAGCAGACCCAGGCCATAAGTGGTGACTATAACATTCTGATAAAATAGACAGATACGCGAACAGCTGTTTTATGTACTCTGTTATTCTCGAGTCTGTTACTGTAAACAAGATGTTGTGAGTGCACGAGGGTAACACCGTACGTTAGTATTTTCGATGCTATAAACTAGTAAATGAAAAAGTCGCAACATTTATCTCAAAAGCACAATTTAAAGAAATCATTCACATTTCTAATTAGAAACTTGGCAACAATAGATTGCTAAAGACATCTTAAAAATGTTCTTATTTAAAATGGGAATTCAAAAAAAAAAAAAATAAAATACATCGTAAATAAAACCTAATAAAAAAAGATTTGGGTGGAACTTGAAACTCAGCTTTACCCTGTGTTTTTACCGTATCTGCACAAACAAATTTCTTGTGGTAAGATTAAAAATTTTGTTGTATAACTTATCTTATTCTAAAAAACCTAATGAGGACCTTAAAACCGGAAAAAGCAATGTCTCTTGAAATGGATAGTATATCGTCGTGTTGAAGAAGTTATTACCTTTCAAATGATGTACAGGTCATTTAACTATCCATTCTCTAGTGTAAAAGTAATAACTGAAACCAAAAATGTGTTAAATCAAAAAAAAAAATATATGTTTTTCCAGTAATATTTTAAGAAAAAAGAAAAGTGGACTCTAATAACGAAGAAATAAGCCCCAAGCAAATGGTGACAACTGGTGACAACGAAGAAATGGTCGAAACTGATGTATGATGACAAGATTAACGTTGTAATGAAAACGCCAAGCTCCGAAAATAAAGTGCAGTCGGGGAGAAGTTGTATTGGCCGAATTGGTGGCTACTTCACCTTTAACTGACACCAGTGTTCAGGCTGACCCAATTGATAAGTTCGCCGAGACAAGAGAACAATTAGATGCTAACTTAGCCACTGTCAAGGCTGATTTGGGCGATGTCGAGGCTTTGTTGGCAGAACCTCAAATGGAAGGCGCCAATCTCGTCACGTTCACCGCCACCACCAGCATTGGCTGAGGCACAACAGTCTAACACAGACGACCAAAAAATACAAAAATATACGCAAACTTGACTCATCAAATGGTGAAGATGACGATCTGAGTCCTCCATCAAAACGTCCAAAAATGGATGAGCCGAAGAAAGATGCAGCCGAATAGAGGAATAATTTAGTTTGTCGTTACGCAGTACAAAAAAAAGACTATTTAATTTCAAAAATAACAAAACCAGTACAAACTTCTCCAGATTATACCCAAAAACACAATTGCAAACTAAAACTAAAATTTGAAATTATATAAAAATACAAATAAATGGTACTAGAAAAATCAATATCTGGATTTTGGTATTTATTGTAAACTCTTTTGTAAATGACAATGATACACCAATTTTCTAAGCTACTTTTTTAATGCTTTATACCCGTCACACTCCATGAACGATATATATTCTTGATCAGCTCGACGGGACGAATCAATCTAGAAATGTCCATCAGTAGGTCCGTATATTTCTATACTATTTTTTTGGTGAAATTTTAAACTTAAGCTTTTCTCGGCAACGATTAAGTTCGAAAATAATAGTGACACGCCCTTTTAAAGGTGTAGCCTACATATAAACTTACTGCTCATTTTGAAATTTTTGTATGAAAATATTTCAAGTTATAGCACCCATACAAACTAACCGATTATTTTCGAACTTTTGTATAAAATAGTAATTATTTATAAATACTCAAAGATGTGACGTGTATTCAAGCTTCGGTAACACCGAAGTTAACGTTAATCCATGTTTTCATTTGGTTTGATTTTCTTCAACGCTTATGTTCAAATAAAAACATTTTAAATTTTCCCTCGTATGGCATTTATTTGTTACAGATAGCTACACCTACCCTCATCAACGTTCTACTTTTAATCTGTGCGCTGCAAAGTAATACTACAATACTTCTCAGCAGTCTAGTCTGGAATCACTTAACAGCGTGTTATTTGCCTTTACTGTTAAGTTTTTTTATCAGTAGCAGTAGTCAGTGTGAACACTTCTCAGCAGCTCAACAGTCTAGTCTGCCATCAATTAACAGTGGGTTATTTGCCTTTTCTGTTAAGTTCTGTTATCAATAACAGTAGTCAGTGTAAATTTAGGGAAATTTTATTCATTCTAAAATAATTCGACTCTCGCTGCACAATTTTACTCAGCACAGTCTATGTTAACTTTTCAAAATTTCAAATTTATCGCATGCGAGTGGATGAAATGAAACAATTTTGTTAGCTCGAAATTTAATAATTTTAAAATAGCAGCGGTGTTTCTTATTTCCCTTTTACTTATTCACCATTTACTGTAAAGTAAATAAAAACAATTATGTGGATGACATATTTAAAACTCTAATTTCTTCTGAGAATAAGCACATCATTGATGAGATTAAACAATCAAGTTATGCTTGTCCGTCTAATTAACTGTCTGTCAGAGAGTTTAAAAGCTAAATACAGCAGTTTCGGTGATTGGCTCTTTTGACGCTCTGTATTGAAGTATAAAAAAAATTGGTATGTATTACTTTACTTAACATCGTCAGCCATTCTGTCTGCCGTATGAAACCGATTATCTCAAAGACTGTAGCATATGGGGGCACCGAATTGTAGTTTTTTGACACTCGAAGGTATTTCATAACCAATTTTTTCAAGTGTCTTTTTTAGGAGTTGCCTTCAATTTAGTTCAGATCGTATAGTTAATAAAAATCGTGTCCCAGAACTAGACCAAGATTTAGAGTAAAGTGATGACAACCCTAAAAATATAACAATTCGATAACTGACAGTTTAGAGTTAGTAAAAACGAAGCGTTACACCATAGAACACGGTTTAATTCGTTCAGGAATGTCAGCACGCACTTACTGCAAATCTTTCGTTTATTTTGGGACACTCCATATGAGATTCCCATACAAAGTGACTACAAATTGTAGTTTTTATATTTGAAACAAATTAGTTTAGCTTATCTTACAATTACCGGGTCATTTTTTTAACGTAGTTCATAGCGGTCCATTCTTAAGGTCCAATTTTGCGTCACTTTTTCGGGCATTTCGGCCTGTATTTCACGAATAACGCGTGTTATGTTTTCCTGTAAGGCATCAATCGTGTTCAGCTTGTCCACATAAATTAACGACTTCAAATATCCCCACAAGAAATAATGAAGAGGCATTAAATCGCATGATCTTGGCGGCCAACTCACTGGGCACATGTCAACCAAGTTCAACTCAGCAAGCTGGGATAAAACAAAGTCGTATATCCTGGCTCGATATCGTTCGCCGTTAACAGTAACATTTCTTCCACTGTCGTTTTTGAAGAAAAATGGAGCGATGATACCACCAGCCCATAAACCACAACAAACTGTCGTTTTTCGGGATGCATCGGTAATTCTTGTTTGATACATGGCTGTTCATCACCCCAGATGCGACTGTTTTGCTTGTTTACGTAACCATTGAGGCAGAAATGAGCTTCATCGCTGAACACAATATTTCGATATAACAGCGGATTTTAATGATTTTCACAGACCACGAATTTTGATTATAAAACT
Organism: Leucophenga varia; assembly: GCA_018903435.1. Classification (NCBI taxonomy): domain Eukaryota; kingdom Metazoa; phylum Arthropoda; class Insecta; order Diptera; family Drosophilidae; genus Leucophenga; species Leucophenga varia. Next base: position 62,760 of record JAEIFJ010001989.1, on the reverse strand, counting down.
TGTTAATCGTTGCTCGTATGTAAGTCTTTCCATGATGAAATGGCAGAGTATACTGAAAACTTTGCACTTTGACAAATGACGTTTGGACGCCATTACCAACCAGTGCTGCTTGCCTGGAAAACTTAACTCTTAAAAAATCACCCCATTAGTGTAAATGATTTATATGTTAAGCGTATTAAAAAAGTAAGAATTAGAATAATATCAACTTCTAACACGTGTAGCCGTCATAAAAACTTATAAAAAAATTTTAAGAAATTTGTATGAATACAATAATTCTTCCATGTTACTCAGTAAGGCAGTTAGTTTATTTTAAAAAAATTTCCTCTTTAATGCTTCGAAAATAAAAACATTTATAATAATCACATCACTCTACTAATTAACAACTTCCTTTGCTCTGATCAATTCCCAATCAATAAATTAAATTCATTATAAAAAAATTCAAATAAAAAATCTAAAATATTTATGAATAAAGCATTAAATTAAAAAAAAAAAAAATTTATTAATAATCATTGCTAAAAACACAAACCATAAGAGAAATATTGTTCTATATGAAAAATTGATTTGAAAAATTATTATAAAATATCTATAGAAAACGAAATAGATGGATCGATGTACGAAACGAATACACTCAATAAACGAAACAAGCAACGCGTTTTTCTTTTTTTTTTTTTTTTTTTTTAAGTTCATATTTTATCAAAGGCAACTAAATAAAAATAATGAAAAGAAAAAAATATTTATTTATTATTGTAAAATATTTGTTAGCTGCTGCTGCTGTTCAAAAAAAAAACAAAATTTCCAATCAATTGGCAACAAAAAAAAAAAAAAGAAAAACCAATAAAAATTCATCTACACATTTTCACATAGAAATACAATTCAAAGAGTGAAAATACACAACAAATACAAAAACAACAACAACATTTTTCATTCATTAAAATTCAAGTGAATACGCGCAAATGTCGATTTAGATACATTCGTATTGGAAAAGTGCAAAACATGTAGTGCAGTGTTATATATTTCGAATAATACGAATGTTTATGTATTTTCAAAAGCCACAACAAGTCGCAAGAAAAACAAAAATAATAAATGAAAACAAAGTGAATAAAAAAATTGTTTTTATAAATCAGATTCATATGATTTTCAAAATATAATAAAAATTTATGAAAGTAATTTTACTTGACTTTTTAAGACCCTATAATATTGTTGATGATAGATGATAGAGGTGACTGAGAGGAAATTCCATATTTCCCACAAAATAAGCATATAACTGCCGTTTTGCTAACATCTCGAAGGTGAAACTTAAGTACATGATAGGCTCTGAAGAATCAAAGCCAACCAATACAGTTAGGGAAGGACCGCAGTTTTGAGGGACATAAGAGAGAGAGAGAGATCGCTCAGCAATTCCAACTGCCAACGTCTAAATTGCCTTAGTCTACTCGATCTAAGTGCAGGACACACACGAGGAAGTGTTCTAGCGTATCTGAATTATCCTCTTCCCTACAACTTCTGCATGTACTGATGTAAGAGATACCTTATCTGACCGCGTATTTCCTGATGCGCCAATGCCCCGTGATGGCGGCTATTAGTCTCGCAAGATCTTTGCGGTAGTTTAACAGTAGAGTTCTGGTACCTTTGGTGTCAATTGTGAGCCAAATAATTATTGCCTAAAGAGGTAAAGTGATTCCTAATGAGGGTGACCATAGCGCTCGTTGGGATCTAAACCGCGACTGGCTGGGCTTCACCCAATAAACACCGTCTAGTCAGCGTGTTCGTTTCCGGGAATATTACTATGCCCAGGGACCCATGAAAGACAAAGTGAATTTTTGAGACCAACAAGATTTAGTTGGTTTTTAAATTCCCTTTCTAGCTTAGATTTGATAATATGGGTATCCGGCGCCTTGATGGCAGCTTGGCTGTCTGAAAACAGATCTGTCCCGAATTTCCAGTTGCACCAGCAGCTTGCACGATATTAGTACAACATCGATCTCCGCCTTGATCACATTGCAAAGATCAGGCAGACGAAAAAACTCTTCCACTGCCAAGTTCTCCGAGATCAACAGACCAGCTTAAAGGATTTACTGAAATCTGAAGTTTCGGACAGAAAGTCAGTAGAGCCACTTAAATCTGTCGGGAATATGGATAAAACAGTACTGTGACCATAGCTTAGTGAGGACCAAAAGTCTTGTGGAAAGTGGAAAACAATTCTGATAGTAATAATGGAGCCCATATGGAAAAATATATATTCTTAGACAGCTGGAAGGGACATGTTTGCTACTCATCTTATTTATTCATGAAAAAAAGAAAACTCAAATACTATTCTAAGTTTAAATAATTAAAGCGTACACAACTTTGTTTTCAGAGAAAAACAATTTCATATTGCAGAAGTGCTGCAAAATCTATTTAAATTGGCATACATCATTTGGTCTTGCCCTGAACGCAAGCTAAAGTGCAACAAAGCACAACATTGGATTTATATATTTATTGGTTAGCTTTGTTGTTGTTGTTGTTGTTGCCGCAAGTGCTCCATTTGAAGGGGAAGCATTAGTTTTTATTTACTTTATGGAGCCACCACATGAGAAAGACGCAGAAGTAGCTGACACATTGCACATTCTGCACAGACAAAATCATGTAGAAACTATAAATATTGAACAACATGATTCAACTCGATTCAATTAGTTGATAGAAATTCATTTAACATGAAACATGATTGTGAGCAAGTAACCAATAAGAAACGCTCAATGTGATGTGCAATACGTGAGCATCCGGTAAAAATAAAGAAAAGCAAGTATCTTATGTGGCCTTCTTTTTAATCTTTATAGCACTAAACCACATTGAACAACATGTTCAAGGTTAAGGTTAAAGGTATTGCCGTGCCGTGCCGTGCATCGCAATCAAATACAATTTATCTAAATGATAAAAATTTTCTGTGGTACTAAAATGTTCAATAATTTTCAATTTAAACGCGACGCATACAAAAGTTATTTATAGCAATTTTCTTAACACTTTTACTGTTTATATAAAATGTATCTTTTGCTCGGCCTTGTCGTTGTCATCTTCGATCATTAATAATTCACAAGCTGCCACCATCGATCTAATCATCACTTCTTTTGCAGTCATCTACGATATAACACTGTACTACAAAAATTTTAACTAAGTGAAAGAGAGAAAAATAAAAAAGAAAAAAATTAATCTGTAGTATTTTTTAGATAGAATGAAACTTAACCAAACCATGTAGTTTTTAAAAAAATTTACGAAACTCATTACGAAAAAATTTTGAAAATTGAATTTTCGTACAATACACAAAAGTTTCTTACAATGTAGTAACGTTTTGTTATCTAAATTTTGTAAAAATAATATTTTAATAATTTTTTTTACACATAATGAAAACATTTTCATAAGGTTAAATTAAAGGTGGCTTCGGGTACCCCATAAAGAATGGTATACTATATACAAATTTTCCAGATCAGCTTGACAAGACGAGTTGATTTTGATCAGCTTTGAAGATATTGAGTTAATAAAAGGAACTTAACGAAGTACCACGCCTATTCGCATCTACAGGGTCCGCCACGTAACTTTTTTTTTTGCAATAAAAACAAAACGGTTCATCCGATCATCAAATTTATTTTTCATATTAAAGTACAATCCTTCCGGTTACTTATGGAATATAAGTTCGTTCAAATGGCTGCCTCGGCTGGCCTTGCAGTACGCCATTCGGTCGACCCAATTTTTGAGGACATTTCCGATTGTTTGCGGCCGTATTTCGGCAATGGCGACGCGAATGTTGTCCTCCAAAGCTTGAATTGTCGCTGGCTTGTCCACATAACACTTGTCTTTGACGGCGCCCCACAAATAATAATCCAACGGTGTCAAATCACAGCTCCGAGACGGCCAAACGACATCAGAATTTCGGCTGATAATTCGGTCTCCGAAAACAGTGCGCACAAGATCGATCGTAACGCGTTCCTCAATCGTATACACAACCATTTTCGTTCAGCGGAAGGATAAAACTAACTTTCTGTAAAATCAGTTGTGACATCAGTGTTGCCACACTCGAAATAACCACTAGTTCAAAAAAAAAAATGTTAGATGGCGGACCCTGTATATCCATAATATAAACCTACCTCCCATTTTTGAGTTTTTATGGGGAAAAAGGTATTATTTATAAATATATGGACTCCAAATTGAGTAAAAATTTGATTTGATTGTAATCGGGCCACTTTAGTAACAGCCCCATACAAACTATTTTTTCCAGTTTTTATACCCGCCACACATAGTGTGAAGAGTATTATCAGTTTGTCGAAAAGTTTGTAACGCATTAAAGGAGACATCGGAGACCCCATAAAGTATATATTATTGATCAGCTCGACGAGACAAATCGAATCTGTCCGCCTGTCTGTCTGTTTATTTCAACACGATTTACTCGGAGGCTACTAGAGATATTTAGCTGAAATTTGAAACTTAAGCTTTTCTCGGCAACGACCAGGTCAAGTTCGAATATAAGTGCCACGCCCATTTTAGGTATAGCCCCCATACATACTTACCGTTTTTTCCGATTTTTTGTATGAAAATAGTTATTATCTATGCATATATTCACTCCAAATTGGGTAAAAACACTTCTACTGTCATCCAATGTCAAACCAAATGTGCCACGCACATTTTTAGATATATCCCCCAAGCAAATTTACCACCCATTTTCGAATTTTTGTATGGATATGCTTATAATTTAGGAATTTATTCACTCCGAATTACCTAAAAACACATCTGATATCATCCGTTATCAAAAGCAAGGTGCCACGCCCATTTATGCTAAAGTCCTCATACAAACTAACCACCCATTTTCGAATTTTTGTATGAAAATGGTTATTTTTTAGTAATGTATTGACTCCAAATAGGGTAAAAACACTTTTAATATCATCTAATATCAAATCCAATGAGCCACGCTCATTTTTTGGCATAAGCCCCACACAACGTGAGTTGTATCAGAATTTTGACCCCGTCCTATCCCATCTCGAAGTTTTATAAAAGCCACTGATGATAACACATTAATAATTTAAAAATACGAGTGACGGGTATATAAGCTTCGGTTCCACCGAAGTTAAAGTTTTTCCTTATTTTTTTTTTTTTTTTTTTAATTTTGCATTTTTGGCCTAAAAGTTACCAAACTTGGGCTATATTGGACCATTGCTATCCTCCCATCACTCTTGTGAAATATTACCTACGCGACAGATGATCAAACGAAAGTTTTTTGAAGATTCGTATGACGAGTATTTGAGCTTTGAATCCAACGAAATTAAAGTTTTTCTTTTGTTTTTTCTTTTCTATTATATTCGTACATGGTACGAAACTGTTTCGTAATTGGTTGTACTTATTTCTTCGAATATAGGAATGGTTTCTGTAAACTTAAGAAACTATTCGAGAAAAATCTTTAGTAATTTTTGTACTATTTTTACATTTACTATCGGGGCTCCATTTAAAGAAAATAAGTACTAAACTTTTGTTGCGCAGTGTTTATTTTTTGACATAGTATTAAATTTGTAAAAAAGGTGTGAAAATTGCATAGACATATTTAATATTCACACCTTAGTTCTATAAAAATAATGAGTTCTTTGCATTAAAATGCACTAAATTGCGGCATAATTAAGTTCTATGTTTTATTTTTTTTTTTTTGATATACACACATGGAAGTGTTTATATATGCTATATATATACATAAATACATTCAAATAAGCTTTTTTTTATAGACGAGCACATATATTTCAGCTGTCACTCAGACAGTCACTTTATTTTTTAGTGGTTCATTGTGGTAAATGGTTTCATTTTTTCTATTACTAATTTGCTGTGCTATTTTTGTATATTTTTTCCCCAATGGTAAAACAAATACACTCGTCTATACAGATTACAAGAAGCAAAGCACGATTTCTGTTAAAGATGACATTTTTCTGTCTACCACCTACCAAAATATGTACCAGAAACTTTGTCACATTTTACCTGGTGGTATTTATATACTATATGGAACTATACATATTCATTTCAAAAATGGCATTGGCAGTTGCTGCAACAAGAATAAAGTCTGTTTAACTTTTAGCCGCAAGATATTTTGTGGTTGCTCTTGAGTTGATTTGTAGAAATTTTGTTGCGGTTTATTTTGCGTTGCTCTGTTAAATCGTTCTCAGATTTCTAGTTTTCTTGACATTTTGCCTACGTCAAAGATTTAAGAAAGTTGTAGTTTGGAAATAAATTTGAAGAAATTCATTATAAAAAAAAAACACATATTTTAAATGTAAATTTAATGAAAAAAAAAAAAAAGATTTGTAAACTTTGAAGCATAAAAATGTATCTGATTCAAAACAGAATTCGAATCGAATATAATTAAATTATTCCAGTCAAAACCATTCAAACCAAATTTTAAATTTTTATTTGTTTGTTTTTCCATCTGCTTTATTAGACTAAATTTAACCCTACTGTATCCTCTTTTCTTTAAAGAACAACCGTGTGGTGTGAGGGGCGGTCAAAGAATACTACCACAGCAGGCTCAGCTTAACATAAAAGCCATCTAAAGAGCGACTTCTCGAGATGAGATTGGTCCGAGGGTGGTCACCAACGACGTAAAACAAAACAAAAAAAGCACGTGAAACGCACACAGGAAAAATCTGTACTTAATGCAATCATGGCTAGTCTAAACCGAAGTACTCCAGGTGGCAGACACAGAGGTGTAAATCCACCCAAGGATTCTGAAGGTCCCAACTACCGTTTGGGGAAAAAAAAAACATGACGACTCCCGAAAAAAAGTGTGGTCGTATAAAAAAAAAAAATTAAATACTTAGAATAATCGGGCTCACCCAAAATCTGAATTCGTCAGCCATGGTTCCGATAACGGATTTGCAATAGTTTTGCGATTTACTTTTGAAATCGAAAATTTTGGTGCTCCGGCAATCACAAATCGTAAACTATTTCCGATTTCAAACCGACAGCGTTTGAGTAAGTCAAATGAAAAGTAAATGCATAATGCTACACAAAGAATATTCAGTCTATTATTTTAAAATATTTTAATTTTATTCTGCGATGTTTATAGAGTTTATTTTTGAATTCGAATTTTAAATCAATATTTTTTTTCTCATGCCTAAATTTAAAGACCATAAAATTGAGTCAAAGTAACAAGAATTTGCGATTTAGTTAGACCGATAACCGTTCAATTTGTAATCGATATCAGTTTTTGTCAAGTACAATGCAAAGAAACGTTTTGGAAATGAAACATAGCTTTTGCGATTGTCGGAACACGACTAATTGGAAATCGTATGAATTTACTAAATTGTAAATCACAAAATTTTTGCCAGCCAATTACTAACCAAATTTTGTTTTTTATCAGTTTTGGAAAGAAAAACATAGACCTTTTGAACAGTATATATAATATTATGATTATATTATCTGATGCTATATGAGCCGATTTTGAAGGCAAACGTAATCTTATTACTCCACACACTTTGTGCTTAGTACTTTTTATTAAAGTTTCTCTTGCGAACAGAGTGACCGAATTTTTGTCTAATGTAAAAAACTCCAAATTATAATTTTAACTGCAAATTTTACGTTAATTCTGGGACACCCTACATATATATAGATATAACGTGTTCAAACATTTATGATTGCCGTAAGTTCACATATAATAATTTTTTTATTTTTTTTTTAGATTCGGATCCAGCATCACTAAACAGCAGATAAATAGCTCAAAGTAAATTGTTTATAAAAAATATTGTGAAGCAATAAAATAAAGCAAATGTAATAAATTTACGCTATACCGAATCCATAATAAATAATTATAGACAAATAAAAATAAATAAATGAAATAAAATCGTATAAATTGAATTGAAATCAACAAATAAAATGCAGCAACAATAATAATAATTTGCATGAAATCGATTTCCGCCTAAACAAGCATTTATCTTAATTTTATATTCTTTTTTTTCGATAACCTGCGGAAAGGGTTTTGCTAATAGCAAATCAATTGCATAAAAATTCCGGAAACGTATTTCAAAAACGCAGTCAATGCGATAAAATTATTTTATTTTTTTATTAAATTCTTCATTTTTTTTTTTTTTTTTTTTTTGGTGAATATTTAAAATACTGCGGTATACTTTATATTTAGCCATATACTTTTATATAAATTGTATATACACTATATATGGTAACAGAATCATTTAAATATTACAAAAAAAAAAAAAAAAAATAAAAATAACCGCAGCAACCACAAACAGACAAACAACAACAAATAAGCACTCAAACAAATAAAACCGGAAAAAAAACAAAAACAAAAAAAAAAAAAATATAAATATATAAAAAAAAGTTTAAAATCCTTACGCAGCCAATTTATGCAAAATGCTGAAGAAGAGAGATATGATGAAAAATTGAATACGCTTTTTAGACAATTTGTGGTTGACTTACGTTTCGATGCGATGCTGCCACAGACAACTTCAACAACATCGGCATTTTTGGCATCCGCATTGGGATATTTTTATACGGAATAAAAGAAACAACACAGTAGCAAATAAAGAATCAAAGGGCATAAATCATCGTGTATTTATCATAAATCAAATTGAATATTTTTTTCCAGTAGTATGTGAAGCACTTCAGCATTATTCTATTTTGCCGCATTCGATAGTCGATATATATATTATGTATATATATATTTCTTGTATGTATGTATATGTAGTTATTTTATTTATGATTTTTCATTTCAGTTGACTTGAGCATTTGTTTTTTTCTCTTTCCAACAAACAAATCCCTAAGCGCAATTCAAGAGTTGCGGCTGTGACTATTGTTCAATGCTGTTCGATGAGTCCTTTTTGCTGCTGCTTTGCAACATTTGATTTTTATGCGTACCTATCTACTTAAATTTGTATTTGAACTTGAGGAGCAGCAATAACAGTTACATGCATCCGCAATTTAAAGATTTAGATTTAAAAGATAAGATTTTGCTATCTTATGTAATAGTTCGATTTGAGCCGAAATATTAATATCCTTTATGTACACATATTTTTATATTAATGTGAGATATTTATTTATATATCGTATTTTTAGCTTAGCTTAACACTCTAACATCTTTGTTTTTTGGTTATTAGAGTCATTTTGGAAACAGACTTTTTATAGTCAAACCTGAGAAACGTTTGCTCAGTTTAGTCTGCTTGTCAATTTGATATACATAATAAGGATATACGATACCGGATAGTAAATATTATTAGTTTAAGTCAGGTATAAAGGAAAAAAATAATTTAAAGTATGTACCAAATGAGTCATTCTATGTCTAGGCCAGTTAATGATTGGTTAGTCGTCGTCCCACATACATAAATCGATCATAGCACGTCACGGTTGATGCATAGAAGACCCAGATCAGTGATGTTCCTATTGTGGTGCGTCGACGGTCGTGACAACTTTGGTTAAGCATTGATAAAAAAAAGGGTACATATAATAACCTAATTCGTAAAGCCTGACGTAGTTCCTAGATCGAAGTCGCGAGGCATGCAAATGGTCAGAGCGAAAATGATGACTCTTTTAAGCAACATTTATTCAAACTGAGACCCCTGAGGGTAGAGAATGAACATGATGGACTCCCCTAAAACAAGAGAAAACAAGAAAAAACGTTAACTTCGGTAGAACCGAAGCTTAAATACCCATCACACGATTCTTTAAAGAGTTTATGTGTATGTTAATCATCAGTGGTTACCCAAGTTTACACACAATATTAATTTAAAATTTTGATCTAAAAATACAGATATGTATATCAACATATTTCTAAAAAATATCTGGAAATGGGCGGTAAATTTGTATGCAAGAAACATCTAAAAATGGGCGTGGCATCATGATATTGGATGAGTTTTTACCCAATATGGAGTAAATTCATGAATTAATAATAACCGTTTTGATACAAAAATTCGAAAGTGGAAGAAAAGTTTGTAAGGCGGCCATACCAAAAAATGGGCGTGGCACATCTGATTTGACATTGGATGACATTACAAGTGTTTTTAGCCACATTGGAGTGAATATATGCATAAATAATTAGTATTTTTATACAAAAAATCGGAAAAATCGGAAAAAACGGAAAGTTTGTATGGGGGCTATGCCTAAAGAGGGCGTGGCATCTTGGTTTTAACACTGGATGACAAAAGAAATGTTTTTACCTAATTGGGAGCGAATACATTCATAAATAATTAGTATTTTTATACAAAAAATCGAAAAAAAAAACGGTAAGTTTGTATGGGGGCTATACCTAAAAATGGGCGTGGCACTCTAATTCTCGAACTTATAATAGTCGTTGCCGAGAAAAGCTTAAGTTCCAAATTTCAGCTTAATATATTTATATCTTCAACGAAAAAGATGCTTAGAAATATACAGACAGACAGACGGACAGACGGACAGACGGACATGGCTAGATCGATTCGTCTCGTCGAGCTGATCAAGAATATATATACTTTATGGGGTCTACGACGTCTCCTTCGATGCGTTACAAACTTTCAGACAAAATGAATATACCCTTTACACTATGTGTGGCGGGTATAAAAATAGCAATGTGACTCAAAAAGTAACCTAATTTATGGTTAGGTTACGAGAGTTAAGATCCTCTCTGCTTCTAGAGAAAAACATTAGTTAAAGTTTGTTTGATAAAAAACTGTAAAACTGTGTGTTTCTGAATATGGCCAGAGCCAAAAATTTACAAAGTATGTGCCAACTTGTAGCATCGTCGCACTTCTGACTTGTAGCACTTCTGATGAGATCTATGGGCTTTAACTTTGCCTTGTTCAGGCCGACTATTCTTTACGGTGTGATCCCCCGGAGAGCTCTGCTCAGTGAGACAAAGTCCGGTTCGTAGTTGGCTTTATTACCAAATTCGTCTGAATTGACGTAGGCAGCAACCTTAGTTCTGTCTGTGTCAGACTTGAGGGACATTAGTGCCTCTGGAACTTCGTAATAGACATCTTAATGAGCTGTCTCTAATATATTTGTCTTTTGCCCGTGCAGGATCTCGGTGGCCATTGACAGAAACGTATTCAGCTTTCCAACTGGGGTTGGAGAATTAAAAACACATATAGTTTGCCGCAAAGAACTGCAAAACTATTACTTTTCTTGCGTCAGCTGAGACGCAAAAATTCTTACTCAATTCCAGTTACTGAGCGAGACACAGCATTGAATTAAAACCAGCTCGTGCTGACGAACACTTCAATCGTGTACAACGTACAGCCTTCGTTCCTTAATGTTTTGCTCACGTTTGCTCACTCTGCGAAGCTAAGCATTGAATAAACTCAGCTTTTTCTCAAGAACGGCTCATTTGGCTCATCTTAAGCTGTTTAAATATGTTGATCTCTTGTCCGAACCGAACCTCGGTGTTCATTGACAGAAACGAACTCAGCTTTTCAACTGGGGTTGGAGAATTGGAAACATATATAGTTTGCCCTTCGTTTGATCCATTTGGAGCTGTATCAGACTCTTTTAAATTATTGCTTAAATCCATAAAAATTTGTATATAAATCGGGGAAAGGTCTGTGTTAGAGCAATGTTGACACAAAAATTCGGATTAAAACTGAAGGCAGACAGAAATCAAGAGTACGCATATTTGTGGTTAGATTCCATCCAACAATAATCCATCGGAATATGCTTCTTTGAATTCAGGACTTAGTTACAGGTCAGGTAAGCACGACTGCATAGTGGACTTCAGCATTAATTGTTGCATTGCATCTATCCACTTAAACAGATTTCTTTTCCTCGAAAGATTATATTGGTCCACGAGAAGACTATAATCACAACTTATAACAACCGAACAGTAACGGATACATGTTAACTCACTAGTTGGATTACAGACTGGCCTCAGACATGCCTTTAAAAGTACATCAGGACTGGCTAATAAGACTGTCCTGACCTGCCTAGGAATCTTCATGGACCGGTCTGAGTACTGCGCAAAGGAGATGAAGCATATTTAACTGTTGTAGAGACTCTTTATTTATGAAAAATAAGATGTTCGAATGACAAAAAAAAAGAAACTCAGAAAAAAAAGAAAAGTATCTTTGCAAACGTCGCTTTGCAGCGTGTCGTAGACAATTTGTTCGAAACATTCATTTTAGTTGCCCCAAAATCAATCTAAAACAATTTTTTTTTTTTTTTTTTAGTTTTTGTTTGTTTTAAAAATTCAATAGTATTGCGCCAGCTGTGTCAGCTGTGAGTGCAACGTATCAATCAAATTTCTTGTCAATACTGCTGCTGCTGCGCGCGATTGTTAGTATTTGCATACTTAAAATCATTGAAAATAAATTGTATCCGCATAATTTATTTTCTATTCTTTTTAATTGAATTAAAGCTGTCATATTTTTAGTCATGTACCAAATTGTATTAACAATTGACAAAATTAAGCAACACAGCAATTGGCCTTTGACACGCTATACTTACATATAAATTGAATTTTCTGAATAATATTTAACAAATATTTCATATATATAAAATGCCACAAAATAAGTATTACACTTAAGCCACAAATTTGTTTAAAATTCAATCGTGTTGCAGAGTAAATAATTTGTGTACGCATTTAATACAAATTCACAATGCCTGGCTAAGTATTAATAAAGTAAAGCTACCGAAGGCTTAATAAGAGATAAATCCTTTTCACAACAGCAGCAGCAGTGGCAGCAGCAGTAACCTAATCAATGTTAAGCTCATTGACAAACAAAAAATTTTAATTAAATTAAATATTTGTATAGCAGCAAGCAATTATGTACGTAGTTGATTTTCTTTCAGTTTTAAGTTCATTTAAAATCACAAAATAAACAGAATACTTTTTTAATAGACTTAAAATAGCCTGCGGCTAAATGAACTAACTAACGAACTTACTTATTTTTAGACAGTTTAGGTATGAACTTTTAAATCCCAAAAAGAGAAGTTCTTAGCCGTACAAAAAAAAACACAAACCTTTTAACTATTTTCGCATGAATTGTGTAAATACCAGGAATGAAAAAAAATAAAAAAAAAAATGAAAAGGAAAAACCTGAACACAATGTTGGGTAGTACCCTTGTCAGTGCACAAATTGACCCTAATTAAATGTCTAATGTGTTATATTCGACAGTTTGACTTTTTCAAACGAGTACAAACTTAAAAGTGAAAAAATAAAATAAAGATTATATTTTTTTCTAAAGAAATAGGAGGCATATGTGCCGTCAAAGGGATCAGTTTAATTTAGTGTTTTGTAAAACATGTCAAGCTTATAGTTTTAATTAATGTCGAAACAAAATTACTAAATGAAGTCTAAAGCTATACAAAAAAAAAAAAAAAAAAGATTACGTATACGCCATGTGTTACCGAATGAAAAAAAAAACCGAAATAAATACAAAATCAGACAGACAGACAAGCAGGAATAAAACTTTATTGCTAATTTATTTGATTAAATTTTTCCGAATTGACTTTACTGTAGGCTCTTTTACTTTATTTTGTGTCACCCTCTGCCTCACTCTTTGCGCCCATTAAAGCTTTTCTTTCTGACTTTACAGATATTATTATTTCATTTGTTGACATTTGCTGACACTTCGTTTCACTTGATTTGCTGCAAATTGATAAGAAAACAAGTAGCAGCAGCAGCACGAATCTTGTAAACGAAAAGAAACATTGAGATATAAAATCCGTAAAGTAGCAAAAAAAAAAAACTGTAAAGAAAAGACAGCATAAACTCAAGAAAAAGATACAAAACATGAACCTGCTTTAAGCAAAATTCAAGTAGCAAAACGGCAACTTATCTAGAAGCTGACATCAAAGACACAAAGGTTACAGATCAAGCATGTACAGAATTGTAATATAATTTAGGAATATGGAACAACTTTAATTTAAATTTAAATAAAAAAGAAAGCAATCAGCAATTTAAAATATTTTAATACAAAGAATTTAGTTTTTTTTGTAAAAAAATGCAAAATATATTTTATATTATAAATTTCTAAACAATGAAAAAATAAATAATTAAAAGATATTTTTGGAAACAGTGATTTATAATAAATAGATTCTACTATAATATTTATAAAGGGTGTCAAAAAACTAACGCAAGAATTTAATTTGCCGCCATTTATGCAGTAAAGTGTTGACAACTTTAAAATAAAACAAGAAAAAAGTTAACTTCGGTTTTAACCGAAGCTTATATACCTGTTACACATCATTTGACTTTGATAGACGTTCGTGTGCCGCATTTGTATTAAATTTTATTTCAAAATACTAAACAAATTAAATATAATCTTAAAAATTTAGGGAATACGCGGTCCGATTTGGACCAATTTTAAACTGAAGATTTGGCATGGTATGAGAAACATTAGAACCATATTTGAAGCCATTCGCTTTATAAATACATTTTTTTCATATAAGAACTTGAAAAAATGTTGTACTTTTGTATGGGAGCTATACCTAAAAGTGGGCGTGGCACATTGATTTGAAACTACACAGGACCTAGAACAGCTTAAGTTTAAAATTTCAGCCCAAAATCTTTAAAACTGAGCGAATAAATCGCGAAGCAACACACAGACAGACGGACAGACGGACGGATGGACAGACGGACAGACGGACAGACAGACGGACATGGCTAAATCGATTTGTCTCGTCGAGGTGATCAAGAATATATATACTTTATAGGGTCTACGATGCCTCCTTTAATGCGTTACAAACTTTCCGACAAACTGAATATACCTGTTTACACTAGTGTAACAGGTATAATAAATAAAATGGAGCGTTATTAAAAAATATTTCAAAAATAATGAAATCATACTACTTTAAAGAGATTAATTGAAAAATTTCGGCAGACAGAATCCATTGGAGACGCCAAAGACACTGGTCGAAGCAGTGCGTGAGAGTGTCGATGACAAATCAGGAACCTCAATTCAGCGTCGTAGACTAGAATTGCAAATTTAAAGAAGCTCTCTACAGCGTATACTCACTAAAGATCAGTGTCTCCATGCTTACCAAGTTTCAATTAAACCAACAGTTAAAGCCTAATGGCCAAATTAAGCGAAGAGAGTTCTTCGATGGGTTTTTTAATCGTCAAAATTTTTGACGATTTTGGGGCTTTGAGAACCCACATGTGATTGTCGAAAAACAAATTCATCCACATCCTGTCACTGTTTGGTGTGGATTTTTAATTTTTTTGAAAATGAGGCTGGTCGAGCAGTGACTGTTTCTGGTGCTCGATAACGCGACATGATAACACAATTCTTTTTGTCTGAATTGGAAAATATTGATGTGGCGTATTTGTGGTCTCAACAAGACGGTGCCATATGCCATACAGACTGTGAAACACTTTAATTACTGCATGACACATTTTCAGGTCGTGTACTCTCTCGTTTCGGTGATCAGAATTGGCTCCCAAGATCGTGTGATTGAACACCATTGGATTTCTTTTTGTGGGGATATTTAAAATCACAGGTTTATGTCCACAAGCCCACAACCATGCGTCCATTAAAAAAGGGAGATGTATCGTTGTATCAACGAAATGGTAATGCAGTGCGAAGGTGTGCGCAAAGCCGTGGAGGCCATTTGCACAATGAGTTGTTCCATAAATAACCCTAGCCTATGTACTTTATGATTCAATAAAAAAATTACTACTATAAAATCTGTTTTCCATTCAATTTGAAACTTGCGTTAATTTTGGGAAAGCCTTTGCATTCTAATACTGAAGCTCAATCGAGTATTCGATCAACTTAATGAACCCGACCGATACCATTTTCGTTTTTTTTTTTTGCTTTTTCTTCTCATGCATGGTAAACTGTACAAAAATTTTAAACAGTACACCATGTGTATGTGAGAAAGAGAAAAAAGCGAAAGTGGCATCACTGATACTGAGTCGACTTGTACCGAAGCCAATCGAGACGAGTTAAGTTGATCATTTGCATAGCACTAGAACTTGAGTTACTCGAATCGTTTTATTTCGAATATCCTTTTTAAAAGTTTTCGGATAATTGTGCAGGGATTTATTAGCTACTTGCTGACTACTCATGAGAAAAAATTGTTTGATATACATGCAAAATATCTTGTATATCTTTGAGCATGAAAGAACTGTCACAAAGGTAAACATAGTAGAAGAGTAAGCGACCTATTTGGCATTTGTGAAAATAACAAAGCATAGGAAAATGTTGAACACCTTCTTCGTCACTGCCCAAAACTAGGAAAATATTAATTAAAATATGATACTAGATGAAATATTATTATTCTATAACATTCACACTTTTTGTCCGATTAGGACAATCTTAGGCTTTATGTTTTTGTTAGGAAATAACCAAAATTTACAAATTATAAAAATAAATTATTTTAATTTATTTCTACTAAAAATTTGCAATATTAAAGTTCAACAATTTTAAAAAGAGCATAAAAAAATCTGTTTCTAGTGTTGGCAACAAAAATCACTTTCGGTGTTTTTTTCACCGTGACTTAAGTCGCAATATCGCCTGAAAATAGTCATTTGAGATTTTCATGTAGCTTAGGGAACATGTTCAGTTATCAGCGATTTTGTGTATCGCTCTTCGCGAACAGTGAAATTGTTCATTAATCAGTGATTGGTGCTTTTATCACTCTTTGCGAATTGTTCATATTCGCTTGAACGCCAAACCTGTACAAATTAGTTGGTACATTTGCCAAAAAAATTTGCTGTAATCGAAAAGATTGAATGGTGAAAGCACAATTGTAACAAAAATATGAATAGAAAACGAAGAGAGATGTGATATTATTTTTATACAAAAAAGTAAAACAAACGGCAGAATGCAAAACGTTTTCTGCTAACTTAAACCGACAATTGCCAAGGATTTTCGCAAAGATTATTTATTGCAATTTCAATTTGTTTCAATAAAAGCAGTGTTTTATTTTTTAACGAACTAAAACAAAGTCGATTTATTGTGTTGATGTAGCGAAACTCTTCAGTTAGCGTCGATTTGGTGTTTAAATTGTGATTTTATCACTGTTTGCAATCACTGTGATTTTAAATTCGTAGTCGCTAATCACACTTCGACTCAAAAATCATTCTCTTTGCCAACACTTCTTGTTATACAAAAAGTTTGCAATTAATATTCACAAGTAGCATATCATGTAAAAGAAGGGAATAAATTCTTGATAACCAAAAACCTATTTGGCTGTGAACTAGTGTCATATAAGCACAAATACAAATAAAGTTCTTAAGAATCAATAAGCAAAAAACACTAGGCACAAAACATTAAACTGTTGTAAAATTTAAATTTAAAAAATTTAGTTATTATAAAGCTCACACTGCGTATGCTTAATGTAAAACGCTTGCCACATTACGCATACGCAATGCAAAGTAATCAAGTACGCAACAAAGCTGTCAATTTGTACAAAGATAACAAAAAACGTTGAATAACGCATCTCAAAGCAGCTAAAGCAGCTACCAAGCACGCTAATAGGGCACCGTAAAATGCAAAAGAAAATGAGCTACAGACACATATGCAAATGAACAGTGATGAACTTAAGTATCTAATGTATGCATACGAATGTGTTACTTAGAAAAGGTTAAACTAGTGCTACTGTAGACTAACGTAAATATCTGTGTACACTCTATGAAGGGCATAAAATTGCTTATACAGTTTAAATGATTTGCTAAAGATTCTTTAATATTTGTTATGCAAATTCTGAAATAAGAAATGAAAAGTGCGCACACTAAAAAAAAAAGAATCTTATTGTTGCATAAAAAGTTGAGAAAGTCAGTTAGCAGACGGCAGCATTATCAAAAAATGCCAGACGTAAATTGTCAGTTGACAGAGTTAAAATTAAGCGAACAGACGCATACAGCGATACAAAAGTAACACATTAAATGTGTGCAGTTGTCTTTGTATGTGTCAGTGTCTACGTTTATTTAAAGAATTACGTTTTTTTTTTTGTGACTGCAAGACTATCAAGCCGCAACACATAATTCCGCTTGGTTGACATTCTTATTTAAACAAAAAACCTTTTTTATTCAAACACTCACACACACAACGCACAGATAAAAACTACTAAAACGCTTTGAAAGAATAAAACGACTTTAATTTTGAGATACATTTTCCTTATTTGTGCGTTTGATGCAAGTAAAATGGGTAAAACTACTTATGCCAGTTCTCTTTCGCACATTAATGGGCTTTCAACGGTGTGTTTTTTTCTTTTTTTCTGCTTTTTGTGTCATCCTTATCACGCACGCGTTTATTGAGCTCTAATACCTTTCAAAGGAAGTAAGAGATAGGGTATTATTGATTTCTTTAAAATTTGGTAACAAAATAATTCGGTTGTTTGCTAGGGTAAGTTCCTTCACGCTTTGATAGATATAAACTAAAAAATTATTTTGAGAATGGCTATTGAAAAGTAGAAAAGTTGTGCTTTAAAAATGATTGCCCGGTTTTTTTTTTATAATTTTTTGTAGTATTTTTTTATATTTTCTTTTTTTTATTTTGTATACCTGATAATTTTTTTCTCTATTTCCTCTTAAAGGATGTAACAATGCTACCATATCTATTAAAAAAGTTTAAAGGTGGCTTTAAGCGCGCTTACTCTCTCAACGTGTTGCGTACCAACGTCAGTCTTATTTCATTGTTATGAGAAGAAAAAAAAAAAAAAAATAAACACAAATTTTCTATCTCATTCACACTTGAAAAGCAGAGAAAAAATTAATAGTAAGCCATCTCGTTTTTACTTGTATCGCGTGGTACCATCGTTTCGCATGGTACCACCTTCTGTTTATTTTTGCTAAAATTGAAACTGCATACATACATATATGCTTATTATATGAGCCTCAACATAGTATCAAAACTAGGATTTATACGGGACCATGAATCGTCACCAACACACTTGTGACAGGTATTTAAGCTTTGATTCTAATGTAGCTCAAGTTTTTCCTTTACTTTTTTATCTTTTTTTTTTTTGTTTTTTAACCACAGCAAAAGCAATACAGCTACAGAAACAGATACTGCCTGCATAATGAGACTGTAGTTGCGACAGGCAAATTTTAATCCGATATGGTTAGCTGATTCGTTCATTTTTTCAGCTTTCCACTTTATACTCTCCGCCGAAAGTATTCTTTCAAAACTTGTTAAAACGCCTTTTGCATATATGGCCACCTGCAAATGTTGTTTTGTTGCGCTTTTTGTATTTATAATGCCTCACCTGCTGTTTGCTATTATTTTTATTTCGAAATGAAAAAGTAAAACGATTTTTTTTTTTCCGTTTCTTTTTTCTTGGTTTGCTTATTTTTTTTTTTTAATATCATCAGTATCAACTTTGGCGTTTATTAAGTTTCAAAATATTGCAATTGTGACGCTTCATTTAGGGTTTGCGCAATTATTTTTTGACTACCTTGTGAAAAAGTATTCTTATTTGGTACAGCACTTTGATGATTTTTCTTTTAAATGTTTATGAAAAGCTTTTCTTCTTTTTAAATTAGTTTTTAAATAGTTAAAGTTATTTGATTAAATTTGTATTATATTAAAAATTAAATTATACAAATAGAATTTAGCTGTAATTATGTCTCATATACCAGCTGCCTTATATGTTCTATTCAAAAATATATTTCTTACATTAAATTTTAAGACCCATGTTAAAAATTTTGTTAATAAAACGAAAATAATTTACGACCTGAAGTTCACAAAAAAATACGTTCGATAGTTCGGAAGCTCATTTACCGATTACAAAGTCGGCAGTTACATTTCAATAGCTTTCGTACTATCATCAGTGCGTAGAGGCGATGGGTTGTGGTCCATGATCCGTTAAACTTTTTTTTAAAATCATTTCTGTCAAATCAGTGTGAACAAAAAGAATTGTGCGTAAAGTGTCAAAATTTTTTGAGGTGTTGGTGTTACATAAGTGAAAGGGTTGGCACAGCTTTTGTAGCGCCGCTGGCCATTGTTACAGCTTATATTTTTTTCATTTTTTTTTTTTTTTTGGGTTAACTGTAAAGCATCACTAAAAGGTTGCAAAGCGTCACACAGCCTTGCAAATTCAAAGTTTACTCGTGTGATTAGAATGAGAAAAAGAGCTTCCGAATGGCTTTGTCGTGCTAAATCTGAAAGATTCTGGTCTGGAAAAGCAATCACCACCATACCGTCACATTTTCAGGAAATCATAGGTTGAAACCCCTAGCCATTGGCCATTTTTACATAACCTTATAACTGAAATTGACGTGTTATGAGTTGTTATTAGATTCATTTGTCAATTTTTTTTACATTGAATCCAGCAAATACCATAAACACCTCCCATTATCTAAAATGGTGAATATGACTAAAGTTCACGGTGGCGCTTGAACTGATTTTAAATAAAACTTTCTCACCTTCAAAAAATTTAAATAAGGTTTGATTCGGGTGTGTTTACTGATCATAAAAATCCAAAAATAAAAATAATCAACGGAGGACATTCTTTTTTATGCACATTTTTGTGATAGTTTTTGAATAAATTGGATTTAGAAAAAACGTGCTCGGCGGGTGTAGAGGAATCCTCACAATTGTATTTGATGGGTACTCAATCCGAATTTAAAAAAAAAAAGTTGGTACGCTTTTTTCTAACTCACAAAGAACTGTATTTTTTGGCGCATACCTAAGCTATTCTTTAAAAAAAAATTTTAATGACAAGATATTGCATTTGGAATTTGTGATCCTCAACATATTTGCCAGGCTGAATTTTCCCTTCAATCGCAGCTTCAGAGAGGTCATGGGACTTGTTCGAACGTTTTCCCTGTGGGATAACGAAATCTGTAAATTTTTGGTCAACTATCTGCTTCACAATTACCAAATACGGCCTATTTTGGTACATGGAGCAAAAGTACCATTGCTCAGCCATTTTGGTTCAGATGTGCTGCACTCGGAGATAGTTTTAGATGTGTTAGTTGTACCAGACAATTTAAAGGCAGTCGTGATTTTCCGAGAAGATGAATACTTTTTGCATACTGTATGTGCTCTGGACAATGCATGGCTCGTGTATAGCGATCATTCTAACCTTGAAAAACTGTAGTGATCGGGAAGTCTGGGGGAAAAGATTCTCTAGATCCAATTCAAGCGCACCGGTGAATGTGCATAGTCTAACGAACTTTGTAGTAGGTCAGGGTTCAGCTGTACATTTGTCCAAAGATGGCAAAAAAAGAAAACGTTTTTAAGGAGCTTCAATCCTATTGTATTTTCTGGGAAATGTGGGAGGTTTTGAATGTCAGACTCCTGTTAACCACAAAGAAATCATTTCATCCTTGTCTCTAATACCATGCAGAGCAGTTTAATAGGAATTGTAATCGTTAATTCAATTATGTAGAATTTTACTGCCATTGTCTTCCAATGTCTACAAATTATTGTTGTGAAAAAAATAACTAAATCGTATCGAATAATTTCGCACGATACGTTTATCAAATGCCAGTACACGCCTCTTTTTGTCAAAATTTAGGTTTGAAAATAGTAAAATAGGTATTTAATCAATTGAAGCTTCAATAATGCCTTAATAATAATTTGTATTGTTTCAAAATTCAATCGTTTATAAAAGCATAAGAAAAAAAAATATGAATAAATAAAAAGATAAAAATATATAAATTTACCTTTATTGTAGCAAAATAAAAAAAAAATTTAATATTTATTTATTTGCGTTTGTTCATTTCTTAGCTAATCCCATGCAACAACAAAATACAGCAAGAATTTAAGTTAAGGAAATTACGTCGCAAAATACAATTCCACGAAAAATAACAAAGGCACACACTCAGACATACACACTCACACAAACTAGCAATTGTAATATGAAAAAAAATCACAGTCGTACAAATCAAGTCAGCGATTGAATTTAACGCATCAATGGAAAATATCAAGAAATTCAATTGACATAAATTGGCTGCGTTTATACGCATTGCAAAAAAGAAAAAAAACGTACGCCCAAAAGTATGCTATTATATAGCAACGCAAAATACATTTCTACCTGTCTGCCTGTTTTCTTTACATCATTATTATTATTACTCAATGCGGTTAAAAGTTATGGCATTCGCATTAAACACAGCTGTATGGAACCTCAAAATAAATAGGAACTGTGTGACAGAAACGCTTTTAAGAATTAGCAACATATTTGCTTAGCCGCAAGCGCGCAACTAATGCTTTGCATTTAGTATTCTTACCAGACTTCAAGTACGGAAATATGCGGTTATAGGAACATTGGCAGCTGCTGTTGATGCTGCGTTTAAAATTGCCAACCGCATGCACACATGTACGAGAGTAGTTTGTTAAGTAATTAGCTAAACCACAGTTTTTATGTTGAAAACTAATTCGAAAAAGTGCGGAAAAATTGTATTAACGGAAAAATATTTTTTTTAATGGTAATGGCTATGCTTGTACGCATTTATTGTCAAGGTTATTACTTATTGATTTGACCTTGTGTTGTAACATTAAAATAAGCACAAAACGCAATTTCCATTCACTTAAATAATCGAAATGAGTCTAAGTACGTAATTCGCAAAACCTGTTCGAATGCTTACTGCCATTTTTTTTTTTTTTTTTGTGCTAATGCATTTTGCCGTTTAGCGCAAATGTCTTCCATAAACTAACTCGCTCTTACTTCAAGACTTTCGCAATTTATGCAGTCATGCATGCAAATACATTACGTATACGTAATATTGGCTTACAACATTTATTTTTAGCGCAACTATTTTGGCAAAAAAAAAAAAAAAATTACATAATTTCCTTGGCCAAGTTATTGCCCCATTATTACTTATTTTAGTTAAACCGCCACTAACTCCACGAAAACTTCTATATTAAGGTAATTTTATTTTGATCAGCCACAGCAGGTGGGTCAATGTCATGCTGAGTTTGTTGTTTTCTTTAGCTTAGTTTTTCTCCATGTCGAAGAAACAAACAAAAAAAAATAATAAGGACAATTACCTACATTTGACTACATTTTCGTTTGTCCTTGTACAGGTAAATGTAGACGTACGCATTCAATTGCAAAGTCAGCATTAATTTATAGCTTTAATGACCAAGTTAATTAGTTTGTGGCTAAAGAAATTATAGCTCAAATATCCCATGAACTTTCATTTTTCTCTTTGCTTCTTAGGTTAAATTGAATTTTGGCAAATTAGTGAGTGCAATTTATAAGAATATATATTTTACCTTATATGTTTTGTTATTCTGAAAGCTGTACAAAATGTGTCTAAAATAACAAAATTTTTGAGAAATTGAAAACTTTGCAAGTTTCTAATTTAATAGTAGTGCTTCACTCTTCAATTTAATGAGTTCTTGGCTGAGATGACTAGATTTTGATGATGAATAGATCCGAATTTTATATTCTATTTATACATAAACTTTAATCATCAATCAAGTTGAAAATGACTTTACCGATATCATTTAAAATTTGTTTTTTAAAACTTTGTGAAAGGTTGTAATGGAAGAAAAAAATAAAAATAAAATTCAGCAGAAAATTTAGAAATTTCAAAAAACTTTTGCGTTCTAAAAAATTCCAGAGGTCATCCCAAATATTAAAAAAAAAAAAAAAAATGTTCTAAAAAATCCCAAAATTTGAAAAATACTACCCAAAAACATTGACAAGAAAATAGTAGGGCATGAGCAATTTATTATTTTCAGTTGAATTGGAATTCATTACAAAAAATATTTCAGGAGCGGAAAAGGTATGATTATTTGGAAAAGTGGGCACTGGAAAAAGAAACTATTTACAAAATTCGAGCGAATCTGGGTTTGTCGGCTAGTTAAATTTGTAAAATCTAATCCAGTCAGCATTGGTATTTACCCATGATGTAATTATACCAGCTGAAATTCTCCGCCACTGTCTCTTTTTAATTTGCAAACAAATTTTGTTGAGTGTGCATGTTATGGAGAATTTATATAATTTCACCTTATAAATGTCAATTTTTCTACTTCTTTATTAATTAACTAGCAGATACCCAATCAAAATGGGCTGGGGCTAACTTTAAAACATACTAAAAAATACCAGTTTTTTAATCTTACCCATAAAGTATATATATTCTTGATCAGCATTGGAAGGGAGTCGAATAAGCTTTGTCTGTCTGTCTGTCCGTCCGTCCGTCTGTCATGCTGTCTGCCGTATGAAAACGATTATTTCGGAGACTATAAGAGGTAGAGCTTTCAAAATTGAAACTCTAGACTCCATTTTAAGGGGTACCCCCATACAAATGTACCCCAAAATTTTGGGGTTTTTGCATAAAAACGTCATTGTTTTTTATTCTAGGAAGTTCAAATTTAGTAAAAATTATGTCTATGATAGTCCCAATAAAATATCCCAATATGGATAGGACCAACAAAATTTAAGGTATAGCCCCCATACAAATTTACCCCAAAATTTTGGGTTTTTACATAAAAAACGTCATTGTTTTTTATTCTAGAAAATTTGAATATAGTATAAATTATGTCTATGATAGTCCCAATAAAATATCATAATATGGGTAGGACCAACCAAGTTTTAGGTATAGCCCCCATACAAATTTACCCCAAAATTTTGGGTTTTTACAAAAAAACGTCATTGTTTTTTATTCTTGAAAATTTTAATTTAGTATAAATTATGTCTATGATAGTCCCAATGAAATAGACCAATATGGGTAGGCCCAACAAAATTTTAGGTATAAACCCAATCAAAGATATACCCGATTTTTCAAGTTTTTCTATAAAAAATCCAATTCAATGAGGTATGGTAGTCAAATAGAACCTAACTTAAGGTACATATAGATTGGGTACAGGGTATCTTGCAGTCGAGCATACTCGACTTCAGCGTTCTTTCTTGTTTTATTTTTGTTTATGTTAAAGAAGCAAAACATTATTTTATGGGAAAATAAGAAAATCGACTTCTTAAATGAACCGAATATGCATTAGGCATTATTTTAATGAAATTTCAACTTACTTGCATTGTTTACTTTCAAATGTAATTGGTTTGGAGCTCATCGGTTGGACGGTTTTAACGAAAATCACGGACATAGAAACATTTTTACTATTTTAAATATTTATAGATAAATATATAAATAGATAGATAAATAAATATTTTTAAAAAGCAACCAAAATTTCTCGTACTCTTCTCTCATGACGTGGTGAAATTGAACCTAATTCACCAAAAACTAAGTTGTCCAATTTATTTAATAGAATAATTAATGTTACAATTTGGTGTTTTGAAGCTGTTTTTAAAATGCTACTAGATCAGTATTAGTAAAGTTAATAGAACCTATTTTAGTTTTGGAATTAATATTATATATTCAGATCTGGAAACGATTATTCTGAATTCTTTATAGTTTTCGTTTTAATGTAGTGCATAACACAGTCGAACTTTCATCTATTGTTCTTACTTTTTATTATTTTTTGTTTTCAACATCGAACCTATTCAAAGTGTGAACAATTTTGTTATTCTGTCTCTGATGTAAGTAAAAAAAATTGAAACTTTATACTAAACTGAATGTCATGCCATGTGACAAACCAAAGATTGAATCGCATAGAAAAACTAAAGCAAGTCAAAAAACAGATGGCAAACAATTGAGCCGCTGCAAAAAAAAAAAAAAAAACACAACAGCACGCTTGGACAGAACGCTTGGAGACTATGCGATTTGCGTTACGCTATAATTCCTGACGTATCAAATGTGCGACGCAATGGAAAAAAATTTCATATTGAAGCTTTTTTTTTTTTTTTTGTAGCTGCAAAACATACAAAAGCGCTTGGAAGTAAATAAAAATTAAATAGAAAAAAAGGGATCAAATGAAACTACGTAAAAATAAAAATCCTTTGAACGCATTTGCTATACGCTTTTCCTTTTTTTTTTTTTTCTGCACTGGATTTTAATCTCATTTTTCATTTTTCATTTTTTTTTTTTTGTCCATCTTTGTTGTTGGGAATTGGGAGTATATTAGTTTTTGCAGCTAATTTATATTTTTTCTTCCAAAGCCTTTTTTAAGTGGATTGAGGTTGCACACTCTAACAAAAATGTACAAACATGGCATTAGCCATGCTTAGATATATATGTGTGTGTGTGTGTGTGATGATTCTAAATATTTTTTTAATGAGCTTTTATGATTTAACCTTTGTGAAGACTGTTACGTCGCTAAGTTCCGCTGGTTATTTTTTTTAATTATTCCATGTTTTTTTAATTATTAATTTTATGTGTAATAAATATTAAAATAAAGATTAGAGTTACAAACGAGCTTTTATGTTGGTATTTTTGATGCAATTATTGCGTTCGTAATTATTTAAGAGCTTTTTTTATTATAAAAAAAAACCTGATAGTAGCTTAGTTTGTCAAAAAATATGTAATGCAATAAAATGTACATCAAAGAACTTTGAAACACATTTAAAATCTGTATTTATATCGATTCGATATTCATTAAAATATTTTGCCATTTTGGTATTTCATTTTAAAATGAAAACCAAAATTTATTTCTATTGCAAATAAATTCAAATATTGCAAAAAATAAATCTTCTCAATTTATTCGAAAACAGTTTTTTTTTTTCACATTTTTCGTAAATCTGTACGCACGGCTTGCCCTAAGCCAACAAACTGTAAAATGCATTTATGCATTCCATCTGAAGACTTGACACTAATTCTCTTTCTCTTTCTTCTTTGCTATGTTATAACTTTATACCTGATGGCATTTTTCTCAATTTAACACATAAATACTAAAATAAAGCTACTGCAATATAAATGGAAACAAATAAATTCATATATTTATATTGATATCCTTTCACCGAAAGCTAAAAGAATGTTCATACAGATACATATGTGTGTAGAAGGCAGTAAGAGGTTTGGCAGATATACGATACATAAGTATATAATATATGCAACGCAACATTGTCGTAGACTATTCTGAATCTATGTGAGATGAACCTTATCGAATCTCATCTTTTTATCACACTGAGCTGCAAGCGTTCACAGGTTTGAAGAAAATGTCAACAAAACCCATGCTTGGTTCTTGATTCGAATACATTTCAAGCTTCCAAAATTGCAAAAATTGAAATACTACCGGATTGTATTCCCGAGAAAAGGTAGATTCTAATTTAATTACCAAAAAGAAAGTTGAAATAGCTGAGAAGTCTTATAAGAGGGGTTGTAGAAAAAAACTGCATATTTAGAATTTGAGGAACCCTAAAATAATCTGGAATTAGCATCTCAAACTGCAACAATTGAAATCCAGAATATCTGTTCGTATTCCCGACATAATGAAGATTTAAATTTTCGAGTTCCAATTTAATTTCTAAACCAAAGAGAAGCAAATTGACACTTCAAAGCCTCTTTCGACACGCCACTAAGATCAAAGTTCTTCAAGGCACTGAATGAACTTGGTATCCCTGCACAATTCGTTCGCCTCTGTATGATGACGTTGAAAAATACCCAAAGCGTTGTCAGGGTCGGTAATAATCTCTCAGACCACTCTGAGACCAAGAGACCAGACAAGGCGATGCATTGTCGTGCTACTTCTACAACCCCTTGATGAAGTGTCCACACGTCGATTTGAAGCGCAATATTTTCTTACAACAAACTATCTTGCTGGCGTATGCCGATGACATCGACATAATCGGCCAAAATCTATGTACATTCAGCAGGGCTTTTAAAGAGATTGAAGAGAAGTCCCCTCTGAATGGGTCTAACGTTCTTCGAAAGTTAGACGAAGTACTTGGTATCTACTCGCAGATCATCAACACGCCCTAGAGAATTTGTGAGTATATGGAATTTCCCCATCGAGATTGTAGAAACCTTCATTTACTTGGGAACAGAAACAAACAAGAACAACCGATGCTACTTTGGTCTCGGTAAGCAAATGCGAAGTAAAGTTTTATACAGAACAACAAAAATTAAACTCTACAAGACGTTGATTATTCCAGTCCTAATGTCAGAGGCGGACAAATTAGCGTTGGGAACTTTTGAGAGAAAAACTCTTTGTAAAATCTTTGGATCTGTTAGAGTGGAATCACGTATTCGCATGAATCAAGAGCTGTACCAGCTATATTACGTCATCGCATTAAGTACAAACGGTTGCACTGGGCTGGTCACGTGCTTCGGACGACCGCCGCAGCGTTGAAAGGCTCAGGTCTTGGAGATAATACGTAAAATTGGAATAAGCTAAATCTGGACTTTTGGTTTAAAAACAATTTTTTTTTCTCTTATTTCACTTATGTGGCAATATCTCATTCAACTACGAATCGAAATTTAATTTTTGAAATGTTTTGGAAAGAAAAAACTTAGACCTTTTGATTAATATATATAATATCAAAACATTTCTGATCCTATCTATGTTTATTTTGAAAAAAAAAAAAAATTTTTTTCTTTGAGAGCTTCATCTATTGTGTACAGTTTTTATACTTCGCACATTAACGAGTAAAACAGATGTTTGATGGGAAAAAATTCTATAACAATTTTTTTTTATTATCTATTCTAACCCAAAACTTTGAATTTTCTTTATGAGAACATTTTTATTATAAAAATTCTCATCGTTGGGACGTATCTAAAGTCAGGGCGATTATTGAATCTTGAATTTAATGCCGATTGGGTATATTGGTTATTTTTGAAAACGTTCATATTTTCGGTCAAATTCGAATGTGAAGTCAAATTCTAAAAATTAAAAAGCTTTCCGATGTGTTGGAACCGGCACATCTTAAAAGTTCATGAAGCTCGAGTTCAAAGTATCTCGTAGTCGAGCGTACTAGACTAAGCCTTCTATCTTCTGTACTTGTAAGTGTATCAGTTTATAAGAACTCCAATCAATAAAAATAAAAAAAAAAACTTTTCAAACAATATTTCAATGAATGGCATGTGTAGAGGTGCACTCTATTTATTTATTTAAATGCAAAGGTAGCTGTACCGAATGAAAAAAAAAAAAAAAACTATCAAGAGAAATCGAAGCAGAACCAGAATCTGAAGCTGCAAATGTTCATACACTGCCAGACAAACAAACAAAAAGCAATACATTCCAATCGTTCACTTCAACATATCAAAAATATGAACAACTGATTGTTGGCTGGCTTGTTTGTTTATTAAATAAATTCTAAGCCTTTCACAGTCAGAAATGTAAAATTTTAAACACTATAAGACTCTGGCTAGCTGCTGGCTGCCTATGGAACTTTGAAAATCAATTTATGCAAATGCATGGGTCTGCATGACGACTGAACTGTAAACATTTGGTACTACATATTTTAAATATTTACATGCATCGATTCCCAAAAAATGCCACATCCTTTAAATTGCACTTTAAGACCACCTATATCAATATTTGTACGAATTCTATTTTCTCTTGCTGAACTATTTGCATGAATTTAATTTAAAACACAGACACAAAAGTCTGAAATTCTCAACTGGCCAGCAGCAGTAGCAGCAGCACTATTCTCCAAACAAATTCATTAGTCAAGCCAACGACTTGAATGCTGACTTAACCAAATTTAAATATTTACAAATGTAAGCCTGGGGCGCTTCGTAAGCAGTACCCAATATGACCCTAAATTAAATTTACTTAACTCTGTCAGTATTGAGTGAAAGTGAATATAAACAATGTAGCTGCTGCGACTATACACAAAAGTTAATTAAGAGAAATTAAAATTCATATAAAATTTAGTACTACATATTTCCGATATGTTGCTGCAAGTAAATAGAAGAAAATTGCTGGAATATTATGCAAAATAAATCGAAAATCAAAAATTATAAATTCGTACAAACAAAAAAGAAAATTTTTGTAATAACAAAAAAACATGCAAATTACATGCAAAGAATTTTTGGTAAACCATTTCAGGCAAACATTAAAAACCAAAAAAAAAACAAAAATTTAGAGTTTAAGTGAAAAACCTAAGTTGTATACGCAATATTAACGAAACTGAGCAAACAGACAGACATAAGAACATATAGGCAGGCATAGTTTTAAGAATAAAGTATCGAAAAAATAACCATTTCATACAAAGAAATTTTACACAATTAATACATTCAAAATAATTACAATTTTTATACAAAAACAGACAAAAAGACGGAAAGTGAGGGGCAACGCCAAAAATGGGCGTGGCACTCTAATTCTCAGAACTCATAATAGACGGCGCCGAGAAATAAGTTACCGGAGTAATATCTAAATATCTTCCAAAACAGTGAAAACATTTCAGACAGATAATTTTGTAGAAAAATATAGCTTGTCAACGGACAAGGACAGGCAATTGAGTCCATTTTCGACTCTAAGAATTTGGAAATACGTCAAAGTTACAAAAAAAAAAAAAACAAACAGAAAAAAAATAAACGATTTAGTTTCCTTTTTTTTTTAAGGAAGTGAAATTATAGCTGTCATGATTTGTGAAAAAGAAATTCACAAAATTAAGTTTTTTTTTCTTTTTGTGCTTTCTTAGTTGTAGAATACAATCCATACAAAAGAAACAGTCTTAAATTTGAACTTAGTATTGACTTTTTTCTGCGTACATTTCGAATATTTGGTAGGGAACTACGAATTGATGAGATTTTTACAAATGTTTTTTTTTTTTTTTTTTTCAAATAAACTCAGCTTGAAAAGTTAATGTACCCCGTACATACACTGACGAGCAAAACTGTAACACGATTTCAATGTTATCTTTTCAAAGGTCTGTATTTTTCTTTCCTACATATTGCATGTTTAGGATCTTAGTCTCGTTTTGTTAGTGCAATATTTGGCTCTCCTTTTCCAAATATTTTGAAGTCATTTGATAAGCTGGAAGAGAAATGTCATGGCAAAGTGTAAGAAGAGTCAAATGTTACAGTTTTGCACCGTGGTTATTTTTAAACAAATATTTTACTGTACATGCTTGGTTCATTTAAAAAGAATTTAAAATATTTGATATTTACGAAAATGTTTCTGATTAAAAATTTGTTATAACAATTAACGTCTCGTAACTTTGCAACTTTGAAAAATTTTGGAAAAATTTGCACCAACAAAAACAATTTTCCCATAAACTCGATTCGCTGATAAAAACGTTATTTGCAAAATAAATCAGGGCTGTAAACACTAAAAAATTTTCATCTCTTTTACCCCTAATTTAAATTGCCAGTTAAACTTTCAGTTAGCTAACTGGAAACTAAATTTATTCTTTTCGTAAAAGTATCAGTTAAACAGTTTGATTCTTCAAACAATTTTTTATTTGAACTGCTTAGACGGCAATCTAGTATAACAGGGTACACATTTTTTTTAGAACAACAGGGTACACATATAAACTGGCATTGCAAAATTATTTGTTGCTGTTTTTGTTGTTGCAGTTTTATCCTAAATGTTTGGTTTACAGTTAATGGCTCTAAAATTAATAAAATTATAAAATAAGATGTGTAGATACGCTCTCTCGTCTTATAGCAAAATCCCCCTTTACTTAGCTCACTTTAAAGGTGCACGAAACCTTAAGATCGACTGCCCTCTTCGACGAATTTCAAACGAAACTTATTACAATTTTTCCAGTTCCCGCAGAGTCGTTGGACCAACGTTTGAAAAGAGTTAAATTGTTATACTAGGTGAAATGAAAAGTAACCCTCTTGAACGCCAAAATGCGCAGCTAATTGGTGCCTAGTAGTCCGTTCATTAGGAACACAGTGATACCGCTCTTCATTTATTTTTTTTTTTTTTTTTGACAAATGATTGTTGTTGACGTTTCCCGTCATGTTGATTATTATTTTTTTTTTTGAGAGGCAAAACGGCGAAGGTTACAAAAGAAAAGTTGAATAAATATTATGAGTCTAACGCTCTGTCAGATTACACCGTCAAATATTGGTTTCAACGGTTTCGTAGCTGGCCGCAACTCCACTACTGATGAAGTCCGCAGTATCAGGGCTTCCGAGGATTGTGTCAAAAAAATACATGAACTGTTGTTGGCTGACCGGAAAGTAAAGGTGGGCAAGATAGCAGATGCCACAAAGATTAGTATTGAGCGCACACGCCACATTTTGGTCGAGATTCTGCTGCTGGCAGCCGCGCATGCTCACTCCGGACCAAAAACACAAACGCGAGAGCACGGTTAAAATCATTGATTTATGGCTCCAATTGCTTCCACATCCACCATTCGCCCGATTTGGCTCCCTCGGACTATTATCTCTTTTTCAACCACAAAATATAACTTATCAATAAAAAATTAAGTTTTATTATCTGGCGTTCCTTTCACGGACAGGATTATCAAGTTGGTTCGCGAAAACCGCTGAAAATGAGGACTACATTGAATAAAATAAAAAATTCAAAACATTACAAAAAAATGAGTTTTTTCGTTCCCAAGATGGCAAGCTTCTTCACCTCACCTAGTATACTGGAAAACTTGGTACCCAAACTTTACTTTTATACCCGCTACACGTTACATTGAATAAATAAAACAAACATTACAATAGTTTTATGAGATTTTCACCTCACCTAGTATACTGGCAAACTTTCTTTTATACCCGCTACGGAACAAGTATTATCATTTTGTCGGATAGTTTCTTACGCATTGAAGGAAACTTCATAGACCCTTGATTCTAAATCAGCTTGCACGTTTTTCTGTCCGTCTGTGTGTCGTCTATCTGACTGTCCGTCTGTCTATAGTTACACGTTTCATTCGCTTAGTTTAAAAGATATTGGCCTGAAACTCGAAACTTAAGATTTTCTCAGCCCTACGCTGTGAAATTGTTGAAACCAAAATGTCACGCCCATTTTTAGGCATAGCTCCTCTACAAATGTACCACTCATTTTTTAATTTTTGTATGAAAATAGTAATTATTTATGAATGTATCTAAATGAGGTTATTCACTTCTAATATTGTCCTATGTATACACTACTAAAATTAGGGTAAGCCCACTATAACATATAGCCCCCTATACAAACTCAACTCGAACATTCCTTTTAGCAGACCGCTACACTTTCTTACTTTGCCATAAAGCTCAACTACAGAAATTTTAGAAGCATTTGTTTTGATGTCCAACTTAATATGGCTATTTTAATATTTCCCTACGCCTCTTTTAAAATTTGTTTTTAAATTATGTTGTACCTTTTTACAGCTAATTTATGTTTAACCCGGAACTAAAATTTATTAAATTAAGGCACCAGCTGTGTTTGAGAACCCTTTAAAACTTTTTAATAAACTTTTATCAAATTTGTTAATAACTTTTACAGCATATTTCCTTATTAATTATTTATATTTAATTAAAACCAACTTAAAACTCATTAACAAAATGCAAACTTTTATTGAATTTCAATATAAAATAAAGAGAGAGAGTGGACAAGTGTAGATAAGCAGCTATTACGGCATAATACGATGTATCTATCAAAATAGAAAACTTTTATAACAAAATATTTTAATAAAAAGTACCTTGCAAGCTGTATCCTTGTATCCTTTGAAATATTTTGAAACATTTTTACTTATTATTATTATTATTTGATCTGTGAATAAATCTGCCTGTGTAGTCTTTGTATCTGCTAATTAATCTGTAAAGAATTTATTATAACTTTTGGCTGCTTTTTACTCAACTTGTCTGTATTTAATTTAAAGCAATTGTAAATAATTGATGCAATATTGTTTGCAATTAGTAAAAGCAAATCTCTTGGGTAAACAACGAAATAAATATTGGCAGTAAAACTACTTAGAATACGCTTGAAGTTGAGTTAAATTTGTAGCAAGTTAAAGTTTTATGCTTTAACTCGAACTCGAAACATTTAGAAGAAGATATATTGTAAACTATCATTAATATAAGTTTCAAGTCTATCTAAATAATTAATAGACACTCATAAATATATTTTTAAAAACAAAAGCAAGAAGGCAGTCAACCACGCTTAATAGGACTTTTTATAGTTTTAGCTGAGTGCGACCTATGCGAGCGTGCAATGTGATTACGTATACGCCATATTGTATCTGACAGCAGCTAAGCACCATTCTTTGTATGACATTAAGCGTGTTATATTGTGTGTTTATAAAGTCCTTTTGTTGCCCTATGGCTCCTTTACTAAATGATATATCAAGTTCTGTGTGATATGTTGCCATTTATTTAACGCGCACCTGTGTCCCGAAAAAATTTTGTAGTTTAAATGGCGAAACCGTGTGTGCCGTAATCTATCTCAAAGTAAACCACAACATTTCACTTGATGCCGTGCTATGTAAATAATCTGTAGACGAGGCGTGACTTGTAGATTAAACTTAATTTTTGAGACAAACACGTGCCAATTAGAATTAGGATAACAGTCTGACTATTTCAAGCTGTCTATCTATACTACACATCTGTGCGTCCGTCCGTCCATCTGTCTTCAGCATCAAAGCTGAAATTCATTAGTGTAATATTGTTTACTTTAGTATATAGTATATATTATTCGCTATAAGTTCGCTCTGTTTTGTTACTTGTTACTTGTAAACGTGCTTCTAATTATGCAATTGATATTAAAAGTAAAACACAAACCAAGAATATAAATACAAACAATACAAACGTAACAGTTTTCGAAAATTCGATAATTAATTGCCTACTCGACTAAATGTGAAATTAAACACATCTCATTAACACACACACACACACAACACAGACCAGACAACACCAGCACATAGACTGTTGGCACAGTGTCACAGAGTCAACACTTCATTTGCGTAAATTGTACATGACTGAACACTGAACACTTGGCTGTAGGTAATAAACGACACACAAACAACAAACGACAATCTTCAGCAATCTTCCTTGTCCCGTTTACCTTATTCATTCATGTCTGTCATAGTCAATGCGTGCTCTACTGTTGCGTATTATTAAATGTCCAAACTGTTCATTCGAAAGCCGCACAAAATCCCTTAGAGTGGACTTAAATAAACTTGTTCACAATTAATGAATGCGGCGTTTTAATTACTTACAGAACAAAGCTTTGAATAAAATCGGGTAGATTTGCTTGATTTAAAGCTATTCTGAATTTGTACAAAATAATTTTTGAATTTTTAATTTGAAAGGGATGTTTATAAGTGAGCTGCTATAATAGAAGAAGTTGGCACCCATCAGCATAATGATACTTAAATGTTAGAAGTTTTTGTTTGACCAATAAAAATTGGCACTGTAGCTCAAAATATGCAATAGAAAACAAGTTGCATGATAAGAAAACAAAAAAGAAGGAGTAGCTCGACTGCGAGATGCCCTATACCCGATCTTAATGAACCTCAGCTTAAGTTTTATCATACAAAAACTGAAAAAAATGGGATAAATTTGTAGGAGAGCTAAATCTAAAATGTTTTCGTTTTAAAAAGGGGACCCTTTAAAAAGTGAATCAAGACTTGACTGCACAAAAGAGTCTTGAATTCAAATATGGCAGGTCTATCTATTACAGTCTCTGACATAATCTCTCTCATTTGGCAGATAGCAGGACAGACTGATAGACACACGGACGGACAGACATAGCTACATCGACTCTCCTATCAGTGCTGATCAAGAATTTACATATATACTTCGTAGGGTCTATCATGCCTCCCCCTTACTCTTCGGGTAGAGGATATAACAAGGAAAAACGTTAGCTTACCTAGAACTAAAGTCTTGACAATTATTTAAAATTAGGATCGTTCCATATCGAAAATGACCCGTATTTTTCCTTTTTTAAATCGGAAAATATTTAATGGTGCCGCAAAGCCTCTGAAGTTTCCCATGTATTTTATATTATTCAGGGGCTTTGCGAAAAAATTCCGGTCTTTTTATTTTTGATATAGAAAAATCCTAGGGCGTGAGCGCACAAAAATTTAGAAAAAAATAATTTTTTGGACCACCCTATTATACATAGTTACCTGATCCTTATCAAATCAATACTGTACACATGAACTACCATAAAAAAACGTTTTCAATCTATTTGGAGCAAAAAGCTTGGGTTTTGTTCCAGCTTGGGTTTGGGGATTATATTCTATAGTGACCCATTCCTTACGAAAACTTTTCTGAAGACATAGGAATGTTGACATTAGAAGTGTATTTATTCAGTTTAAAGTGAATACACTCTATTTTCACACAAAATAAAGGAGTAATTTTGAATGGGGGCTGTACCTGAGGATGGGCGTGGACCTTGGTTCTGACATACAAACTTCTTAGAAACAAAAATAAAGAAAAGTAATTAGTATTTTCATAAAAAAATTCGAAAATGGTCGGAAGATTTGTATGGGGCTACACCTTAAAGTGGGCGTGACATTTTAATGTTTAGATTCAAACAACCTAGGACCGAGAAAAGCTAAAGTTTCGAGTTTCAGCTCAATATCTTTAAAACTGCGCAAATGAATCTAGTGTTGGCAAAAAGAGTGATTTTTGAATCGCAGTGTGAATAGCGATTGCCTCTTGAAAATAACAGTGACTGCACACAGTGATAAAATCGCAGTTCGCAAAAATCAATCAGCAATTACTGAACAGGTTCAACGCTTGCGAGGAGTGATACACAAAATCGCCGCTAACTGAACTGTTTCGCTATACCAACACAACAAACCGACTTTCCAAAATAAAACTGTGATTTGAAAATGTCACAACTCACTTCGTTTTTTATACATATTTTTGTTGCAATTGTGCTTTCACCATTAATAGAACTCGCTTTCAGTGAGTTATACACCACGAATCAAGTGACTGTCAAATGCACCAACGAATTTGTTCAGATTCAGTGTTCAAGCGAGTACGATTTTCGATAAGTAAAAAAAGTACCAATCACTGAAAAATGAACAGTTTCACTGCTCGCAAAGAGTGATAAACATAAAAGCCAAAAACTGAACACGTTCACTGAGCAACAAGAAAATCACAAATCACTACTTTCAGTCGTAGTGCGACTTTGCGATTTTTAAATCACTGTGATAAAATCACTGAAAATGACTTTTTTGCCAACACTAAATAAAACACTTCGCATCTTGTTGTATTTTTTAATTTAATTTCCTTTCACGATGTTGTCGTTAATTATTTCTTATTTTATCAAAAAACCTTTCTACTTGAGTATTTTCTTTGATTTTTCTAAAAATAACTTTATGATTTATTTAAAGTTCGAACCTAAAATGACATTGTTTTTCGAAATAATGAAGTGCCGCGTGTTAATTGTAATATTCAAATGAATAAATTGCCAACAAAGTAACTTCCTCAGTAACAAATGCGTCTAACATGAAAAAGGCACAACAGTAGACAATGAATTAAAAGGAAAATGGTTATGCGACACAAGACAAGCTAAGTCAAGAGTTGTGAACAATGCGAACAAATGAAATAACAAAGACAATTCGATTCTAACATAGACAAAACCAGTTAAAGGAAAAGGCTTCGAAGTGCGACAATCGGATATCCGGTTTTCACTCAAATACAACAACAACAACAACAACGACGACAAAAATAAAGTAAAACAATGAGAATTGAAGAACGTTAAGAGTAGAACATAACAAGTTTCACGCTAAAATGGCGATCTGCACACCACAAAATGGCGCATCCTGTCATACACAGAAATAAAATAACAGTAAAGGGCGCAAGGAAGCCGCTCAATGGCGAATGTCACAAGGCATTAAGTTAAAGTGGAAGGGGTCATTGTTCTTTTCCGACAAAGGAGACATCACGCGCAACTTTAAAACTCGAATAGGACGCGTTTTGCTTTTTTTTCACAAACGTCACCGTTGCCATTTCCATTGTCATCATCATTCTTGTATTTTTCGTCCTTATCACCGCCGTTATTTTGCCTCTGTTATTGTATTGTACGCATTGTTTTTAATATCCGGTTAAGTTGTACTTTTGCATATTCTATTTCATTCAATTTCAATTTCAGCTGAATTTCTTTTGGCATTCCATTTGTTGCACGATTTTGATTGTTTTCCATTTGAAGCAAAACGAAAGTTTTTAGGGTAAAGCAACTTTTGTGCTTTTTATTTTGCATTGTTTGGCTTTTTTTTTTTGCTAAAAATAAAAAAAAAACTTTGTAACAAAATTTTTGATTTTGGCATTTGACAATAGAAAAACTTCTTTATTTTTTTTTAAAAGATACAAACTGTGACGGATTATACATGATACAAAACGAGAAACAAGCAAAAGTATGCTCTTGGTTTACTTGAGGGAGGCGTTGCCTTAAATAAAATAAAATTTAAAAAAAATAAAAAACTTTAAGTTTGATAAAACCAAATACCTATGACATACCCGTCACACACCCTCACAGAAAACATTAAATAGGAGGAGAGCTGTTATGGTTTTTAAATCAAGTTTTAGATTCTATGTTAGGCCGCATGTGAGAAGTATATTAATCAAATTTTAATTTAAACTAACTGATACTTGGCATGTGCTACTACGTTGTACGGTAGTCTGGGCTGCTCTTTCGGAAACGTTTCGCATCTGCTTTTTATACCCGTTACACATAGTGTAAACGGGTATATTCAGTTTGTCCGAAAGTTTGCAACGCATTGAAGGAGGCATCGGAGACCCCATAAAGTAAATATGTTATTGATCAGCTGAATAAGTCGAATCGATTTAGCCATGTCTGCCCCCATACAAATCTACCACCCATTTTTGTGTTTTTGTATGAAAAATATTATTATTTATGAATATATTCACTCGAAATTGGGTAAAAATACTTCTTATGTCCTTCAATTTCAAATCCAAGGTGCCACGCCCATTTTTAGGCATAGCCCTCACACAAACTTACCGCCCATTTTCGAGTTTCTCTATGAAAACATTTATTATTTCTGTATGAATCCAATTAAAATTTTGTAAAATCAATTATAATGTCCACCTAAATGAGATATGGTAAAGATCGGTCTAGTATAACATGAAGCGTCCATACAAATTTTACCAAATTCATAGTGAAATTTAATCTAAGCACCTGGTGAACATATAAACTATTAAAAGTGTTGTGTAATGGGTATTTGTGCTTCGGTTCCACCGAAGTTATCTTTGTTCCTTCTTTTTATTTTACCTTTTCCAAATAATACATAATAATACCTCTTCGTTGTATTCAAATTTCTTCAGTTGCGAAAACAGAAAATAATTGGCTATATGGTCACTTTGACGCACGATCACCCGAAAAATTCTATGATGTGTCCACGGATTATATTGTCCACAGATTACGCTTGTTGAATCGTTAAATTCGACACTAGAAAAAATTTGTATTGTTAGTTCAAGATATAAATCAAGTTTGAATCAAAATTGAGATACGCAATCACACGGTTTTTTAATTTAGAATTCCTTTATAAGTGTATAGTCAAAAACTTCATTTCACTTTCTATTTAAATTTAACCATCTTTGGCGCACGTTTACCTTCTGCTTTGATTGTTCTGTGCTGGATGCATACGAGTATCTTTCAGCTTTTGGATTACGGTTGAACATCGCTAACTTCTCCTTTAAAATAAAGACGTGTTCTCCACTTAATTTATATGTATAACGTTTTCATTAGTTAACCATTTGGTTACCAATTGGCACCTCTCGGTCACCCCTCAGTTACCACTCGGTACCTCTCGGCTACCACTCAGTTACCGCACAGTTACCACTCGATTACCACTCGGTTCCATTTGGATACCACTCGGTTAATACTCGGTTACTTCTTGGCTACTACTCGGTACCACTCGGCTACCACTCGGTTACTACTCGGTACCAATCGGTTACCATTTAGTTACCAAACGGTTAACTAATGGTTACATTCGTTGGAATAAAGTTTCTCACTATAAACCACAGAGAAATTATTGTACAAATGTACAACATTCAAAAGTATAAGTTAACTTAACAAGGTTATAAGTTAACTTCGATTTAAAATTAACAAATTTTTACACAGGGTACAATAAGAAATATGTAACTCAAAAACTGTTACAATGTCCTTGTTTTCGGACAGATCCGTATTCAGCTGGAGAAGTTTAATGCCTTTTTAGGTTTATTATGAGGAATCCATTTCCATGGTTTATATGTTAACCAGGAGCTTAGATTAAATTTAACGATGAATTTGGTAAAATTTGTATGAAGGCTTTATGTTATGTTATATTAGCTCGATCCTTACCATATCGATAGTGCTCACTTAAGTGGACATTGGAATTGATTTTACCAAATTTTAAATGGATTCATTCAGAAAAAATTAATGTTTTCATACAAAAATTCGATAATGGGCGGTAAATTTGTTGAGGGGCTATGCCTAAAATTGGGCGTGACACCTTGGATTTAATATTGGATGACATAAGAAGTGTTTTCACCCAATTTGGAGTGAATATATTCATAAATAATACCTATTTTCATACGAAATTTCATAAATGGACGCTAAAAATGGGCGTGGCACCTTGGTTCTGACATACAAACTGTCAAAGGTCCAAAAAGCTTAAGTTTAAAATTTCTTGTCAATATCTTAAAAACATTATGACCCGTCCAGTCCAGTGCACTGATTGTTTCTTGATCTCTGGTGTGATCCATTCAACAGGTTCTATGTTTCATGCATTTCATCGACCTCTTTTGGTTAAATCTTTGAGGTTTAATAGAAGCGAAACGTTAAATTGAAAGATAGCATCAAACAACTACCTGTATGAATGGGTCTATAAAGAACCTATCCCAGTTAGCCCTAATCAAGATTCTTGCAGCACAAAAATTTTATCGACGCAAGTTGTTGAGCACTAAGAAGACTTGTCCTTAACGTATGCTAAACCTACCAATTTCTGATGGTTTATTTGGTCTGATCAAAATCAAGTTTAATGTTGTAAACAAATCTCACTGAAACCATTTTATCTCTTTTTTTTGAAATAGTTCGGCAATAATCAAAGTTTTTATACATTTGCAACGAGTTTTCGCGTAGTTTTGTAAGCAAATTCGACGATTTTCGTTTTTTCTTAGAAATCGAGTCAAAATATTATACCCGCTGCAGTGTTTTGTCTCTTCTTATCCGTCCGTTATTTGAGCATGGTTTTGCGAAATGAAATGAAAAATATTTTTAAACTGTTTGGGTTGATCGAAACAAAAAAAGGCCACAGCATTTACAAGTGAGCATCCATACATTATCTTGGTTTATTTTATTTTTCCTGAAGTCAACGTAGAATTAGTCCAAGAGTCTGAATATGTGCAACCTAAAAATGTGTCCATCTTTGGCACACTTTCTGCTGGGGAAGTCCATTGTAAACAGAATGTTAAAAAAAAAAAACATTTTCTTTTCAAACATGTAAAAAAAAATGTTAGTTTCGTAGTTGACGGAGTTCTTGGCACAGTTTTGGAAGCTTACCATTTGTATACGAATCAAGAACCAACCTTGGTTTTTTGTCATTTTCATCAAACCTGTAACCTCTCGAAACACAGTGTGAATGAGAGCAATAAAAAAAAATAATTATAATCCACACATTTATAATGCAAAAAAAAAAAAAAAAAAAAGGAAAACTAAAAATTTACTCACCAAATTATGATTTATATT
Source organism: Leucophenga varia (assembly GCA_018903435.1). NCBI lineage: Eukaryota > Metazoa > Arthropoda > Insecta > Diptera > Drosophilidae > Leucophenga > Leucophenga varia. Next base: position 21,519 of record JAEIFJ010001989.1, on the reverse strand, counting down.
TTAATTGTTTCTAGTAGGTACTATTTGAGTATATATTTTTTAAATTTAAGCTCAATTCATATACAGTTATTCTGTTTATATTATTTCATTTTAGTTTTGGCGCTCTTTAATTTTTATTTTATAATTTTTTTTCACTTTAAGTTAATTTACAAAAACAAATTCACTAAAAAATGCACAAAAACATTTTAAAAGATCTTTTTTTCTTTGATTTTTTTAATGTCTCAAAGTAAAACACATTAAAGATAATTTGCACTCACATATGTTAACTATGTGCATTAATATAAATAAATTTAATTAGTTAAATTATAGAAAAAAAATTTCACTTTACTTTCGCGGCCACGCGACATATATTCACTTTAAACACGTGCGACAAAAATTTAAATCTTCTTCTTCTTTCTAATCTCGATCTCAAATGCACGCTGCGAAGGTTGACGGCAGAATGAGCAACCGAAATTCTAAGACAAATGAATCATCGAGATATAACGGTAAATGACGATAGAACCGAAGCTATGATGCGCAGCACACTATCATGCGTATGTCAACTCGGTAAGACGAAAGTCAAGGTGAGTCGGGTCAGTCGGGTCGCTCGGTCGGTCGATCGGTGAGTGGGTCGATCTGTAAATTTATTTGTGTGTGTTTGTGTGTATTTCCATATATATTTATATGTATGTGTGCATGCTGCTTATAATACGATTAATATTTTTATTCTTATTTTTGCTTTGATTAAATTTGTTGGAATATTTAGAAAAAAAATTAAAAATACCGGACAGCTGAACATTTTCTATTTATTTTTTAATCTACAAAAAAAAATGTTTACACACACTTTCGTTCATACATACATAAAATAGTCAAGCAGGTTAACTTAATTTAATTAATGATATTTAATTTATGATATTTAGCACCCGAGGGGTAAGAGGGTAAATTAAATTTGTTCCAAAGTTTGAATACTGCAGCGCATTTTTTTGTTCACAAGTATTTTAATTTTTTTTTATTATATTTAAATAAAATAATTTCCTTTTTCTTAAAAAAAAAAGATTTAATGGATTAGGGAGAATCTAATCACCAAATTATGATTTAAGAATTGTTATTCAGTTTGTCTGAAAGTTTGTAATGCATTGAAGAAGTGGTCGTAGACCTCATAAAGTATATACAGGGTCCGCCACGTAACTTTTTTTTTTGCAATAAAAACAAAACGGTTCATCCGATCATCAAATTTATTTTTCATATTAAAGTACAATCCTTCCGGTTACTTATGGAATATAAGTTCGTTCAAATGGCTGCCTCGGCTGGCCTTGCAGTACGCCATTCGGTCGACCCAATTTTGAGGACATTTCCCGATTGTTTGCGGCCGTATTTCGGCAATGGCGACGCGAATGTTGTCCTTCAAAGCTTGAATTGTCGCTGACGGCGCCCCACAAATAATAATCCAACGGTGTCAAATCACAGCTGCCGAGACGGCCAAACGACATCAGAATTTCGGCTGATAATTCGGTCTCCGAAAACAGTGCGCACAAGATCGATCGTAACGCGTTCCTCAATCGTATACACAACCATTTTCGTTCAGCGGAAGGATAAAACTAACTTTCTGTACAATCAGATGTGACATCAGTGTTGCCCCCACACTCGAAATAACTAGTTCAAAAAAAAATGTTAGATGGCGGATTAGCCATCATCTACCCATGTCCGTCTGTATGTTTATTTAATCGCAATTTACTTGAAGACTATAGAAGATATTTAGCTGAAATTTGGAAACTTAAGCTTTTAGATATAGCCTTCATTTAAAATAACCTACCATTTTTAAATATATCTTCCATACAAACTTACCTCCCATTTTGCAATTTTTGCATGAAAATGATTATTACAATATTTAGAAATGTATTGACTCCAAATTGAATAAAAACACATCTCTAATATTCTCCAATATTAAAACCAAGTTGCCACGCCCGTTTATAGGCATAGGCGCCACATACAAACTTACCGATTATTTTCGTTTTTTTTTTTTTTTTTTTATACCTGTTACACTGTAAATAGGTATTTTAGTTTGTCGGAAAGTTTGTAACGCATTAAAAGGAGGCATCGTAGACCCTATATAAAGTATATACTATTCTTGATCACCTCGACGAGACAAATCGATTTAGCCATGTCCGTCTGTCTGTCCGTCTGTCCGTCTGTCCGTCCGTCCGTCTGTCCGTCTGTCCGTGTGTTGCTGCGCCATTTATTCGCTCAGTTTTAAAGATATTGGGCTGAAATTTTAAACTTAAGCTTTTCTAGGTCCTGTGTAGTTTCTATATTAAAATCAATGTGCCACGCCCACTTTTAGGTATAGCTCCCATACAAAAAAGTACAACATTTTTTAAGTTCTTATATGAAATAAATGTATTTATAAAGCGAATGGCTTTAAATATGGTTAAAATGTTTCTTATGCCATGCCAAATCTTCAGTTTAAAATTTTAAGAGTATATTTAATTTGTTTAGTATTTTGAAATAAAATTTAATACAAATGCTGCACACGAAGGGTCTATCAACGTCAAATGATGTGTAACAGGTATATAAGCTTCGGTCCAACCGAAGTTAACTTTTTTTCTTTTTTTTTTTTTTTTGTAAAGCTGTATTTTTAGCTTAAAATTTGATACTAATTGTGTCTAAACTTCTGTTTTTTTGGACCATTGACCCCTCGCATTCTACTACGAAGTTATATCTTAGCCACACACAAACTATTTAAAAATACGTTTGACGCGTATTTAAGCTTAGGTTCCACCAAAGTTAACATTTTTACATGTTTTTTTTTTACTCATTTATGTAAACTTTGATCAATGACTAAAACTTTTAGCTCAGCTGTTTCTTTGTTGAAATTATGTCCACACTCATACCTAAGAGGCGCCTCTCGATTATTTATCTTAATTTTTTTCAAAATCCTTTTTTTCGGCAATATAAAAACATGCATAAAGTTTTGGGATTAAAATAAAAGTTTATAACTTCAAAACATTGGAAAACCTTTCCCTTTTTACTGCTTCAATCTAGCAATTGTTTCTGGTTTTCTAAGCCGAATCAATGCTTCTAATATTTTTTTTTACCATTTCTACTAAAAAAAAAAAACTTTTTTTGCACATATGTTGCCAAACTCTTATCAAGACGTTGTGACAATTCTATTGTTTATTTCCAGCACAAATCCTTTTTTTTTTTTTTTTTTTTTTTTGGTTTTCGCAGCTTGAGATCAAACAAACTATCGAACAACTTTTCACTTAAAGAAAAAAACTCTTGAGAAAATGTGTCAAGTTTTTTGTCGGCTTTACAAGTGTTTCATACATAAATTTTAAAATAGAATAAAAAACATTTGGAGTGGCATGAGTAAATGCATGTAAATAGTTTCAAATTTGTTTGCGGCATTATACTATTAAGCTTCTTTAAAAAAAAAAAAAAAAAAAAAACAACCGAAATTTAAACCGAATTTGCTGCTTACCAAAAAAAAGCAAAAAAAAGTTCAAAGGTGCAAGTCAAAAACGATTTAGTTTTGTAAATATTTTAGATACAATGTGCACACAAAATAAAATAACTAATCGGCTTACATAATAAACTTAAATGTTTCAATAAAAAAAAAATGACAATTTTTATATTGAACGAAAGTAAAATGATGTCAATTGAATTTTAGTCGAACATTGATTGTAATGCAACCAACTGGAAATGTTTTTGGAAATGCAAATTGACAAACTCAAATGCAGTCAATGGTTTTTAGGATAAATTTAAATAAGTATATCGACTATTCAGACTGTTTTAATTTACATGCATGCATGCAGCACATGAAATATAGTAAAAATAGCATAAAAATTCTCATTGGTAAGCTACAAAATGTCATTCCGCATGACAGTCAACAAAATGGATATTGATGGCCAAATTGAAATTATCGAAGCGTTAAATTGATAGTAAAATTTAAATTTCAAAGGCAGACTACAATTGGGATATTCAAAATGTGTTAAAAGGAATTTTGTTAAATTCATATGTGATTCTGTCTGTCAATGACCGGACCAGCAGTCAATTGTCAAGAATAAATTACGTCTTTTGCATTGGCATTGGTTTCTCTGATGTCACATTTTACAAAGAAACAAAAAGATTGTCAGACTAAGAAGTTAAATAAAAGATCTGCACAAAAGATATTATTTTTAGTCAGTCTAATGTTTAGAAAGCTGAGTAAATAATCTATAAGGATAAAGTCAACGGAACATTTGATTTAACAGATGAATAGTATGTAAAGGGCATAAGCTGTTGCTGAAATTAGAGAGCTTTGATGAACTTTTGTCCCATGGGAGTAGCTACCCAAGGGGTAAAAGGGTATATTAAGCTGCAAATGTAACAGACAGAAGGAGGCATGCTAGACCCTATAATATATATATAAATTGAGCTACAGCCGCTTGTTGCCCTTGGCAGCGTGTAACGCACCAGCGATTGTAGTCCAGCGCCAAACGTTACCAATTCGGGATACCTTTCCTGCAGATATCCTCTAGGAACTGGTCCTCCCAACGTAGCGGCGGACGTCCTCTCTGCCGCGCCCCACCGATTTGATTCACGTTTTGCTTGTAAACTTTTCTTGCCAGAGCTTCTGTGTCCATGACGTGTTCTATGTCGATGTCAGCATAAAGCTCGTAAAGCTCATCGTTAGTGCGCATACCGATGTCATTTTCCACTCTAACTGTACCAAAGATTCTTCGAAGTATCTTCCTCCCAAATACGCCCAACGCCGACTTATCCGATTCTGTAATGTCCCATGCTTCTGAGCCATACATCAGGACAGGCATTATCAGCGTCTTGTAGAGTCTAATTTTTGTTTCTCTGGACAGAACTCTACTTCGCATTGGCTTACCAAGACCAAAATAGCTACGGTTAGCCAGAGTGATTCTTCGTTTAATTTCCTGACTAATGTTGTTGTCGTTGCTTATATCTAAGCCCAGGTAGTCGAAGTATACAGTCTTAAAACTGAAGTTCTCTTACCTCAAATACCGTCTACGTCGTGTAGTCGTCTTGTCTACGGGTGGATACCAAGTATCGTTTTGTTCTCGTTCACCGTCAGTCCCATTGGACGAGAGCTTTTTTTCAATGTCTGAGAAAGCTCCGGTGACTGCACGTTTATTTTTGCCGATTATGTTTATGTCGTCGACATATGCAAGCAGCATAGTTTCTTTGTAGAAAATATTGCCCTTCCGGTCAACGTTTGGGCACTGCCTAAAAATGTACTTTATCAGAAAGTTCAAAAAGGCACAAGACAACGCATCGCCATGTCTGAAGCCTCTCTTGATTTCAAAGGAGTCGGAGAGATTTTCAACGACTCTGACCGACGACCGACCCTAACCGACCCTATAAAGTATATATATTTTTGATCAGCATTAATAGAAAAGTCGATTCATCTGTCCGTCCGTCTGTCATACTGTCTGCCGTATGAACACGATTTTCTCGGAGACTAGTATTCACTCCAAATTGGGGAAAAAACATTCCCTTTTTCCCCCCCCCCTCATAATATCTCCCCCTTTTTTTTTTTTTTTTAAAAAATTTTTTTAATTTTTCTTTTCCCCTTTTTTTTTTTTAATTTTCCCCCCTTTTTTTGTTTTTTTTTTTTTTGTTTGGTTGGATTATTTTACTCCTCCCCTCCCCCCCTCCTTAATTTTCCCCGTTTCTTGTTAATAAAAAAAATATTCTTATATTATATTTTCGGTGGGTTTATGATTACTTTTACTTCAAATAAGTTTACACATTTCAGATGTGATACGGATAGGGTGAATAAATTCTAAACTCCCCATACAAACTCACCTCCCACTTTTTTCAATAAAACTTTTTTTATTTGTATTAAATTTTATCTCTTAACATGAGGTTTGAATCTGGGTTATATCGGACAATGGATCAATCCCTATCCCCTTAACGAAATACTATCTAAGCAACTGATGATCATATGTAACATAAAAAGACCTATTCTAAATTTCGTCATATTGGGAACAGCAGGATTAGGTGCTTTAATTATTGTTTCGCTAAAAAAAAAAAAATTATTACCTTACGCCACTGATGTTCGTACATAACCGCATATGGTATATTGTTTTTCGTATATTTTTCTATTTTTATTCATTGCAATTAGAATTCTTCTTACAATATTTTTCATAATCATTTTAAAATTCGTTTCGCCATCATTTAGATTTTAGTTCTCGCATATAATATCTTGTACAAAATATAACCAGTTAGTATATATATGATCGGGTAGGCACTTAAGTTTGATGTTTAGCCGCCAGATAACGTGATCTTGGCAAACGACACTTACTTAGGCTATGCAAACGATATTGCATTTCCGGCTGAGCAATTTTCTCGTACAATTTTTTCTTAGCCTCCTCAACCGTATTAATGGTTACGGTATCATCTACATCAATATTAAAAGCTTCACCCTCAGCACACTCGGGACACTGTTGTGTCAGCACAACGTCATTCAAGTTTGTTTGCGGATCACAATAACGGTAAATACCTTTAACCGCATACGAACGTAGCTCTGGTACACCATCCTTACGTTGCTCTATATAGACGCTAGCTGTAACCGTTTGTATACGAGTTTCAATTGATTTCAGAAAGCGATTATAATTGATCAGACTTATGTAATCGTTATCGCCAAGAAACTTTCTCAAATGTGCCGCATTTACGTCACATACATTACATATCCATTCGAAACTCTTCAGTAAATTCTTTAAACGCAAAACGTTCTTTTCGCTTATTAGCTCCAGTTTCTCATTATTTGCACGTTTCTCTTCCAGTTTTTTTCGAGTTGCTTTGTCTCTTCCAATTGACCCTCAAGAGTGTTTGCGTTTTTATGCTTCTGCGACAGAATGCTTCTATAGAGCTGTTCTATGTTGTTATTTAGTAGCGTTATATGATAACTTATTTCGGTTGCATAATTAAAATAGGAATAGTAGAGCGTCTCTCGTTGCTTGAACGTTGTTAGCAGCTCTTCCAAATCGTTTGCCTTCGTAAAATTGAGTATCTTATCGAGCACTTTGTTGTATAAATCAATTTTTTTAGTGCAATTACGTCGAAATTTATCACGACGCCTATACTCTTTCTCTTGCAAATCATCTAGTTCATGTCTCTTGGACTTAAGTTCCAAAAACTCTGATAAGGCTTCATCGGCAAGCTTTTTATGCATAACGCCTTGCATCTCGATTTTACGTAGCTCATATTCCTTTGCTTTGCGTCGCATCAAAAGTTCTACTTTCTCATAGACTTCAATGCAGCCATCGATCGAATTGAGCGCATGTTCGATCAGATCAATCATATACTTTTTGTCGCTATTCAGCGTTTTCACTGTTTTCGAATAGGTCTCATTGAACAGTTTCCGGTGTAGAAGCACACGTACCAATTGACCACGTAGCTCAGCGTTAGATGCCGTCAAGTCACATTCACGCCGTATGCCCACCTCTAAACAATTATCGAGAAAAGCAAGCTTCTTGCGTGTTTTCTTTACGTGTTGCTGATGTTGCGACTCCGGCACAATGCGACGATTTAAAAGGTAAATTTCCTTGTCGGCACGACGAATTTCATGCTCCATGTTAGTAATGCTAGTTTTAAGGTGACTTGTTTCCCTAGCAAGATACTCCTGGCATACCAATTGACAGTAGATATCTCGAAGCTGACGCTTGTTCTGCATTTTTAGTGTTTTACTGCTAGCAACCCAGATTTGTGCACGCAAATCATTTCTCTCGTGCTGCAGCTGATTTATTTGGTGCTTATAGCTTGCCTCAAGTATCGATTCATTACGTTGTTTTAGTTTATTCAAAAGCAGTCTTTTGTACTCACGCTGTCGCTTGCCCAGATCGCGATGGCAGGTTTCAAGAAAACCAAGTTTACAAGACGGCCCTGCCATTATGCGTAGTTATATGTGTATGGTTTTTTTTTTTTTTTTATTTTATTTTATTTTTTTTTTTTTTAATTTTTTTTTTTTTTAGGTTTGTTCTATACTGTGTAAGAGCTGACTTAAAATGGCAAAAAATATTTGATAGTTTATGGACAAGCCTACTTCATGGCCTACTTTAAATAAAAAAGAATTTGAATTCAAACGATTGTTTGTTTGTTAGTTAGTTTAGTGATGCAGTTATACAAGGCGATGTTAAGCGCTCTTTCTCTCTCAATATAATTTGTCCCAACGCCAATCATATTTAAAGAGAAAAAAAGAATAGCAAAGCAAATAAAATAAATATATCTCTGTCTCCATCGCACTCGCAAGACTAAGTAAAAAAACCGAGCATTCTTCTTACTCGTTCACTCTCATACGCTTGCATTGCATGGTAACAACGCACCAAGAGGTGGTGCTATATGGTGGATGCGATAAAACCTCCCATCCCTCATAGTGGATGATTCCCTTCCAATCCCACCAAACACACAGCAAAACCTTCCTGGCCGTCAATCCCGGCTTTGCCACAGTTTGGGACGATTCACCAGCCTTCGACCACGACCGTTTTCGCTGATACTGTCGTATGTGATCAATTTTTCGTCGCCAGTCACCATCCGCCTTAAAAATGTGTCGAGTTCGTTCCGTTTCAGCAGCATATCGCAGACGTTGATTAGGTCCAGAAGGTTTTTTTTGCGTCAAATCATGCGGCACACAAACATCAAGTTTTTTTTTGTATCCAGCCTTCTGCAGATGGTTTAAAATGTTTGGTGACTAGCTCCCATCTCCTGGGCGATGTCACGAGATGTCTACATGCCGGTCTAACTCGATGATTTCCATGATTTAATCGGTATTCGTCGTCACAGGTTTTCCGCTGGCTGGCTTATCCATGGTGTCGTTTTCACAGGCTCTGAATCCTAACTTCCTCCGCGGTTCGAAAGGATAGAGTACCATCCCCCAAACAACAACCTTATATATAGGTTCCATACAAATATATCCCAACTTTTAGAACAAATTAATTAACAAAATTCCCGTTAATTTCCAAATATCATATTTATTCTGTATGATTTTCATGTTACACCGTATAAAATGCCTAGTTTCACGTTGATTCACGTCAAATTAATTTAATCCATTTGTTTGGACTAGAATTAAATATGCATGGTTTTTTTTTATACAAGCATTGTTGCCTTTCAAAATAATCGGGTTTGAAACTCATCGGTTGGATGGTTCCAAAGTCCATATCGGAGTCTATAAGAGATAGGGCCATCATATTTGAAACTTAGACTCTCCTGGACCGTTAAGTGTGCACTTGCAACCGGTTTTTCTATAGTCGCATTTTTAGAAGTAGACTCCATATAAATCATCCTTAAAAAATTCGGTTTTTGCATAAAAATTTTGTTGTTTCTTATTCTAGAAACTTCAAATTTAGTATAAATTGTGCCTATGATAGTCCCGATAAATGATAGTCCTAATATGGGTAGGACCAAACAAATTTTATGCATATCCCCCAAACAAATGTATTCCATTTTTTTTGAGTTTTTGTATGAAAATCCAATACAATAGTACGGTACTAAAATAAGACTTAACTTGGATACAGTTGCAGTCGAGAATACTCGACTTCAGTGCTCCTTCTTATTTTTATTAAAATTAAAATACAGTAAAGAACAGTACCAAGACACAAAATTTATATAGTACGATAATTCAATAAAATTGGATACAGAGTATCTCGTGTTCAGCACAAAAATCCTTTCAAAGTTACCATTTGCATTTGTAGGACATTGTAATATGTCCTTCGTTAGCATGAGCATCTCTAAACAAATATCATTTTCATTAAAAAAAATATTGTGCCTATATGTCTTAAAGTACAAACCATTAAAATGATAACATTAAAAATGCAGGAAATATATTTCGTTTGATAGATTATCTTTGAATTTGACACATATCGTAATTTAATCAAATTTTATTTCATTAAATAAACATGTTTTTCTAAAGCAAACGAGTAGATACACGAAAAATAATACGAAACACAAGCATATACCTACAATAAAAATTTCACTCAAATTACATTGTTTTTGTTTTTTTTTTTTTTTAAATTATATAACACACGTTAAACCATTTCAAATGCAAAATGTATACGAAACAATACAAAACGAATTTGAAAATCGAGTAGATAACCGCAGGAAAACAATGCTGAACAGTAATTTAATTCATACATTTCTAATCATATCACTTTTCCAAACCATATTCCCCACAATATCGTTAACAAATTTTGCCATGAACACATAAATAAAGTGTGCAAATGTATAGAAAAGCATAAACACATATCTACATTCTCGTACGTAAGGACAAATATTCAAAATTTTAAGAAGGGATTTATATGCTCAACTACAAATTTATACTCGCATATCGAAAATTGTTTGTTTGTATGTGTTTTGTCATTGTTGGCAATACCAAACGGAGTATCATTGACATTTGAGAACTTGTTAAACGAAATTTCCCAAGTGACTGACAAGGACTACCACAGTACAAAATATGTACATCTGTGCGAGTATATATGGTATATGAAAACCTTCACATAAATAGAAACAAAAGTTGTTATATGAATATTACAGATACTCCACATGGTATGACTTTCCAAATACAGTAAAATCTGACGTTAAATAACAAATATAAAATGTAATTTACTGAATGAGTTGACAGTGTTTGAATCGTTGTTTCTACTGTTAAATTATAAGCTTGATGCTGCTGTCAAAATTTTGCATATTCAAGTTATTGGAAAACAATAAATTTAACAATAAAGTGTCAAACTGTGTGCATGTATAAGACTGGTTATGTGTATGAAACGTAAATGCGTGGGTCGTTTGGTTCACATTTGACCTTCGACAATCGTGTGAAGACAAAAATTAAAACTAGAATCAAATTTGTTGCTACTATAATGCCCGCTTGTGTATAGAGATGGGTGCAATTCATTAGTTTACTACATATAATCCAAACTAGCTTAGGGTGTTCATACTAGAAACATATAAATAAAAATTAAAGCTGAAAACTATAAAACTAAAAAAATTATTAAATAAAATTTTAAATATGAAAGATGATGTTTGTATGGAGGCAATATAAAAGAATTTAAATTTGATGTTTATGAAAATATAAAAAGTAACCACGCAAAACCTGTGTGGGAACCGATTCTATCTAAATTTATTCCATTTTAATTAGAGCAACCCGCAAGAACTTTCTGACTTAATGTTTGAAGAAAATTTCATTTTAAGACGAGTAAAACTAATATTAAGAACCACTAAAACCGTCAAGTATGGTATCGGCTTAATTATGGTTTGGGGGTGTATACATAAAAATATAGTTGAACCCTTTTTAATGATAATAAGCATTCTGCAATAGACTTTGGGAGAAGTCATCGAAAATATGGGTCTTGCTGCTGAAAGATGCATTTTTCAGCATGACAATCACCCGAAGCAAACGTCCAAATTGGTAAAAAATATAGATTTCAAATCAAAGAATCCAGTCCATGTTAAATCGCAGCTTGCGAAATATGCGGTCCCGCCAAATGGAGTGATGGAGCTGTGGCAGAGGACCAAAGACATCTGGTACACGATTCCTCCTGAAATGGTGCGATGCTACACCCAATGTATGCCAAATTGCATACATTTTTTTTTATTGCATATTTGTTTAAAAATAATCACAGTGCAAATATGAAACAATTGACTTTTCTTACTCTTTGCCATTTTATTTCTTTTTTCAGCTTATCAAATGTCTTCAAAATGTTTGGAAAAGAGAGCCAAATATTGCACTAACAAAACAAGACTAGGTAGGAAAGAAAATACAAACCGTTGAAGTGAGAACATTGAAATCGTATTACAGTTTTGCTCGTCACTGTTTATTATTACTAGTCCCTGACTCAGAGCTCAGATCTATAGACAAAAATTGGGCAGTTTTTATTCGTGGGGATTTGAGATTTATGTCAATATCTGTCATATTTTTAATGCAAAAATTAGAAATAAATATTGTTTAATATATTTAATATAAATTTTGTTCAAATTTTTATACTTTTTCTTTGAATTTCCTTTCACTTTTTGTTGAAAGCCAAAAAATGTTAAACTATTTTCAATAAAATATCTTTTGAAATTTTAAATACTTAAAAATTTGATTCAAATTATTTGCATGTCTGATGGCACCCTGATTTTTTTTTCTTTTCATATTTAATCCTTTTAATTATTTTTTATGGGAAATGTACCTAATGCAATGTTTTAGTGCTGTTGAATCATCCTTGCATTATTGCCATTCAAATGAAACCGGTTAAGGACACATCGGTTGAACGGTTTCGAAGTCCATAGCGAACATAGCGGACATAGAAACATTTTTACCATCTTAGTCGATCCACACAGTTTTAATATTACAAAACCATGCATAAAACTGGCATGCTCAAAACTATGACGATTTTAAAAAGTCGAGCTAAAAAAATAGACGTCAATGTGATGTGATGTTTTGTAGCTGGTTTGTAAAGTCCTCTCAATATTTGATGGCATTTTATCTTCGAGTTGAATGAAGTTAATCCTTTTCCTGGTTTAATGTTTACAAGAAATATAATGTACATTTTACATTACTTGAACACTGCTAAATTTCGATTCAACTGAGAGTTTTTTTTTTCCCCCACACAATTCTAGATGAAATATATTTTTTTTAATATTCTACATTTTATATTTTCCTCCTTCTTTCTATTTTTAATATTTCATTCAATGAAAAAAGTTTTAGCTAAACAATTTTAATAAAGATAAAGCATAAAAATTTAATTATTTTTGCATTAACTTTTAGGCATTCTCGAATTTAAACATCCAACAAAAATTCCAACAAAAAGCACACAGATACCAATCTGTTTGAACTGCTTTGAAAACTCAATATCGAAAAGCAATAGAGCAGCACTAAGTATTTAACCTCCCCTTACATTTTCCTAGCAGGCATTGAACGTTGTAGTAGGTTGTTATTTTTTCATATGGTGCCCGTACTTAAGCACAAACAAACAAAGTGTAACACCTAAACTCCCTCACAAAAATACCAAACTGACACCAATCTAAACAGGCACATAGACTTGGTAGGATGTTTTAGATTGGCAGCAGCAGCATAAAGCTGAACATACAAACACATATACTGTATTTACAATGGCTCTATTAGGTGCATATAAACCTAACTATGCCGCCTTTTTTTTTTTTTTTTTTTTTTTTGCTTGGCTTTCTTTTGTTTTGCAATTGTTGAAGTTTTATTGTCGAAAGCTATTAAACTTTTCCCATCAAGCAAGCTCGCAAAAGCATAGCAAAAAAAAACAATTGAAACATGTTAAAATAATAGTCATGCTGTACAACTATTTTATAACCTGCAAAGTCACGGGACAATAGTTTCAATAATTCTATGACAAAATTCAATGAAGAAATGAATACAATTCGCAATTAGTTCAAACAGCAATTATAAAGATACAAAAATACAGAGTATCAGTGTTGACACCGAAATCTCAGAGTTTTGTTGTAAGTGTTCTGGTGAAAATACTCGAAAATTTACACCATTACACTTGTTCAAGCATGAAAATCAGTTTATATGTTTATTCATTACGCGATAAGAATAGACAAGATATAACGCCGCGACAAAATTTTAAACACACACAGAAGTAATAACATTTTACGATTGTGCTAAGTGACGCTCAGCATATTTAAGTAGCAACAAACATGTTGAGCGATGAGCCTTGACTCCTGCACGCATGATCAATTCTTCGCTTAGAATGGGTAAACTATTTTTTAAAGTCACATTCACTTACATTAATTTAAACATATAAAGGGTGGTTAAATTTCAAGGCCCGATGTTGAATGTGAACCACACCTAAACGTCAAACATAATAACAAGTTTAAAATTTTTTCCTGCATTTCTTTTGGCATTTCTCAACTTCAGACTAACTCAATTTGAACCATGGAAAGATACACAATCGAGCAACGCGTTAAAGTTATTCAGGCCTATTATGAAAATGGGCGTTCAAATCAAAATGCATATCGTGCACTTCGTTATTTTTCGATCAATTTAATCGTCCAAATGTGCGAACAATCGGAAAAATCGTGCAAAAATTTGAGCAAACCGGGTCTGTAGGAGATGTGAAAACACCAGTGCATGCTCGTACAGCTCGTACTGCAGAAAATATTGCTGCTGTTCGCGATAGTGTGGCTGAAGATCCGTCCATCTCAACTCGTCGTCGTGCCCAACAATTGCACCTCTCACGCTCGTCGTTGATGAATATTATGCATAAAGACTTGCATTTACACGCTTACAAGGTTCAATTGACTCAAGAACTAAAGCCTGTTGACCATTTCAAGCGTCGTCAATGGTCAGAATGATGGCAAGAAATGGCAACACTGGATGATCAATTTTCGAAGGAAAATCATCTTCAGTGATGAGGCACATTTTCACCTCAGTGGATTCGTCAATAAGCAGAATTGCCGCATTTGGGCGAATGAGAATCCAAGAGTGATTGTCGAAAAATCCAATGCATTCACAAAGAGTGACTGTTTGGTGCGGTTTATGGGCTGGCGGTATCATAGGGCCGTACTTTTTCGAAAATTTGGCTGTCCAGGCAATTACTGTGGATGGTGTTCGCTATCGTAAGATGATAACAAACTTTTTGTGGTCTGAATGGGAAGATATGGGTGTGGACGATATGTGGTTTCAACAGGACGGTGCCACTTGCCACACAGCTAACGAAACAATGGCTCTTTTGCGCGAAAAATTTGATGGCCGAATAATCTCACGTCGCGGCGATGTCAACTGGCCGCCAAGATCATGTGATTTGACACCGTTGGACTTCTTTCTTTGGGGTTATTTGAAAGAAAAGGTGTACGCCAATAAGCCAACAACAATTCAAGAGCTAAAGGATGAGATAATTCGGCACATTAACGACATTGAACCTCAATTATGCCTCAGCGTCATCGAAAATTTAGACCATCGGATGAACGTGTGCCGCCGAAGCCGTGGCGGCCATTTGGCCGATATTTTTGTTTCATACATAATTGAGTCATACCAATATATCATAATAAAAAGAATGGCAATAATTTCCTAAATAATTCGTGTTTTATTCAAAATCAACATCGGCCCTTGAAATTTAACCACCCTTTAGTATACAAATAATGCTAAGAAAAATAAGACATTGATTCACATATAGGCTTAGATTTTTAGTAGTTCGATTCATTCCAAATTTAAATACATTTAAGCAGATTTGTCTCGTTTGTATTAGCAATTTTCTAGCATAAAAATTTAAAATACATCGATTTATTTTCAGCATCTTTGTTCCTTAAAATATCCAAAAAGTTTCGAAACATTACCTTAGAGATACTAAATCATACTTTTAACTTCTAAACTTTGAATTCACATAAAATAGCATAAAATGTTTGCACACAGAACGAACGTCTGCAATTGAATCTATAAAATTTAGCTTAGTCAGAATGTAATATAAACCTTAATCTATATCGAATGTGTTTTGTTGCGCCATTTGTACTTCTTCTGCTGCGCGTATTTCGTGTGAATCAGTAAATACTTCTTTTTCTTTTTAAATTTACTAGGAAACTCCAAATGTTGCAACATTTCGTTGCATGGAATTCGAAATTGAAAAACTTTATGACTTGTCTGTGTGTGCGTTTCGAAATTGCAACGATTTCTGTAAATTAATGAAATAATGATGATGTAGATGATTCTTAATTTTTTACTTAAAATTTAATACTTACATAAACGTAACTTTTGACCGCAAACAAAACTCATACAAAATGTTTGACAAGATGGCAAATGACTTTAGGTAGCAACAAAAAGAATACTAAATTTATAAGTACACCTAAAAAAGCAATATTATCCCATATCATATTAAAGGAATAATATATCACACGCTATGAAACTGCTTACGAGAGCTGTTATTAAGAAAATGTTATGAAATTGATCAGAGATTTAGGTTAGGTTAGATTAGATTAGAATGGCCGACGCGAATTCTCGCGACATCACCTAGGCCAGATAGGCCCACTGTGATACCATATGATCCCTCTTTTATTTCCTCCTACTCGAATCAGTTCAATTTCCTTATGAAGGCGGCTACTGCACCAATCTTGACTGATGCAATCTCCGCCAAACTATCAAGAAACAGGCTACCAAATACGGTAAACCTAATTCTCCCAAGGGCAGGGCTGTCTCCTCCTCTTCCTCGCTTCTACAGCTCCTACAGAAGTCATTTGATGCTACCCCCTAATCGGACGGCATGTCTTCCTACCAGGCAGAGTCCCGTGAGAGCACCAACCATCATGGATAATGTCTGTCTATTATGGCGCATGAGTTGGGCTGTTCGTTTAGAGTTATACTCTGGCCACGTAAGTTTCGAGATATTACATTTGGAATTTGTGGTCCACCTAGTCTCTTCCTGTCTGATTATTTCCTCTTTTACTTGCATCTTAAGAGAGGCCATGGGAACTCCTGTCGAACTCCTCCCTGAACGAACGGAGTTTGTAAATTCTCCGGCCAATCTTTCTGCATCGCAATTACCAAATATATCTTGGTGACCCGGAACCCATGTGAGGCCAATATCCCATTGCTCAGCCATCTCGTTGAGAGATGTGCGGCACTGAGAGATAGTTTTAGATGTGTTATTGTAAGAGTCAAGTGCTTTTAGGGCAGCCTGACTATCCGAAAAGATGTGTACTTTTTGCCTACAACCTAAGTGGTGCCACAGATCACAGATCAGAGATTTATAAAGTTTCCAAAAAAATATTCGTCGTAGCATTTCATATTTAAAAGCTACTAGCAAATACCCGGCTACTAAGTTGTACGGGCGTTTCGGTGCTTTTTCCGTTTTTTTTCTGTTTCGCATCTGCTGTTTTTTGTTCATTTGCAGTTCTTTTCAATGGAATTTTTGTACTTTTTTATTTTAATTGTAGCGGAGCTAGTATAGAAACATACCAGAAAATTAAATTTTTATTTATTTATTTGTTATTATTTTTATACCCTGTACCCAAAGGGTAAAAGGGTATATTAAGTTTGTGCGAATGTATGTAACAGACAGAAGGAGGCAAGATAGACCCTATAAAGTATATATATTCTTGATCAGCATTGGAAGGGGAGTCGACGGGTGTCGACAGACGGGTGTCGACAGACGGGTGTCTGTCTGTCCGTCTGTCCGTCCGTCCGTCCGTCCGTCCGTCTGTCCGTCCGTCCGTCCGTCTGTCATGCTGTCTGCCATATGAAAACGATTATTTCGAAGACTATAAGAGGTAGAGCTTTCAAAATTGAAACTTAGACTCTCCTGTGCCGTCAAGTGTGCACTTACAAACGGTTTTTCTCTAGACCCATTTTAAGGGGTACCCGCCATACAAATGTACCCCAAAATTTTGGGTTTTTTGCATAAAAACGTCATTGTTTTTTATTCTAGGAAGTTAAAATTTAGTATAAATTATGTCTATGATAGTCCCAATAAAACATCCCAATATGGATAGGACCAACAAAATTTTAGGTATAGCCCCCCATACAAATTTACGCCAAAATTTTGGGTATTTACAAAAAAAGTCATTGTTTTTTATTCTTGAAAATTTAAATTTAGTATAAATTATGTCTATGATAGTCCCAATGAAATAGACCAATATGGGTAGGCCCAACAAAATTTTAGGTATAAACCCAATCAAAGATATACCCGATTTTTTCAAGTTTTTTCTATAAAACCAATTCAATGAAATTATGGAGGTATGGTAGTCAAATAGAACCTAACTTAAGGTACATATAGATTGGGTACAGGGTATCTTGCAGTCGAGCATACTTCCTAACCTCAGTCTTTTTTGTTTTTTTTTTATTGCAGCGAAAGTACAATATATTTGGACTGGTATAAAATAGATACCTAGAAGCCGAAAATTTTAATTATGGCAAACAGCCAGCGAACAGCAAGCGAACAGCCAGCCAGAACAGCCAGCGAACAGCTATACTAGCCAGCCAGCCACCAGCTATACTAGCCACCAGCCAGCGAACAGCTAGCGAAACAGCCAGCGAACAGCCAGCGAACAGCCAGCAAACAGCCAGCGAACAGCCAGCGAACAGCCAGCGAACAGCCAGCGAACAGACCAGCGAACAGCCAGCAGCCAGCGAACAGCCAGCGAACAGCCAGCGAACAGCCAGCGAACAGCCAGCGAACAGCCAGCGAACAGCCAGCGAACAGATAGCGAACAGCCAGCAAACAGCCAACCAGCGAACAGCCAGCGAACAGCCAGCGAACAGCCAGCGAACAGCTATACTAGCCAGCCAGCCACCAGCTATACTAGCCACCAGCCAGCGAACAGCAAGCGAACAGCCAGTGAACAGCCAGCGAACAGAAAGCGAACAGCCAGCAAACAGCCAGCGAACAGCCAGCGAACAGCCAGCGAGCGAACAGCCAGCGAACAGCCAGCGAACAGCCAGCGAACAGCCAGCAGCGAACAGCCAGCGAACAGCCAGCGAACAAGCCAGCAAACAGCCAGCGAACAGCCAGCGAACAGCCAGCGAACAGCCAGCGAACAGCCAGCGAACAGCCAGCAGAACAGCCAGCGAACAGCCAGCGAACAGCCAGCGAACAGCCAGCGAACAGCCAGCGAACAGCCAGCGAACAGCCAGCGAACAGACAGCGAACAGCCAGCGAACAGCACAGCGAACAGCCAGCGAACAGATAGCGAACAGCCAGCAAACAGCCAGCGAACAGCCAGCAAACACCAGCGAACAGCCAGCCAGCCAGCCAGCCAGCAAACAGCCAGCCAGCCAGCCACCAGCCAGCCACCAGCCAGCCAGCACAACCAGCCACCACCAGCCACCACCAGCCACCAGCCACCAGCCAGCCAGCACCCACCACCCAGCCAGCCACCAGCCACCAGCCAGCCAGCCAGCCACCAGCCACCAGCCAGCCAGCCGGCCACCAGCTATACTAGCCAGCCGGCCACCAGCTATACTAGCCAGCCGGCCACCAGCTATACTAGCCAGCCGGCCACCAGCTATACTAGCCAGCCGGCCACCAGCTATACTAGCCAGCCGGCCACCAGCTATACTAGCCAGCCGGCCACCAGCTATACTAGCCAGCCGGCCA